>FR990080.1:16415000-17615000 GCA_905404285.2 Erannis defoliaria | reverse complement strand
GTTAGATCGGCTTCGATCTCATGGAGAACAGCTTCATGGTCTATCTGTTGTGGTCTCCCCGAGCTAGTACCGCCGACGCCAGCTCCAGGAATCCGACCATCCGCGTATGTATTATGTACTCTGATAAAAACACGGTAATCGGGATGGCGTGCATTGGGGAACTTTTCCCGATACAGAGCTGCTGCTTGTACGGAATTTCCACCACACTCGCCGTAAATTAAGTGCATTTCAGCATACTCTCTCGGAGTGTATTGTGTGTGTCGCGGCATTGCACTCGATAAAAAGTCCAAATCACCAAGCAAAATCAAGTCCGGGGTCACAGCACCAAATCAAATCCAAGTCACAAGGCGAAATCATGTCCGGGGTCACAGCACAAAATCAAATCCAAGTCACAAGGCGAAATCATGTCCGGGGTCACAGCACAAAATCAAATCCAAGTCACAAGGCGAAATCAAGTCCGGGGTCACAACAAAATTAACCATCATTAAAAAAAAAGAATTGTGAAAAGCATTCTAAGAAAAACAGGCCTTGGTTAATCCTAACAGGAATATTCTCTGAATTGAAAGCTATAAATACCGAGTGGTATACTATTTCGGAATTCCAATGAAGTAGGCAAGTTTTTAATTAGTTAGGCCACCTAGGTGGCTCTACATTTTTTTTACACTACAAGAGGTCAAACTTTTGGGAAAAAATAGAAAAACACATTTTTTTTGCTAAATATTTTTCTAATAAAAAAACTGTAGCTGTGACACAAAAACGGCAGTTAATATTTGATAAAATAGTTATCAAAGAATGTAACAAAAAAAAAGATCGAGAAAAGACCTTCATTTGCGACCTTGGCACCGAAAAGAATGGTCGAAGATTAAAAATAAATAAAAAACTAAAATGTTCCATAACTCGAAAACCGTGACACTTTTACTGGGGCTATTTTTTTATTTCATGAACAGTTAGGATGTCCCCCACCAGTAGGTAAAGGTATATCCACTCTTTACGCCACAGCCTGTATACAATAAACATCGTCTATTACTCAGATATCTCAAACACGGAGTTACGCGGACCGGTGGTACTAAGCCGAAAGGAACTTATTGTGAAAGGACTTCAGGGTTGACCTATTAGTAAAAGTTGGTCAGTTGAGTGTATACACATACATAGCCAGTATTATCACGCCATTTATACAACGTGTAAACGTTGTATAAATGGGGTTTAGCCACCGATACCGTGATCCGTTTCCCTCGCAAAAACAAATTAATATTTTACCCGCTGATCACGGTATTCGTGGCTACAAGAAATTAAAAGAAAAAAAACAAACCAAAAAAGCTGTGATAGCCTATTTGGGAGACCGCTCCACTCAAACGAGAGGTCGCGAGATCAAATCCCAAGCTCGCACCAATGGGCTCGTCTCGGCTTTTTGGTGAAGGAAAACATCGTAAGGAAAAATGCAAAAATGCAAAATTTAATGACGTATGTGAGATCGAATTGATCGGCAATCCAGGATTCCAGTGTAACAATCGATCGTTTTTGTTATTCTTGGGGTGCAAATGCAGAGGTGAGATCGATTGGGGGATCGTAATCTATTTTGGATTGATCCGATCTCCTGATAGAGAATATAATATCACGGACCCGCCGTGAATCTACATCCTCGCTCTGTTGTGTAACTCACCTTCAACAGCTCCCTAAAATAGGGGCTGCAGGCGGACAAGACCACCCTGTGAGCCTTGAGGCTTTTCCCGTCGCATGCTAGTGTCACGTCCACGAAGTCTTCGTCGTCCCGAAGGTTCTCGAAGGCGCTGGTGATGGAAGACTGGTAGTTGTTCCATCTCAGGCAGTAGTGCTGTGTGTCGTTCATTTTGAATTTTGTTTTTTTCTATTGCGCGCGCTGCCGAGTCATGTGTGAGGTTATCTGAAAAGAGGTTTCATTTTAGTTTTCTTTTTTCTTTTCTTGGAGTTTTACAATTAGAGTGTGGGGCAATTTGAGCTGGCACTAGACCAAGTGGGTATGGGAAAATGTCCTTCAACTTTTATTAGCTCTTTTCGCCTGAAACACAGGATTATCTAGTTCAGGCTTACGTGTTATTTTATATACCTAACACCGTTCATTTATATTGATACATAAGTATTTTAAGTAGATAAGTTTTGTATTTTTGACAGACATGTTATTATTATTTCTGACCAGCCTGGTCTTCAACCAGTGTGTGTTGCCAGTGATGACATATGGAAATGAAACGTGGTCTTTAACTGCTGGCCTTTTGGAGAAACTCAGAGTCACACAACGGGCAATGGAGAGAGCTATGCTCGGAGTTTCTTTGCGCGATAAAATCCGGAACGAGGATATTCGCCAAAGAACCAAAGTCACCGACATAGCTCGCAGGGTTTGCAAGTTGAAGTGGCAATGTCCAGGCCACATCGCTCGAAGAACTGATAACCGATGGGAAAGAAAGATTCTTGAGTGGCGACCGCGAACCGGAAGATGCAGCGTAGGAAGGCCTCCCACTAGGTGGACCGACGACATTGTAAAACTCGCGGGCAACCGGTGGCTACAAATGGCAGGTTGGTGATTGTCGAACAGTGTGGCGGTCTAAGGGGGCCTTCGTTCAGCAGTGGACGTCTCCGGGCTGTTGATGATGATGTACCCTGCGACTTGGTGTGTTTGAAAATGGTGATGACGATGAAGACAAAACGTAACTTGCAGAAGTTCAGTCATCCCTATATTAAATTTCGTAAAGATCGACCTTAGTTGTTAGATCGTAAAAACGTTAAAAAAAAGAGAGAAAAAAACAAGTAGAGTTTGAATAAGGAATATTTTTTTAATTGGTTTCGGGATTTTCAGTAAAATAAATATCGATGGACATTTTTCACACAGCGCCATCTAGCCCCGAACTAAGCAAAGCTGTACAAAAAATCAAAACAAAATACTTTATCATTATTATTGTCTTCAACATTGATATCAAACTGGTTTTGGTTGATTATTTATCTACTATTCAAATTATTCTATAAAGAAATATCTCTAGAAATGCTAGGTATACATGTACATTGTACATAGACGTGCAAAGATTAAAAAGCGGGTCAGAAGCGATAAATCGAAGACTTTTTTTATTGCCTATCACCTTAGCCTATCACTATGTTATTGTTGCTTATTTATTGTTTATTCGCCCTAGTTTTTTATAATAATTGCAAATAAATATTATTGCAATTGCACTATTGATTGACAAATGACAGATGGGTTCCGATTTATAGCACGACACAGTACACTAGCGTGACCAGAAGGGGAACTACAGTTGGCTGCCAAAGTCTTGATTATCGACCTAGGGTTGCTTCTTTGTCGATTTTCATCGAATGCATGCAAAAGGACAGTGTGCCCTGGAATTAAACAACTTGATTCCATGCAATTATAAGTACCTACCCCTTTTTACAGAGGTTGCGCTATTGGTGTAAGGTAAAATATTGCTTTTATTTACTAAAACAATAAAATAATAAATCTAATCTAGTTTACCCACCTACTACACAAAAATAATTGAATGGATAATTTATACTGAAACAATATAGAATTAAAGTTCTATTATTATTAACGGGAGCTCATTTCACAACATAATCATGGTAAATATCCTGTTAATAATAATAGAACTTTAGTAAACAACCGTGATAGTTTAAAATATTGTAGTATAGAATTATAAAAAAAAAACATTTACAGGGTTAGTTCTAATCAGTTAGCATCCTTTTAAGGACATATATTCTGTACATCAAACAAACAACTTTTACTATGGGGCCAACACAGAAATCGCGAAAAAAATATCAGCTGTTCCATACAAAAAGTTCATGAACCTTGGGCAAAATGTATGGAACAGTTTTTTTTTGCGTTTTCTATGTTGGCCCTATAGTAAAAGTTGTTTGTTTGATGTACAGAATATGCCTTTAACTGATTAGAACTAACCCTGTATATTGTAAAGAGTATGGCCTGGGTATGTCCTAAAACTGCAACCAGAACCACCGGAGGACGGGCAGCAGCGCCCTCTTGGTTAACGGTGGTAACACTCTGCGATCCCCAACCCGCCTGCCAGGCGTGGGGATTATGGCAACCCCTCCCTGTTAAGAGGGAGGCCTTCTTATGCCTGGCGATGATGATTATAAAGAGTAGGTATGATATAACATAACATTTTGTATAGAAAAAATAATTGACCGAAGCGAAGCGAAGGTCTCTCAGTCTAAGGCGCGTCGGCGTTTGTTTGTATGTTTGTTCGTATGTATTGTTCGACGAAACTTACGAACCGTTATAAAATTTTGTAAGCAATTACTCCGTGCCAACACAATTATTAATCGAATATGAGTAAAGGGGCTTGGAAGATATGGGGGTCGCGCGGTCTCAGTTCGAAGCGATCTTCTAGTTTAAATCGTTTAGAGTTCTGAGACATAAGTGCTTAAAGTTTTAGTCGAGGTTGAGAGAAGACTTGTCTGCCGCTTTTTCGTTAAAAAAACTTACGATATTATTTTATAATAAATAATCATTATTACATAAAATATAGTATTTGTATGACCCGCGTAAAAATAGCGACATATCTATCTATCCAAGAGGTAAATCCTTCCTTTGAGCCTATCTATAGTGTGCTCTCTGTTTAGTATGAGCCTAACATAAAACCCCTACTTTTACATTAATTTCAATTTTGTTTTCTTTGGTTGAATTCACGTCAAAAAAATTAAGATTCCCGTAGATTAGCGAGTGAAACAGCGGAGCGACCCTAGTAAGGAACATAAAAAGCTGAGGACTCATCTTATGTATAATGTCAAAGAGTGATAAGCGTAAGCTCTCCATTTCTTTAAAGGCCATGTCACCAGTATAGATGTGTGAGTTGTTTTGACTACATGCGTTTTGACCTTTAGATGACCTGGGTGCCTAAGGATTGAAAATACCTTTCGTTTATCACTTATCCTTGTACTTTACAATGTAATATTACTTATTATTTACTGCATTATGTGCTTTTTCCTATATTAGAGAAGAAAGTATTTTTTGTCAGTTTTCTTGTTACTTAAGTCCTTTAAAAAATATGTTTCGATATGTTAAGAAATGGATCGAAAGACTGTCTTTTTAGTGATAGTTTATAATCTTGGCATGCTGTGCTTTTTTTGTAGCATTTACTTTAGCTCTAAAACAATAGATAGGTACTTTGTTTTGTAAAATAATAAAAAACCAAAAGGATTGAATACATTTTTGGACTTATATTATTCTCATAGAAATGGTGTTAAAATTAATTCCACTATAAATTTTTATTGTCGTTTAAAATTTTAAGAATTTTAAGTTTTGCTTGAATTTTTAAGGTTATTTTAAAGTTGTTTTTATGTAGCATAAAAAGCAAAAAAAATATTTGACGCCATTATGACCCATAACGTAACGTACCTTGCAACTTTGTTTATTATTTTTAAAAGATTAAATGTCATACAGTGCGCCTTGACCTTTTAAATCTTACCAGGCTTCTTCAAGACAATACTAAGAGAAAGTTTTACATACAAACAGCAGTTCCAAACTTTTAATTTTGTGAGTTATTTCTCCGGCTTCCTTCTGAATTTTAGGCATTTAAACGTGAACTGTAGGCAAAATACAGAATACTTGCAATAAAAAATAAGCTCTTTTGTAAGCGCTAGGCGGTACTTCAAGATATTGTTATGGTTTTTCGTCGTTGCCTTTTCTTTGTTATTTTTGTAAACGCCTGGAAATGTGAGCTGAAGCGACATCTGTGCTTGCGATCCTGCCTCATGATTTAGAGGGAGTATTTGTAAGAATCCGTTATCTTTCTACGTAGGCCAACTGTTATAAATGCGATTAATGTTAACGCTTTATTGCTGGCACTCGTACCCGTAATAAAATTGTGTTTTTATGCTTGGCAGGCTAGGTGTGTGGCCACAGCTCATCTGATGTTAAGGGCCTACAACAGTACGGTCAACGAAGGTAAACACATCTAATCTGGAATTGCCTTTCAAGCGATTAGGAACGTACCACTCAATGGTTGTCGTCAGATTTACAACTAGAATTGAATACCACCCGGTATTGAATGTTTACATGAAATGTTTCCACTCTTTGGGTATTTCTATTTTCTTTTCTATTTCGTTTTTTAGTGTGGTAGCTAGCCGAATACTAGCAAGTAGCCTTAGTACTGTGATATAGTTTCCTCACGATGCTACAAGCGCCATATATAGAGGTAGTAATAAAATAGGTAGTACTTTGTTTATAACGGCTAGAGTAAGCTAATCGGAAGACTAAAACCGACTACTCTAACTAAAACCTTCAGTTACGACACATTTTGGTTGTCAGCCATACTTCCAGACTTTTGATTTAATCTAGTGTTATGGTAGGTATTATAATCTACGATATTATAAATCCTAATGTAGTTAAAACCCCTGGCTTTAAAATATGCTTACTTGATGGAAATGTCATTTGAGCTTTCAATTTTGATAACAAATACGGCATGTTTGTCTCCATTTTATTGTGGGTTGCGAATTAAGGGTACATAATCCGCTATGTGAGATTTACTGTGACGTCATAACACCCTATGACGCACGTGGAGTGTCAAGATGGGCCGATATACACTTTATTTACTACGATACGATAATTGTACTTCAAGAGAACCGAGAGAGAACAGATGAACTGGACATACATAGGTGCATTCATACTTGCAGGCGGCTAACATCGCTATCCCTCATTTTGCGTAATCGGATAAAATCAAAGTTTAATTTAAAAGTTTTTTTTTAATGCATACAAGTGATGAGACGAGCAAGACATTTGCCCGGTGGTAAGTGTCACTCCTGCTACTAACAGTAGTAGTGCTAGAATTGTGAACTTGCGAAACACAATCCTGCGCCGCACTGCACTGCGCTCGTCAACCTGAGATATCATACCCAGTAACTTCTCTGGTGCCCTTCAAACCGGAACACAGTAATGCTTGCACACTACTGCTTGGCGGTTGAATAACTAATAAAGTTGTGGTACTTCCCCAGGCGGACTCAGCAGTAGAATCCTACCACTACATAGTATTATACTCTAAAGAATAAGTAGAAATGTACTAAGTTGGCTGATACCTACGGCGGCGGTGGGCTGGTTATGTCTGTCGCAGAACCGAGTTCCGCTGGGGTAGCAGTGTTTTTTAGTGGAGACAACAAATCGGCAAATGTAGCGAAGGACGCCCTGAGACTATACCAAATATAATACAATTGTTTATTGACACCAAAGTTACACGTCAATGATAGGGTGACGGAACTAGATGAGGTGACGATATACGTCGGACAGCTGGCAGTAGTTATTAGCAGTAAGCTGTCAAGATGAGGGACGGGACCCAGGTATGTCTTAAAACTGCTTCCATAGCCAATGGAGGATGAGCAGCATCGTCCTCCCGATTCAGTGGTGAGCATTCTGCGATCTCCAAGCCGCCTGCCAAGGTAGGGATTATGGCAACCCGCTCCTAATAACGGAGGGCCTTCGCCCATCACGTCTGACGTCAGGACCTCTTCTAGCTGATGATGGTAATGTCAAGCTTAGTGGTGTGCCTTGGGAGAGGCATCTGTCCAGATCTGGATTAGGATAGGCACATTTCTTCATAAATATTATATTATGATGAAGTAATTTGAAGGTCAGTCGGTTGCGGAAATGTTCAATAACCAGTGGTTTCTAAGTGTAGGTATAGCGAGTTCTAGCGTCAGAGCCACAGTTTCGAATGCCCGTAACCTGATAGCCTAGCATTGTTCTACATTCGATCTTCTTATTGTCTAACTTGTTTGCAAACTTACTACTTTTACCAACCAAGTTTAACTCATTACTTAGCCCCTGTCTCGGGGGGATAAGAAAGAGATTTGCGTGGTGGAGTTATGGTTAAAGTTGTAGAGGTGAATGTAAGAAATGTGCTAGTTAGAACTAAAGCCTGTTGAAAAAACTACTTCGGGAAACTAAGCAGTACATAGGTGCCTCTACCTTATAAGTGTCTATCAGTTATCAATGGTATCTTTCACACAAGCAGGGAGTAGTTTCATATTCCACCGATGAAATCGAGCTACTGCCGAAAGAAATCTTCGTGAGGAAAACACAACCCGGCGGTTGGCTAGCCCGTCATCAGCCATAAAATGTCCACTGCTGGACGAAGGCCACCTCCTTAATAGAGGGGTGTTGCCATAACCCCCACGCTTGCCAGGCGGCTTGGGGATCACAGAATGCTCACCACCGTTAACCAAAAGATCGCTACTGCCCGTCTTCCGGTGGGTCTGGTTGCAGTTTAAGGACATACCCATGTCCAGGTACCCAGTTTGGCTAGCCACCACCCTCTGACTCTCCCATCACATGGGTTGAATTAGAAGGTGGTAGATAGATTATTTCTAATGGTGTGTTCTGGTAGCTTCATTTGCGAGCCAGTCCTCGTTCTAAGTTTTGATGTGTTTATCATTTGTAACCGCGCCATTACCTAATACCAGCTAAGCTGTATTTTAAGCACCTAACCTATCTACCATGAATTTAGGATTCGTACTCAATGTGATCCGAATGCGCAAGCTACTGAGTAGTAATCGCTAAAATGATATTTTTAGTTTTATACTAACGTCACAAATTTTTTTATTTGATCATCTTTACATTATCTAAGTTTATATTAACCAGGTAACACATACACACACAACACACACACAACATACACACAAAACATACATATAACACATAACAACATACAAAATACACACACACATATATATATTATATTATTATTATATTTTATTATATTTTACATATAATATATAGATGTTTTAGAAATTATAAGCAAATTGTATAAAAGGATTAGATGGATGTAATGACCCTAATATACAGCTCGTGTCCACCCACTGGCGGGTATATGCCTCCTCTGGTTCACGTCTCCGACCCTTTGTGAGCCTCATCCACAGCTTTCCGACATGTTTGATAATAATTTCTAGTGTTTTTTTTCTGTTTGTTAATCATTAATTGTTTTCAGAATTTATTAATAATTACTTTCAGGTTTAATTGACTTTTTGTTTCAGGTTTAATTATTTTTTTGTTTCAGGTTAGGTTCAATTTCAATTTAATTATAATAATTTATTTATTTATTTTATTTTCAATATAATATTTTTTCGGGGAAGTTTTTATGAAAGTCCTTTGTTTTTGTACTTTTAGTCACGAAAATTTGGATAGTTCATTTAAAATAAAATAAAAAAATTTAAAAACATTAATTACAGGGACGATTTAAGGGGGGGAAAGGGGGGTTGAAAGTTGTATGAAATTTGGGTAGTTCATTCAAAGGGGGTTGTTGGGGGGGGGGGGGTTGTTAGAGTTCGGGGAGTTGTGGGGGCTAAAAAAATTGCTCGGGATGATTTAAAGTGGTGAATTTTGGGAGTGGGCCGAATTTCTTCCGTACGCGGACGAAGTCGCGGGCGACCTCTAGTGAAAGATAAAAGATTGTTGTTTTCCACCGAAATAAAAGGGTTAATTGAAAACATTAGATAATTGACGTATTCATAATAATCTACATACAATAATATCAATCACCTGAGGATTAATTCCCCGAAATATTTCTTTTATCGTCATGCACCTCTTTCGTGCATTATGGCCGTGATATACAGCGTGTTCCGGAAGTCTTGTTTGATCGGCGAAGGCGGTTGGTATGTCTAAGTGATACGAGTTACGTCACCGTCTTTTATTGCATCAGTAAAATGAGTCCTATTCAAATGTTACCAACCTACATGGTTATTATGCGCCTCGGTAATTACATCTATCTCATTCTTTATCTCGAAACACGAAAATTGACGAAGTGCTAAATTTTAATCGTCAATCTTTACACAATTATTTACATGGCAAGCCTGACATCGTCGTAGATACAGTGACAGTTTCCAATAGAATGCGATGCATAAGCCGAGTTAGTGTTACCAGTTTCAATGTTTTGCGTAGTTGCGTAGATAGTTTTTTTTTGGAAAATAACGGATTTTCATAGAATAAACTGAAATAGACAAAAACTATTTTGATTACTTCATTGTTGAAGGGTTTTAATAAATACACACACCGGCTACACAATTATGGGACCACCTCGAGCGTATACTCTTTCAATCAAAATAATAATTTTCAAAATCACCCCACAATTAATTATTGACGAAGATACCGGCGAACATACATAAAAAAAGACAAACAGTCGAACTTATAACCTTCGGTAAAAAACGTTAAATCTACGAGTTTCAAAACATGCTGTACATACTCTATTTACCTATATGCACTAACGCTAATCATAGTTTCTAAGCGTTATCAACTGATAAAACGTCAATATGCTATCAATATCGCGAATGCGCGATTACGTTGTTTTTCGGATGCATACAGATAGTTGCATAAAATGTAGAACAAAATTTCAATATGTAGACATATGTATACAAGCGACAACGTATAAATTCTAATAATTGTGAACTATATAAAGCACGTATAGGTATGTACAACGGCACTCGGATGTTATTTGACTGTTTTCACTTAGAGATTGTGACTCTTTAGATATTAGCTCAATGGTCTACGGCCGTCTTTTTACGCCAATCATATTAGGTACGTTCGCTAAATGACGCCACCGCTATTGGAGGACACCAAAGCACGCTGTAAAATTATTTCTAATGCTAGGGCTTCACCTGCGTGTAATGCCATTATTTAGCGCGGTATTTGATACAGTACGCAGATATGGCCGGGTGTTAGCACGCTAATAGGCTAGTGGCACGATTAACCCTAACGTATATCGCCTAACGTCTAACGACGTTAGGCGATATTTCAAAGTCAAATGATAGTGTGGCTACCTACGTAGCGCATTGTTTAGTGCTTCATTTATTGCACGTTAATTATTTCGTTAACTGTCCAGTTATCGAAATAATTACGTAAAGGACGTAAAGCGTAAGGACGTAAAGCGTCACGCAGGTGAAGCCCCTAGCATTACGCAAAAAGATGCATTAACGCAGTATTTAAAAGACAAACTATCAGTATTTAAGTAATGTACGTACAAATATAAAGGAATACAGATATATTTGGACGTTTGCATGGTAGTATCTTGATCTCCACGAATCAATAGATCTAAAGAGTAGTCCAGAGGGGCCGGGCCTCCTCATTTCTTTATTCTTGTGTTTGAATGCCTCTAGATAAAAGGTTTCACACCTAAGGCGTCAGATGAATGAAAATATTTTGTATTAGCGACAATGACAAATGGGCTTAAATTAAGGGTGCAAACGGCCATCTTAACAAGGCGCGTAAAAAATATGTGTAACGGCTTTTTAGTGGCCAAAGGGCAGAAGTCGTACTGAAAGCAGGTAAAGAAGAAAAAAAATAGGTACTTACTCTAAAAGGTTTACCAGTTTTTAACGCTTTATAGTCCTAATTAAGAAACACACCAAATATAATGTTTCTCCTCTAGTAGGGAGGGGCCCTACTTAGGAGGAGGCTTTCGTCCAGCAGTGGACGTCTTCCGGCTGTTTTTCTAAATTATTTTATTATAGGCTTGCGTTTGACAGCCTTCTCGTCTTATGTTAAACGAAGATGCAGTCTGCTTGCCTAGAAGAAACCGATTCACTCGCGACTTGAAGATACCCAGATGTGATGTGTGTGTGATAATGTTTCTATTAAACATAAATCCTATTTAGCATTGGCATTTGAATCAAATCGATTTTAATTTAGGTACTTAGATTAATTTCGTTCGATATTGAATGATTGATTAACGATTTTATCTTATCGAGAAACTTAAGATGCTTATGCATTAATGAGCATAAAATTAAATATCCCACTGATAAATGGCATATGCGTCTTATGGCACGTTTTGGTAAGGTTCCGTAGCTTATGGAAATAAAGAACTATCGTTTGCATAGCAGTTGGTAGTACTTCTGCCGCAGGGCGTGAGTTCATACGATAGGCCTCATAATTTTCTTTTTTATGTTTTTTTTTCTATGGTCTATCTGGCAAATGATTATCAGTAAAACACCTTACATGCTTAAACTGGATTTCAATGTGATATGCTTAGAAGACAACATAGTCCTTTAGTTACAAAATTCTCAGTAAGTAGCGTAGCTAATTATGTTTGTACTTACATAGAAATTATTTTGGATTTCCCCCTTTATATATATATAGGGGGAATTTTAATTAAAATTAACATTATAGAATAGAATAAAAACCCCCGGTAAGTAATGTAATAAAAAAATTGAATTTATTAGCTTGCCTCTACTAAATAAAATAACTCCTTTATTTAAGTCATAGGTTTTTTTAATTTTTATTTATTATATATTTTTTGACATGCTATTTAATTTTATAATTTGCATTGTCTTAAAACCTAGCATATTATATATATATATATATATTGGGGGGACATTTATTACACACAGCGCCCTCTAGCCCCATACTAAGCAAAGCTTGTATTATGGAAACCAGATAGCTGATAGAATACTATATTAGCGGTGAAATACGTGACAGGCGATGTTGATGACAGCTAACAGATTGTGGGATGGCAAAAATGCTGGAACAGGCGTATTAACATAGCAAATGAAGCACTTCTCCCCTATTTGAAGTTGATTATTATAACTTTAGGCTGACCGCACACTGGCTACTATCGATAGCTGTGTGAACGACTAAACTGTTGCTTATGCTGGTGTCTGGCCGCTCGGACGCCCTTTCCACGCCACTGTGTAGACGCGGAGCAGCTATTGCGACGGCGCCACTTGTTGCGACTTGCTTCTTGCGTTTGTGACCGCGGTGAAAACAAATTTAAGTTAATTTAAGTTACTCAGAGCGTGTCACGAGCTCACGAGCCGCCGCTCGACTCACGCGCTCACTCTCGCGGTCGTGCGTGGTTTTGCCGAGGCGTTACAACTATTTAATCGCACAAGCTGCGATAGTAGCGAGTGTGCGGCCAGCCTAAGACTGTCACTTATGGTAGTAAGATAGCATTGTTTTTTTCTAAATATAACTTAGTCATTAAAAGTTAAGCTCACCTCAGAAGCTTCCACAAGGTCGTCCAAACAAATCAAATTTCTTGAAACATCATTATTATAATATTACTATTATAAAATAAACTAATAATATTTAATAAACGCATTAGAAGTGCGGCAAGTCGGTAACATTTGGCTACGATGGCCTCGTGTTATCACATTTTTTTGTAAATTTAGCGTTTTATCAAAGACCTAGGCCACTGATAGCTTATCGGTGTTAGTTTAGGTTTCAACTATAGCTATCTAGCTATAGTGCTCTTGATATTATATATTTCACACACCATGTTGTGGTTTAAATAACGATTGTTTTTTTAATGTTTTCTGGTCAATGTTCTATACCGAATTAGTATTTTAGCGTAATAAATAGGTCACAAGAACTGCATTTTTCAATATAAAAGAAGGATAACAACTGTTCCTTATTGATTATAAATCAATAATTAGGCTTGCGTTTGAGTTTGACCACCATCTTGTCTCGTAAAAACAGGATTTTTTTGATGGAACATGTCTGGAAGAAACGTTTTTACTCGTGATTGGAAGACCAGCGGAGGCTGTTCGTAACCAGCACTATGCTGACTTGGAACCAGTTTGTGGCGAAAAACAATTTTGTACCTATTATTTAAATTTGTTAGGCATTGTTAATTGTCTTGTGTATAGTACAAAATGTGTTTTTTCCATAAATAAAATCTTGTATAGATGACTTGGACTTGATTGTGTAACTGTGACTCATTTTGAATGATTGACTGTGATTTTATGACTTACTTTATCTGGTAACAAAAACTTGAAATTATGCATGTATTTGAAACTGGGCGAAAGCACAAAATGCAATCTCAACCAAAAATAAATAAAACTATAAGACCCGTGACACATGGATATGACGTAACTACGTATAAGATTTCTCACTTTGCCGAGGAACGCAAAAATTGCAGTTAATTTGGGTTCCTCCTCGTGGTCAAACTGGATAGTCTAACCGATTTGCCCAAATGGAAAAAAAACTTTGTGGTTCAATTGCTCGGATTAAAAACTCTTTTTTAAATACCATGTGGCATTAAAAACATTAAAAAAATAGTATATATCACTTAACGCAATACCTATCCCGTTAGGCGAACAGTCCAAAGATAATGCAAGTTTATCTCAAAAAGTCTAAAAATTTAGCTTAGCGACATTACTATCAGGCACATGTGACCTGTCTTATCTCTTCTTAATTAGCAGTTTTTTTAATACAACAAACAGACTATTTTATGCTAGATTTAGTCTCTTAATGGCTTGCTCTGTTCTGTGTTAAAATATTAAGTAACTTTTAAAACGAAATGGATAATATGGAAATATATGCCTTTCAGTTTTATAGAATAGAAGCCTATCGTATTGTTTTGCAAGTATTCTAGCTATAAGAATCTATTTGGGTACAGCAGGTAGAATAACTTTAGGTGGGATTATGTTTGGTTAGGTAATTGGTGTCGATTCTGTAAGTTGCACTAAACTAAACTTAATTTGACGGGACTAAAACTACCTAGTTAGTATCTTTTTCTCACACATTGAAATGAAATGAGATGCAGATAATTGTAGCTCTATCACATTAGCGGAGTGGTGCAACAAAATAGACTTCATTGGTAACTTAGCTTTTATCGTAGAAATAAACAGTTGCATAAAAAAATATGATTGGGGTCGTATAGGTTAAGTGGTTGTGCAGTGGGTGTGGTGGTTGAGTGGTTGTGTGATAGTTGAGTGGTTGTGTGGTGGTTGAGTGGTTGTGAGGTGGTTGAGTAGATGTGTGGTGGTTGAGTGGTTTTGTGGTGGTTGAGGTGTTTGAGAGGTTGTATGGTGGGTGTGATGGTGGAGTGGGTGTGGTGGTGGAGTGGTTGTGGTGGTATCATCTTGTAAACATACTGCTATAAGCTTCTAACATAGCCGGGACCGACAAATTAACGTGACATCTAACCACTGTAGCGCTCAGTTGTAGGTATTTGCAATGCGGCCACCCATCCAAACACTGACTACTCGTCCATTGCTCCTTGTGATCTAAGCTGTTAAATAATGAAAAAGTTTAAAACTGGCACAAAAGCTTAATTAGGTACTTATAAACTTTAGTTAGAAAACCATCTCCAGTGACTTTACATTTGACACGCACACAGATAACACAGATAGTACGTACTGTGTTTACTTTTCCATATCACCACATATAAATACATACATGCATTTTGAGAGTGTAGGTACATACTAACTAAACGTTGATTGGTGCATGTGTAGATTATTTTAGTCGATAGATATATTTATTTGACCTAAACCTCGTAATCAGAGGTTCTTTTGAAACGAGATAGGTAGGAGGTGGTTCTAGGTCATACCTATTGAGGCAGTGGTTAATTTTAACCTAGGTCACGTAAAGTGTTTCAGCAAAATACTGTTTATTAATATAATTATACTGTGATATGATGTGATGAAACCTGGTGATACCTGGGTATGTCCTTATACTGCAACCAGGACCACCGGAGGACGGGCAGCAACGTACTCTTGGTTAACACGTTCACGGCATTATGAGGTCTAAAAGTCACAAGCGTGACTTCTCGCTGATGCGGCAGTCAAAATTGCGTTCTTTCACTCTGTCAACTATTTTAACATTTCTTTGATTGTGACAGAGACAAATACCTACATAAAATCAAGTCAAGCCCTATGGCGTAGTTAATAAGATATGAGGTTGAAGAGCACTCATACGCACTGAATAGAAATTAATTACGCTACTGTGCGAAGTGAGGTCTAATCTGTCTCAAAAGTTGTAGGCCTCATAGATGCAAGGAGTGAAGCGCGGGCGGCGTGGGAGCCGCGTATCCTAGCGTAGTGATGCGACAAGTTTCGATACGAAAGCACGCTTCTCGTCCGTCATAAATGTTATAGCACCTGCATTTCTCTTTTATTTCCATCACTAGTCACAAATCAAACTTATTGCGTTAGCGCGATATGAGGCAGAACCGATAACATAAATATTTTTTCATTTATTCAATACCGAAATGTCACAATTGCGGGCGACCCTAGATTCAACTTGAAAAACTATTTAAGTTTATAATGGTAAAGTTACAAGCAAATATTTTCAACTTTGAGCTATATTTAAGGTGTTTTTTAGAAACAATATTTTGCGAGGCCAGAAGCCAAAGAGGCCAAAGAGCTCTCATTCGCAATGTCAAGAAGTTCAACCTTGCCTCGAAAAGACCTCATTCGCACTGGCTGAAAGTCCATCAAAAATAGTGTCGCAGTCAACGTGTTAACAACGGTGGTGAGCATTCTGCGATCCCCAAGCCGCCTGCCAAGTGGCAACATCCCTCTATTAAGGGGGAGGCCTTCATCCAGCTGTGGACGTTTTATGGCTGTTGGCGATCATGTGATGATCAAAACGGTGATGATAATGATGATAAAATGTAGCCTATATTATTACAATACAATACATCTTTATTGTACACCAACAGTAAAATATCTTAAAAACTAATGATGGCTTATTCCGGGAAATAAGCTATTTCCATTACGAGATTCATTCAAATTCGTTCAGCGGTTTTGGCTGAAGAGGTAACAAACATACAGATGTACCGAGAAACTATCGCATTTATGATATTAGTGTGATTCAAAGTTAATCGATAGGTACCTACACTCTTAGGTGATGAGCTCTGGAACTCCAGTTGTCGCGCGGGTTTAGAGTTTCCGAAAGATGTTCAAATAATATCTATTTATATTCATGCCTGAATCGGTATTAGTGCTTACAGGTCTTATTAATGTACTTACGTGGATTACCTTTGGAATAGTTAGTCCTTTTGTTGTCTTTTTTTACACACCGAGTTACGAAAGAAAGGAGAGCACAAAAGGCGAATTAACTATTCCGAGACTGAATAGAAAACTTAATTTTTACTTTCATGTTTCTTAATAGAGTTCTATAATGATGTTTAATCGATGTAAAACGTAGTTGTTAAACAATATTGTAATACAATAAAAATAAAACGAGTTTTGGCGGGAATGCGGAAAAATCATGTCGCCCTATCGTAACATTTTACAAAAATTGTAGGTTTTTATTAATTAAGTGTCAAATGACACGCGAGAGTGTGGACAGGTGGTTATAATGTGGTGAAACGAGTCCTTTGGTGCTGTTTTCAAAACTCCATATTGGAATTCACCGTGACTTACTTCAGATGACTAAAGGTAAAGATACATTAATTTCATTGAGCTAATATATATAGAGTCACAAACGTGCAAAATAATGTCCGTGCCAAAACTCGGCGCACGCTATGGAGTGCGCCGACTTTTTGAACGACTTGAACTACGATAAGACACAAGCGCTCAAGCATATATTGAACACTATAAAGGAAACTTCAAAAGAACACTATAAATTATTGGATATTTTTGATAAAAATTTACTTAAGTTTAAATTTGATATTAGAAAAATTTTATACGTAACCTATACAAATACAAATAATGTAACTTGATAGTTGTAAGTACTTGTTGGTTAGTTAAACTCCTTTTGTAGCTTTGTATTCAAAATACCTACTCTAGATTATTTTTTAAAATGTTGGTAACCATTGCTTCGGAATTATAAAGGTTTCATTAATTAATCATGCTGTTTACACATGCTTAGACACATAGTCTGGCTCGAAATTATACCTAGCTAATAATGTATATGTTTTGACTATGTTCTGTTTTGTGTATCAATAAATAAAATTAATTAATTAATTAACTATACAAGTGACATAACGTCTAAATTCGAACAATTGCATGTGAACTATATAATGCACGTAAAGGTATGTACAAGTACAACGGCACTCGGATGTTATTTGACTGTTTTCACTTAGAGATTGTGACTCTTTAGATATTAGCTCAATGATTAATTTGCATTATTTTTGTGAAATAATTAATTGTTATTAAACATGTGTTTGATGTTATTATTATTATACTTGAACTTTAAAAGAGGCGTACAAATCAGAGATGCGCGTCTATATTCAGATTCAGATACATTATACAAATGAACTGCACAAAACTATAATATTGTTAAACAAACATTTAGGTGACTGACTGACTTACTGTAACTGACTGCGACTAAGACTTTTATGACTTACCATCTTAAAAATCTGGAAAATATTTATACTTGCTTAACACTGACAGAATGCTCACAGTGTGATGCCAAACAAGAAGAAGAAAAATCTGACAGTGGTTTGCAGACCAGTGCTTAAAGAAAACATGCTAAAAAGTCGCAATCATGATGACAGCCACGTTGTACGTTAAACAGATCACAAGATTTGATAATTATCAATTGATCATACATTTAAACTTTTAGTAATCCTTTACTGCTTTAAAGCGGTAAAGTATTGTGTGATCAAAATTGTATGAAAATTACGTCTTAGATGAAACGTTTTCTCACCTTATGTAGCCGCGTTGCCTCCAAATGCCCCGTTTGAGCGACCTAGAACCAGAGAAGTTTTATTGTATTACCGTAAAAAAGATGCTTCCCAAAGTTTTACGAACAATTTTCTTTTTTTCTCGCATTTTCCGGGAGTTAAGCCACCTAAGTCCGTTCTTATTTGAATGGACTATCGGAATGTACTAAATAGCAAATAAATATTTGTATATTTATACTATTTAAATTTCAATTAGTTTTTAATTAACGTAAATATGTTTAAGAACATACTAATACGAACGTGGAAAGAACGATTGGTTTTTCAATACGAGTAAATAATGGAATCATAAGTGATTATTAATTTCAATTAAGTACATAACAGCCCTTAATTATGTTTAAACGGTAAGCAATATCTAAGCCGAACAAGTTACGAAGTTACTTCTAATCCGTTCCGCCCTAAACAATACATAAAATCAAAGCCTCCTACCTAAACAAACTTGGCTTACATAGACCCAAACATATTATTTCCGTTTACCTCATACATAGGAACACATAGCACTAGCCGACCAATCGGGAGAAAGGTCAAAGTTTAACGGACCAATAGCGCTGGGTTATTTGGCATTCCAAATATGTAGGTTTCGCGTGAAAGTGAAAGGTGACCAATGACGTGTCGCGCTCGTTAGTAGATGTGACATGTGTGGATGTGTCGTGCATGTGTGAGTGGGGTTAAGGCTTTGTTTTGCTACTTGTGTATATAATATCGCGAGGTTTACCTGAAAACTTGCGTTGTTAATGCTTGGTTAATTAACTTAGGGCGTGTTTGGCTTTCGGCCTCCGGGCACTATGTTCGGAGTACGGCCTAATAGTTGAGACATTCGTTTGTTTGTGTGAGTTTTTAAGAAAAGCTTTTAGACTGAGTCGTGTAGAAATTTTCGAAGTCGAAAAGGCTACAAAGAGATATTTCGCTTTAAGTATTCATACACGTAACTAAATATGAATATGTGTACTTATGACATTCATTGACTATAGGAGGTTCTTAGTCCAGGATTTTTAGTAGAGTTCTCATTTCGAGATTTTTTATTGATAGAGCAAAGCTTTTTTAGTTTAATAGAAGTATGGGTGAAATGAAAGCAGGGTAGGTTGTATCCAGACCGATGAAAGTCTAGAGTTAATCCAAATGCTCAAATTCACTACCAGTCGGCAGCGTACCCAGCATGCTGGCGGCATTGCCACGCTGAATGGCAATGCTTATGCGTTGGGCCAAATAAACGCCAGCATTTTGATCACGCGTCGCGTCGACCAGGCGCTCGAATTAATAAAAAAAAATATAGAAACATCTCTAATCAGCACCATCTCTATAATTATGCTATGTCACGAGAACAGCAATAAACTTACAAAGAGTCCTTATTATTCTTATATAAAAGTACCTAGTTATATAGATAAAGGTTCAGTCTTCCTTGTTAGAGTGTTTTGACCCCGAGTTTGTTTACTTCGCGACTTCTTTCTTGCCTAGGAATGATATATTAATAAGTATGGCAGTAAACAACAAAATATACTAGCAATATTATGACTTTTTAAGTGTCTATTATTTGAGATAAATGCAAATGTAAAGTACTTAATAAATTAATACCTCATACCAGCTTCCGTTCGGGATGCTCCTTCCACCACGAGCTTCAAAACCAAGCTGAGAGCGTGATTACAAGATAATTTATTTTATGACATTGAAGCTTATTTTTAAATAAGAAATTATTAACTTATTTTTATAGTTATTTCATTTTATTAAGTGTTTTTTTAGGCATAAGCTTTTATTAACTACAACAAACTACAAAGACTACACACAAAAAAACAAAAGGATTGTATCCAGACCGATGAAATTCTAGAGACAATCAAAATGCGCATACCCACTACCAGTCGGCAGCGTACCCAGCATGCTGGCGGCATTGCCACGCTGGATGGCAATGTTTATGCGTTGAGCCAAATAAACGCCAGCATTTTGATCACGCGTCGCGTCGACCAGGCGCTCGGATATGTTTTTGAAAAGATGATGAGCTCTCGTCCCCACGGACCCAATGTCTCAACACCAAACGGCTCAAGTAACTAAGTGATTATTTTTTGTGATACACTTAATGAACTTTGACGTGAAAAAAATAGTCTAGTATTCCATCTATTTTATAATCAGTAATGTAATGCTATTTTATTTATTTTCGAGTTAATATGAGGCCATTACACTTGAGCGAAACATCATTGCAAAATAGTAAATAATAAAAACACAAGTAGATTACAGAGCGCATGTTTGTTTATCTATGCTGTAAGCAAATATTTATGCGAAGTATTAAAAACGTTAGGCTTTGATAAAGAGTGCAGTGTGCTAGGAATGGGACTAGTTGCAGTATTTTTGTCGATATATTTACAGAAAAAAACCAATAGGAGTTGGAAAAAATATTCTACTCATGCGAAAACTTTTGCGATTGTATTCAGATGCATGGTTTATTATTTGTTATATAAATGTAGTCGGTTAAAAATGGTTCCTATGTTAAGGATTTTACCAACCCTAGTCAATCTTTACTCATGAACACAACTACAATAACAATAAGACTGACGAGATGACTCTAAACTAGTTATTTATTTATTTAGGAATGACAAACAGCTGTACATTATATGCAATAAAAAGTATAGGTTAATTAAGCTTAGTGAATGCACAGACCACATCATCCACAGATCTACTAAATACTTGTTAAACATTTTGATCAAGCTGCTAACAAGACAATGTGGTCAATTTTGAAGTTTAGTTGACAGTTCTAAACTAATAAAAATATTTTTGTCACTTTTTTACTAGGCAACTTAGCTAAGGAGAGCAATACTTTAGTTAGTTTAGTTCTGTCAACTTAAACCTTCAAAATATACCACAAAGTTTTGAAGATAAGATAAAAACATACAGAAATATTATTATTTTACCTGCTTGCATAACTTGCTGAAAAATATGGAAATACAGATAGTTGTCAAGATATAAAAGAAAAATAGTAGAGCATGAATGAGTTTGTAATTTACAACGATATTTTGTGATAAAAACGATCGTTAAAAATACATACTGTTTATCGACATTAATAAGCACATCACTAGCCTAAGGCAGGGCCACTATCACCTGCAGGAGATTGCGATAGTAGATAGCGTGTTCCGAATTAGACTAGATTACATACACAGGGATAGGTGGGTATGCTATTTTTCGGCAAAAGGTGCCTGAGCGATAACACATGATATTTTCTATAAGAGATATTAAAAAAAAACGGAATGTACGTAAATTTGTACACCGGAAGTAGTAGACGGAATTCGTTATTTTACGGTTCGCCCAATGGAAATAGGTAACATTACATTCGCCAAGATACAGAACACGATGTAATATTTAAAATCATTGCAAGTCATCTCTTAGTTTTTTTTTCTTTTTTTTAATTCTGGTAGCCTCGCTTCATTGAGAGATTCCGTTTCATGCTAAACGCTGTGATAGCCTAATTGAGAGAATGCTCGACTTGTAATCTTGAGGTCGCGAGTTTGAATCCCGAGTCCATACCTACTCTAAAGAGTTCTAAAGGTTTGCGTTTGACTGCCATCTCGTCTGATAATAAACGAAGATGCAGTCTACGATGGAGCACGCTTGCCTAGAAGAAACCGATTCACTCGCGACTTGAAGACACCCAGATTATAATTATCGGGAAACACCCACTCGGGCAGCGCTACCCACTGTTTAGCAGTTCGAATAAAGAAAGTGGAATCAAACCGTTTCGTACGAGTTTTTTGTACATCAACCATAAAACGGTGTCGCTTTTTCGAGGTCCCGGCCGACAGAAGAATGGGCAGGGGGGGAATAAGATCATGCAAATCCGAAGCACACTCTCCGAAATGTATCCGATAAAATACCGATAGGCTAGCTACTTTTCTACGATGTTCGAGGCTTTGTAGCTTGGTCCGAACTAGACAGTCGTTGCCAATGATTCTCCTACATCTCTCTGTCTCTGTCTTTATATGGAATTTCATACCACCGGATTTTAAGTGAAGGAAAACATCGCGAGGAAACCTAAATACGTCCGGAGAAGAAATTCAATGACTGTATGTGAATCCACCAACCCGCCACTTGGTTAGCGTGGGGAATATGGCCCAATCGTAAGGGTAGGCTAATGTCTAAAAGTGGATTATTAAAAAGCAGATTGTATACTAAATATAAACTCGTTTAAAAATATAGCGTAAACATTCTATAAGACTCGCCCGGACGGTAAATACAAAACAAAACAAATTCTAGGCATCGATTACAATAAGCAACATAATAATAAAAACATTAGGAAACAGCGCAGGAAATTTGTTGCCGCCGAACTGACTTGTTGACCGGTTACTGTAACCTTTACCTTATTTCCACATACCAAACTTGGTGATAATGGCTCAACGGTTGCCACGTTCAAAAACCAGTCAAAACTACAACCTATTTTAGTTTGTCTTTCACCATTGCTTTCACCACTAGTTCTTAGTTTTTTTTTGTATAAACAGCGCTCTACAAATAAAACCAAGCTCTACAGTACAGTCAAAGCTACAATGTTTTTTTTAAACAACACACACAGCGTCATCTAGCCCCAAAATAAGCAAAGTTTGTTATATGGAAACTAGATAGGTGATAGAATACTTAAGTACATATATTTATAATACATACTACTCCTAGACACAGAACAAACATCTATGTTCGTTACATAAATGTTTATTCAATTTATTTGTACATGACATAAATTATGTAGGTACATTATGTACCTATGTGGATGAGAACTAACTCTGAAGTCAATTAGATATTAATTTAATTGTTTAGTTATATGGGACAATCACAGTAACTAGGTATTCATTCATAAAACATTCACAATTCATCTAAACAGTAACCAGGTTACCTGTGTTGGTCAACTTTAACAAGAACCTTACGAGGCGCAATCCTTTACAGTTAGTGTACCTATGTATTAAGCGCGATTCACACTGCGAGGGTATCGCTTAGCTCTTGTAGATACGATGTCTTGAAATACTACGCATTTAGCCCTTTGAATAGGGTAGATGACTGATGTTTATATCGTTGAAACCAATAGCTTTGATGAAGAATTTAAGTAAATATAATATGTTTATTGAAAAAATAATTTAAATCGGTTAATAATGTTCTGATATATGACCGTTTAAAGTTTTTGTTAGAGACAACTCTGTCCCTTTCCCACAAAACAAAAAATGACGTCACGCCTTACTTGTCAGAATAGAATTTATATGGCGTACTGAGAAGTGACGTCACGATTTGCTGTTTCTTCTCTCTGTCTAGCATGATATTAAAATGCTTATAAGTTGCTTATTTTTGATCAGATTTTCATTTTATTTTCATTAATCAGCTATATTTATGGGCCACATTTTAATAGGACAATAAAAAAAAACTAGTCATCTAGCCTATTAAATACCATATGGCAAAGGGACAACCTGGAGTGTTTGGAAGAAAAAGCTTCTTCATTCTGTAACATCAGTTGATGTACAGTAAGATTTTGTGCTATAGCTGTAAATGCGCACGTTTTCGAGTATTACAAGAGTGATAATTTGCGACAATTGTTACCAATTATTATTATACTTCTCTATAGCCTGTGTTAAAAGGTATTTCAGGTTAGAACAAAAATACGACTAACGACTCCATTCAAAATCATCTACAAGAAGTCATATAGATTCACACCCATTAAAATAATAGACGTATTACTCATATATTCGCGTAGATAATAAAAAAGTATAAGTATATTCTATCTTATTCTATCAGCTAACTGGTTTCCATATTATAAGCTTTGCTTAGTATGGTGCTAGCCCCACCAATATTTATTTATTTATATATCCGAAAATGGACTTTTCTCCTGGTAGTCTCTGGCTGGTCTATACTCATTATCTTTCCATAAGCTGATTGGTACGTATGTATATATTTATATTAGGTATATATAAATTATGATATGTATTGTTTATTTATTTATATGTGCCACCGACCTAATACTAAATTTATTTGTTCTGTCCATCCAAAGGTTGCCTGGAAGAAATCGCTTACGGTGATAAGGCCGCCTTTGTACTGCCGATGTATGTACCATTATTCGTTTTTAAGATATTTTACTGTTGGTGTACAATAAAGATTTATTGTATTGTATTGTATTGTAGTCGAGTAAAAATATAAGAAAATTCACTATTGTTCATAACATAATATAACAAATATTGAGCATAAATAACGTAAGATTTTGCAGCTAACCACGCCAAGTCGAAGTAGCTTCGATGTGAATTGTGCCTATTGATTAAGTATATGGGCTTGCGACAGTTCGTGCGAATAACACAATGGCGAGTTGGTGGTCGACTCAGCTACTTTTAGGATGGTGAAGACACAGACTGAGGAATAGTTTCATCATGAGCTCGTTTACTTTAAAAAAAAATAAGATGCAATGAGACTGGAAAGACTACTGAAAGGTAAAGGTTACCATATTCAGCCTTTTTATTATTACACGACTGCCTGAAAAAAGGAATGTAATGTTTTCAGGGTTCATGTATGTAGGTATATGTGAGCTTCTTTGTTCCACCATAACTTCTAAATGCCTGAACAGAATTATATGTATGGGGTACCGTTAGAATCCTTATATCATCCCGAGTGACATAGACTATAATAATAATAAAAAATAGCGGCAGTAAGCCGATTTTCATATTATGTATTAAAAAAAAGTATCAACACACACACACACACACTAACACACACACACACACACACATAGATAGAAAGATCGATTGATCGATTGGATTGGTAGATTTTAGTTAGTTTTTTTGCAAGTTCGTGTTTTAAAAAAAGAGGTTCGACTTTATGTATTTTTTTTGCATGTATGCTACGCTATTACTCCACCAATTATGAACTGATTATAATGTTTTTTTTTTGTTTGGTAGGTAATCATTCAGAGGCGGTCCCATATACGATTTATCGAAATCAGTTCAGTAGTTTGGTTTTTAAATCAAAATTACTAGAAAATATGAAGATGACATCCAGGTATTCGAAGTTGAAGTTAGTTGTTGTTAACTATTACATAGATAGACAGTATGACAAATTAAGATATCTGGCCACAGAATAAATAATAGTACGTTGAGTTAACAAACACACACATACAGACAATCTTTAGCATTAATAATGTTAGTGTGTTGTTTATCTAGGAATTTGTAAGCTCTACGCTCTTTTACAATAAGTGGTCAAATTTCTTCGATGTAGGTAAACCATTCTATGAAGGTTGAATATGATACTTTCCGCGTAAGAACTAGATTGGTGGCCTCTCTGGTTTCAGTTTCTTAGATTTTACTTGAATAATGTTATAAGCAGGAAGTTAATATCGTAGGTGGCATTTTATTACTTGCTTATTGGCTTGAGTTACTGAGTAGCTTTATTGAGTGACTAGCCCTATTGTCAGAGTTTTTGGAGTACATTGATTTGAACACGATTTTTGTTTTTATACTCCTCATTGGGGTAACGAAGGCTGTAGATGATGATGTTATTGTTTTAGTAAGTGAGCGTAGCATAGCATAAATTCAAATTCAAAATATTTATTTGGCGGGACATGGGTTATATGGAGATATTCTTTAAACTAGTACAACATTGAGATCGCCATGCTCTAGCACCATGGCATGCAAAATATTAAGTATGTACATAATCATTAACAATTCATTATTATTTTAAACATAATTAGCCCGTTAATATTCCACTGATGGACTATATGGACATAGGTCTATGGGTCTCTGATACGTTCAGGTGTATTACGAAGGCCAAACTGGATGGCAAATTTATTTGTCAGTTACGGGCAAAGATAATTAATACTACGAGTAGTTACGGAATTATCGAAAGGGATAAATAACTCATTTGTATATATTTTATTATACACCTATAATATTACTACTTAAGTATTATTAATTTGCACATAATCTATATATATATATAAGGTTTTATCCTAACTCATTGATTGACTGACTGTCTGACAGACAACGCACAGCCCAATCCGCTGGTCGTACAGACGTAAAAGAATTTGCTCGGGATGATTTAAAGTGGTGAATTTGGGAGCGGGCCGAATTTCTTCCGTACGCGGACGATGTGTCGAACGACCTCTAGTTATTATATATCGTGACCATAAACGTAATAAATTGAACAAATTTGATCAGTTTATTTCAATGTATTGACCATTTTAGACTTAGGTTTTAGTTTGGTTTTAAAATTTCCTCTGAACCATAAGTAGGTACCTACAGGAAGCGGGTGCAATTGATTGATTGTCCTTTTTCATGGTATGTAAGTTTCGAGCATATACTATTGGAGGCGTCAAGCCAAAGCGTAGCCTTCTACCACAAGGTATATATTCACCATTATTATGTGACCATTATTCCCTTTTTGTTTGTTGTGCCTTTGTTTTAGTGTGCGTTCATACGAACAGGAATTTGTTCAACTAGTGTGAAAGTTTATGCGTGTTTACCTCGCCCCCCGCAAAAAGTTTAAGTATAAGAAACTAATGTAGTCAGATTATCGCCATTGGCATCTCCAATAGTATATGCTCGGTATGTGCCTAGTTCAGGTTTAATATTTGTAATATTTATAAGTTGTCCTTTTGGTTCACATTTTTATAAAATTCAATGATATTTCAAATTCCCTCAATTTTATCGAGCTCGAGTTTGTTTATAGTAACAAGTAATGAAACGAACAAGATGCTCACCTGATGGTAAATGATATAATTTCATAACTATTAAAGCAGTACCCAGAAATGAATAACAAAAGTAGTCCACGGCATTAAATTACTTTGGGTCAGTTTTATAAACTTAAAAAATATATATTCTAGCATTAGACCGGTAACTCGTGGTCTAGGGTAGAGTACGCTTACCTATGAGAAACCGATTCACTCGCGATTTGAAGAGACTCAGATTGTATCCATCGGGAAAGATCCACTCGGGAAGCGGATAACTAATTAATTAAAGTAAGTATACATATTTGCTGGGTAAGCTGCCGAATGGTAGAGGGTTTGCAAGCATTTGGATTGTCTCTACATTTTCATTGGTCTGGATACAATCCTTTTGTTTTTGTGTAGAAGGTTACTTAAACTAACTTTGGGTATAAGCCATACATATTAACTACATATTATTTATCTAACTACTTAGGATAATATGTAGTTTGTCGTATTTAATAAACGCCCGGAATAAAAGTACTTATATAAGTATCAACTTATGAAAATATATCAACGAAACACATACGAGCTTGTGCATTGCATTAGCTGTAGGTATAGACTTGTGATTAATACTAAACCCAATACCTGATAAAAGCGCAGGATAATACCTAACCTTGTGTTATTTTTGAGCTATGTCCTGTTGGAATGACGTGATCGAGTCTAGCTCTGATAAGTCAACGGGTATACTTGTATACAAAAGTGTCTGAGGGCACGTATAATATTATTCTTGGGGGCTTACATAATTTTTTATTTACCTAAAAAAAAAACTTTATTTCGGAAAAAATATCCATAAGTACAGTGTTAGTAGTAGTGTTTAAACCTATGATATTATTTTAGTAGTAGTAAGTAAAATTAAAGATAATATTTTAACATTTGACATATATATATGTTTATTTTAATTTTTTTTCTAATTGATTTCTATAAACTATAAATAATAAAAATCAATGGAGCACACATATTTTTGGTGTCGAATCTTTTTTATTAAAATTGAGTTTATTTTATTTAAACTGACTCAAGTTTTTTTTGTATGTTTAAATGGAGTGACGATATACATAAGTCATGGTTGTCATTTTCTAGCCATATATAAAGTTGAAGATTGGGATAACTTGTATGCATTGGGTTGGGGCCGATGCCTGTTATTTGCTGATTATGATGATGAAAACTGATACTCAGCTGTAACGAATGAAAAAATCCCAGTACATCATTGTAAATCCACCATTCAGTCTAAATCCATTTAGTTGTTTCGAATAAAAACCTTTGATCACATATTGTTATTTGAATGAAAATAAAATTCCAAAAATTTATCAATTTCAATTAATATTTGTACTCAATAGTACTTAAAATCCCAATTTGCAAAGTATTTTGCCACCAACTTTACCTATGTTTTGACTAGTTATATACGTTTATCAAGGAGGAAAATAGCTCAATAATAATTGCATGTTTGTTACTATATAGGTAATGATTATAATTTAATGCGCGACCATGAACTTAAAAACATTTGTGCACTAATATACTTAGCTGCATTGTTCAAGAGTAATGGGACCTTTAAAGAGAACAGAAAAAAACACACTTGTTTATGTAAGCGAATATAGCCAATCCTTCTGGTTTAGGTATTCAGCCGTTTATTCATGTAATGGATAATAAATAAAAATAGGTATTTTTGTATTTATACTAAAACTACTTATACTAAAATATGCGGCCCGAAATTCTACATAGCTTCCATCAAAGGTTTTTTAGGTTTGAGGAGCTATTCATCTTTTAAAAGATCGAAGACTTTTAGTATTATTTTGCCATCACTCGAAATATTTATACTAAGATATCCCACCAGAGTATCAAGTAACTATATATCAAACTAGTTACTAACTTGGAACCGACAAGAATTCAGCAATCAAAAATTTACAAAAACTTACTGTAATATAAATAAATTTGTACTTTTTTTTATCTTAGCGAACAAATACAGGGTCTGGACTTATATTTCGTAACTAAAACTGCATCTAAAATCACTGGAGGGCAGCAGCGTCCTCTTGGCTAACGGTGGTGAGCATTCTGCAATTCTCAAGCCGCTTGTTTAGCTTGGGGGTTATGGCACCCCCACCCCTAGGAGTGGAGGAGAGTGCCTTTCGTCCAGCATTGGACTTCTCCTGGCTGATGATGAACTGTAGAAGGAAGCTAGTTTATTAATATTTTCTCCAAGTATATAATCTAGATATTTTTTTGCAAAGTATCGCCTGAATAACCACAAATACGCCATAAATGTTTGAACTACTTGTAATTTCAAAAACTCGTTTGCACGTCTCACCTGTTTCCTATTTGTTCAAATTTTTGTATAATAGCATAATTAAGTAGAATCCTTGGGAACGTGTGTGCGATGCAAACACAGATGGCTGGTTACTCTACCTATTTCTAGCTCTTTGCTATTCTTCAGAAACAACACCTAGGTATTTTCATGTTTAATTATTTAAATATTATAGACGTGTATTATTGACACTGTAATATGTGTGTGTTTAAATATCTTCTAAGGACCAAGTATGTGAAGTAAGTTGGAAAATAATGTTGATTCATGTTATTTGCATTTTGTTAGCTTCCTGGTACATTACCAGGCAGCTAGACGTCGAATATTTTGTATATTTAACAATTTGTGATGTGTATAGCTTAGTGGTAGAGTACCTACGAGTGTTTTGGGTCAACTTTATAGCTTAGTGGTAGAGTACCTACGAGTGTTATGGGTCAATTATATAGCTTAGTGGTAGAGTGCCTACGTGTTTTTTTGAGTTGATTCACGAAATTGAATTTCTTAATACTCTAGTTCGCAAGCCCAGATTACTAACTATAATAATATAAAGATAACAAAACTCTTTTTTCTGTACTCCTAGTTCTAAATTTTATGTTAGATGGCGCTCCAGTAAAAATAGATACACGAACACGAATAGTAGATTACACGAATTTGGTACTTTTCTTAAACCTTTTAAAACCTTTATTTTAAATAAACATGTTGTAATTGTACATTAAAGTTGCGAGTTTTAATAATCTGGATTTTCATCTAGTATTTTTTTTGGGAAATCAAGAAACAATTCCTTGAGAAATGTATCTACGTATAATACATTTTCAGATTTTCTTAAATTATTGTTAGGAGAGGTTGCTTCTTGCCGAATTTCATGAGTTTATGTTAACGGGAAGTACCCAATGAAGTTTGATTTTGTTGCAGGTCAAGAAAACTCTAAAAATCCTGCAAAATTGGCCGTAGTTTTGGATTGCATTGACTTAGAAGCTTGATTTTTTACACAGACACATATTCGTGGGACCTACGTATTTGATATTAATTTAAACTTGATAACTTTACGCGCTCCATAGGAAAAGAGTCTTGGCAGACAGACAGACAGACAACGAAGTGATCCTATAAGGGTTCCGTTTTTCCTTTTGAGGTACTGAACCCTAAAAACGGATTATCATTATCAATTACAATCAAACTGTTTAAAAAAGACCAAGTAGCGACACCTGTGTTTTTTAGAATTGTTTTATCTTTACAAATAATTTCTATAGGCCACGGTGCCCATCCGGGCAAAGTGGCAAGTTTTTAGAGTTCTAGTTCAACACACACGTGCAAAATTAAAACATCTAGTAGAAATCACATAAGTTGACACCGGGTATAAAAAGACAAAAATAATAATCAGATGAAACTAATAGATTTATGATTTGTAACGAAACTAAAATAAGTTTTTGGATTGCGCTAAACACGAATATTTATTTGGAGTACCTATGTACCTACAGCATTACAATATTTAAAAAGCCTAAAAGCTACTTAAATTTAAAATAAAACTACTATTATTACATAACGTTATAAAATCTTTGTTTTTTCTTCAAATCAGTTTATTTAAATGAATTAAATCAATGTCTAGAATGTAGCAAGCTAACCTAGAAATAATTCAGAGAAAACAAGTGTTTACCATGAATTTAAAGACATCCTTTTGGAATTTTTGGGAGTCACAGGATTTGGTAGAGAGCTCCTATCGCTGTTCGTTTTTTTTTAAATTGAAACGTACGGTTTAACAACTCAGTAGGTAATAAGATCATTGTACGTACGTGGGGAATATCCATCAACTACTGGATACAATCCTTTTGTTTTTTGTTGTGTAGTAGGCTAAGTAGTCTTTGTAGTTTGTTGTAGTCAATAAAGGCTTATGCCTATAAAAAAAAACAACTACTTCATTGAATGAAACCGACAAAAGTGTTAATTGACATTATCACTTTGGTTGACATGTTAATGTTCTCTTCATATCCTCCATTACTCATTGGTGTTTTCAACCGACTTCAAAAAAGAAGGTTCTCAATTCGACTGTATGTTTTTTTTTTGTATGTTACGCGATTACTCCAATTATGAACTGATTTTGATGATTTTGATATTTTGTTTGGTAGGTAATACTTTACTGTGGTGACCATTCTGCGCTCCCCAAGCCGCCTGCCAAGCGTAGGGATTATGGCAACATCCCTCTATTAAGGGGGAGGCCTTCGTCCAGCAGTGGCAGTTTATGGCTGACGACGAGACGAGGTAATACTTCAGAGGTGGTCCCAAATACATTTTTACGAAATCGATTCAGTAGTTTGGTTTTTAAATCAATAATACTAGAAAATATGAAGATGTCATCCAGGTATTCGAAGTTGAAGACGGTTGTATTTTTTTTAAAGCATTATATTCAATTCTCATCTATACATAATTAGTATTAATTTTATATTCAACGATTTCTAGTAAAAATGCGGGTTATTAACCAAGCACTAGGATGACTAGGTACTCGCCTTATCAGGGTTCAATGGCTGCAGATGATAAAAAAACGCGCCAACCGTCCGTTTCCTTTATGTAATATAGACATAGCCTATCTATGAGGACACTTAACTAGCAGATTTGCTTAGCACTATGGAGCAACAGTCTTTGAAATAGCTGATACTTTGGTAACCCAACGTTTTGTGTCATCGTTAGTATTGTTGGGGAGTTGGAAACTTGCTTAAACTTGCTTTGATTCTGTTTTAACTAATCTGTATTTTAAACAAGGCAGATATTTAAAACCTTAAATATATCCTCTAAGGAAAACTTAGGGTATTTAATTATTTGTTGCATGTAAAGTACATAACCATAAAAGCAGTTCATTAGTTTAACCAAGGCCTTTGTTATTTCACTGCTGAGTGAAGGTAATACCGAAAGGAAATTGATCCAACCATATTCCAATACGCTGCGGTCTGGAGAGAGTTGGCAGAAAAGCTTTTGAATTTCTTTTCCAGATATATGTACATTTCTTCACATTTTTTCACTGTTCTCTGTCATTTGTACGACTTGAAGTCTACGGCTTTCCACCATCTTGTTTTGGCAACTTTATAAAACATGATTATCCATTATTTATACGTTTTAAAGTATTCACACGTGACCAAAATGCTGGCCTTTATTTGGGCCAGAAAATTAGCCTCGCAATCCAGCGGGGCAACGTGGCCAGCATTTTGGGCACATTACCCGAAATTAGAGACCGTTTAAACTATTTATAGGTTTGCTACCTATAAATACTTTAAACGGTCACTTATATCGATTGATTAATGTTTTAATAATAGTTTAATTAGATAGATAGATTAGTAAAGAATACATTAATTATTTTTTAGTACTTTGATTATCCTATATCGTTTTTATTTGTTTCGTTTATTTTTAATCTACAAGATCTCACTTCTGGACAAAGAGTCGCCCTCCTTTTTCTTCAATTTATCGGTTTATTACATAGATAATTTATTACAAATAACGTTGTTATACACAATAAATTTAAAATATTTTTTGACTATATAAAAGAGTTTTGTGAAACCAAAAAAAATATAAAAAATAATGGAATCGAATTGAAGTCACGTGCCTTTATTAACTACAACAATTGCATATATTCTTATTACCTAATCTACTTAGCATACTACACAAGAACATTTTTTTTAAATCCAGACCGATGAAAGTCAAGAAACAATTCAAATGCTCAAACCCAGTTGTTGTAGTGGTACGACTCTATTGCAAAGTCCGCCTGGGGAAGTACCACACTTTTGCCAGTTATTCAACCGCCAAGCAGTAGTGTGCAAAGCATTACTGTGTTCAGTTTGAACGGCAATGTTACCAGATAAATTACTGGCATGAAGAGATTTGACATCTTATATCTCAGAAAGACGAGCGCAGTGCAGTGCGGTGCAAGATGTTGTTCATAAGTTCTTAATCTGGCACTGCCAGAATTTGCCACTGTACTACCAGAATCTGCTACTGTACTACCGGTCAGCAGTTTACCCAGCATACTGGCGGCATTGCCACTGCATTGAACACTTTTGTCTTAATCTACGCAAAATTAAGTACATAATACAGCTTTCTATTTTTAGACCAACTCAATGTACTTATTTTAAGATTATGACTAGATGGAAACAAGTAATTATCAACACTGCTTAAAACGCATTGAATGCAACATAGGGAAATTGAATAATGCAATAGAAAACCCAGTTTTAACTAATTGGGTAAACCGATGGTTTTCTGAAAATTTCTGTGAATTATTATTTAGTGAAGTTGATAAATAAGTGCATTTGCATTAACGATATGAATGTACTCGTATACCTAAATGTAATTTGCTCATATCTATTTAAAATAGAATTTTACTTTCCTAAAATATTTACTCGTAATTTTAATAAAGTTCTATGTTTCTCGCTATCTACTCGTATGTAGTTAATAGTCTAGAGTTACGATTGCCAAAACAAACCTAAAATAGTTTTTTAATAATAATAATAATAATCCATTTATTTGGAACAACATAAAGAATCACAAACAATGAAGATTTATGACACCTGCAGACAATACATGTTGTTTTATTAGATAGTAAAAGTTGTTAAGTACAATAAAAATTAAGTTTTATATGTAAAAAAACACTTAAAAAATCAACGCTATCCCCAAGTGATAAAAACTGTGATTTAATTGTGATGTGAGCTAGTTTTCTAAGCCACCAAAAAATTTACAATGCATATGAATATATATTAGTAATACACACGAGTGACATTGCGGGCATTACTAGTAAACTATGCTGAAAATGTAGTCGTAAATAGAATAAAGGGCTGTGTTTTCCTCACGGAGTACTTATCAAATTGTAATTCTAGGTAAACGACCTTAGCCCGGTCAATGTCTTGTGGATAAGCTCTACGTCACAGAATATCTAACAGTTACTGAGTACTCTGACATAATTGGAAATATTTTTACCCGACTAAAGCGAGAAATAATTTTTTTAAGGTTATTTTTCTATAAAATGATGGTAGCCGAAAACACTGAAAAGTTAAGGTATGTTACTCGGAAAGCTAGCGTGGCATGGAAATGTTATGATAAGAGAAGTTGGCTATGTAACTAAGAGGTCCTAAAAGAAGTGACTAAAATAAAAATAAACGTACCTGGGTACGTACGTTCTAAAACCACCGGAGGATGGGCGGCAGCGTCGTCTCGGTTGACGGTGGTGAGCGCATTCTGCGATCCCCGCAAGCCGCCTGCCAAGCGTGGAGATTATGGCAACCCCTTCCTATTAAGGGGGGCCTTCATCTTGTAGTGGATGTTTTCTAGCTGGGATGAAACTAAAAATAAAACGGGAAGGGCGTCCTAAAAAATAGTGGACAAACTAGATGATATACGTGTAAAGGAGGTGAAGAGATGACAAATGATAGAGAAGTGGAGAAAGGAACAGGCTGTGACTACTCCACCTAGTGGGATAACGGCAGGAAGATTGACTAAATATGATACTATTACGCATTTTTTATAAAGGTAATTTTTATTTGACTTCTGCCAAAGACGCAATAACTTCCTATATTGTATCCCACTGCTCTTCAAAGTGCTAATGTACGCCAATCATAAAATTTGGCGCGTATTCTTCTATGCTTTTGCTCTCAACACTATTTACAAAAAAAAAACAGTACACAACAAAACGTAGTCTAGTCAAGTGTTTCATTTGTTTTATTGTAATAAATGCCAGATTTTCCTAGAAACAAAACAAAAGCTTTTGTGGCTCTGCAATAAATAAACATAGAATGTACGCTATACTTGGTCTACCGTTAGAATGCGTTTCAAATCGCTACGTAAGTTAGCTACGAAATCCTAGGCGATGCATGCAATGGCTACGGAAATGCAGCTACGATCCTAGACGTAGGCGCTACGATGCATCCGCGTAGAGCTGCTACGCACTAATGCAGCTAATGCTACTAGGACGACAATATTTATTACCGGAATTATAATAAATCTAAACATTTAAAATTTTAGATTTTTTAATGAAACAGAAATACATACATGGATATTAAAGTACATTTAATAACGTCCCGTTTTAGTTTGATTAATGAAATGTATTTTAAGCAACTGCCCAAAAAGAGATTAATATTTTTCGTTTGGATATTTTTCTATGCGTTTTTGGGCTACATAGATTTTAAAAAGTATCGTTTAAATAATCTTTAGTATTATTCTGTATGGTAAATGGTAATAGTTTTCACATAACTACATCAATTAGTTAGTAAATTGTTTATTATGATTTTCCAATGTTTTATTTGGTACTTAATTGTGTTATTACACGTAATTAATGTTACTGAGAAATAGAATAAGGCAATAAGTTATCCAATGACTGTATTCATGACCTTATATAGGTAACAACATACTAGAGTTACTTAGTATAAATGTAGTTTTTATTTTTATCCTCCTATGAGAGGATTATGACCTTTTACATTCACATGCTGTATTTACCAGTGTGAAATGTTAAAAAAAATTAAGGTAAACTATCAAGTTATCATGTAAATATTATCAAACAAGTCAAAGCCAATTCAAGGCAAATCCCAAGTCACATCAACACATTGATTGTTGCCACGTGAAACGAACACGTTGTTGACATTGATGAGATGGAGATTTTGTGTTTGAGATGAGACTTCTTTAAAGTTTCGAGAACAAATCGAAAAGGCATGCTTTATCACAATAACACTTGCATAATTATAATCCAATAATAAGTAATGTTCTGCTGTAAAAACAATAGAGTTCTAGAAAAATAAGTTGTGCTAAATAACTTATTTTTTTCATTTTCAACTATATCGCTAACTCTCTTGCCACGTAGGTTGTTGATGGTAGGTTAGCTGAACAGAATAGCACATAGTCATAGCTAGAACTAGGTATGGTATGTGGTTTTTCCTATAAGTACCAAGTCATTCTGCAGTTTATTGAAATGCCGTCACAGCTATTGTTAGGCGCAAATTATAAATTTTAGTAAAGGCATTATGTGACTGGAATGTTGTCTATTTTAATCGAAATTTTCACCTTCTTTCATCATCATCATCAGCCCGAACACGTCCACCGCTGAACGAAGGCCTCCCCCTTAGATCGCCACACTGTACGACAACCTGCCATCTGCATCCACCGGTTGCCCGCGACTTTTACAATGTCGTCGGTCCACCTAGTGGGAGGCCTTCCTACGCTGCGTCTTCCGGTTCGCGTTAAACGTGAGTATTCCCGTATAAATTAAGCACTGTGTAAGTCATCAAAACCTAATTTGACTTACCGTTTGTGAGAATAAAAATATCTATACCAGACATGCTCGCTCAATGACATCTCCGTTAGTACGAACGCTTCTTTTAATTTTCTCGGATATCAAAAAAGGGGAATTAATTAATTAATTAGTCGATTCTCTAACTATAAAAAGTAAATCGTTGTAATTAGTCAGTACTGTATTATATATACTACTATAAAATATGCATGATTGCTATAATAACTCAGTCATAAACTCAGTCACTCCAATACTCATAGCCCAGTCATATACAACAAATAATCTCGTTCATTCGTTAGTTAGTAGTCTAGTTAAACTTCAAAAAATACTTGGAGTATTTAACTTTTTTTTAAATAAGAGACTTTGTAGGGCGGCAGGCTGGCTAACTAAAAAATAAATAAACTTAATTGTGTGTATTTGTTACTCTAGTATTTAAGTAAATTAATCCTTTGTGTATATTTTTTTTTTGTGTGAGTAATAGAGTTAATCTATCTATCTATGTGAAACTACTTAAAAGAAGCAAGACTACTTGAAATTAAATCTAAATTAGAATAAAATGATATAAACGACTTTTTTTTCTGAAAATTATACACGAAATTAAATAACTACTGAATATAAACAAGTATTCGTTAAGTAATACTAAAGTTAAGTCGCCATGAATAGCGTTTCTCAGCTTGAAAGGGAATCCTATATTTATAAAAGTATTTGAGCTACGTTTATATAACAATATCATTATAAATACACTACGGCACCTTTATATTAAAAGTTCTTGAGACGGACCAGATATCAGGTTTCGGCGGAAAGTTAGTTAAACTAACTCCGTTTTACTGTAAATATTATTCTAATGGGTTCAGTTTATAACATTATTAGAATCATCTTCTAGCACTTCTTAGAATTAATATTATATTGTAAGCTTCTAGCAATATTAACGTAATGATTTGACGAGTTTACGTCGAACATATAACTTAAATAATATAAGAGTCGATGAAAATTACAAAAAGTAAACTAAATTAAGTGGATAGTTCCAATTTTGCTATCCTTTTTTCACGAATGCGAATGAATAGAGACGCACATAGTCGTCCCGCAAATTGTACAAAACAAAATTGTAGTTGTGATTAGAAAACTAGAGATTATCTTTTTAATCACTGATAATAATAACAAAGATATAAACTTGAATTTGCTAAATGAAAGCCTGAAACATAACGCTTCAAATTCCTGTGAAGAAGTTTTAACAAGTTGGAAGCAAACGTTTCCCGATTGGAACTTGGAAAAAGTTTAAATGCCAAAAGTCTACAATTCCAGACTTTTACAAGGAACTGTGTTCCAGATACCTCATTAAGTTGAGCTCGTACACAAAACATAATCTGTGGCACAACAGCGCGTTGTCAGAATTGAGGTTATCCGAATCGGTCTAACACATTTTTTTGTGCAAATAATTTTATCACCATGCTACGACCTTGCTCCCAGCTATCGCCAAATTTTGCTAGTCCTAACGTCATTGATAACTTCCAGTAAGTCTAGAAATTCGCCACTCACCGTTTTTAAAAAAAGAATGTCAAGTAACAATCCTCACACAGCACAACACTAGGTCACATGTGAATTAAAAAAAAAAACAACTAGTTTTTTGGGCGCGTCTTGGATGCGAGTCGCGTAAGTGCAAGGTCTGGCTGGAGTGGGGCGGCAATGCACATCGCGGTAAGGCCGGCGCTCGCCGACTGACGGCGCGCACGCAAGGCACACTTCGCGCGCCCCACCAAAAAAAATAATGCCGCGAAAATATAGAGGGAGGGAAGGAAACACGCAAAAACTGAAGGGGTGCGCTCGTTTCTCGCGCTGTGAGGCTGTATGCTAATCCATCGTGTGCTCGGCCCTTTTTTCCGGGGTGGGGGTGGGATGCAATTAAAAAGCCGCGCGTGCGTGTGGGGGCGCGATTAGAAAGGAGACGGCGGACGGAATGAGTCTGTCACCGTTTTTTACTTTTTTTCTAGTCTGGCATTCTGTAGATCGTTCGTGGATGTATGGCGGGAATCGATGCCCGTCTGGCTTCCGATGCGATACGCGAATGTTTGGGCGCTCGGCTTAGATAATGACTACTATTATTAACCGCGAATGTTATCTCTTTTAGGAACTGAAAGATGAGCTAACTAGGTCCCGTTGTTGTACTATTTATGTAGACAGATTATGATGTTACACTCAAATCTTTATTTGCGTCGTATGTTTAATGTTTGTAATAAAATTGTAGATATGTAGAACGTAGAGTGCATCTTCGTTTATCATCAGACGACATGGCAGTCAAACGCAAGCCTATAAATATATATAAAAAAAGCGATTTGTATGCTAGAACAGCTACAACACAACAGAACACATTACAGCTGCTTATTATTTTGCTCTTATAACTGGCGTGGAAGTTTTAAATAGAAAACTTGGAATTTACGCGCAAAGTTTCTCCGAAATAATACAAGAGTAGACTAATGAGAAATGATACATAAGTTACGTGTAAAATATTTCTTCTCACATGAAATGTCCAAATTAATTCAATGAACAATTCTTCAATGAATTTCTCACAACGGCTCGAATTCAAAACCAGAATCCGAATCTATGCTTTTAGTTTTTCAATGCAACAATAGACAATATTGACAATAGAACTGACCAGTAGACACCCTTTTTAAAGTTTGCAACGACCTCCTTGCAGCAACATTCTGCAGAGCGAACCATCTCACCTCCTCGGACCTTTGCGCGCGCTCGACGAATGTGATAGCTAGAGTGTGTAGCGCGCGCAATACCGCGAATATCACGAACTAAGTTCCTCATATCTATCTGCTCAACAGTTTAGTTTTAGTGACAGCCTTTACAAGTGAGCGCTATCGTGTTTGGGACGGCATGCCAAATTGTAGGTTCTAGATTTCTGGCTGAACGAAAATATTTTTTTGTGTATCAGTTTCAGTTATAAAATACAAATTATAAATAAATTAAGAAGTCTTCAGGTTGCCTACATATTTGAATACCAGGGCCAGTATCTCAGTAACGGCAGGCAAGCGACACTGGTTCGACACGCGAATTTTTTGCTTCGTCTTGAATTTTTAGGGCGAAGATTAACTATTCGTTGATAACTGCGATAAGATAATGGCGATGAGTATTTTTATAGCTACTGAATGGGCAGGTGGGGCGTGCAAATACTAGGTAAGTACGACTATCTATTTTGCTCTACTTTACAAATCTAGAACAGAATAGATATTTTACTATGAATAGTATTTTTTATCTATACAGGAAATAGGTCATTTTTATTTGCGAAAATGTAATAGGCCAATGTCGTTGTACCGATAAGCGGGTAAGTTGGCGCGTGTAACAGTGAGGACATGATATTGTAAAAAATAGAGTCTTTTAAATCTGAAACTTTATTCACCTACCTTATGATTCATTTAGCAAAATCAGACTAATTTTGAATAAACAATAATAATTATGAAGATAAGGACAAAACAATATAGTTGCTTACACGTATTAATCTAAAACTATTTTCAATTTCAAATATCGCACATTCCAGTTTAAATTCACACAATCCAACGGCCAGTGAGAGTGCAACATCTAATGCTTTTTAATTTTATGCAAGGAGGTGTAAGGTCACAGCTCGAGCGTTCTTGCAGAATAGCTCGGATGCACGCGGGACCAAGACAAGTGGCCAGTACGTATTAACATTACAATACTCAATGCTAAGAGGGTACGGGCTAATGTTTGACACTGGCTAAATACATTAATCGTATGGAGCCAAATAAAAAAAAAAGAGGGTAAAAGTTAATTGTTTGCGAGACATTAATATTCAAACGTGTGGATGTTCGAATATTCGTAACTCTATTAAAATATTTAAGCAACTTATAAAAGTTTAAGCTCAGGGATACATAAAAGTTTATTTCCGGTTCCTTTTTGTTGTCAATTATTTTAAGTATTTTATTCTTATTCACATAATTATACAATATTCATAAAATTAAAGCACTTACCTCAACAAAGTTCTCGCCAACTACCGCTTGTGAAACAACAATAACAGTCAACAAAACATAAACAATGTCACTGTCAGTCAATGTCCGGCAACAGATCGCAAAAAATGCAAAGCTAGGTTCGCGCCTGAAAAATCCGCCGAAAGAACCGGAGAAAATAATAAAAATCGAAAATGGAATGCGAAAGGATTGAAAGCGTTCAGTTGGCGGGACGGTCCGAGCGATCCGTCAAGCGAGCGCGCTGCCCACACACGCACCAAACTTTACCGAAACTTTGCAAACTTTACGCGCCGCGATAGTTTCGACACGCGCGCGCTTCAGTTTCAAACTTAGAATGTTCCGGACCTACATTCAGATTTCCAATTTTAATTGCAAGAGTTAATTTTTATTTCCTTTTTCAAAAAGTATTTTTTTTGGATGCGACCACCCGTCCGGTCGGGTCCGGCCGGTCTGCAATATTAACACCGGCCGCGTCCACCTTTTGTAATGAAACGTTCACACATGCTTCCGCATTACCGTCCGATGCCATCAATAATGAAGCCGGGCGGGAAAAAACAAAACGGGCCACCTCTCCCGGCGAGGTGCCCGCCGACACTACAGCCTCCTCGTCAAAGATCAGAATTGCATATCTGGGTTGCGTTAATGAGCGGGGGTGGGGTCGTGGGGGGGTCGAAAAAGTGGCACCGCTCGCGCGCGAATATAAATTCATCGCCAAAAAATCATTACGCGGGGGGTGGTATTACGGGCGCTCGGTGCGCGGGTTCGTTCGTATAGTTTTTAAATCGGGCGCTCATTCGGTGGCGCGGCGCCGCGGCGGGCGGATGCCGCGCCACTGCTGCATCGCGCACTCGCCTCCCCTCCTGCACCCGCTGCATACCCCAACTATCACGCATGCACCTTACAGATCGACACAAGAAAACACTAAGAATCACATTTCAAACTTCGAACGCTGACTGACAGCTCTACGCGCCTCTCCGACTCAATGACTCGAGTCACTTCCGCCTCGAGCTTTCGCACATTCGCTTTATATTCGTATTTGGAATTCTGTCGAATCAGCGCGCGAGAGCTGAATTAAGAAAAATAAATCGGCGGGAAATTAATGCGATCTAGCTTGGGAGATGGATTGATTTTTTTGAGAGAAAAAGGAAAAAGGTTCCACGTGTATGCAAATTCCTCTTTTCGGCGACGATCGTAATCAATTTGTGCGTAGGAAGCGGGTACTTCCGCGCGCACACAGCCGCGCGCACGCACACACACGCAGCGTGTGCGACTCAAATTAAATCTAATACAAAATTGCGTTTTATGTTCTCGCTAGTGCGTGTAGGTGTGTGTAGGGGCGCACAATGCGAGCTCGCGCCCGGTACACTCGCTACCTAACGGAATTAGATAATTGGCTCTAATTATATATTTTATTTTAACATAGGTACCTATAGACAAATCAAAACTCTGCAATATTTAAAATTGTATGAGACCTTTTCCAACAGTATAAGGATAATTGCCCAGCAGAGGGCTAAAACTCGTCGCTAAAACTAAAATAACCTGTAGGGTTAACGTGTTACAAAAAATTATTTAATTATACCTAATAAATACTATATGACTGTTCTAGAAAGCTAAGTGTAGTTAATACTCTGAAAACATGATTTAAAAAAACATCAAACACTCGACTGCCCAGGAATAAAACGATATTTTCAAAAGAAAACCAGTGTCACTCGGAATGATGTAAGGATTCTAACGTTACGACATATCCTTTGTTCAGGCCATTAAAAGTTGTGATAGAATAAATAAACTTACATAGGTACGTACAATGCGATACATGAACCCTGACACAAACTTTTTTTAGCAGTCGTGTAATAAATACAATTTGATCAAGTTCACATTATGTCAGCGTAAGTCCAAACCATACAAAAAATTAGCTCGACTATCTTAAAATTAAACTAGAAATCAATAATTAGGTAGACAATGGATCCAACCTAAAAGTTGGGCAGTATTTACACAGGGTCAAATGAAATCTATTAACTTGTTTACGAAACAGAAAACTCTTGCTAAAACAAAAAAGTTCCTTAGTTTGTACTCACATTTCAAGGATTTTCCTAAACAAATAAGATTTGAGAACCCAAAATATATAAGCTTACATGCTTTTGAGATAAGTTCAAAGGTACATAAGGCCATTGTTGTAGGAACCACATAATATAGTTTTTTTTTTAATAATACCGGCCTATCTCACTAGTCGTTAGGAGAGTCCCATGATGGAAGGACTGACACTTTTAGTCTCAGTAGTCATGTCTAAGGAGTGGCACCAATATTTTTGTCCCGTCAAGACGTCCCATTTTGTGACAAATACACAATTTTGTCTAAGTAATTTGATAGATAAGGTCTAAATTCCTCCTACGCTGACGTCGGTAACACGTATGAATATACATTAGCTTTAGAGCAACACACAGACGCTGAGTTCAGCCGCTCATATATTCCTACGCACGACAGACGTCAGCGGCGGATGTCAGCGTAGGAAGAGTTCTGGCCTAATAACTGTAATTTAATAGAACAGGCCGAAAACTTATTTCCAACATTTCAAACATAATTTATCAAGACAGCTAACTCTTCTTTAAGGTCTTTATGGCGGGGTACTAAATATTTATTGAGGATCTAATGTTCTCAAATATGATGAGTGTTGTTGTTTTTGTTGCTGAAATTGAATAATAAGAATAAACCCTATAAAGATAGGAAGACAATGTTTAATAAATATTTCTGCATGCACTAAACTGCATAAAAACAAAATAAGATTCCCCAACATTAAACAAAAACTAACAATACTCGTACAACTAATTACAATATAATCACGAATTACAGCCTCTCTGCCGACGACTGTACTTTAAAAACCCACACAAGCTTAATGTTAAAAATGAATTACCAACACAGTCGCGCTGCCTCCCCGCTACACTCATTTTCATTTCGATGTTTTTGGGTTTTTGCGCAGATAGGGAGCCACCCCCCTCACACCCCGCCACCACCCCCGCCCTATGAAAATAGGATATATTTTTATGTTTTATTTGCCCGGAAGCCCGAAGCTTAGTTGCATGTTTATTAGAAGTTTTTATTAGTAGAAACAATACGTTTTTTTCCGGATTGCTCGGTTCAGATGATTTGCGATGACGCGCTTACTGTAAGGAGTCACGACATTCGTATTTGTATATTCTGATTATGACTAGTTTGTCGTTGGTTTGAGTAGTTTATTGATACTACAGTATTATTGTCTTGTCGTGAAAATACGGAGGTTTCGTTTCCGGAACGCATTGAAGGGCGATATTTCAAACTTTTTACTGTGTCACTGGAGTGCGGAATGTAGGTAAATATTCTTGTTGCATGCTTAGGGTCAATATGGAGGGATAAGAAAAAATTTAGGCGCGTTTCCTGATATCTGCTATCGGGAATTGCGGCGGAAATTTTATGCGTTACGGCCAGATAAATAGTAACACAAAATTTTAGTATTGTGCGTAAAATTGTTACGAATACCTCGCGAAACTTGTTTACCTTGATTTGTTCTCTGAAAATATTACATATGTGGAATGTTTTAACCAACTACCTGCCTATGTGATATCTATCACGTTATCACAGTAAATTATATCATTACAATGAAAAAAATATTTAACCAAACTGCTTCTTTCGGTAATTTTATCTATAACTGTAAGTTGACAATGATTAACTGCAGTTTATTCGATTTGAAAAAACTCGTCTATCACCAAAGAACAAAACAGTTAATGTTATTTTATATTATGTTATTTGTAGTCAAAAGTTATTTTCTTTGATTTGTACTTATAAGTACAAATCAAAGAAAGTTAGATAAAAACGATAAGTAAAACTATATTTTTTGCCTTTTGGTTATTATTATTTTTTCTCCTTTTTTAGTTTGTAATAACTAAACTGAAAAATTCAACCGTTATATACGATGCAAAAAAGAACTGAGTATTTTATTATATGGCTTAAAAGACACAGACTTACAGGCAGGCCGCGCAAGTTTTCTGAATATTCTCGGATAGTTTTATATAAGGAACACTAAACATCAATTAAATCAAAGTTTCGATTGATCTTATAAATCACCCATTCTGTACACATTATTCGAGTTAACTATCAAAACTACTTTAAAACATAGAACTTTTTTAAGTTATCCGGTCAAGCAAAAAATCTCAAAGATAAACAATAGTTATCCAGTTTTATAAAAGTTTGTAATTTCACCCCTCGAAGTTTCGCCTTATCATTTTAGTAGTACAAGTATTTTCTTCCCTAGAAATAAACGCCTTATCAATCTTTAGCCGTCAAATCCCTGCCCACATATAGCAAAACATTTAATCATAAATACCGGATTATATTTATTTTATAAATAGAGCGGCGAACAAGCACACAGTACGCCTATTGATAAGACACCACATAAGGGTGACACTTGCAACTGCAGTATTGTTATCGATACGTTGCCAACCCTGGGAGAAATTTATGACAACTTATTAAAAAAAACACATTTTGTAACTGGTTGGAAAACCCCTAGCAAGTAAGACAAAAAATTTAAACAGCGAATTCAAGTTTTTTTTTTGTTTTTTATGCTTACAAAATGTTTAAAACAATACGTAAGTCCGTATTAGATGAAAATGCGTGAAAAAGGAGACAGCGCCCCTGTGCTGCACTTACATTTTCTATTGAATATATTATAGAGTACTTTTCTAAAGCTTTTGTGGCATGGAAATAATACGAGTAAAAAGACTAAGGACAATTAGCGCTGGAATTTGGTGCTTTCATTGAAGATGAGGAATTGGTTTGCAAAAAATATTTTTAACCACAATGACTGCCTAATACGAAATACATCCTTTTTTTTAAATCAATGAAAATACTTCATACTTAAATGATTTGCTCTTGTTTTCTGATTATACACCTTAACCCTAATGCACATCACACATCAACAGCCGGAAGACGTCCACTGCTGGACGAAGGCCTCTCCCTTAAAGGGAGGTGTTGCCATAATCCCCACGCTTGGCAGGCGGCTTGGAGATCGCAGAATGGTTACCACCGTTAACTGAGAGGATGCTGCTGCCCGTCCTCCGGTGGGTCTGGATGCAGTTTTAGGACATACCCAGGTCCGTAATGCACGTTGCTCCAATAGTGCATCATAATTTTTAGCTTAAAAGTTTTGATTTACTTTGTGGTCATAGCAATTGCAATCTACAATTAATTTCTTAGACTAAGACGCATAATTCTTTTTTTTTAAATCTTTTTATTTTATATTTTATTGGGACATTAGCCAACATTAGCATGTCAGTCCCATTATAACTAAGTTAAATCTACATTACACTAATACATAATTATCTATTTTAATAACATTTTATAAAGTAGCCTTGCCTTGTCCGATACAGACCAGAATACTGTTGCATTCACCCACCCTCCAAGGATTAATCCGTATAGCTCTGCGACAGGGCTCACTCCGTACACACTCCATCAAGATGTGGTAAGTATCCTCTACGAGTCCACAGTCTTCACAGTTAGGCGATGGGGCCTTGCCCATCAAAAACGCGAACTTCCTTGACGGGGTGTGCCCGGAGCGCAGCCTGAGAGCGGCAACCGGTAGGACTGCAGAGTCCGCCTGGGAAAGTACCACATCTTTGCCAGTTATTCAACCGCCAAACAGTAGTGTGCAAGCATTACTGTGTTCCGGTTTGAAGGGCAATGTCACCAGAGAAATTACTGGGTATGAAGAGATTTAACATCTTATATCTCAAGGTGACGAGCGCAGTGCAGAGCGGCGCAGGATTTTGTTCTCAAGTTCACAATTCTGGCACTGCTACTGTTAGTGGCAGGCGTGACGCTTACCATCAGGTGAAAGTCTAGCTCGTCTCGTCACTTGACAATTAAAAAAAAAACCATCTCGCATCTACTCGTCGTCGTCGTCGTCGTCGTCAGCCATAAAACGTCCACTGCTAGTAGCATCTACTTAACTCGTCATTATCTATCCAGGGTTTCCTTGGAGGGTGTGGAACAATCGTTTTGTACCAAATTCCCTTCATCTTGGATCAGTGATCGAAGTACTCGTTCCACTCATCTAAGGCGCATAATGTCGTCTCTTTTCAACTGCACGCGGATTTGTATAGTGCTTTCTGTTTCTCAAGGTAGCAAATATCCTTTCTAGAAGGTTCTAGAATAGCTGCATTAGGTATTTTTACGATCATTTAATAACCTTTAAAAGTGGCGACGTATTGTGAGACGCGACGTCTAGACTAGACGCTAGGGTAAGTACGGATATCTAGGTTATAGTTTAGTGTTCCTAACTTGACAATCGAGTGTATTTAACGTTTATAGAAATGAGAACTATTTTAAACGAGAGATTGTTTTAAAGTAACATTTATAGAAATGAGATCTATTTATAAACGAGAGATGGTTTTGAAGTGTACTGGAACAATTTATTTCGGTTTTTTCGTATGTTCCTTCAACGACAACTTCAGTGCCGTTGATTTGAACTTTAAGACATTTGTAAGGTTTGGTTTTTTGTTTGTAGTTTATCAACCGACTTCAAAAAAGGAAAAAGGAGGTTCTCAATTCGAATGTATGTATGTTACGCGATTACTCCGCCAATTATGAACTGATTATGATGATTCTTTTTTGTTTGGTAGGTACTTCAGAGGTGGTCCCATATAAATTTTATCGAAATCGGTGCAGTAGTTTGGTTTTTAAATCAAAATTACTAGAAAATATGAAGATGTCATCCAGGTATTCGAAATTGAAGTCGGTTGTAACTTTTTTTTTAAATCGTATTATTTTTAAGATTACACGTGAGCTGAGCCTTTAGAGGTTGCAACAATAAAAGGTTTGAAAGTTCATTCCGGTTAAATAACTATTGTATTCTATTATAATTATTCCGAGAAATCAGCTCCTCGTTTTCTGAACCCAATGGAATCGGATTCGATTCGAAAACTAAACTCACCGTCTCCGTCTTTAGTATTAAGAATGAATGAGACAGATATTGTAGTATTCGAGTGCAAACCTTTCCGATTGGGTTTAGAATACGTAGCCAAACCTGCCCCCGAAATCGAAAACTATCCGGTTTCTAATCGTTTTCAGTTCGAAACACTACACTCCCGCCGTCTCTGTCTTTTACTTATAAGATGACGATAAAGAGTGTAGTTTTTAAATAGAAACCTTTTGGAATGGGTTCAGAGCAAAAGGCTAGACAATCGAGAGAGTAAAAAAACTATACTAAACTCAATGATTTAAAGCTTTCTATAGCTTTTGAGTTTTCTAGTTTGTACTTGAATTCATCTAATGTATGCACTGTCAGTTTATCTGTTTAAGATAAGTGGTACCGGTGAAGTGCTATTTTGTAGGAAGATGAACACAAAACGTGCTTCGAGTTCTCTAGTCGGTGGATTGCATTACAGTCGCTGCCGGAGGGTTGAAACCAAGCATGCTAAAGCCTGTATTCAAGTTATTAAGGGTCTTACTTAAAAACGCTGTTTAAGTTTACCAACGTCATTTAACGTCTGTGCAATATAAAAATGAATGAACAATACTAACATAATTTTAGGGATAGCACCATATGCGCTTGCCAAACGTCAAATGTAGAGGCAGTCTGTTTCCGTAGCGTGCAATTTAGTTTCTCTATCCATTCTCCCTTTAAGTCTGAGGCCAACAGCAGAAGTCAAAACTTACACTATTAAACTTTAAGCAGCAATTTTAAACTATAAGCAGTAATTTTAAGTAAAGCCATACTAAAAATCCGGACGTGGGTATGTCCTAAAACTGCATGCAGAACCACCGGAGGACGGGCAGCAGAGTCTTCTCAGTTAACGGTGGTAACCATTCTGCGATCCCCAAGCCGCCTGCCAAGCGTGGGGATTATGGCAACACTTCCCTTTAAGGGAAATGCCTGAGTTTTGGCGGGAACGCGAGAAAATCATGTCGCTGCATTGTATTATTTTCCAAAACTTGTGTTTTTTCGAGTGTTAATGCATAAAAATGGTAGCGTTTTATTCATTAAGTGCTGATTTACGAGCAAGAGTGTGGGCAAGTGATATAATGTAGTGAAACGTGTCTTTTCGTGTTGTTTCCAAAACTCCGAAGAAGCTTGTAGTAAAGTTGCCACGACTTTACTAGGGCATGTTTGGACTTGACTGTGACTTACTGTGTGTGATTTGGACTGTGACTACGACTCATTTAACTGCAGAAAGAAGAATCGATGAAGAAATATGTATTCGGCTGAAAGACTAGTATCCATGGCCAGGAACTATTAAAAACAAAACAACAAAGGGAAAGACCTTCGTCCAGCAGTGGACGTCTTCCGGCTGTTGATGTGATACTAAAAATTCATGAAAAGAAATTATGATTTATAAAACAAAAATATATTTTGTTTTCGCCCATTAAAGGTTTAACATAAAACATTGACTTAATTTTATGAATATTTTTGTATGAAGTGTTTCAATACTTATGGTATTTCTATGTTTTTAAAGAACAAACAGAAAAAATAGATATACAAATATTTTTGTTACAAAAATTTACAGATGGCGCTACCAACGCTTTAGTTGGGAGCTTGTAACAGTTTGAGAAATTTGGCATCTAAGGCAGAGACTTCTGTAGGTTAATTGGCAAAGCGGTTGGGATGGAAACCCATAGAGACCGCTCGTATGTAGGTTCGAGTCCGGCCGGACGTCATAATTCTTCTTCTTGTTTAATCTTTAAAAACATACATTGACATAAGTTATAAGAACACGTAAATTATTTTAGATTTAGATTGTACTCACTTGTATGTCAGGGCTGCCTCTCAATCCAGCTGGCTGTCTGCGTTTTGCATGTGCAAAACGCAGTCTCGAAGTTTGCAAAGCGAGGGTTGCATGGAAACCCTAACGTACTAATTTACTACTCTGACATGAAGTAGAGGGCCCTTAAGGTGAACGTACATTTTGCTCAAGTCGTACGTACGTAAACCATTCACTAAAATTCATACACTAACTACTTAGTAATGAAAACCTGACATTTACGATGAATTATTTGCTAATATTACACAGGGGATGGACCTAAAACAAATTAACGACGGGTTTTAAATAGTTATCTGAACAAAACGGTGACCAGAACCCTATATTTGCAAGGCCTCTCGACCAATTTTGCCTATATTTCAACTTGAAAATTGTTGTAGCGTGAAACACTTGCCTAAGCAAGCAAAGGCCTTATTACCTAAAATATCTTTGCTTATACCCACATATACAAACGCCGATTTGTTCCAGCTAACCCTTAAAACCTTCGTTTGCTTTGATATAACGCTATTTTCCCAAATAACATTACCAAAAAAACACAGCCTCGATAAATGTGTCTATAATAGCAAATATTAAACCACATCATCAGTGCTTGGACACCATCATTCCACACACACATACACACAGTCTATAAGTACCGAATTTAAACGCCCAATGACTACAAAAAACTGCACTGGACAAAAAACTAATGCCAGAAAGAGACAGGGAATTTCCACATGGGCCTATCCAAAATGAAAAGTACTCATTTTTCCACCAATAGGGGTATTACTGAAAAACTACTGCAAATGAATTTATTATACCCCCCAGTGGGGTGGGAGCCACCCCGATCGACAACAATAACATTTTATTTTTAATAAGGGAATACTTTAATGCGCGTGTGATTGATTCGCATTTTTGGGCTTTTGTTATTTTTTTATGAGGATTTTGACTCGACGCAAAATCTGTCTTTATGACCAAATCTAAGTCAGCAACATATTAGGGAGCTGCCTTGGCAGGGGGCTGGTCATATCGCAGCACCGATAACCTTTGCGTAGCTAACCGACGTAGCCCGCAAGGTTTGCAATTTGAAGTGGCGCAGGGCAGGCCACATCGCTCGAAGAACTGACAACCGATGGGGAAGAAAGGTGGAGTGGCGACCGCGAACCGGAAGACGTAGCGTAGGGAGGCCTCCCACTAGGTGGACATTGTAAAAGTCGCGGGCAACCGGTGGATGCAAATGGCATGTTGTCGTACAGTGTGGCGGTCTAAGGGAAGGCCTTTGTTCCGCAGTGGACGTCTCCGGGACATGATGATGATGATAACCTTTGCGTTAGACGAGAGTAGAGTTCTAGAGTAAAGGCGAAGCGCAGGGCGTCCTATTGCTCGTTGGAGTGACGAGAGATACATAGACATCTGTCAATTTCAGAAAGCAAAATGTTGAGTGACGTGTATTGCGAGAGGCCTAGAGGCAAGTAAAATACGGGTAATTCTTTGCTAGTTGTCTATAAGGCACTGTTTATAGAACAATAATAGTCTGTAGTAGTTGTTTGATGCCTAAAAACTTCCAGAGTTCAAACTTCATCGGTTCGATAAAAAACCGCCTCCAAAAAAATGTTGGTAGTTGATATTGTAAATTAAACTAGTTTTTACAAAAACAAATAAATACAAATTAACAATTGCCTAAATTATAAATAAACTGGTTAAATGCGAGTATAATATTTGTACTAATAAAGTTACTTTCTTTCGTATAGATCGGAATCTAAGTTTAAAAAAAAAAAAACTTTTATATTAATTCTTTTAAATTATAATCAAATCATACGTAGTTGACGTTTGTATTGTTTTAAAATAGCGTAAAATTGAAATAAACACTTTTTTAAATGGGCCGCTTGAATTATTTATTATAAGCGCGTTTTTCACGAACCACTGCACGACACGATTTACGGTCACGACAAAAGTCAGACTATACGCTAAAAAATACGTGTCGTGGTACGTTTTCTACGACCCGACACGGCACGACACGACAGCACTACACGACAATGGTGCTTTTTAATAAAATAAAGTACCGCACGTCGTCGTGTTGTGTTCGTGCACGACATCGGGACCAAGTTCATGCTTGTTCCCACATCCGCTATATCGTAAAAAAGGTTAGATTCAGCGGCATCGAAAATATAGCCGAAAAATCCCCTGTAAAACGTGTGTCGTGCAGTTTCGTGTCGTTGTGTGAGAAAACGGTCTATAGAATTGAAGGCGCTAGCTCGGTATTTACGGTGTCGTGTGTCCTGTCGTGAGAAAATGCACTTTGAAGTCGCCCGCGACGCGATTCTGTCCGCTTACGAAAGAAATTCGCCTCACTCCCAAATATCTTCCGTAATTACTCATTTCTTTCCTCCCCATTAACCCTAGCAAAAAATATTATTATTTTGTTTCAAAAAGTCAATCCAAATACCAATAACTTTCATCGGTCTGGATACAATCCTTTTGTTTTTTGTTGTGTAGTAGGCTAAGTAGTCTTTGTAGTTTGTTTTAGTTAATAAAGATTTATCACTTCAAAAAAAAAATAACATCACTATAACTTCAATACAAAGAACTTTCTATACAAATTTCATCCCACAGCACTGTTAATGGCTTACACTGTCAAAAATTATTTAAAATGCAGCATTTAAATTTAAATTAGCTATACAAAAACAAATTACTAAAAGTTAAAAAACAAAGAACTTTCATACAAAAGTTTTCACCCTTTTTTACCCCCTTACTGCATGTTTGAATTTAGCGAAATCTTTACTAAGTAAGCCTCTATGCATCACGATAAATACACCCTCCAAATTTCAAGTTTGTACAATTAGCGGCTTAGGCTATGCGTTGTCTGTCAAGAGCCTAATAAACCACTGGCCAGTCAGGACCAAAGAAAATTTAACACTACGATTTACTATTATATTTATCTCGGAGGAACTAGCTCTCTGGGTATATAATCAAAGATATTTATAGATAGAAGATGGATTTGTTATTTTTGTTTTATTTATGTTATTATTATTTATTATTTTATTTTATTTGGACAACCAACATCCTTCTTACGGGGAAAGAATAATCATTATAATGAGCATTATTTTTAATTTATGATGGCAGGTTGTCGTACAATGTGGCGGTCTAAGGGGAAGACCTTCGTTCAGCAGTGGACGTCTCCGGGCTGATGATGATGATGATGATGTTATGACATCTGCCATATAATAATACACATGTTATTTGATTTTTTTTGTCGACTTCTTACTACTCTTTTAAAGTAGTAGTATCCTTTAAAAGTAGAATAAAGACCAAATCGTAGTTTGCTGGAAGAGAAGGCTTTTAGCAATACGGTCGCCACTTGTTAAACGAATTGTTTAGATGTTTAATCTTTAGGATAAATATAGATCACTGAGGTACCTATGTTCATTATTACGTAGTAATATAGCTCAATGGTATAGATAGATTATTGTATTTTCATACGTAAGCTCAATAAAGCGACATCATTTGATGTTGATATTCCAAAAAAAATTAACGAAACGATTTGTTTCCAACTTCGTTGTGCGAACCGCTAATCAGTGGAATGCGCTTCCCGCGTCGAAATTTCTTGATAGATTCAATTCGGATGTCTTCAAGCTACGTCTGTATCAGCTTCGTTATTTAATGGGCCAGCATGGTCTCCTAGACCACATCTATGTTTATATCACGCCCGACGATGGCACAAAACATAAGCCTTTTTCGTCGTCGTCGTCAGCTATAAGACGTCCACTGCTGGACGAAGGCCTCCCAATAGAGGGGTGTTGCCATAATCCTGGCAGGTGGCTTGGGGATCGCAGAATGCTCACCACCTTTAACCGAGACGACGCTGTTGCCCTTTCTCCGGTGGGTCTGGTTGCAGTTTAAAGACATACCAAGATCCCTTTTCACAATTACAAAAATAATCTTTTGATCTATCTATATGAGTCGCTCAAACTTTAGACACGATATATAATATAATCAAATACAAACTTTTTATAAAGAAAAGAACCAAAGGACAGAGAGACAGCTAAGGCTTAGTAATAAAGTCTCATTAATTACCTTTTGGGTAAAGGATCCTAAAAACAAAGAAGATAGTATAAATAAAATATTTTTTTAAATCGACTTACCTTATCGGTAGGTTCTGCGATTCCTGCCCCTGTAACAAAAAATATATATAATTATTTTAATATTTTGCTACATGTGTTATAATACCAACTTAACATACTTTTTGCGTATCACGACGAACATGAAACTATTATATACTGATAATATTTGTTATGTTTTCTAAATTATGAATAGATAACCTAATAGATATTACTCGGAAAGTTCACTTACAATGGCGTAGGCCTGTTAAAAGATAAATATTATTTATTACAATGAAATCTAATATTCAGAAATTAATTAATAAGACACAAATCTAGAATGAAATCTAGCTTGTTGAAAACACGACACATAAAACACTACTTACACACGAAATATCGACGTAGAAATCAACAAGAAATTAAATTCGACTCGGCAAAAATTGGCGAGAATGCTATATTGCCCACTTGTCCAAATAACATATTATTATAATAGATGTAAAATATAGTTGGTTACTGTATGTATAGCTTAGTGTGTTTCTATTAGATCGCCAGCCATCTGTTTCAACTTAGACTGTGTTTGAGTTCTGTCTGAACAAACTCATTTAAATGAGTTTGCATCGTTTGTACAGTTTATGTGGTTCCGCATAGGTGGATAGAAATGGGAGGCGTCTTGTTTGATAATATTTTTTGATTATATAGAGAGAGAGAGCTAGATCCTCCAAGATAATATTCAAAAGATTTCAAAAAAGTAGGAGGTTCTCAATTCGGGTTGTTTTTTTTTTTACATCGGAACTGGGTCTAAATATAAACATTTAGTAATTTATAAACCGATATGAAATACTTTCGGATTGGTCCTATAGAAATTTAATCAAAATCGGTTCAGCAGTTTGGTTATTTAATCAAAATAACTGGAAAAGAGATGTCATCCAAGTAATCTTAATTTGCTATAGTAATTGGATTAAAAATACAAGTTCGCTTGTAATAACTTTGCCAGGGTAAAGTGCAGCTGGTTGAATTGAGAGTGTTCGTTTACGCTGAGTAGCCAGCCTTAGTGTCAGAGTTATTGTGCCACCTGAAAGCCTCTGACAATGGCTCGACGGTTGGTTGGACGATGTTAATAGGTTACAATTATGTTGGTTAGGAATAATAAGCATTATTTTTTTTTTAGATTTTTTTATTATTCTCCGAGTAGATATTTTGCTATAGCTGGTAACACCCAAAGCTCTCCGAATTTGTACCATGAATAATTTGCTATTTCAAGGCAAATATTTAATCACAACTATAAATAATTATTTCTTTCGTCTGTTTAAACACGTCTTGTAATACATTTCTGTTCGAGATTAAAAAATAAGTTTTGCATGGCTTAGTTTTGTCTTCCATTTACGTATTTAAAAAAAACTTTATTTGTATGGAAGTAACAGGACTAGCACTAAGTACGTCACTACAATATTTGAATAGTCACCTTTGTCTTTAGTGTTCAGGGTTCATTATCCGAAGATTGTCCAATGAAACGAGACTCTACTTCCAAGCCAACCATTTCAACCGACTTCAAAAAAGGAGGTTCTTAACTTGTCAATTTTTTTTGTATGTATATTACGTGATTACTCCGCCAATTAGGAATTGATTTTGATGATTATTTTTTCCTTTGGTAGGTGATACTTCAGACGTTCCATATAAATTTGATCGAAATCGGTTCAGTGGTTCGGAATTTAAGACAAAATTACTGGAATTATTCAAAACAACTGGAAAACATGAAGATGTCATCCAGGTAGTTAAAATTGAAATCAGCTGGTTTTTTTAAATAGTGTATTATTATTGTGACTATCTTTCTTTGATCTTTAATTGACAGACAAGTAACTTTATCATAAAAATTACAACCGACTTCAAATTAATATAGGACCACATCGGAAGTATACCCTAATAAATAAAATAAAAATTTCAAAATCGGTTCTCAATTGACGGAGAAATCGGTGAACATACATTAAAAAAAACACCCCTCCTTTTAAGAAGTCGGTTAAAAATTACAAAAAAGGCGTAAACTTCATACCTACCTAAAATGTTGTCAATAAAAATTGCTCTATCGTAACAAATATAAATTATACAAGACATAGAAGGCTATACGAAATAAGGTAACTTTTTATATTCAACACCTAGTCAAAGTTTTAGTTACTTTCTAAAACCTCGCACCCTAAGCTCAAAAAGTAAAACGACCTCCTATATTAAAAAGTTAAGTACGCCTCCCAAAATGGAATAAGAGAAAAATCATATGGAGACAATATGAAGGCTCCACGCCGTTCGAAGTGGAATTTAAATATGTAAGGAATTAGGAGAGGAAGGCTGCATCCCCCTCTGGCGTACGGGGGAAGGGGGAGGGTGGAGGGGTTTTTCAAAACTAGAAAGAGATGAACACGCGTTAGTATCGCGATCTGAGCGCAACCGTTTCGCGGGGCACGCGGAATTGGCGTTAGAAGGATTTATCTTAAGACAATGTCGACAATAGAAAATAAAGTTTCTATGTCTAAGCTATCACGGATCATATTTCTCCATACATCCAAAAATGATAATTGAAACGTGACCTTATAAAATACATGAGGTTGCAGTATTGTAATTTTCTTTAGTTTTTAGTTTCGTTTGATTTAAAGTCAAACGTCAATGTCACATCAATAAAACGTTATATTTTGACTTTGAGAGCTTGGCGTCTGCCACTGAAAAGTTTTTTAAATGAAATGCTGTGACGAGACGAGCGAGACGTACACCTGATGATAAGCATCTCGCCTGCCCGTAACAGTAGCAGTTGCAGAATTGTTATCAATGCAAACAATTTCTTCTGCGCCGCACTGCACTGCGCTTGTCACTCTGAGACATTAGATGTCAAATCTCTTCATGCAAAGTAATTTCTCTGGTAACATTGCCCTTCAAACCAAAACACAGTAATGCTTGCACGCTACTGCTTGGCGATTGAATAACTGGCAAAGGTGTAGCACTTCTCCAGGCGGACTCTGCAATAGAGTCCTACCACTACAATATGATAATGGGATAGTTTTATAAGTGTATTTGCAAAAAAAAACATAAGTTACAAAGCACAAAAATGCTTATTTAATCGAAAAGGAATCTAATTGATGAAAATTTAATGCTTGCTTAAAATTATGCAAACATAAAAACTAGAAAATCCAATAATATTTCAGTGAATAAAATACAAATTTACAAACAAATGTTTTTCTTTTAGGTGGCAAACAAATAAACTTATTACTCGTTTTCTTAAGACATATCTCAGAGGTCGTCTCTACGTGTGCGCCCCACGCACATGCCGTAATGAGCGCGCGCGGGGTGGCGGGTAGTTAGACAATTTTACAACTGCGCCGCGCCGTTTTTTGGGAGTCGCGGAGCTAGGTGTGCGGACATAGATGAGCACATAGATAAGAAATCAGATGCTTTGAAAACCGGGGCTTTGTAACTAGTTGTCAACAATGTAATATTAAACTTTTGTAAAGGCGTGGGGGTCGTGTTTTTCAAAGCCTAGGTATGGGGTCATAGATTAACATAAAATACGACACATTCGTATGCTTTGGTAACTGGAGTTTAGCAACTAGTTGTGAACAAAGTCATATTATAATTCTGTAAAGGCGTTGCGTATTTTTTATGGAGTTACGAAATAAATAGGCAAATTGGAATTCCATAAGTAGTAGTAAAAAAAGAAAGGTTATTTTATAACGGCTTGGCGTCGTATTTTCTTTGGTTTCACTGACTAGGTTTGCGAACATAGATTAGTAAATAGTTAAGACGCATTCAGATGTTTTGGAAACTGAAGTATCACAACTGGTTGACAAAACATTTTAAATAATTATAATAGTTTCATAGCTGATCTGCTTCTTGAGGTACGTGGAGCCAAGTGTTCGAACATAAATAAAAAGATAGACGTGGGTGTTCATGGAACTAATAGATGAAGACGTACAACCTTTTCGTCCACAATAGATAAGACCCAGGTCTTTTTTTGCAAGCTTTGGAAACTGGTGATTTGCAACTAGTTATCAGCAAGAAACAACTGTTCTGTGTCATTTTTCTTCAGAGCCGCGGAATTAGGTGTGCAAATACGGATTCAGCTGCTTAGGAAAATTACGCCACTAGTTTTCTGCAAAACAATGAGACGCTCTTAATGCTTTTTAGATTCATGACATTTTCGTCCCGAGAAAGTTCCTTCCACATAAAAAAATCTGCTTTCGTCCCACTTTGTATGCCGTGTTCGGCCCAACTTTATGGGAGCTGTAAAGCTGAGTATAAAGAACATAGAAATCTGTCCAGTTTGGAAACTGAGTTACGCAAGTGGTTGTCAAGAAAACAACATTATTTGGGCGCGATTGTTAGCAAATAGCAACGTCGTAGATAGAATAACGGAGTTAAACATCGCGGGAATTTTAACAGGTTAATTAAAAAAAAACGATAATAACTAGCATTAGTAGTGGCTCTTTGTTAGTATATAAGAGTGCTCTGCCCTAGACCGCATCATTACGTAACATCAGTGAAGATGTACTCAAAGGCAAATTAAAATTAAACTATATTTATATGTAATTTTAACAACTGCATTACAGTACGATTAATGATATGCATCTCAATATAACTATCTTCGTCTATCTCATTCTTTGAATAGAAATAACACTCTTATTTGCACAGATATTTTAAAAATAAAAAAGTAGCAAGTCTTTTAGTAAACACAATGGAAATTTGCCGTTGAAAACACTTTCACCATCTTTGACTCTTAACTCAACATTCCCGTCTACGCCACCTAATCTTTGCCAACATCTGTAGGTGCTCACAAATTTGCATATGTCGAAATAATTTAGGGGGTGACTCCACACATCCATACCCCGCTAATGTACGCACTCTGTATCGGCGGAGAGTAAACATAGGCGAAGGTACAGATGAGACAGATGCTTTGGGCGGAAAAGAATCAGGCAGTAAAAAAGTCGGAATTGAATTGCGAAAAATATTTGTTTCAATAATAAGCTTTAAAAAAAAAGCAATCGACTTCATTCTCGACTATCTGGATACATCTTCATATTTTCCAGTTATTTTGATTTATTCCAGTAATATTGCTTTAAAACACAGACTACAGAAACCGATTTCATTAAAATTTATATAGGACCACCTCTACCTAACAAAAAAGAATCATCATAATCAATTCATAATTGGCGGAGTAATCGAGTTACACACATACAAAACATACAGTTGAAAAGAGAATCTCCTTTTTTGAAGTTGGTTGAAAATTCAAAGAGGTTTTACACTATAGAGATATAGGTACTCGTATCAAGCACTCGTCGCTTGGAGGATCTAGCTCTCTCTCTCTATAATCAAAGACTCGTCGTGAAGAAACCTGCGGGAATGTTTCGGCTGTTACACCACTGTCTTCAGAGCAGCAGCCTCGAGACATCAATTTGTCCTGATGTCCAACCTCCGATAGGTGTGAATTTAAAGAAGAAGATATATCAAGGCTATTAATAGTAATGGATTTGAAAATATTATTACATGTTTATTCAATGATATAGGTATACAAATAGGTACCTATTTACATAATATGCACTAACCGTCATATGCTTAAAACGGTAAAACGTATTTCAAACCGTATTTTTTTAAATAATACGTTTAAAATAGGTTTTAGTGTTTTATGCATAAGACGGTATTATTATAAAGAGGCAAAGTTTCTGAGTTTGCTTGTTTGTTCGAGTTAATCTTTCGAACTACTGATCTAATTTATATAAACCTTGCATCAATAGCAAGCTACATTATCCCTGAGTGCTACAAACTATATATAAAAAAACTAAGTATATAATATAAATAAAATCAAATATTTTTACTCATAGCAATGCATGGCTGGGTACATCTAATTTTTAATAATTTTGCAAGCAAATAGCTCATTTTAACTAAAACATGATTGATATTTAAATAAGAATAACAACCTTGTATAGTACTATACCAACCTTGGCATGAATGCACCTCTTAACAGATTAATCACCGAATTTAATAGCTTCAATAATTATCAATAATATTCATTGGACCTTTTCAGTAGTAGTATTAGTAGTTTTAAGCGGGCTATCAGCAACATTAGTTAATTAAATTGTATTTTTCTTTTTGTCAATATAATTATAGTAGGTAAAGTTAAATGTACTTGTCTTATATAATATAACTAAAGGTTAATTTATAGATACCGCTCGTGTCATTATTGCATGTTGTCGGTGCCTATAATTGTATCAGCATCTAGTTTCTTTTTACTTTCATGTGTTATTGATAATGTGTTGATGAATGGTATGTTGGTACCCAATAAATAAATAATCGACCCAGGAACTGCAACTATATTAGAGTTCCAGGGTAGCCGTTTACAGATCAAACAACTTAGGCTACTTACTTAGTAACAAATTAATAAAATGATTTAACCGAACCACTGACTATTGAAAGCACTGCCATAAATCACCCGAGCCATATCTGTACCACTTATTATTCTAAGTCAAGATTGGAGGAAAATTTTCACTCATATTCGGAAAATATCGCACGAGGGGCGTGTTTTAGTAATTTGTCGATACTTTACTCGTGAACCCCATTTCTTATACATATACTCTTACTTCTTATATGTATACATACATCTTATACTTATGCTGTTACTTCTTGTACTTGTGTTAGCGAAGGCGAAGCTTTCCTAAGGAACTCGATATTATTACCCTGTTCCTTAATTTACAGTTACTTAACTTTTTGGCTTAAATAAGACGTAATGTTATGTAGATATGTTTCGGATGACTTAAAGGTGGTTGAAAAGGATTAGTGTAAAGAGGTTGTAATGGCTTTTGGAGCTTTCCGGCGAGGTTATTTTTGAATAGAGTGTACGAAAATATTGTATGGAAAAAGAGTAGAAATTAACAGAAAAAAATTGGAAATAGTAAAGGTAAATAGTTCAAAACTTTTTTAATACTAGTAAGCTGCAGTTCGTTCAAGTAAGATGACTGAATGTAATTCATGGACCTAGGTATGTCCCAAAACTCTATCCAGAAACACCGGAAGGAGAGCAGTTCTTCTCGGTTATCGGTGGTGAACATTCTGCGATCCCCAAGCCGCCTGCCAAGCGTGGGGATTATGGCAAAATATTAAGGGGGAGGCCTTCCTCCAGCAGTGGACGCTTTCTAGCTGTTGATAATGATGACGAATTTATTCACTAACGTGGTTATCCACACTGTTGCTAGTAGAGAAAATACACTTTCCACTTCAAGCATTTTTTTGCTAAGCATTGGGTCTCAGAGTGTATCACATCAGATCATGATTATTATATTTTTGAAGCTAAGCTTGCAAGCAAGCAAATAATGAAGTTAAATTGTGAGATGTCAGTTTGTGTTGGGCTTTGGACAGTGATCTTGCAACGTCTATAATCGTTACAAGCTTTTGACCGATGTAATAGTGTCCGAATTTTATAATTGTACTTATTTGTGAAAAGTTGTTTCCGGAATAATGTCTTGACAATCAGATAAAAGGATAACAAATTAAAGAGCTGACTCTTTCAAGCATCAAAGGCACATAATCTTAGAACAAAAATATACTATACTATGTAGTAGTAGGACTCTACTGTAGAGTCTACCTGGGGAAGTAACACACCTTTGCCAGTTATTCAACCGCCAAGCAGTAGTGTGCAAGCATTACTGTATTCCGGTTTTAAGGGCAATGTTATCAGAAAAAATACTGGGTTTAAAGAGATTTAATATCTAATATCTCAGGGTGATGAGGGCAGTGCAGTGCGGCGCAGGATTGTGTTCGCAAGTTCACAATTTTAGCACTGTTACTTTTAGAGGTAGGTGTGACGCTTACCACCAGGCGAACGAACGTCTTGCTCATCTCGTCACTTGATTAATGATATAAAATATATACATATATTATATATACAAACATAGGTACCTAAACAAGTTACTCTACACAAGCAAACGTCAATTTGATGCATGAAAAATTAAATGCCGGGATACCAGATACAATTTTACTACTTGAACTGTATGGCGTAAAACCGAGAGTGCAAAAAGCTTTTTAGAATTTTTTTGACGAATACTCGATAAATTTAGCATTTTGCACAATCCCGCGTAGTTCTAGGTTCCTAAAAAGCGTTCGCCAAACTGAATGGCGTTTTATTTGCTTTATTTTTTATTGAAAGTGAGAGCTTTAGGTCGCGTGCGCTAAAAAAGGCAAAAAATTGAAAAAAATCGTGAGTTGTTTACGATGTGTACGTTCGTCAAATGTTGGTTTTTTTTGGGGAAATTGGTTTATGAATGGACGTAGAGTTGTAGTGAACCATTGAGTTGCATATCCAAGTTAATAGTTGCCTATGTTTAAAGAACTAGGGTTTAACGTTTTTGAGAACGGCCAGCTCATGAGACTTGTACCATCTAAGAACCATAATCATCTATTTTACCCTCATTGTATTAATAGCTCTGCTATCTGGTAACCCTAAAACCTAAGCTGTCTTATTGTTATACATACAATTCTGAGGTCCAACTTTATTATGCGTCTGTTTAAAGATAACTTGAAAAGTATTCTTAAATTCGAAAATATTTTCGTGTTATTTTCCTATTTTCAAGAAATCTTACTGGTGTAGTTATTTTTTTACAATCAAGTTTAAAAGTTGAAGTTGTCTGGAAGAAAATTCTTACAGCAATAAGGCTACAATAGTAAAAAAATACTCTGTGATTCACGCTGTGAATAATAAAGAGTTAATAATCGATAAATAAGAAAAAAAAATGTTCATTTTAGTAAAACATGAAGATTAGATAGATACTCGTAGATCGATTTGAAAAATTATAAAATACTTAGGTATATACTTTTCAAAGTAAGTTTTTGATTTTGAATTGATTTATAGGCAACCATTTTTTTTTTGCGAAACGTGAATCGATTAAGAATAATTATATGCTTTTGAGAAAAACAATACAACCGACTTCAACTTCGAATACTTGGATGACATCTTCCTATTTTCTAGTAATTTTGATTTAAACCCCTAACTACCTGATTTCGTTAAATTTATAAGGGACCACCTACCTAACAAAAAAAGAATCAACAAAGAACAAGTCGAATTGAGAACCTCCTTTTTTGAAGTCTGTTGATAAGTGAAAAGATTACCGATGTAATCGACTTGTACATTACGTTTTACAACATTATCAGTCCAATTCACAATCAGCCACCGACTCCGTCTAAGCTGATCATACATTTCCGCGTACCGGCACACACGACACCGTTGTAATAAAAATTATATGCTCCAATTTACGACGGGGGCGAAGGGGGCCAAGTACCCCCTACCCCCCTGATTGCGGATCGGATCTCACTAAACGGACGGGGCGAAAAATTTCGCGGGTGGGGGCGCCACCTAGCGGGTACGCGATACATTTTTACCATTATCCCTTTCTAACTATGAGAGCGGAATTCAAGTAATTATTAATTTTTAGCAAATGCGGGCGTGATTTACGACGGTGCCGGTTTAATGTTTAGCTTGTACAGGTTTTTAGATTGCAGTTTTGGAATAAGGTATTATTATTTATAGGTCTTATATATATACGAACTAGCTGCGACCCGCGGTTTTAGCCTCTATTGTTGGATTAAAAGTAAAGGTATAAGCTTTCTCTATGCCAAAATTCTCTATACCAAATGACCTGGTCTTCAAATGATCTTCGTTCAGCAGTGGACGTCTTCCAGCTGTTGATGATGATGATATAAAATTTCATCCAAATCTATTCAGCCGTTTGAGCGTGAAGGAACATATAACACAAACACCGACAAACTTACCCATTTCTAATATTAGTAGGATAGGAAGTAGGTTACTAATAATGTCTAATTAGTTTCCTACTTAAGCCAGATCTACTAGTACGAGTACATTGTAGACACACCACTGATTTGGTACGAATCGGAGTCCGGTTCTGAAACTATGTAATGATCTAAAGAGTTGAATGAAATGTTTAGACACGATTTGTATATAACTGCAGCAAATGTTATTACCATACTTAAAAACTACTGGCTTGAATTAAGACTACACTGTGAACAATACAAAAGCTCACTATTTTAAAATCAAAGTAATTAAACAATAATTGAGAATTGTGGGCTGTTTTCAACCGATTTCAAAAAAGGAGGTTCTCAATTCGTTTTTTTTTTGTATGTATTTTACGCGATTTCTCCGCCAATTATGAAATGATTTTGATAATTATTTTTTGTTTGGTAGGTAAAAAGAAGTAGTTCCATATACATTTTATTGAAATCGGTTTAGCAGTTTAGTTTTTTAATCAAAATTACTAGAAAATAGATGAAGATGTCATCCAGGTATTCTGAAGTTGAAGTCGGTTGTATTTTCTTTTTAAAAGCGTTATTCTAAATATGGTAGTCTAAAGTAGAATCTCTCAGGCAGCTCTCTCTCGCAGGCTCATTAAATCACCTTTTTAGTCCCTAATTAGCATAATAACATCAAAACGTAACAATAGACGTGACCCTTGCAAATCGATATAACGCCCTAAAGATTTCCGCTTAGGCACCGTTTCCACGCGCGATCGCGAGCGCTACTAAATAAGTAGGTACAGTAATTTACAATTTTACGAAACATCTTTAGAGCCTTGACGGATTATTCTTTTGTCAACCGACTTCAAAAAAGGGTGGTTCTCAATTCGACTGTATGTTTTTTTTGTATGTATGTTAAGCGATTACTCCGCCAATTATGAATTAATTTTGATCATTTATTTTTTATTTGGTAGGCGATACTTCAGAAGTAGTCCCATATTTGTATTGAGAGCGGTTCATTACTTTGGTTTTTAAATTAAAATAACTGGAAAATAAGAAGATGTCATCCAATTAGACGAAATTGAAATCGGTTGCTTTTAAAAAAAAGCGTATTATTAGGGCTCTGACGCAGCTCGTGAGTTGTTCAGTTGTGTGAGTCGCCTTAAGTGACCCGCACCGCCAATTTTTCCAGTAGATGTGTTTGTATTAGTTTTTAGCACTAGGTTAAGAAGATACGATGGGACTGACATGTACATGTACAAAAGTCCCAAAAAAAAAAGAATAAAAAATAAATAAATAAAAAAACTATATGACTAGTGTTTTATGAACTATTGGTATTAATAATACTAATTACATGAAGATCGGTTTAAAACTTTTGTCAAGCTTTACATAAAAAGCCGATTTAATTAGTTAGATTCCTCGAAATTAGACTGCGGGTATTTAAAACTATGACAACTAACACCAATCTGCTTTGTGGTATAGGGAGCAAACTAACCTAGGAACCTATTTACTTTGGGTTTGAAGACCCATATTACGTTACGGGGATTACAGATTCCAGCAGCAAGTTCCACAATCACACGATTTTTCTACAATTTACACTAAATAATACTTACGCAACAACGCAATAGCATATCAACGGATTCCCTTGTTTTTTTGCTAACTTTTTGTACTTGAGAGACTGAAGTAATACAGAGATTACATTTTTTCCCTTTCAACGCGTATGGTCATCTTGAGGGTAATTGTTTTGGATGAAAGGCGATGAATAAGTGCAGATAGAAGTAAATGTGGACTTTGCCAAGGTAAGAGTCGCTCTTCAGTTTTTATAGATCCATTCAAGTGAAGGCGCGGAACTCAATCTGAGCATGTTTTCTGTAAGTAGAATATTGGCTTCAAGTTGTGCTTCAAGTCACGAGTGAATCGTTTCTTCTAAACAAGCGTGCTTCCACTTTTGCCCTTCAGGTGAGATGGCGTACAAATGCAAACCAACGCATGTCATAAAAAAATTACGTTCAATTACAGAATAAATGCATAATCCTTAAAATTAGGCGGGCCTCATCTTATACGGTGTTTACTCCTGAATATCGTTAGCAGCTTTAAAACGTCCACTGCTGAACGAAGGCCACCCCCTTAATAGAGAGGTGTTGCCATAATCCCCACGCTTGGCAGGCGGTTTGGGGATCGCAGAATTCTCGCTACCGTTAACCAAGAGGACGCTGCTGTACGTTCTCCGGTGGTTCTGGTTGCAGTTTAAGGACATACCCAGGTCCGAGTGCCTGAATATGATCAAACAAAAATGTTGTGTTTTAGAATAATTTAATACTTAAGAAACAATTTAGAAGTTAATAGTTTATTTTAACGCGTGTGTACAAGCGTTTTTAACTCGACAGTAATTTCATTCGTGAAAACCGTTCCTTATAAATTAAGAAGAAAAACCGACTACGAGCTACGAACGTAGCGTAGTACTACGCCGTAGCGGCCTACGCTACATCAATATTTTGCCCCAACACTCATTATTTTTGACAGGGAATGAATTTTAGATTAGAAGCGCTTCCTTTGATGTTTTTAAGCTTTGTTTTTGTTGTGATTCGCATGTTCATAGATGTTTTTATTGCAAGTAATGATATCTCATCTCAGAATCATCCCTAGGGCCTGCAAACATATTTCAGACTTATTAGGCAATTTATCTGATAGAGATAATTTTAAACTTTTTACAGGACTTTGTTGCTTGTAAATGGGTACTATGAGAAGGTACTAAAAACGACCTCCAATTAATTTAAAGTGATTGTTTTTTTTTATACAGGGTGTTATTGAATTCATGAGCAATATCGTAAGGGTTCAATGAACTCGTCATAACATATTTACTATGAAACCAAAGCGGAAATCATGAAAAATAATCTGCTGCTCCATACATTTCGACGTGCCTTATTGTTTTTTTGTGTGGGACCATTTTTTTTTCTCGTTTTCAGTGTTAGTTTCATAGTCAGTTGTCCATTATGATGAACCCCTAAGATAGTGCTCATGAATTCAATAAAACCCTGTATAGTGATCACAATAAAAAAAAATGGATATGTTAATTAATATGTTGATATTTCAACTTATGGACACATTTTTTTTTTGTGTCATTAATCAAATTGAAATTGTTTTTATACGGATCACTAAAATCTAAGCTAGTTAAAAAATAACATAATAATGGCCGACCTATCTTTCGTAGTAACGACAAACATTTTGAAATATAATCAAATATTTAAAAAAGCAACTTCGCATGCGTTCACTAGGGGTCTACTAGTTTTGAAAAATGTATCACTGTCCACCAGTGGTGGACAACGGGAATCGCTTAACAAGTTGTTTCGCTGTCCACACGCAGCTAGTGGACATGCAGGTGGTGGACAACGGGAAACGCTTAACAAGTTGTGTCGCTGTCCACCACTGGTGGACACAAAGGTGGTGGACAACAGGAATCGCTTAACAAGCTGTATCGCTGTCCACCACTGGTGGATACGAAGGTGGTGAACAATGGGAATCACTTAACAAGCTGTGTCGCTGTCCACCACTGGTGGACACGAAGGTGGTGGACAGCGGGAATCACTTAACAAGCTGTGTCGCTGTCCACCACTGGTGGACACGAAGGTGGTGGACAGCGGGAATCACTTAACAAGCTGTGTCGCTGTCCACCACTGGACAACGTGGTGGTGGATTCCCGTTGACCACAACGGGAATAATAGACGATACACACAATTAATGGTTTTTTATTATTACCTGCTAATGGAAAAAAACTCAGATATCTATTTGATGTGAAGTAACGCAGAAACAAGTAAGTACTTACAAGTAATTAGTATTCATATTAGGATTCATATTATATTCTGTAAAATGTGTTAAACCCGATAAATGAACATTTTGTTAAGTAATCAGCAGGCAGATATTTTTAGAATTTGTAAATAATTGAAGCGTAAGATTAAATAGAGGCGTGAATCTACAGTTTCCTTGACCGATTTCTGTGACCCAGTTTAACTTGAACTCTGGTTCTTTCTGCACACTTCCTGTTACATTAATGTTACTTTGAAACATGTATTACGTAATGGCGTTTAATTATATAATTTAATGTTTGAAGTTGATTTAAAAAATGTTAATACTTTAATTCCTTGTTTTGCAAGAGATTTGTTTTGTTTTATTTCATCTGTTACAATGACAGTAAAAATGCGGGAATTTAAATGAAATGTGTAAAATGGGGTTTTGAAATTATGTTATTTTGGCTGCCAAAATATTAATTAAATTATCGAAAACGTAATATTTGTTGAACTGGTTATAATTTCATTTCAATTACGCTTACCTTAATTAGGTCCGTCTACTGATATGGACTACCGGACAGAACCACCGGAGCACGGGCAGCATCCTCTTGGTTAGCGGTGGTGAACATTCTGCGATCCTCAAGCCGCCTGCCAAGTGTGGGGCACACTTATGATTATGGCATCCCTATTAAGGAGGAGTTCTTCTTCCAGCAGTGGATGTCTTCTGGCTGTTGATGATGATGTTGAGTGATGATATGGACTTTGGCTATGGTAACTAATAACCTATAGTGTAGACCACCAGCTCGCTGGTCGGACGACATTTTTAAAGCGGCAGGATATCAGTGGAAGAGTCTAAGAAAGCCGGAAAAGATGTCACGCTAAAGAAGATACCTCTAATTAATAGGAAATGGTAGATTATTATAAACAAACAGAATACAATTAATTTATACATTACATCAATTGTATATTAGTAAGAAATCAAAAAAACTCTTTAATAACATCTCAAAGCTAACAAGAGTACCTATTGCAGATTGCGGACACTTACAGCTTACATAGATTTAGAAAACGCCAACATATTTCATTTTATTCCGAATAAATCCGAATAAGAGACAGTAATTTCGGCTTAATCCCACAGCCTCCATAAATCGGTAGGCTTCAACCCTACTCTACCTATCAGCTATAAGTATGTAGTTACCAAAAAAACCCAATCAACACACACACGCAAACAATTGTAATCGTATTTTAAACATATACATTACGCGTGGCTGTGTGCACGAAATGTAGGCGTCACAATGGTGCCTGATTAAAAATCATGACATGCGCAGAGTAATTTTAAAAACTACCGGGAGGCTGGGTTAATTTTTAAGTATTGATCAAAAATTGCGTATAGAACATATATGTTCGCGTATGTAGGGTGGGGAGGGAGAGGGGGCAGGGTGACCGGGTGGCAGCCTCCCCCGTGCGTGAATTAGAATTTTTTTAGGGAAATTGTCATTAGAGAGAGCGTGCCCCGTTTCGGAGCTCGGATGTTTTAGAGTTTTGAATAGGGTAGTTTAGGTAGTTGCTTTTTGAGTTTTAAGGCTGTAATTTTATTATTATGGAACGTGTTAGAGGCTCAGTGTTTTTTCATGAGTGAGAGGCTAAGTTTATCGTAACAAGTGACTTGATATTACTTGAAGGTGTGGTCGAAGATGGTAAACGCATTTAACCTGGGTGAGAATTGCAGTCAAGTGACGTTATAAGAACACGCCGTTAAGACAAGTCCTTGGCAACAAATTTTCAACCCTCGTGAGATCGCTATCCAGTCGAGTACTAGAAAGTATTACCAACTTGTTATGGTTTCCTCGCAGTGTTTTACTTCTCCAACGCGCTGTGGCGTGCGAACAAAGCTAATTAAAGCGGGCTTGTAGCAATTTTGAACTTTTTTTAATGTGGGAAAAATCCAAAATGCCCTATATTTATTTATTTATTTAATAAACGTACAAAACAGAATGCAATAATTTAAAGCTATCTCATAAGTTACATTAACCAATTTTTTTATTTTTAAAATTGATAATATATTTTAGCTTTATGTCTTTTAGAAAACGCGAATTTGCATTTTTGGTTCGATAGAAAAAAAAATACAAAGTAGACACTAAAAAGTAAGTAATTTCGTATAAGCTGAGTGGCCAGCCCTAGTAGACACTAAATCGGCATTTCGATTAGCTAGAACTAAGAAAATACATTATGAAACCACGTAAAATTTATACTAATAGATAGAATATAGTATTATTTCGTTTTTTGATTTTTAAGATTACAGTATTTCTTTATTATATTTTTAAAATCAAAGAAAAACCTACTAAATTTAGCTATTCAAGCGCTCACGCGTTTTCCTCTCTCTCGGTCGCGCCTACCGTTTACTGTCTATCGTTTACTCGCCTGGACGTATCTCGCAACAACCGGGCCTTAAGCTACCATAGCTACATAATGGTGTTTTTGTTTTCAGATGGGACTTTGATAAAAACATCAACAACGTCTTTTCAACTGACTTCAAAAAAGGAGGTTCTCAATTCATTTGTATATTTTTTTAAATTCTTTGTTACGCAATTAGTCCACCAATTATGAATTGATTTTGGTGTTTTTTTTTGTTTGGTATGTCATACTTCAGATTATGAAATGATTTGATGTTTTTTTTTTGTTTGGTAGGTCATACTTCACAGGGTGGTCCCATACAAATTTTATCAAAATCGGTTTAGTAGCTTGGTTTTTAAATCAAAATAACTGGAGGTTTCCAGTTTTTTTCTACAGTGTATTTTCTATAATGTGATAGAACATTTCCTAATGCTCACTCAGCGTGATGGCACGAGTTGTATGTAGTCAAGTCGTCACGAAAATCATAGACAGGACACTGGCTCGCTTCTACTGCTTGCTCGCTAACAAATTTAGACATATTTAATGTTAAAGTAACTTAACTTAACTTTCGTGGACTCAGCAAACTAACTTTTGGTAGTAATGTTTATGTTTATGTCAAAGATTATGTAGAATATGGTATTGTTGGCACACAATTTGCTTTGATTGTATACTGTAACCATAAAGATCATCTGATACAAAATTAAATAGGTAGGTAGCTGTAGATAGATGTAAGGCTTTTATATCATCATCATCAGCCCGGAGACGTCCACTGCTGAACGAAGGCCTCCCCATTAGACCGCCACACTGTACGGCAACCTGCCATTTGCATCCACCGGTTGCCCGCGACTTTTACAATGTCATCGGTCCACCTAGTGGGAGGCCTTCCTACGCTGCGTCTTCCGGTTCGCGGTCGCCACTCAAGAACCTTTCTTCCCCATCGGTTGTCAGTTCTTCGAGCGAACCCCGTTATATAAGAAGAAAGAAGGCCTTTATATAAGATATAGATTAAGGATCTTTATTAAGTACTCCGGGAGAGCCCCGCCGGGAATAGATCCGGAGCTGTTGACTTATAAAAAAACGCTCAACCACAGAGCCATACTAGGCAAAATATCATAGCTAATAACTTTATTTACAAAGTCGTTAAAGTCCAAAGTCTTAATTAGTGAAAGCGATAAATAACCAAAAATATCAGTGGTTTAGTTTGCTGATTTATTACTGATACCACCGTAAATATCGCCTTGCTATGAATTATGGCAACACAGTCTACGCGAAACCTAACAATTGTTCAGAAAATAAAGAAGAACCTTGTAAATTTTTTGTACTAAGGCTAAAAGATTTTAGCTGTATTTGAGATTTTTGTGTATTTTTAGTCTTGACCTAGCCTGTCAACCTAGTGTTTGACCTCAACTCACCTGGTATTAAGTGACGGTGTGATTGAAGATGGTAGATACTAAATTGGGATGGGAACTGGATCTCAAGTGAAGCTGCCGTAAAACACTGTTACGTGCTTGACGGCAAATTTATCACCTGAGGTAGGTAGCTACTAGAAAGTAGTTACCACTATCTTGTATAGTTTCCTTCACCGCCAGCTCTCATGCTCTGTGTTGGGATTTGAACCCTAACCCTTCGGAGTGCGACTCTAACGCGCGAACCACTGAGCTATCGTCGCCACAATTATTTGCGCTATATAGCTACTGTTATCCTTGAATAAATATGGAACGGTTTACATGCTTCGCGTTAGTTAAAAAATATTTATATATTTATTTTAAATTAATAAAATTATGTATCAGTATCTATTTAAAATACTCCTAGTATACTCTCGGACTCTCGTACTCTCTTGATGATGATACTCTCGAAGGCACAAGCCGTTAGAGCGTAATCGGGTGACCCATTGACTTGAAATTGTAAGGTCGCAGGTTCAAACCCAGGCCCGAACCAATAGCTCTTTAGAGTTTTGTGCGGATTTTCATTTCACTGGCTTTTGGGTGAAGGGAAACATCGGAAGGAAACTTGCATAGTTCGGAGGAGAAATTCAATGACGCATCATCAACCCGCAACTGGGCGTGGTAGGGTTGCCCTAATAGTCAAAATCAAAATCATTTATTTGCCTGCTAATGGGTACAAAATCTTCTTAAATATATAATTATGAATTCATGCACCAACACCCATAATCTGGGGTGCAAAATTGTAAAAATATTACATAATGTTAATATTAATTGAATTTGAATGTCAACACTATTCAAACAAAAGGAAAGTAGGATTTACAATATTAAAATTATTAAATGAATTCATGCGTATCTCCTAATTATTTATAAATGATTAATTACAGTGTGTATAATATAAAGGTCAGTTTTAATAAACTTTTTTGTTTTGGTAAACATAAAAATGACACGCTGTCCTTCGAGGGTAGGCCCGAATCCAGTAGTAAACTATTAAACAAGGCTGATTAATTTACTATTATATTATTATTGTTCTCTTGTATCTCTAGCATTTACGTTTATATATATATTTTTGGCAATAAAGTTCTTTTTATCTTATCTTACTCTCGAAGAACTTTTGGGCCATAATTCCTACACACTGTCCCAGTGTGGGTTGGCGGATTTACATATGTCATTGAATACATAATTATTCAGGATTACCCACGTCGTTTTACTCCATGGAAAAAGCAATGGTATTCGCTTTAAAACATTTCTAAGTAAATAAATTCCTATTATAACAACTAATTATTTTGTTGGCTGGACCCGGGATTGAACCTTGAATTTACAGTGTGTAAAAAAACTGAATAATGTTTTATCACAGAAAACATAAATATGTCGCAGCCCAATTGTAGAATTTGCCGTTTTACATAATGGCTAGCCATTTTACAAAACAGAGCCGTTTTGTAAAACGGCGGATCAACGTTCAGCCGGATTGTCGTTGCGATACGTTCTGCAATACGGCGGCCATGTTAAGCCACATTGTAATCAAGTTGCCTTCAATGAAAAATGGTTATCATAATAATAAAATACAGTGTGTCTACAGTAAAAAATAAAACTGTATTACAAAAAAGGACACTTGGTATGTAAGCAGCTGGCAAACAATAATTTTAACCAAATGAAAAAATCACACTTATCCAAAATCATCAAAATCGCCAAATCGCCGCAAGTGTCTAAAATTTAAAATAAAGATTGCCAAAGCGGCGGATCATGGCCCGCTTAATTAAATTATTGCTAGCCGTATTGTAGAACACGAATCACGCATACAATGCGGCGGCCTTACTTTCAGCCGTAATACAATTTGGCTAAACATTAATACGCCGCTTTATAAAACGGCTCTGTTATTTAAAATGGCTGGCTGTTATGTAATACGGCGTATTCTGTATTCTGTGACATATCTATAACAACAACCATGTCATATTAAATTAAAGCTAAGATAAAATAAAAAATAGATATTAATTACCCGAAATTAGAGATCGTTTAAACTATCTATAAGTTTGCTACCTACAGATGGTTTAAACGGTCTCATATGTCGATTATTTAATTTCAGTTTAGTTTTAAGTAGTTTAGTTAGTTAATTATTTGTTTTATAACTCTCTTTGTATGTATGTAAATAAAGTGCCTACAAACGAAAAGCTATTTGAATAAAACGCCATTTTTGTGTCATTTATAATTCAGGTAAGCTACGAGCAAAACATCTAACCCATCAGAAATGTAATGAAATCGTCAGTAGAAAAACAAAAGGATTAATTTCACCAGTACAGAACCTATAAAAGTGTCTATAGATGTTTAATTTATTCTCTCCTGCCACGGAAATCAATACTAACACCATAAGTACTCAACTAAGCACACTCACACAAGCGCACATCTAACACTAACCAACCCTCGAAAAAACGAAATAAAAGCTGAAGTATTTTCATTATCCTAACCCGCTGTGACGCAGCCTCCCAAAAACCCGTACCTACTCGTATATTCATTTCCGTTCTGTTAATACCGCATACTTTTAACTGTCTAACTAGGTGGCCCCCCCGGGGGCGACCCCCCCCCCCCCACACCACCACTACTTACACGCGGTAGGCGCAACTTTTATAATACTACGTACTCTGGAGCTTTTTAACGAACCCCCGTCCGGGGGTGCGCGCCACCTGCCACGCATACCGAAAAATACGCAAAACGAGGGGGGGCACCCCCACCCCCTGGTTAGAAGTGAAGTGGCCGTATTTTGCGTATTTTTAAATTATTCCCCACATGCGGGCGTGGGCTCTGTTTAGTTCGTTTTAGAAGGTTTTACGGATGCTGCGTGCGACGCGAATGTTTCGGAACTTGAAGGTTTTTTAGATTTTTTATGAATATTTATTGGAAGACTTTGCAGAGCTGTTTGCTGAAGCAAGGATTGTATAATGGAATAGGAAAACAACGGAAATTGACCCCGTGTTCAGTTAAAATACTTAGAATAAAAAGGCGACAATATAGGAGTGCATTTCCCGCGCAGAATTTTGAGCTTGAGTTAAACATTATGAATGACTCACAGTGTATTTTAAGACGATAGAAATAACACAAAAGTGACAATCTAGTGGACGATCGCTCGATCAAAATTATGAGGTAGTGGGTTTAAATCTCGGGCCTGTACCAAATGAGCATGGGATTTTCGGTGAAGGAAAATATCGTAAGAAAACATGCATAGGTGTGCTTCTAGAAGAAATTCAATACCGTATGTGATCCGTCAACCCGCAACTGGGCCAGCGTGGTGGATATGGCCCAATCCCCGTTTGAGAGTACCCTATGTCTAGCAGTGGACTACTTTATGGATTATGCTAATAACACAAAGAAATTGTCGTTTGGGAAGTAGATGTGCCATATTTTCACAGACAATTTCAATGAATGAAATGATAAGAATCCACTCAAGTATCAATAAAGAACTGTAAATTATTTTGTTTCTTTGATTCGTGCAGCTATTGTATCGGATTGAAGTTATTTTTTAAATATTAGGCCAAGCCATTGAAATATCGTGTTCGTTGAGTTGAACACGACTCCCCGAACCTGTGTAAAAGTGTATTCACATAAAAGTGAAATACTATCCTACTCGAAACTTAATATTCTATTTGGAGATGGTTCTCAAATATTATTATTTGAGAAAGGTTTTTCGTCTTTGCGTAATCAGCCTGTGATATACCTATATAGTTTACTTAGACTTCACATCACACATCAACAGCCGGAAGACGTCCACTGCTGGACGAAGGCCTCTCCCTTAAAGGGAGGTGTTGCCATAATCCCCACTTACCCCTACTTAGACTTACTTTAGATTTATTTAGATATTTTAATACAAGATTAACGTTACAATTTTAATTTTTAAAAATTATGACCAAGAAAAAAACATTTGGCGTCTAAGGCAAAGACTTCTGTAGCAAAGCAGTTGGGACGGAAACCCATAGAGACTGCTCGTATGCAGGTTCGAGTCCTGCCGGAGGTCATAATTTTTCCTCCTGTTTAAGCTTTAAAAAATATAAATATCATAAGTGTGGGAATCGCTTCATACAAAAATATTCATTAAAGATTAACGTTAGCGAATAAGTGTTATGCTTATAGCTTGTTAAAAGAGTCTTGAAACGTAGACTTTTTTCTCTCCTAGCAATACTGTTCTCACACCAGTGAATGAACATTCATCGAATGAGCTGAATTTATCTACTTCTCTTGCATTTAGAACTATTTGCGAAGGTGGCGCCCCTATATTTATTTGCCAATTTTCTTTACTATCTATAGGAACTTTGCGAGTGTCTCAGTTCCCTAAAAACTAGAAACAAATCACATTGCCCCTCTTCTCAAGCAGTTAAAAAGTATCCTAATCATTATTCAAATTAAATCACGTTTCAATCAAGCGAAGTCGCCTTATTAGTTCTTGCATTACTCTGCATCTTTCTAACGAAGTACCTCGTAGAGTTTAAATAGGTCAATAAAAACTTTTTCTTCTTTCCTCCTGAGAGGGTTATGGCGTCGCACATTGTACATTTGCCAGTGTCAGATATTCTTTAAATTCACAAACAATGCTTCTACCCACGGCTTTACCGGCTATACTTCGGGAATCTTTATTTTATAACATATATTTTACTAGCTTCGCTCCGCGGTTTCACCCGCATGATGAAGAAAAACGGTTATGATGATGATGGTAAAAAGTAGCCTATATATTATTCTGGGAAATAAGCTATCTCCATTCTGAGTTTCATCCAAATTCTTTCAGCCGTTTAACGTGAAGGGGTAACAAACATAAACACACATACCGACATAGTTTAACTTTTATAATATTTTTATTATTATTTAAATATTTTCAAATATGATAATTAAAGTCGAGTCCGGTTTATGCCCAGTAAAGTGTCCCAGATTATTATGATGCTTGTAGGATTAAGAGTTTTACAAACAAACACGCCAATACACGTTTTTCTAAATTATATCACTTGCCTACACTCGTGCATATATTTCGATATTATTTCGCGACCATATGTTTTTTTAGTATATATAAGCAAAACACAAGTTATGAAAAATAAATACTACAAAAATATGAAAGGAAATAAGTATGTGTTGCCAGTGATGACATATGGAACTGAAACGTGGTCTTTAACTGCTGGCCTTTTTGAGAAACTCAGAGTCACGCAACGGGCAATGGAGAGAGCTATGCTCGGAGTTACTTTGCGCGATAGAATCCGGAACGAGGATATTCGCCAAAGAACCAAAGTTACTGACATAGCTCGCAGGGTTAGCAAGTTGAAGTGGCAATGGGCAGGCCACATCGCTCGAAGAACTGACAACCGATGGGGAAGAAAGGTAAATGAGTGACGACCGCGAACCGAAAGACGCAGCGTAGGAAGGCCTCCCACTAGGTGGACTGACGACATTGTAAAAGTCGCGGGCAACCGGTGGATGCAAATGGCAGGTTGTCGTACAGTATGGCGGTCTAAGAGGGAGGCCTTTGTTCAGCAGTGGACGTCTCCGAGCTGATGATGATGATGATGAAGAAAGAAAGAAGTTTTAAAAGTAATTGTAGTTCTATTTACAAACATTTGAACACAGATTTCCACATTAAAAAGTGTAAGTTACTATTAAAACAAAAGAAATTAGTCAGGTCATATAGAAGTTAATATATCCCGTTAGACAAAAAATATTACCTATCATAATTTATCAAAATTATAATTATTTTCACAGTGACGAGAGAGTGGTTCGAAGTACTCCAAGACTACATTATTTAAGTGATAACTTTTTATGGCTATTGCCTGTAATCCTCTTTTCATTCATTTTCCAAATATAGCAAAATAAAATATAGATAGTAAGGCATTGTCTCAGTAGTCCGATTAACTAGTCCGAGGATCGGACTCTTAACATATTCCAAATACAAAAACGTGAAACTTTAAAAAAAATCGCCAGAACTTATTAACCAAACTTTTTTGCAATAGAACCTCTTCTTATATCTCTTTCCGAAAAAATCATCCTTATCCCGCCATAAACTGACTTACCCAGCAAACTACTTATACCCCGTAAATATTCTAAAGCATACCATCCTACCCAAACTCACAATATTATTACAGCTATGAGTGGGCAAATATAACGGATAAATAAAAATAGTTTCCTTCCCCTTCCGAAAGAAAAAACAAGAAAATTTAAAAGGAAACTTCGCTCTCTACGTTAAGGTTCTAAGTCCTGTGGAAAAAGGGCCAGGCGTATGCAAAAATATTTTTTTAGTATGTCGTAACGTAACCGCTTCTGAACCGCGAGCTCGTTTGACGGAACACTATGACATGACAGTTCTTAGTAAGCAACAAGTTTCGTTTTCCTCGTGAATGGAACCCTATTTTTCTGACACATGTCTTTTGTGATCTACGTTTGAGCTTTTAACGAAGAAGGTGTTTATATTTAACGATCTTAGCCTTAAGGTATTCTTACAAGTTTTCTTGTAGGTATTTATGTGGTTTAACCATCAACTTGCATTTTGGTAAGCGCCGATGCGCCAAAAATGAACCACGCACTTAGAACATTTTAAATAGTTAACAGCACTCACAATACGGTTTGATTCCATTTTCATTGTGTAAACTGATAAGCAGTAGATTGCACTGCCCGACTGGGTGTTTCCTGATAATTACAATTTGGGTGTTTTCAAGTAGCGAGTAAGTAAGCAAGTTCGTATAGGCTGAGTGGCCAGCCCTAGTGTTAGAGTTAATGTGCCGCCCGAAGGCCTCTGACATGGCTGACGGTTGTTGTTATAGAAACTAGAACAAATAACCGAGACCAACAATATAACGTGTCATCCGCTCCACGGTAGCGCTCAGAAATAAATGCTACTCACGGTCACCCATCCGAAGTCTGACCGGACCGTCCGTTGCTTAACTTCGGTGATCGTTTAGAATCACCTAGACAAGCTACGCCACGAGCGAAAGTATATATATATATATAGCGAGTGAATCGGTTTCTTATAGGGCTTACGTTAGCGATGGAAAGCGAAATCGCGAATCAACGCAATACGAATTGCGAATCAGTACCTACTATCGTATAAACTTGTCTACGCTACGTAGGTCATACTTAGTGACTTCTTGATATTATAGTTTATAGCCCGTGGTACCAGTTTTCACGTCGCGTCGCATCGCGTCGCTTTGCCGCGTATGTCTTTTATGTAATACAACGCCTAAGAGTGCTCCATCCATCCTTCCATCTCCATGATTTTATTATTATTTCGTAAATTGTTTATATGTTTAAATGCCTTTTTTTTTACGTATTGTCTAGATAAACCTGAAGTAGGTTTTTAGACAATAGAAAAAATATTGTTTGATAGATTTTTCAGATTCGATAAATAAATAAATAAAAAAAAGTACTCGTAGTCTGCATGTTCGCTTCTTATTTTCGCTATCAGACGAGATGGCAAGCCTATATTCCATAAGAAAAGCTGACCGAGCCGGCCAAGCTTCGGATGGGTAACCCCTAGATACATTTACAACTGATTGCTAAAAAGTTTTTTTTCTTTATTAAGGTGAGTTGAGTACATAAATCAAATAGTTGCTTACGACATTAATTATTGTGGATATGTCGCAGCCAAATTGCAGAATACGCTGTATTACATAACGGTTAGACATTTTTAAAAACAGGGCCGTTTAATAAAGCGGCGTATTGAAGCTTAGCCAAATTGTATTACGACTAAGTTAAGGCCGCCTCATTGTATGCGTGCTTCGCGTTCTACAACACGGGTAGCCATATTGTAATTGAGCGGGTCATGATTAACCGCTTTGGCAATCTTTAGTTCAAATTTTGGACACTCGCGACGGTTTAGCGCTTTTTTTTTAAGTGCATTTTTTTAATACACTTACACACTGTATTTTGTTAGTATGATAACTATTTTACAATGAAGGCAACTTAATTACAATGTTGCTAAACATAGGCCTCCGTATTGTAGAACGTATCGCAACGACAATCCGGCTGAACGTGAATCCGCCGTTTTACAAAACGGGTCTTTTTTTTTAAAACGGTTCTGTTTTGTAAAATGGCTAGCCATTATGTAAAACGGCAAATACTACAATTGGGCTGCGACGTATACATCACTAACACTCCTCTATAAAGGGGGAGGCCTTCGTCCAGCAGTGGACGTTTTATGGCTGACGACGATATAAATATCACTAAAATGTTGCGCTCGTGGCATAGCTTGGCTAGGTGCTCCCGAAAGGGCACATAAATTAACATTAGACAATCTTCTTAGTCTTCAGATGAGTAACCGCGAGTGGTATTTGCAACTGAGCTCTATGTACCGTGTGTCGCATGACACGTCTAGTTGTAGGTCCCAGTTGTATGTACTTTATTTCTATAACAGTGATCATAAAGTTAGAGGCCTTCGGGCGGTACATTAACTCTGACAATAAGGCTGGCAATCCGAAAGAACTGATACTTACTTACTTTCACTTTAACGGCCTTACCTAAAATAATCTCGATTCCCTTAGTCACTGCTTAAACTTCTCTGTCCTTTTCTAGCACGTGCAACTTCACGTCAGAGAGAAGATGGCATAGCATCTTAAGCAGTGACTAACGGTTGAAAAGTTTTTATAAGTAAGGCCGTAAATGTTTAGAAGCTCTACTGTTAATTCTACTTATTTTAGCCCGTTTTGCTGAATAATTTTAGGGAATTTGTTTCTTTTTGGGTTCTTCACATAGCCCTTACTTAGTTCCTTCCCAGAAATACTTTATTAATGAAAAGATTATTGGACGCCACGAATAACAATGTTATTCTAGGAAATACCTAATCTATTGAAACCTTTGCTTCGAATTTGACTCTCGTTATGAACTATACGGTTCCGAAATGTTGGATTGGTCAACTAGTTCAAAGTCTCTCAGCGTGCTATGAAATGGACAAATCTCGGGCTTGTAGAATGAAGTAACTCGTCAGAGAACGAACTAGTCACCGACATAGTGTGTATTAGTAAGCTGTACTTAATCAAAGGTTCTACGACGGATATGACCAGCCCCTCATTTTGTCGTAGAACCTTTGATTAAGTACCCAGAGCTAAATCCTCCAAACGTAGATGTAGAACCGATAACAGGGTAGACATATTCTAGAGTGGAGAACACGAACCTACAAACGAAACTTAATTAGTGCTTGATGGAATGACGATACACGTAAGGCCTGGAAGTGACTGGAAGCGACAAGTCCAATATCGGCATAGGGCGTAGATTAGAAGAGGTCTATAATATAGGTATTTTGTCTAGTAACCCGCTAAGATAGGCTGATGATAATGATGAATAAAGGTGACGAGAGCCTCCAAAATATAAGTTTTGCCAGACTTTGTGTCTGTGGATGCGCTTTTTTTAATCTAATAGGGCAATCAACAGCTTCGTTACAAATACAATAAATATTAACAAATAGAAACGCTTAGCCAATTACAGATCGTTTGTACAAAAAAATACATAATAGGAAAAAATATTAACAAACTAGAATATATATAAAAACTAGAATAAGAAGAAACATAAAGAACAAAAAAAAAGAATTTAATCAAAGAATTCGTTGCTCAAGAAGTGCCTAGCCGATGCCACGCTCTGAAAGAATCGTACGTCCAAACCTATGCGCTTCTCTAATGAGTTATAAGTATTTATCAATGTAAAGTGATGACATATTATGGAACTGAAACGTGGTCTTTAACAGCTGGCCTATTGGAGAAACTTAGAGTCACGCAACGGGCAATTGAGAGAGCTATGCTCGGAGTAATTTTGCGCGATTAAATCCTGAACGAGGATATTCGCCAAAGAACCAAGGGTTTGCAAGTTGAAGTGGAAAAGGACAGGCCACATCGCTCGACGAACTGATAACCGATGGGGCAGAAAGGTTCTTGAGTGGAGACCACGAACCGGAAGACGCAGCGTTGGAAGGCCTCACACTAGGTGGACCGACGACATTGTCAAAGTCGCGGGCAACCGGTGGATGCAAATGGCAGGTTGTCGTACAGTGTGGCTCTAAGGGGGAGGTTTTCGTCCATCAGTGGTCTCCGGGCTGATGATGATCAATGTAAAAGTATGTATGTGCACAGTGAGTGGTCATACAAGGCGTTAAGTTCAAAATTTCGGGTTGCTGGGCGTGGCAAGCGATACGCTTACTGTTAGGTGGATAACTTGATCAACTCATCGTCTTTGCATAAAAACCCATACAAACATGGCCCCTAAAAAATATTGTTGCTATGATAAAATATCTATAACTAGAATATTGTAGCAAATTGCGAGACGTGAATTGCTATTGCATTTATACTAGGCGTTCCATTCGAGCATTCGTTGCAAGGCGTCAAAACACGTGGTTCCAATCGATTATTTCTGGTGAGAGATTGTCGGTGCTTATGCTTCCGATGGTGTTGTGTTTTTTTGTTTATAAAAGTTGTGGGCTTTTAAGGTAGGTATGTGTTTTGTTTTTGGGGTTCCGTACCCAAAGTGTAACATTGTGACTTTATCACAAAGCAAACGCCGCCGTCTGCCAGTCTGCCCATATAATTATGACGCTATGGTAACCCATAAATAATTGTATATTTCGAGCGATATAGCTACTTATTAGGATAATGTTTTCACATAATAATAATATGTTAAGAAGGGCGATACCATACCAAATAAAACAAATAATTTCCTAATAGGTACAAAAAACTTATATTACATTTCTACAAAAAAAATATTTAAGTAGAATAAAGTCAAATACAATTTTACAGCTTTTCATTGAGTGACGGGAAACACTTTCAAAGTAAGTAAGTTCGTATAGGCTGAGTGGGCCTGCCCTAGTGTCAGAATTAATGTGCCGCCCGAGGGCCTCTGGCATAGCTGACGGTTGTTGTTATAGAGACTAGAACAAACAACCGGGACCAACAATTTAACGTGTCATCTGACCCACGGTAGCGCTCAGAAATAAATACCACACACCGGTCACCCATCCGTAGACTGACCGGTTCGTCCGTTGCTTAACACCGGTGATCGTTTAGAATCACCTAGACAAGCTACGCCACGAGCGATACTGAAATCTTGAAAATAAACTACTTTAATTGAAAACCATTTCAATTAACAAATGTGGTTGCGTGGGTATTACTTTACCCTTTATACGAGTTTAACTCGCACTCGGCCAGAATGCCCACGGAAGCAACAACGCAAACCAAAACATCTAAAAATATCTGCAATGCAACTGCGTCCCAGCAGTAATCTGAGCGCGTAAATAATAAACGCAAAGGGCAGCGTCACGCAAACATTTTACTAAAACAATTTATTACAAAATGTAAACAGGAACAAGCGTATTTTCATTTAGAATACGATTTCTCGATGCTCCCCTCCCCTCGCCTCGCCCCCCTCTCCGCGAATAGACGAAAATACTCGGTTATGATTAATTCCGAATGCGCCCCGCATTGATCAAGAAACCAGCTTTTTACTTCAAACTACCCATCTCTTACCCCCCACCCCTACCACCCTGAGCGAGCGAGACTAATGCACCATCCCCCATCTCTCTCTAAAACAAAGATGCTAAAACTTCTTTCGCTAGTATGAAGATTTTAATTTCATATTTTTGACGAAACGGTTCTAATTTTACAGTATCCTCATCCCGAAAAACGACCTTGTGTTGTTCACATAAGATGCAGAAATTCTTTGTCTTCCGCCAGTACTTGTTTCCATTTTCTAATTCGGAATTAGTTTTCGAAGTGAAGAGATACAGTCCCAAGACTGTGTGCGTTACGAAACACGTTATAAACTTTATATTCTTATGTATAAAGTGTAAATTCGCGTGGGGGTTAGTTGGCAAGGAATAATTCTTCAGTTGTACCCCGAAATTAGTCGAATGGGGAGAAGGGGTTCATACGACGGGTGGTTTAAAAGAAGCGGGCAAAAAGGTGGGGATAGAAAGATGCGCAAAGACTTAGTTCGCGCGGGTGGCAGGGAGGCAGGCGTTATAAAATATATAATTCTATACTTACAATACTTGTAAATACGGCACGCGGAAGTACTACGCTTTAGGAGACATGATACTTGCTCATTTTGACGTTTGTTTTGCTCTACGTTGATCACAGAAAAGATAAAGTCTCTATAAAGCTACGTCGCAAAGTTAGAAGATGTCAAGCTTTCCAAGATCAAAATATTCAATTTTCCACTGCGATTCACTTATTATACCATAATTTCTATAGTCATATCTATGATATTAATCTTAAATTGAAATATTTAGATTTCTTTTGCTTCCTTTTCCTAATTAAAATACTCTCTCAATTTTATTCTCGCCAACTCTAAAAATACTGCAATTAGGTTGTTTGTTTTAGTAGAAGTAAATAAAACGGAAAAAATTAAGTGAGGCATTAATTACGCCTGGTACTTATGAATTGGACCTGAGTATGTCCTAAAACTGCATCAATAACCACAGGAAAACGCACCGCAGCGTCTTTTCGGTTAACGGTGGCGAGCATACTGCGATCCACAGGCTGCCTGCCAAGCGTGGGGTTTATGGCAACCCCTCCCTATTAAGCCTTTGTCCAGCCGTAAATATCTTCTCGCTGATGATGATGATGATGATTAATTACGGAGTAGAGTATACTTTTATACTCTACTTTTATTTATAGCTCTACTACAACGCATGTTTATTGAAGTTCCTTTACTAAAAAATATTGTTTTTCGACTGGGCAGATTGGCCTAATAGATAATAATACATTCCTATAACATTTTAGCATTTTGTAACTATTTTTATTTGTATGTTGTTTAATCGACTAATTCTCAATTTGTTTATTGCAGTTATAAACATTACATGCAGGTCTTAGATAACACGTATTTGATTTTGATGGTAGGTACTTTATAACCAGCCTGTACGGGTGTGGCAACCTAATGCGGAGCAATTCAATATTTTATGTTTAAAAGGGTAGCAGCTGATTCCCATAAATAATGACACATAATTAAATACACAGGTTACAATAAATTATTGTGGTTATTTTTGGATTGGATTTGGAGTGGATTTTCTATAGCCTACATGCGGCATACAAAAAGTAACAAATATATTTTTCTTACAAGTATCAAAAGCGGTCGGTCGCAGTCCGCAGCTACATTCGCTGATATTTAGTCGCGAAACTGGATGTATTATAAAGGCGGTAGTTGTTTAAAATAAGAGCGCGCGGGCTTAGTGGCTGTGTGGTTGTGGGAGTGTGAGGTGCGGGTTCGATTCTGGAACGTGAATTTGTTTGTTTTTTATCGGTTTTAGTAGATTTGTGTAGAGTATTATGCTCGTCTTAATGGATAGTATTCCAATTCCGTGCTTAAAAAAACTCTGAATTTCCTTACTTGATACTTAATAATGAAAATGCAGGGTAATTGAAATAGCAGGGTAATTTTAAAAAACTTACAATTTTAATAAAAGAAAACATCGTGAGGAAATCTTTATAATAATATGTATGTCTGGAAATTATATTCAATGACGTATTCACTGACTCAGCCTGCGCAAGCGGATGTGGTGGAGGACACAAATGTACCGCCACAGGCTGTGCCTGTGAGGGCAGGCTTTACTGTTCCCTGTCGCTCAACCACCACAACACGTCGTTTTAGCGGCCTGGTACACCTATCCCTACCAAGCTATCCCTACCGGTAGGGATAGGTGAAAAAAAAATACTTAGATCTACCGGTAGCGATAAGTGGAAAGCTTAGCCCACTTATCCCTACAATAAAAAAAAAAAAATGAATAAAACACTACCAATAACTACCTTTGCCCAGCAGTGGGACAACACAATGTGAGGAAGGCGTTAAGCTCCACCTGGATTACCTGGTGGTGGCTAGACCTGGTCACAGTTCACCGTTCAAGAATAGGTTCTTGCCCTGCAATGAAGGTGACGAGTATTCCAGTTTTAGTCTAGCTTTGCATCGGCAAATTTTCGAGATGCTATAATTCATCTACGATCAAAAAAGCTTACGTTACAAATCCAACTTAACCTTTTTTTTAAACTAACATAACTCCAAATTTATTTCAAAGTTATAAGAAAATGAAACGCACATAATATCTTTTTAGTTTTGCTGTCGTCAAATAAAGCTGAGATATTTTAAATCCAGTTGGAAAGTTACAAAAAAGTTGTCGTCTAAAGCATTCAGTTTGAGTAAATGATGAAACATTTTTAACTACATTTCCTGAGAATAAGCGCTATAATTTCTAGTACGGTGTACTATGTGAAATTATTCCTTAATGTTAGTCACAAGGAAGCAGTTTTTTTACTTGTTCAACTGACGAGACGATCAAGACGTTCGACTGGTGGTAAGCGTCCACTAACAGTAGCAGTGCCAGAATTGTGAACTTGCGAACACAATCCTGCACCGCACTGCACTGCGCTAGTCACTCTGAGATATTAGATGTTAAATCTTTTCATACCCAATAATTTATCTGGTAACATTGCCTTTCAAACCGGAACATAGCAATGCTTGCACACTACTGCTTGGCGGTTGAATAACTAGCAAAGGTGTGGTACTTCCCCAGGCGGACTCTGCAGTAGAGTCCTACCACTACAAATCACATAGTTCATATGCAAATTAACCGTCATAACCTTATAACACTAAAACCCATTTTAAACCTATTTAGTTAAAAAGTGTTTTGTCTTCTTTTTGCAAACTCAATTCGTAATTCGAAAGAAATTAACAAAACACTTTTTAACTAAAATAGGTTTTAGCGTTTTATGCATAAGACGGTAAAATAAGGCTTTTAAAATATGTAGTCAGAAGATAATTTAATTTCCATGCAATTCAATAGTTTTCTTAACACAGAGTGAAGCTACCTATGTTTTATCCACTCATTTCGCGTGGTTCTTAGTAAAAAGTTGTATAAGAGGGAGGGGGTGCCACTAGCGCCTACGCCGTAGCCGCTACGAGGCGTAGGCCTGCTACGCCGTAGCAGGGCTGGCGTATACAAATCGACTTAATTACGGATTTCTTTTTATTCAAATTCTACGTTTTGTTTGACGTACTTAAGGAAATATTATATTTATTTAACGTGAAGGAGGTTTAAGGGTAGCACTTGTGTTTTATAAGACGGCCTCTTAAGTTGTTAATTAAAATGTAGGTTATATTTTAGGTGCAGAAGCTCAAGTGGTTGCAACTTGCAACACTGGACTTGACTAGGAATAAAGAAAACAAAAACCATTCAAGTTATACTGCGCTTTGAGTGGCTGCATAGATTTTTTAAAGTAGAGTCACGTAGAGCTTCAAAATAAAATTAAAATATTACATTAAACGCACCGGTGCCGCCGGGACATTACTTCAATACCCAGCCAAGTGCATCTGCCTATAAAACTTACCTATAAGATTCTATTCCAATCAGGTTTTGTACACATAACAAATATTTGGCCACCATAATAACAATTATATAAACAATAATAATTAAACATCACCATTTTACTTATTATATTGGCCTGAAATTACTTATGAAGCCAGACATTTTCTTAGCAAGACGGAGAAACACACCAGAAATGTTAGCATTGTGGAAAAACAAGGGGGAGGCCTTCGTCCAGCACGTCTCGTTCGGTGGCACGTCAGGGGGACGTGTTTTGGCTGATGAGTGAATGAGTGAGTGCACAAAAAAACTTAAAACAAAGCAAAGCTTTTAACAGGTTGTGAAATTTGGCATCTAAGGCAGAGACTTCTGTAGCTTAATTGGCAAAGCAGTTGGGACGGAAACCCATAGAAACTGCTCGTATGCAGGTTCGAGTCCTGCCGGAGGTCTTAATTTTTCTTCCTGTTTAAGCTTTAAAAACATGTAAAACCAAAGACTTTTACAAAAACTGGCGAGCTTATCGCTATGTAAGTGAAGACCTAAACCTTTTTGAGACATCTCGACTTCATCATTGTAAACTGAAAAGTCGTTTCTAACATCTATCCTACGTCTTTAACATGTGCCTTTAAAGCTGGGCGCCCGCCAAGCTCCCTCAGCAAACAAGCCAAAATCTTACATGCATACTAAATCAAGGGACCCCTAAGAAAACCCCCTAAAAACTTAAAAGTTCATTAGCCCTGCCAACCCTACTGCTTACTATCTTGCACGTTCCTAAGATCCCCCCCGAGGGGTGATGGGGAGAAACGGGGGTACGCGGAAATATGAAGGGAGCTCTCATTTATCAATACAGAGAGACTGTTTCTTTCGCTAAGAATTGATTATATTCTACTAAGAATATTGATGGGGCCGAGGGGGGATGCTTGAAAGTTTTCCAGCTTAATGGGGTGGTGGGGGTCGTTATGTTTTTGATTAGAGTTTTTGATGTTTCGCCTCGCGTGAGATGTTGCCGCTTTATATGTATATGTTTTATGGTGAGTTGTAAAATGCTTATGTTTTGTGTCGTACGGCTCAGCGCTAGAGTATTATTGCAGTGCGTGTTTTTGAAGTTAGGTTAGTTTTTATACGTACTCCTTTATGGAAGGGTTTACAGGTTCATAAAGTTTGAGTTTGTTTACCTGATTTGAGGTTGTTCCTGTATTGAAGGTTTTTGTGCAACTGCTGGATGAGAAACGATTTCTTGTCCTATTCTTGCCCTTCAACCAAGAACCAAGAACATTGACCTGCCACTGTTCAAACCCCTGCGCTTTCATAACGCTCGCTAACTCGCAAGATTTAAGATGTTAAATGTGTTATGACTCAGTAATTTCAATGGAAACTTTTATCTAGGAAATTATAATATTTAGCACACTACTGCTTAGAGGGACTTTAAAAGAAGCCCGACTAATACAACATTCGTAATAGTATTTTTTTTTTGTTTTTTTTTTAGGCATAAGCCTTTATTAACTACAACAAACTACAATAACTACTTAGCCTACTACACAACAAAAAACAAAAGGATTGTATCCAGACCGATGAAAGTCTAGAGACAATCCAAATGCTCAAACCCACTACCAGTCGGCAGCGTACCCAGTATGCTGGCGGCATTGCCGCGCTGGATGGCAATGCTTCTGCGTTAAGCTAAATAAACGCCAGCATTTTGATCACGCGTCGCGTCGACTAGGCGCTCGGATATTTTTTTGAAAAGATAATGAGCCATTTATTGTCACGAATTATTTACACTATCTCACTAGCGCAATTTTACAATTTTTATCGATTAATTATAGTCATTTACTTTAGAAGCCAGCAGTGTGTCTATGCATGTTCGGTTATTACAGCTTACAGTACCTGATTTTGTTTCGGGATAGTAAATAGTATGTGTAAGCCCAGGATATCAGCTATTTTCTTTCCAGATTTCAACGAAATCTGATCACGTTCAGCATAATAATTTGGTTTAACAAAGTGAACGAGGAACTAGAAAATCCCGAAGTCTTGAACGTCACATGAATTTCTGGAAGCTAATTAGACTAAGTATGCTTTTGTTTGACTTAACGAAGGCACACGCTCTTATCAAATAATACACAATAAGGCCAACGAAACATATCGGCGCCATCGTGGGTCAAATATGAACTAGATTAGTGCAGGACCGACGCAGATGGCAGTGCAGAAGAGGCCTATATGACCGGTATTTAGACCTCATACTCTTCTAGAATCATCTTTTTACAACATTTCAACTCACTTACCAGTAAATCATCTTGTAATACCGTCACTAAAAAGTACAAAATTGACAGAAACCATTACGAAACAGCCGGAAGTACGCCATACATTTCCCTCTGCACAAAAACTACGCGAAAAATCGTTGTAATTCAAAGCCGAGCGCGGAATCTGTAGCGCCGACATTTAGGTTAAAATATAAGGATCTTGCATAAGAAAACGAGGGGTGAACCTCCCCCTGTATCTCCGTTTTTAGTATTTTAGTAAGTTCGGGGGAAATTACCCCTGGGGGTGGGGCGGGCGGCGAGGGGGGCAAGATGTTGATGTTTCTTAGTTTTATATTACTGCTCGTACTTTATTACTTATTTGTGTTAGTGTGCCGTTTCATTCTGTGTGAGTGTTAGGGGCGGACGTGACGCGCTTAGTAGTAGCGTCTATGCAGATGCTTTTATGTTATCTTTTTTCTCGCATTTTATAGATCTAAGTTAAGGCCGGTAGTTAAGATTTAAGGGCTTATTTTAGTGTTTGGTTTTGACGGCGCGGCGGTCTGCAGGCGTTCGTGGCTAATCGTAAATTTGATGACTTCTATAAAGATAGGAAATAGATTTTTTATGTACCACCTTTGGAGGGCGCGTAAAATGTTGCCAGTGCTTATGAAAAACTTGATGGTGGCATCTTAGGTGGGTCTGTCGATATTTCTTGCTTACAATCCTATGATATTTTGCTAGCTTTTTCTTTTAAAATTGGAACTAAGTTTTGGCGCCAATATTAGTCATGTCGTCACGTTACATTTTTGTTCCAAAACAATTTATTTATTCATATTAATGTATAACTATGATGAAATATTGCTCATTAAGTATTCGATTACCTCCATAAACGAGAACAGGCATGTGGTATGCCGTAGTATTTTGATTAAATAGAAAATACTTTAAAAAAAACTTCAGCCCTTTTCTGGGACATGACTTGGACTTAACTGTGATATGATATTAACATCTCACTTTTTTCTGCATTTACTGTTGTCAGATAACTTTTACTTACAACATTCTAAAAACTCATTTCTAAAATGCAAAAAGTGTATTTAAAATGTATTTTAGCCAATATTGCCAGTCTAACAAAAAACTGCAGTAAACAGAATTCCAATAGTTCAACAAAGTTCAGCGTAAATGGGTAGAGTTACCATAAAAAATTAACAAAAATTGTCTGTCGCCGGATCACGAATGTAACCTAAAGTGATAGGCTGAATGGAAAAAATTAAAAAAGTATAACCCTGAAAAGCTGCCGCAAAAAGTACCAACGAGTTTTTACCAATCTTTATTTGCTTTTTACGAGCACTACCGAAAGTGAAACTGGAAAAAAAATACGTCACTATTCTATCGAGCGCGCGGAAAAAGAATCACGTGAAAAAAGGCAAAAAGAAGAAAACACTGGCCAGTGAGAGTGAGTCCTATTTTTGGATTGGCCGAGCGGACTTTTTTATTTTTTAAAAGGATTTTCGTACGTACAAAGCGGGTCAGTGCAAAATTGTTGTGATATGAATACATCGCTTTTTCAGGTTGCTGGCTCCTTTTAATTTTCTTTTTGGTCTTGTTTAGTGCTTTACGAGGCAGTTGTCATTGTTATAGAGAGGCTTACACACAGCAGAGCGATACGGAATTGAACTCTGTGGATGGTGATGATGTAGGCAGGACGGTTTTTTTTTTTTTTCTTACTTTTTGGCATCGCACGTTGTGCATTCTGCCAGTGTCAAGTTTATGAATTTTTACATTTATTTGTTATCATCAAGTCATATAAGTCATGAAATCACAGTAAGTCACATGAAATTAGTCATAGTCGAGTCCAAGTCATACCCCAGTAAAGTTGTGGTGACTTTACTATGAGCTTCTACGGAGTTTTGAAAACAACACGAAAAGACATGTTTCACCACATTATATCACTTGCCCACACTCGTGCATGTAATTCAACACTCAATGAATAAAACACCACCATTTTTAATCATTAATTCGCGAAAAAACACAAGTTTAAGAAAATAATAGAATGCAACGACATGATTTTTCCGTGTTCCCGCCAAAAAAGGCAGGACGGTTTGTCCTAATATACGTCAGTTAACTATTTTCAATAATAATACGCTTTTAAAAAAAAAACTAGCGACTTCAACTTCGAATACCTGGATGACATCTTCATATTTTCTAGTAATTTTGATTTAAAAACCAAACTACTGAACCGATTTCGATAAAATTTATATGGGACCACCTCTGAAGTATTACCTACTAAACAAGAAAAATAATCATCAAAATTAGTTCATAATTGGCGGAGTAATCGCGTAAAATACATACAAAAAAAAACATGCAGTCGATATGAGAACCTCCTTTTTTGAAGTCGATTGAAACGCCATGACGAAACGACCATGATCAACCACCCTATTTGTTTTCCCAAATATGTTCAGGGTAAGTTGTTTCCTTGTGGTGTACAGTCTCGCATAGCCAAACTTCATCAAGATCATTATGAAAACAATGTATTTTTAGACAGAACACTGTATTTATAATATTATTGTGATGTGATAAGTTCGTATAGGCTAAGTGGCCAGCCCCAGTGTCAGCGTTAATGTGCCACCCGAAGGCCTCAGACATGGCTTGAAGGTTGTTGTTACAGGAATATTGAACAAACAACCGGGACCAACAATTTAACGTGTCAGGCAACACTCGGTTGATGATGGCTACGGTGACGACACGTGTTGTGATATGATAATGCTGAAGCATAAATAACTTACTCTCTCACTACTAACTGACTTCGATATGGCTCAGCTGACTGCCATATAGCTCAGTTGGTAGCATGTCTGCCTTCAGAGCTGTAGGCCGTGGGTTCGATCCCCACCAAGGGCAAACATTTATGTGACGAACATATATGTTTGTTCTGTGTCTGGGTGTGGTATGTATTATATTATGTATGTATTTACAAAAAAAAAAGATTTATATAATATTCTATCAGCTATCTTGTTTCCATATTACAAGCTTTGCTTAGTTTGGGACTAGATGGCGCTGTGTGAAAAATGTCTACCGATATTTATTATTATATAACTTCAAAGCACATACTTTTGAAATCGCTATTTTACAAATTATTATCTTTACATTTTCATTTTAATGAAATCCTAGAGGTATAAATTCATAAACTTGAAATCCTGTTCAAAACGTTTATTCTATCTGAAGCTACGATTAGAATGAATCTACAAAAATAAAAAGTTTTTTTTTAAAGCGAATGAGTTTCATTTCAACGTTTCTTAGATGCATTCTTTTCATTGGCGCATCTGTGTTCCGATTTTAAATATAGATGCGCTTTTGTTTGGGGGCCGTTTTGAAAATGGAACACAGGAATTATGTCAAGGAATTTATTTATCCACGCTGAAAAAAAACAATATTTTGGTCTGTCTTTCCACACATGATAATATCACAGACTGGACTGTGGGGGAATAAGTAACATCCTTAAACTTATTTTTTTCTAAAACTAACATTACATTTATACTATCACTTACATTTAATAGTAAGAGGTAATTTCCCATACAGCCATATGTATGCATGTGTGCATTGTGTATATTTGTATAAGTATATGTGTGCATTTGAGAAGTTAAACAAATAGATATGGAATATTAATAATTAATAGAATATTAGTAGTAGTATAATATTAGTTATCAAAGAACAAAGACCAGAAAATACTTTTCTAGGCATCTCTTTTTGCTTTTGTATTTTTTACTAAAGTGTTTAAAAAAAGAAAAAGGAGACATTGAATATCACGTTTTGTATTAAACTTTGAAATTTTCCTCATTTCTTCTTTATCTCTCAATCAGTCTGTCAATTTAAAATCAAGTAGTGTAAAAGAGACGGCACCTTTTACAAGTTATCTTAATAAATACAGAAACAAAATCATTGGTGAAGGTCTGAGATGACAAGTCGCATTGCTCACTAAGCGAGTAAATATGGTAGAATGATAAAAAGCTCAACAGCCCAAATAATACGCGCCGTCCCTAGCCACACCAGTACGTTATCAAAATAAAATACGAAAAAGTATTTTAAAACATTCAGTTTCAGCCATAAATTACTTAGCGGCGCGAACAAATAATTATATCCATATATACATCCAAAAAAGTGTGTCTGCCTCAAACAAAGTGCGGTCGCAAAAACGAATATACTTAGTATAGTTAAATATATAATGAATAAATGCATTTAGTTGAAATCGTTGACAAAAAACAGTGCGGTTCCAGCGCTAGTGGATTGAGACCGGGTTTGCCTATAATTTGTTCTATTTTACACGACTACCCAAATGGAGTGTAAAGTTTTCAGGGTTCATGTACGAGTATGTATAAATGTAAGTTTATGTCTGAACAGATTTGGATGCATCAAGTAGGTATCATCAGAATCCTTACAATAGCTATACATTATAAAAAAAAGAAAAAAAACGTTTTTTGTCAGGGCAGGTGTGTTTTGTTTTTTTTTATTGAAGTTTATGACTTATTAAAAGATTTAGAAGAGACTTAGAAAGTAAAGCTTTTGCTTTTCTGTGGTTTTGTGATTAATTTAAAACGAGTTGGGCATGTCAGTTTTTACAAGACATCATAGGCAACTATTTCTATAGCTTTGCTAAATGATTATCATAGTTTGAAGTATAAATATGATTTGATGTAATTTATGTTTTTTAATGGTTTATTGGCTTGCGTTTAACTGCGATCTCGCCGGATATGCAGTCTACGTTGGGGCACGCTTACATAGAAAAACTGATTCACTCGTTTAGATCGACTTAGAAGTTTTGATGCGTTCGGGCAATTACATTACGACTAAATAATACTCGAAAAATCGATTAGTTTTTATTAAATTAGTTATTATCCCAGTTATTTTGATTTAGAACCCAATCCACTGAACCGATATCGATAAAATAAATTAAGGGACCACCTTCTTAGTATGACCTACTAAACAAAAAAGAATCATCAAAATCACTTCATAAACTGGCGGAATAATCACGTTAAAAAAGAACAAAAAAAAAAGTCAAATTGAGAACCTCCTTTTTTGAAGTCGGTTAAAAATCAATCTGTGTTAACCCATTTGCCTATAATAATATCGTAAACTTAATAATTGAAGATTTATGGTTTCTTTTTTTTTTCTTTTTTTAGATATTTTGCTATTTAAGAATAGGCCACACCTTTTAACTTACAAAAATGAACCAACGACAAACTACTCTACAAACAAACAACAGTCCCAAAGCGATTCATTACCTCCAACTGATGCAAATGAGCGCTATGTGCAATGTACATACAGATTAAAGTTGTACATAGAAAAAAGTAAATAGTGATAAAAAAACACATTTTATTATGAGCCGATCAGATGAGAGAGGAAATTTCGAGCGTGTTTGTGCACCGATCGAGCACAGGATGTTCGGAAAATTTAATATAAACGTCAAAAAAAAAAAGCGAATGCAATTACGACTTGGATATTTAAGCTTAAGTTATTTTATTGATTACAATGGCGTGACGAGAATAGTGAGACGTTCGCTTAAGGTATTCAATTAATATATTTGTTAAATTGTGTTATACTGATATTTAAACGCAGAAAATTTTGATAAGTATGTTTCTTGCCTGATTTTTATTCTGTAGCGGCCTAATAAACTAAGCTATACCAAATTTGATAGAAACTAATTCAGATATCTAAGAGGAAGTACATTATATTATAATCTGGATTAAGCTATGCAAGACTCAACCTTCAGCTCAAAAATATAACGTTTTTTTTATTGCTGGCAAAATCCCGGGATATGTATGTGTTTCATAAAAAAATAAGAATTAACGATTTGTTACTGAAGGGGGTAGTGATAAAATGAATGCAATAACAAGAATTGTTACATTACATTAATTATACAATTTCGGAAAAGATGAAACGCGAAAAGACAATAAAACAAAAAAGATATCCCCCAATTAAACAGACCATAAATAAATCATGTTGTTTTTACAACACGCGACATTGACTCTTGTATCAAGAAATAATAATATTAAATTAACTTGCACACAATAACATCGGACGTTTAAAAGAGTTACGACTACCTTTAATTTTGATTTAATACGTACATTATAAGGTAACAATCAATAAAAATAAAATTTAATATGGCATTCAAAATTCGAACAGCCTGTAGCTGATAACGTATTTGTGAGTGTTCACGCACACTTTGTACGCGTATGTGTGAGTGCGTTTTTTGCATGTGTGTATCGAGGTCACTCTGCACCTACAGAAGCGAATGTGATGCAACAAAAAAAATTGCCTACCTACTGAGACTTTGGAAAGTCGGTTATGTGATTTCTTTGAAGGTGTGTTTTATTAGTTATAAAGCGAGAATGTGAAAGTAGGGCTGCAGATTAAATAATAGTTACAACGAAAAAGGTACTACTTTTTAAACGCGGGTCTTTTGAAGCTGCAAAAAGGTTTATTTTAGTTTTTATTTGGGCCGTACACAAATATAATCTTATATAACGTGACGATATATTTTCAATTGTACAGACATTAATTACGATTGTCACTCGGGTGCAAAAAGATAATTTTATAGAGTTTTAAATTAATAAAAATTTATATCCATATCGGCAGTTTATGAAGTGTGAAAGCGTAAAAATAATAATGACATCATTTCACATACAAGCTCCCGCCCCTGACGCCGCACATTCATCTTATTATACACAAATGCATGTTTGTCTGCGCTACTTTCTGTTTGGATGCATTCAAATATTTGGGTCAAAGACTTTTAAATCGGTTGTTGTCAGATGGAGTGAAGTAGGTACTTATGTATTTAGGACTGAAGAATAACGCTGAGGTTTTTCAGTAAATTTACCTACATTTTATTGCATATAAACTCTTCAGTGTTATAAGACTGTTGAATGTTACAAAAAATTTTTTTTGCAAATTCTGTTACCTACTGCTAAAAAATATGTTCTTCCTATCTCAATCAACTTAAACTACAACATTTTTTTGTATTTTTTTATTATGTATAGCAAGCTGGAGCTCAATACATGTCTAGTGATCATTTTTATACCGTCTTTCCGGTTCATCATTAAATCAGATTATCAAGTCACACTATAATAGGATAAGTTTAACAGCAGTTCAAATCATATATTGCGTTGAAAAATAATAACAGTCCATAAATCCACTTTCGCTAATAGAAGTGCTACGCGTAGAATAGCTACAATTGTGCGTAGACTTGTCTACGACTAGTTGTAGCATTGTCTACGCTTGTTAGATTCAAACTGGTAAAATTAAATCATTCTTTTTTTTATTACATCATCAACAACGTAACAACGAGGTACTGAGAAAGCCGATTGTAAGACAACGAAAGGTACCTAAATTCTCTAGAAAGGTCACATTGGTTCATGGCTCCATGTTGTGAAAATCAAGATGAAGTTTTCAAAGATATACAGTGTGATTTCTTGCGATACTTCCCTAAACAAAGCGTTCGTTATGTGTTAGCTAAAAGCTCGTCAATTTACAAGTCGAAAGAAATTTGGGTCGCTGTTGTAAAGTTTACTGTAAAAATAAACACCAAGTGCTAATATTAACGCTTGTGTAAACGGACGTACTTGGTATTACTTTTTTTTTTTTAAGACGTGCTAGCTATTTGTGGCTTGTATTTTGGAAGAATTGCATATTTTTTGTCATAAAGTAGCAGGTATAATTATTATTATGCAAGCCCATATAACTATCTCTACAGTTAAGTGTTATATTTTATCATACATGTTTCTTTACTTTCATTGTATGGATAGCTAGGCAGTGGAGTCGTCGTCAGCCATAAAACGTCGACTGCTGGACGAAGGCCCTTAATGGCGGTGTTGCCATAATCCTCACGCTTGGCGGGCGGCTTGGGCATCGCAAATGCTCACCACCGTATAAGCCAAGAGGACGCTGCTGCCCGTACTCCAGTGGGTCTGGTTGCAGTAGGACATACCCAGGTCCGCAGTGGATTACGCTACGCGAATGAGTATTGCCCGATAGATTCAATTCGCGAGTGAACCGGAACAAAGAAAAAAAGTCGAATACAGGATGAAATTGAATTCATTAGCAACATCTTAGGGGGTCACTAAGCTCATAGTAACTTTTACTACGATATCAAGCCGGAACGAGCGAAAAAAATCAGCTGCTCCATATTTGTCGTGCGTAATTGCAGTTTTTGTATGGGACAGCCGATTATTTTTCGCGTTTTCAGGGTTGGTTTCATGGTACAAGTTGTCCATTGCGAAATCTAATGACCCCCTTAGATGTTGCCAATGAATTCAATATCATCCTGTTATCTGTAAAGCGATATATACGATTTTAGGAATGTTGAAAATCGGCCTGTATATCAACTCGAATCTAGTATTGGTCGAAATCACAGATCATATAGCCTGTTGACGGCTCGTGAACTTAATGTCTCCTATAAACACGACTCACCGTTGCTGGCAGGAGGCGAGGTAACGTTCTATGCTTGCGATTGGCCAATCACTGGGATGACGCAATCTGAGATATGAACTACAATGGGATTCTGGCGTACTCGCAGTGGCTAGCAGTGGTTTTTAAACTACTGATTTTCGTGTTGTAGTCGGATGATCAGTCAACAGGATTTATAGTCTTTGTTCAAAATACAACAAGCGCCCAACGCTATCCCACCAAACCGGCGCGCTTGGGACACGTGCTATATTTATCAAGCCCCTAACCCTATCACATATTCGCCAAAAAAACCAAAGTTACCGACATAGCTCGCAAGGTTCGCAAATTGAAGTGGCTGTGGGCAGACCACATCGCTCGAAGAACTGACAACCGATGGGGAAGAAAGGTTCTTGAGTGGCGACCGCGAACCGGAAGACGCAGCGTAGGAAGGCCTCCCACTATATATATATATAGGTGGACCGACGACATTGTAAAAGTCGCGGGCAACCGGTGGATGCAAATGGCAGGTTGTCGTACAGTGTGGCGGTCTAAGGGGAGGCCTTCGTTCAGCAGTGGACGTCTCCGGGCTGATGATGAACCCTATCACATCACACTAATAGTATAAATATGAAAGTGAGTACGAGCATGTATGTTTATTACTTCTTCACGCTGTAGTGGCTCAAATTTGAGTAGCATTCGGAAAGAAGATAGCTATTGCCTGGCTTAACATAATAGTAGATTATGCACTAAGGGAATAAAACAGTGTTTTACGTCGCGGGCGGCATATTGAACCCTGAGTGTAACGAGGGAGTTATATAGAGTCCTGAGTGAAGCGAAGGGTTCAAGCTGCCCAAGACGAAGACAGACTTTATTCCAGAGGAGCATAATCTACTTTTCACATCTTCTGCGAGACAATAAAAAGCCAGGGCTCTATAAATTAAAATTCACTAACAATCACAGGACCAAACACCGTCTTTTGTTTCACTTTCGTTGTAAACGCACCTGTTTTTATTTTGAGTTCTGCTTATGGTGGCCAGTTCGATTTTCGAACAAACCTCTTTACAAAGCTATAAAAAAAAATCGGACAAATTATCCATAAGTACAGTGTTAGTAGTAGTGTTTTAAAACTATGATATTATATATGTATAATATTATTATAATATGTTTTTTTTTAAATTATTATTGCTATACGGGCATTTTTTTACGTAGAGTTTTCCACGAGTTTCCACACGAATATGACGTTTCAAGTACAAATCACTATTCCTTAGGTAGTTTCATACTTTATATCCCTGCTTTAATTTACGTTGAGGTTGCATGATATGTAATTAGACATTGTCGAGCAGGTGGTGCGTAAAGACATTTTTATCACATCTATTCAAAAAGACCTGGTTTGTTTCTCGCAAACAGGGCAGAAATGACTCCCTGGATGGTGATTTGAATTTGGAATGTGGATATTGTTAGTAAAAGTTCCAATCACCAAAGATATCAACCACGGATATTGTATAAACAGTAACAGGTTGATTAAAAAAGGAAGGCGCTTGAAAAATAATAATAATATCTGTTTGTGAAAAAAACAAAAACGCGCGCAATGCATTCCGCCTTCGCTCGTAATTGTTTACTCAAATTCAGATTTTACTTTGTTTTATTTTAACTTAGTGTATCTTCCTCAATAAAAAGTGAGAAGTGAGTGCGAGTAGTGAGAATGAAATAAACGTAAGTACTATTCTTATTCATACGTAGCACTTACTTATTTTCTCATAGAGGGTGATAAAAAGTAGAGTATCCACCTCGGGATCAACACTTTTTAAGCTCGAGTACTTTGAATCCCTCGCTACGCTCTGGATTCAAAGAAACACTCTCGCCTTAAAAATAGCTGTTTACTTCCTTGGTAAACAATCTATTACTTTTATTCTGGAATAGTATACGGGCCATATTGCAGGTGAAATCGTGAACATTATAGAGAACAAAACTTTTAACCACTCATGTACAAACACTTATAACTATTTTTAAGTCAATTCGGCTAATGAAATCCGGCGAATTTTGTAACTTAATACCTACATACTAATTTGTGCCTAATTACAACGGTGTTAAATTTAATATATAATTTGATATTTTTACTAATGTATTTGACCTTACATGACTACGTTCACTACGGACATTATGCTTTAAAATGGCAAAAATATTCTAACTTAACCTCAAAATTATGTTAACTTTCAGTTGCCAAAATAATTAAAATGATTACGTGCTTCCTTAACGGTGTACAACAAAAATATTAGGAAATACAGAAATAGACTTATTCTTCTGGTATGAATTGTAAAATATTTCTAATTTGCTATTACTACGTGTTTTTTTAATGCCACTAGATAAAATTTAGTTAATAATTGTGGGTTTTACATCATATTTTAGGGCATTTCAGATTCCTGCTTAGCACTCCCTGCCTGCTTGCTCTATGCTAAGCAGGACGCAGCTGCACGCGCGTCGGGCTCTGTTTTCACTCTTTGAAAAAGGTCACCAGATGTGATCGAAACTATAGTCAGTGTATCCTATTTAATTAAACGTGAGTATTCCCGTATAAATATAACAAAAAAGTGTCAAAACCACGTCTGTTTTCATAATAAAGCATTTTAGATTAGTGACTAAATTATGAGTAAATTTTATTTCGTGACTTCTTTGACGAATATACTTTTTTTTAATGCTATGTAGTGACGATACCTTTGCCCAGCAGTGGGACACATCAGGCTGATAACAATTTTTTATATTTGTTTTTGTATTTTTATTGTAAAAAACATAGATTTAACAATGAAAAAAATTAGTGAATAATAATAGTGACGATATAAGCTTATCGTTCGCCTGGTGGTAAGCATCACTCCTATACACCTATAACAGTAGCAGACTTGCGTACAAAATCCTGCTCCGCCCTGCACTCGTCACCCTGAGATATTAGATGTCAGATCTGCCCAGTCAGTTATGCCCTTCTAATCGAAACACAGTTACACATACACACTACTGTTTGGCGGTTGAATAGCTGGCAAAGTTGTGGTACTGCAGGTGGACTCTGCAATAAAGTCTTCTTACTACATGAAATTGAGTCCTACCACTATTTAAATATATCACGAATTAAAATCCGTATAAAGACTCCAAAGAAAAACACCGCTAGCTTTTCAGTTAAGGAAAACATAGTGAGGAAACATGCATTCTTCCGGAGAAGAAATTCATTAGCGAATGTGAATCTAGCGCCCCCAACTGGACCAGCGCAGCGTGGTGGATTTGGTCCAATAACTCTATCGGGGTAGGCCTTAGTCCAGCAGGGGATTATTAAATTATGCATTACACATATCGTGTTTTTATTATTCATAAAAAAAATTTTTTTCATTTAATTTATACCTTATCTTTTAACTAAGTTTGTAATGTAAATTAGATTTAAAAGAAATTATATATATTTTACTGTAATCGCCTGACCATTTGTAATTAATAAAGAGTTTAACTCAAAATATGCTAACAACTAATACTAACTAATTAAACCAATACTAAAACTAAACTCATTATAAAAACGCCCCGTTGTTTTAGCTACCGAGCTACGGTCGCCGTCCTGCCAACCGCAAATCTGGATTATCTTAACAGTTCAATAAAACACTGGAAGTTGTTAACAAATGCCCCATTGAAGAATAATTACACTAAGTAAATAAGATTTTTGACGAAATAAAGTGAAATATAGTGCACTATATTATACTTCCTACATAATGCATCCTTAGTAGTACATTTTCCTTACTTTTTTTTCACAATTAAAATAAATAACCACATATTCTGAAACATTGCAAGTAAAGATTACAATCAAATGTGCTGATTCCGAAAGTCCCCGACTTCAGGATCTTCCGAAAATCTTAATAAGGAATAATCTCGTCCAAAATCTCGATTTAACATTCGATACAAGCAATCGGCCGTACTTTTTATTATAAAATTGGCCGTTCTTTAAAAAAAATTGACCGTACCAGGGTTCAATAATAACATATTTTACCGAAAAAACTACGTTGGTAAGTAATGAGCCGACATATTGCGCAAAACCGATTGAATCGCGATTTCGAACCTGTTTACCGACCTTTGTCTTAAACTTTTTACATGCCGATATGTAGTGTAGAGAAAAGGCCGTAGCACACTTATACTTACTCGTAGTTTGCCAGACGCTGTGCGATTCAAAGCAATATTTGCGCGAGTTAATACAACAACAAGGCAGAGTCTGGGAGAGATAGAGATTAACTGTAGGAGTCTGGGAGAGATGAGAGATAGATTAGGAGTCTGGGAGATATGTGAGATTCATTTTAGAAACAGGAATCTGGAAGAGTCGAATGATTGAGTTTAGATGTAGGAGTCTGGGACAGATTAGAGGTTGATTTTAGATATATAATCACCACTAATATGACAAATTAACATTTATTTTTATTTATTAACATTTTAAGTGTAACAATATTTTTTAAGACTTAGCAACCAATTAATGGCTGACTGTCCACTAATCGATTGGCCACAGTATACTTGATATTTAGTGAGATTGTGTGATCAAGGACTACATCGATTCAGGGCAAGACCGCCCTATATCATTCGCGAACCGCAGACTTTAATAAGTTTGTAAGCCTATCGGTACTGCCATTAACTAATGACAAAGCGGAAGAAAACTGAAAAAACGAACTCCCGTGTGAAGTTTCACGTCCGGTTCGTCATTCACGTCTGGTTTGCCTCCAAGTCAATGAAGATATAACTTTTTTTAACCATAAAAATATCTGGTTTTATTTTATTCGCAATAAGCTTGGTTTAGTCTTTGGTGTGCTGCAGCCTTTAAACTTTTTACATCGCCGATTGCCGTGTAAAGAAATTAAGTACATCTTGTCAAAATACATGAGGTCGATTGCGATACGTCGAATAGATGGCTGGAGTATGGCAAAAGTCAAGGGGACGGCCGGATTTCCGACATAATTTGTAAATTAATGCCATGAATGCTTTCGCGACGGGTCAGAAGCGCTTACTTGTTTTCGTACAGTTTTGTAATGTTAAACCTTGAATAGTATATTTTAATTTTTCGTTTATTTTATTTTATATAACTTTTTCCCCTTTTATGCTAGACAGGCTAGGTTTTGACCACAGCTCAAAGTGACGTTGTGGTCGCCTAGAGGGGAATTGGCTCTCAAGCGAGGTCCAGAACACACCATTAGGTGCTTGGCGGTAGACTTAAATAATACCCGATTTATATATTCTTGGCTTGTCAATTATATTTTTTATGACATACTAAGCCTTTATTAGATACTTACAACAAACTACATAGACTACTTAGCCTACTGCACAAAAGCAACAGGATTGTATCCAGACCGATGAAAGTCTAGAGATAAGCCAAATGATCAAAAAAAAATATAAATATGACAAGGCCAAGATTTTCGTCGGGCCATAGGCCGCGATAGCGGGCACTTGGCCGGTTTTTAATATTTACTTGTATACTTCAAAGATCATAATAAAACTAATTCATCATCAGCCGGAACACGTACACCGCTGGGCGAAGGCCTCCCCCTTATTAGGGAGGGTCCCCACGCTTGGCAGGCGGCTTGGGGATCGCAGAATGCTTACCACTTTAACTGAGAGGACGCTGCTGCCCGTCCTTCGGTGATTCTGGATGCAGTTTAAAGACATACCCAGGTCCAATAAATAAAAAGAATTAAACCAATTTTATTGATTTATTCTTAGTACCACCGTTTTTAAAATTAGAGAAAAAACAAAAAGATTGAAAAAATATCTGGTATTTCTTCATTAAATTTCTTCACAAATTGTTTATAGCATTATAATTAAATACATATGTATTTTGTGATATTTATAACCAATACTAATAATGGTTAAGACATTTTATAAGTAGTAAGGTTTAGTTATTTCGGGTACCAAACCACAATCGAATAAAAAGACACAAAACACAGATACTGATACTTACGGTTAAAATCAAATAATAAGTTACCTGTTAAAAAATAACTTTCAAGGATTGGGAAATAAATTCTAGTTTGCCTTATTGAATACCAAAGTAGCCTAACAGCATTAAAATTATTATTTACGAACATGTCAGCTCCCTTCGAAAACGGTAACCAGTCGGTCTGACCTTTAAAGTATTGTATAACATTCAATAGATACTCTTTCTGATGCAATGACACTTCAAATTACGATCATTTCGAAACTGTTTTTTCCGTGATTCGTAAACAATTTTAAGATTTGTAATTATTATCAATATAAGTCGGCATTACAAGATTTTATGTTTTGACTTTATCTTGAGAATCTCACACTCTGACATTTTGGATAAAAACGTGGAAGGTATAAGTGTCCATCAGTGTAATTTTTATCAACGTTTTTTAATCGCTTAGTCTTTCAATATCGTGGCCGCCCAACAGGGCGTCGTCCATTTGGTCTAGCCAACTGACCGACTCCGCTCTAAAGGCAATTTATCTATCTATCTATCTATACATATAAAAGGCTCAACTTCAACTCTTGTTTAATGGCCTTTGTGAGGGTGTTTCACAATTCTGCCAATGTCACGTAGAAAGATAGACCGTCTGTCCTGACTGATTGGTGACTGACGGACTGACTGACTGATTGACAGACAACGCACTGCCCAAACCGCTGGTCGTACAGACTTGAAATTTGGAGGGTGTATTCGTCTCGATGCGTAGGGGTGTACTAAGAAAGGGTTTTTAGAAATTCGACCCCCAAGCGGGGGAAAAGGGGGGGCGAAGTTTGTATGAAAGTCCTTTGTTTTTGTACTTTTAGTCACGAAAATTTGATTCGAAGTCTATTTAAGGGGTGGGAAAGGGGGGTGGAATGTTGTATGGAAAGTTCTGTGTTTTCTCCTCCCTCTAATTGTGTCATATTACTCTATGCAAGCCCGGTGCTGTTTGACAGATTCACATAATATAATTCATCATGCTGAGTTGGGGCCCGTTTGTGGCAAAAGGTAAAACAATTTCTTTTTTCAGTTCCGTGATTTGATCGTGGTTTTTATAATTGTTATTTTGTATGTATTTATTTTTGCCACAAATTAAACATTGTCTATAATCACCCTTTCAATAGTCCACTGTTGGACATAGGCCTACCGTCGAAAGGCGACTGTGTCATATTCACCACACTGCGCTGACCCAGTAGTGCGTTGGTGAATTCACAAACGCCATTGGATTTCTTTAGGATTGTGCTAGGTTCTTGACGATGTTTTCCTTCACAGAAAAGCCATTAATATGAAAATCCATACATAAACTCCAAAGAACTCATTGGCACGGCCCTGGGATTTGAATACTCACGTTTCCGAATCGGGCGAGGCTTATATACATTCGCGGCGGCGGAGGCGGATTCACATGCAAAATGTTTTTTTTCTTGCAGCTGTCTATACTAGTCTACTATTATACTATACTATATACCAACATTGTTACTAGGGCGTCAGCGAAATTGAAATTTGAACGCACTATAAGTGCAATTGGTTAGAAATAGGAATATATTGTGGTCGATTCTGGCGGTTTTAGTTGATAGTTCTAAACTAACTAAAGTATTGCTGTCCTTAGCTAACATGCCTAGTAAAAAAGTGACAGCAATACTTTAGTTAGTTTAGAATTGTCAACTAAAACCGCCAGAAACGACCACATTAGTTATAAGTATTTAATTTTTCTATTTTTCAACAGTATTGAATCAGCATTTCAATAGTCCACTGCTGAACTTAGGCCCAACCTCAAAGGTCGATTGGGCCATGTCCACCGCGCGGGCCCAATTGACACCTCAAATCGACGGTCGCACATAAAATAAAATGTTCATTCATACGAATAGACCAACCAACCTACGAGTAGAAGTGGTCAAATGACTGAACTAATATATTAAATCAGAAACTGTTTAAATCAGTTTGAATATACGTCAGTGGCTCCCTCAACCATTTCTATAGTTAGCTCGGTTGTAAGACTTATGTCGCGGCGCCTAAAGCACAACAAATATAAAAAAGAAAGACAAGAGAGCAATGTTGCTCTCTCTTAAAAAAAGCAACGGCCGGCGATGCGTTTATATCGGCAATTGACCTAAATACGTTAGTTGCACATGGCCACACTGTCTTCATGCATAAAATTGATGTATAATATAGGTGCTCACGTATGTGTGCGCGCACGCACACTGACGTCCCGTGTGCGTACAGGTTTTTTGTACGGTCGACAAAATTTATATTAATTATGCAGTTGCATTGAGGTGGGTAATTAGAGATTCTACGGGGATACGTTTCTGTTTTATAAGTCATTTGTAAAAGTTATGCAATTTTCTTACGAATGTTTATACTGGTCGTCCATAAACCTACCTACTTTTAAAGCACTAGTTAGTTAGTGCTAACTAGTTAGTGTTAGTATATTTCACGTTATGTTCTAAATGTTTTGTTGACTCTAAAAAAACCGGTTAATATCCCGTAAATAATCACAGAATTGTAGTGAACAACCGCGATACGACCCATATAAAATATGTAATGGTTGAAATATGAAATTTAAAACTCTTTTACAAATAAATTTGAGAGGTACTATGTATATATACATTTTTACTTGTTATTAATTATACATTACTCTACCACTTACAAGCAACCAAGCCATAATACGCCGTAATTTTTATAAAAATTATGAAAAATTGACAAATAAACGCATTTATTTATTTTGGGGTTAAAAAAATACAGCATCTCTGCAAGATTATTTGGGTTAAAAAAAGGCTGATGTGAAAACATTTTTAAATAATAATCCATAATCACTTCGACCAACCTAATCAAAGCACTTTAAGGGTTTTTTTCTAGATCGACGTGTTTTATCAGTACTCAATACTCAATTTGTTTATTGCAGTTATAAAGGGGAAGTAAAGTTATAAACATGCAGGTCTTAGTTAACACATATTTTTTATAGTAGGTACTTTATAACTATCCTGTCCTTCAGCTTCCTATCAGACGATTTGGAATTTAACGAAGATATTTTTTCTATAAAAAATCCAATATAAAGTTTAAAATAAGCTAACGAATATTATTCATTTGAATCGGGAAACACATTTCGAAGTTTCTTTTTTTTCTGACGCTACGTCCAATGACAAGCGATATTGAATTGTGGTGTGCTGTGTGTTCGTGTGGGTGACTCCTTCACACATTTTTGATCAAGGCATTTTTATTTGTATTATTTGCATGTGTGTGTTTAGTTGCATGTACGCATACACGTATGTTTGTGTGCACTAATTGCGATGCTTCATTTAAATTTCGAATATCGGTTGTTTGGTTACATCCGAGGGTAAGTTAATATTTCCAGTTTTTCAGAAATCATTATAATATAATATTATGCTTGTCTATGTATTTCTGGGTATTTTTTTTTACTGATCGTATTATTTAGATTTACAATGTAATTCTTATATTAATCGCCTTAATCCAAATATAGTTCTGAAACAATTTGTGTCTGTTCAATTCATTATTTTTTGTATTTTATTAATCAAAGTGTCGTTTTTGTTGTGATTATCGTTGTTCTGGCCGTTACTAACACAACAAAAGAAACAGCCAAATTGGCCGATCCTCAAGCCACAAAAGATATACCTTAAGCACTTTATTCTCTATTATTATTAATTTCTGTACGTCAAGACTATTCACTGTCGTTTTGCATAGGGCATCGTGCATGACCTTGGCGGGCTGTACAGCAGGCACGATGGTGAATACGGTGCTTTATGCTCATCACTTGAGAACGGCTCGACCTTACTTTGCGGCAACTGTTATTTATTTATTTATATAGCTCGTTTTTCAAAGTTTTATTCCAGCACTGCATTATTTAGTGTTATTTTATAAATAATAAAAGTATAATACGTGGGTGTGCTTCTGTCAAGATTATAATAAATAAATAACATTTCTAACAGACTACATGTCTATTACATAACATTTTATTTAATAGAAATGTTAAAATATAATGTTTGAACCTTCCAAATGTTAAATTATTACCACAATAAAATCACTCCATAGCCCTACAAAGGGCCGCCAATAAATAAATAAAAAACACTATAAGTACTGCATTAGTCACTGCTAGACACCTGCATGCAGGCGCAGATCTGGTCGACCTTGGGTTCAAAATGCCGGAATATCTTGAACTTTACTATTTACCATTTAGGACTTGGTCAAAGTGAATTGTTCAAAATGTATATGGGATGATGAAGGTATATACTTAGGCTTTTTACTATGATGTAGTTCGGGAATGAAGTCTTGTAAAGTTATTTACTTCATACTTGCTGTGTATAGGTGCGGTTTGTAAAAGGTTTATCTTGATTATTTTGAAATAATTTATATATTCTAGGCTTTTTACTAAGTATTTTTTTATTGGCAGATGAATTCAAATAGTTTTGATTATTTTTCGTGTTGCGATTGATTATAACATTATAACATGGCAGCCTACAATGTTTCTGCGGATAAAGCCAAGGCTCTGCATTCTTTGTTCTATAGGTAAATAAGTTATTTGCGATAATATTTAATTAGGTCAGTAAGCACTCTATTTTTATACATAGTTATTATTTACTTTTGAAGCACCTACTGAAGCACAGACCTACACTTTTTTACTGGACTTACCTACTAATTATATTTTCTAATATTTTATAAAAGAAACAGTTCTAATGTTTTAATGTCTTTTATTTTTACGTCTTTTTTTTAAATGCGAACCATGTTATGCCAAAACCGGGTTTAACTAAAGCATTCGAAAGTTTAAACTTTGTTTAAACGCGCATACACCGCATTTTTTAAGTAAAAGTATTTCCAAAATAAGAACCACACTAAAGCTAATACAAAAATAAAATATAACTTAATTAGTTATAAGTGTATTATCTATATAAACTTAAATTTTACGCAACCTATAAAAAACAATGCAACAAAAAATCTGTCAAGTATGACAACAAGCATCTATTTTTTATGAACAAAAACTCTTGTTTATTTTATTTTATTATTATTTATTTATTTTATTTGTTTTAATGCATCTAAAAACTACATGTTTGTATTCGTTTTTATTGAAAGATATTATTTTCTTGTAATACTTATTATTTTATTAACACATTACTAATTTATCACACACAATAGTTAGTGTATAAATAATTAATAACAAAAGTATGTTAAAAAAAACTAATTATCGTTTTATTAAAAATAACCTTATGCCACTTTCCTTCCATCCTGCAGATTTGATAAACGCGCTGCCGGACATTACGACCTCATTTTTATTTGGCACATAGACAAAAACACCCTTTTTACACACACATGCTCACATTCCCGCCAAAAGCTCATTTATTTAGTTTTTTAATTATCCTATCCTACTCATACACATATAAATGGGAAATGTTGTTTGTAAGTTTTTGCACATTTATCGTGGCTAAAGTGCAGCTGAACGTATTGAGATGTATTTTGATTTTTAACTAAAACACTAGATTAGCGCTCATAAAAAAAACTTTTTTATAGCATAGGTACCGGGAACAGCCCAGGAGCGTAGATAGTAAAAAATAATGCTGGCTGACAACACATAGGCCTTACAAGCGACGCGCTATAATTAGCATTGTTTTTAAAACGAATTCGATATTTGAAATGAAGTTTTTATTTCGTCTGATAGCGTTTTTAATTTGAAATTGGATTGAGTTTTTGAATGTGAATTCGACGCATTGTTCCCATTTGAAGATAGGGATTTGCATAAATATTCAATAATCATTGGGTTCTTTATATGAGAAATAAATAAAATAACATTTAATATAATTTTCGGTGGAAATTATTCACACAACGCCATCTCATCATCAGCCCCAAACTAAGCAAATGTGGGTTTTATTGTCCCAAAACACAAAATATGAAGTTCCTCAATAATTAGGTGATCTTATCTTACATAATTGATTCATTAGCCATATTTGTGACAATGACTTATGAGATTTCATAGCCAAGATTTTTTATACTTAGGTCTATGGTTTCGTTAAAAGACTTTTCAGATATTTTGATATTATTCTGCTTAATGATTAAATGACATAAAGGAGGTCTTTTTACCCCTCTTATAATCTTAAAACTACTGCATGATAATAAGTATTATTCATGATAATAAGTACTATTACATACATGACTAAAGTAGTATTTTTGCGCTTAGTTGACAGTAATCATGTCAACATGAGTACTTACATACACGGTCTCCCATCCATGACAGTCCGCGCACAGTTCAAAACATTTCATGCTAACGCAATTTGCTCGCCGCCTGAAATGTCTCTGAAAATATTTCTAGTTACAGAACCAGCTGCCAAGCAGTAGTGTGCATATGTCTGGTTCGATCAGAAATAGAGTCAGCAGACATCAGTTTGGGTAGATATGATTAAATGACAAAAAGTACTTTTACTACTTTTCCAGGCGGATTCTGGAGAACAGGCAAACTACAAAACTAACTTTCTTGAAAAATAAATGTTTTAAAACTTATATTAGGAGCCATTTTGTTACTAACCGCCTTTAATCTAACTTACTAAGCCTCAAAACATAGACACAAAAAAACAATAACAACTGCAATCCAGTTTTTCGACCCACTGTCCTTCGCTCTAGCTCAACAGTCCTTTAAGCCCTTGGCTTTTTTATAAAACTACCGTCCATTTCAACCTGACCCTTCAATCTCTAAAGAAAACCTTAAAGTTAACACGTGAGTGTGGAACTGAAAGCGGGGAGGGAGCTCAAGATATGCCAGCCAAGTTACTTTCGTAAGGTAAGTGTATACTTGTAGGGCGAAGTGATTTGCCCTTTGCTGACCTAAAGTGGATTCTGTCTCTAAGTTTCATATTGTTTCGGAATTTTGTATTGAGTGTTACTCGGCTACAAAAGGAAAAAGCTTATTATCATATTTACTCGTAACGTGGGTCAATTTATTTTAACTTATTCGTGTATTTTACTCTATTGTTTAAAACAAAGTTTTGGTAAAACTTTGTATTATTGTAGCGCAAGGTCTAGAAACAAGCATGACTAACAAATTTCATAAATTTTCCTACTAATGCAAACCCGGAAGGGCTCTTCTGTCAATTTGACCGCAATGGCAAAGTTTTTAATCCACTTCTTTTATAGGTAAGTACAAAATGTAAGAAGCTTTCAGAAGGAAAAGAACCTGTTTTTATACTAACCAATTTCTTTTACGAAACATAACCTCTTATCTTTCTTCGTGCCTCTTCCCAGATCATTTGGGATCGGCCCAAACACCATCATCATCATCATCAGCCCGGAGACGTCCATTGCTGAACGAAGGCCTCCTCCTTAGACCGCCACACTGTATGACAACCTGCCATTTGCATCCACCGGTTGCCCGCGACTTTTACAATGTCGTCAGTCCACCTAGTGGGAGGCCGCGCCTACGCTGCGTCTTCCGGTTCGTGGTCGCCAATTAAGAACCTTTCTTCCCCATCGGTTGTCAGTTCTTCGATTCTATCGCGCAAAGTAACTCCGAGCATAGCTCTCTCCATTGCCCGTTGCGTGACTCTGAGTTTCTCCAAAAGGCCAGCAGCTATAGACCACGTTTCAGTTCCATATGTCATCACTGGCAACACACACTGGTTAAAGACCCTTGTCTTCAGACACTGCGGGATTTTGGACGAGAAGATATTACGCAATTTCCCGAACGCTGCCCATCCGAGAACCATCACCACCCATCAGCCAGAAAACGTCCACTGCTGGACGAAGGCCTTTAATAGAGAGGTGTTACCATAATCTTGCGGTAGATATTCGTGTTGACTATTGGCCAGTATAAAGTATAAGTAACATTTTGAGGCAATCGGGTGGCTAACTGGTAGATTATTATCTACTAAATTAAAGGCTTCCTGGAAGAACTAGCTTAAGCTGATAAGACCGCCAATGTTCCGCCGAATATATTATGTCCCCTGATTCGTTTTTAACATACTAAGTAAATATACTAAACTTCTAGTGTCCAGTAAAACTGTATTGTAGGCAGAGACAATGATAAGATGAATGGACGGGAAATAAGCGCACGAATTTTGAAGACTATATGTTGAGCGCCGGCTCTCCACTCGCTTCAGTCATACTCTGCCTTTGCGAAATGCGAGCCGTACGATACGACAATACAATCTTCTAATACATGTACATATGTTCTCTTTTTGTCATGCAGTAATTAGATTCGCTATCTCTATTTTGCGGAAAATTTAATATGCATACTTTTAGCTAGGTATGCTTGTTTGTGTTGTCTTGTTAATTTTGTCGATTTGCAAGCGCTGGGCCCGTCCATTCCATTATCACCGTCGCTGATTGTAGGTAAGTACTTATTAAATAAATCCCCATTTATTTTGATTATCATTTTGCGTTCCACAAGTACACATTAATGAACATGCTAGGTAAACTAAATATTAAGTTATTTCAATCAAAATAATCAAAAATGTCTCCCAAATTGCCGACAGGAGACAGGACCGACAACATTCCCAAACTAAATTGAAAGCGAAACCAAAACACAAATCCGATCGAACCATCGAGAAATTCCGCTGAAATCCTCGCGAATTCCTCTAAACGCACACATACACAACAATAGCTAGTTGTAGACTCATGTGTGGGTGATATGTGCGCGTGTGCGTCTATCCTTTCTTGACCTAGAGACGATAGTCGGCGTCGCTAGGTCAGGACCACTACTTACTACACGGGACGTCTAATACACATTGACCTCCTGCCGCCCACTTTGTCCATCTTCGTATGGTTCTACATACTCTGGACGTATACACCATAGATTAAACAATAGTTTGGTTAACTACTTACGATACGATCGTCCAATATTGTTAGACCTTCCACACACCCATAAGTGTTTACATGCCATGGTTCAAAGTATGCTAGACACGTGTGGATAACTAGACGAAACAGCCAGTGTAGAACGACCGGTGCTGTTCTAAACTTGTTTTACCTATTGCAGGGTTCAAGTTATGTTTGATGTTTGGATCAGACTAGACGCGTCGCAGACGGATGCGGTTCAGGCGGTTGGCGGGAGTTGCGGTTCTAAATACGAATTTTGGCGGGATTAGTTCGGGATTTGTTATCTATGGTTTGGGAAAGGTTAACATTGTTCGTCAGTTGAATTTGTAAGGTTAGTTTTAATTGAGTGGTGAACCTCTATTAACATTATAATTTGAAGTAGCTAAGCGTGAAATGTTTGTACAGCTATTTAATCAGTTAGCTAAACGACGGTTTGCGAGCGGGATATATTATTTACGACTTACTTCACTAAGAATATGATTTGTGATTTGTATAGGTAGTATTATATTAGGCATAGATTATAATCAGAACCAATTTATAGTAATATTTAAAAGTAGGTGCACTAGCAACATTGCTCAGGAGCATAATTATTTCTAAGTAGCAAAAGCTAAAGAACCTTCGAGGCAGTTTTTTTAAAATTTAGTAACAGGTTTGCGTTTGACTGCCATCAGGCCTCATGCGGTTTGCGATGGAAAATGCTTGCCCAGAACCACGTCGCTGTTTTTTGAAATGTTTCGGAAATCCCTTCAGTTTTCTGCTGGGTGACCGCGAGTTCGAGCACGATTTGAAATGAATGTGAATGATACATTTAACTAAAATTGAGCTAAATATATCTACGTAGTTACATAGTTCGAAGAATCCTCACATTATACATAATAATAATAATAATATTTATTTCTCTATTTTTTTTTTTTTTTTTAAAACGTACCGATATACATTTGCAGATATCAGTTTAATATTTTAATAATTAATTATATTTTAAGTATATTATTAATTTAAATATATATTATTTATTTATTACTTATATTATTAAGTAAATATATTACAGAGTCAAAATATAAATAAAGCTGAACTCCGCAGAGTTCATTGTCAATAATTATAAAATAGAATGTCCAAGATCGTTCCCGGCCCCCCGACCAAACGTGCCCATCAAGCCAGCGGCATTGCCACGCTGAATCGCCAAGGAAATGCGCTGGACAAGAAAATGACCAGAACGTGGGTCCCGCCCTTTCTCCCTCAAACGACGACCTATTTCGGCTACCAATTTGTTGGCGTCGGAGCCCCACGATCCCGCGGTCTCCACGGCGAACGGAACGAACTCGTACTGCGTCTCCAGGCTGGCATACTTGTGCCGCTTAGCTCTGGCCGCCGCCTCCGCCCCGCCGCCAGCCACCTGCTGGGTTTCTCTATTAATATTAATTAAGCATGTACAAGTTTTACATCTCAACATAATATATTTAGCTAATTCACAAATTTTATAGGTTTTCTTAGTAATTTCTTAATGTGAGATGGACAGTTAACAGTAGAACAATAGTTAAAATTCAAGTAGTTGTTACTAAGGCCAACATTATTTAAGGCCGGGTATTCCACGTTTCAAGCACATTTTTTAATGAGATCAATCATTAGTCTAAAGCTGTATCAGATAGGGTCACATTTTTTTGAAGATTTTCTCAGATTACTTGAAAAGTATAGAAATTAATAACTTTTGAACCACAGAATGCTCTCCAAAATACTATTAACTTATAATACATATTTTTTTAATGTGACTATGTGCTGTAATTAGGACATAAAACTGAAAATGGTTTAAAAATGGACACTGTTTCGGTATTTTTTTCTATCGAGGAAAGTATAATCAATCGTGTTTTCAACCACAGAAGTTACTAAGACGGATGTTCTTCTGTAACACTTTGTATTTTTGGGCTTAAATATAGTAATTTGACTAAATAATTTTGATTTTGCGAGGGGCAAATTTGGGAAATACAAGCCTTAACTAATAGGTATACAAAGTAAATATGAGTGTCTGCTGCCGAGCTAGGTGTTAAACCAGTATTTCGGCAGACAGCTTGCTCCCCAATTAGGTATTATGATCACATCCAAAGATTTATTGCCTTATGACGTCATATTATAATGACAATAATATAAGTTTATAGTAATTTTTTACAGATCCACGTATTTATTTAAATCCTATTTTTATGCTTTTATTACAGTTGTTATTGTTATAATTTTGATATTGAAGCCAAATACAATACTTAAAGAACGGAAATAAATAAAAATCAGGAGAAAATATATTAACTAGTATCTAAAGAAAAATAAATGTAGTTAACACTAATTATATGTATGTGTGGAGGTGTGAGTGGGAGTGTGTGTGTGGGTGTGTAGGAGTGGGTTTGTGTATGAGGGTGTGTGTGTGCGTGTGAGTGTGAGTGTGTGTGCGTGTGTGTACGAAAGGACGTGTGCTTTAATATATAAATAGCAATTCATTCGACAACTTTTAAAAGTTTTTCCGTTTCTTCGGAGTTTAGTGCTTTTAGCCAATTTGTTGTACGTAGTAAGTATATACAATACCTATTGTATATACTTACTATTGTAGACCTAAGTAGGTACAGGGTTCAAGTATACCTATTACCTATGTACCTATATGTTTCATATTGAAGCAATATAGTCACACATAATAAACTATCTTCTTTTTTATATGAGTAAGTCACTGAGATAGTATGTGTGATTGTAAATAAATGTAAAGAGTGTATTCTGTTTTGTGTAGGTATCAAATAAATAAATATAAATAATAAATGTGCTTTTATCTTGTCTCTACTATAGTGTTACTCTCAGTTTCAGCTCTATCAATCTAATAGAGTTAGGTATTATGTAGGTATTCTGGAGGGAGGTTCGTTGATTTTGAATCTCACAATATCCAGGAAGCCAACTGCAAATATGTCGGAAAGCTCGAGACAATGTCTGAATCAGATAACAATCGTCCTTCCACCTCGATACAAATCTCTACATCATCTACATGGTCACAATTTTAATTATTTAAAAAACAAAATACCTTCCAAATTCAAAATTTTATAAACAGTGACGTCACACGACTCCTCCATATTAATAGGTTAGCGTGAGAAAATATAACAATGAACAAGGCAGGCAACATAAAGAAAATTAATGCTGAAACAATACGTGCAAGCTATTTGTATTCGTACATAGATAAGTATGTATTTGCCAAAGTCAAGGGTTGTACAGAAATGCATCGGGGTGAATGACCGCCGAAACGCAGCGAGCAGCAAGGTCACGCACACTAGCGTCCCACGCACACATAGACGCCGGCCGTGAAATTAGAAATAGTAGCGTTGGGCGGACGCTGCGTGGGTGGGTATATCGATGTTGTCTGATCGAATAACGATATTTGCAACTGAATCGATAAAATTTCTCGTTCACTTTTACAGACCTACTTTCGTATTCAATAACAATTTTGGCACACAATATACTTTTTTTAGGGGCTTAGGCCTTTAATAATTACAACAAACTACAAAGACTAGATAGTACTACTTAGCCTACTACGAGTAAGTAATATAAGGTAAGGAAAAACTAAAAGCACTGATATATGCCTAAGATAATCGTAATAAAGGTATTTTTATTATTAAATGTATCTAGAATAAAATATGAATATTCGAATAAAATTACCTCCATTGTGTGAAAGAGTAAAGGCCTTTATTTGATGATTATAATACAAATAGGTGGGTAATTATCCAAGCCGGGTTACCGACCCAAACCAAAACTTACCTGCAATCAAATTTTGAATTGTAAATACTGGTTCTTTGTACAATTAATTATACCAATTTAAAATAAAATATGTTATTATACTATTTAACGCAGTTTCGTCAATGTATGTATTTGGCTTATTGTATTATGCAGTCACGCTATCAACTAAATAATCCAACCACGGGGGAAAAATGAGACAAATACATCCTTTCTCATCCTCTCTCCTCTTAGTGCTATGGCGTTTGGCGACCCACCGCGACCTGCGTAACCCAAGCTAATAAAATAAGTGCCAGTTTTTTTTAAAGACAAACGTAAAACACTCCAACTCAATACATGCTTTACAATGTTTTTGTGTTCGAAGTAATAACTGGATCTGAAAATCAATTTCCAATTCAATATACCAAAATAAATAACTATATCTACTTACGATTTATGGCAAACAATATCAAATCTTGACGGTGTGGTTGTAAAATTCAGTTCTTAATGGAGCCCTATTTAGCATTCTATGGCAACGTTATGTGTCGGTCAGATAGCACGAAAACAAAATCGTTTCCTGGCACCAAACAATATGTTGCACATGCTAATTTTGTTATATTACTGGCTTAGCACTGATGTTACAATGATTTGCTATTGTAATGCAAAGCACGTTTAAGATTGGACGACTGATAACAATAAGAAGTAGTTGAAAATTTACTTTAAAGCTGTATTAAATACTATTGAATTAATTTGATGTATGCAACATCAGATTAAGCTTTTCAAAAAAAAACATTTTGGCATAGACATTTTTATCAACCAACACAGCCTTAAAAAACCAGTCAGAATGAGTGATTTTCCAAACATGATTTAAAAAAATGTATTTTCATTTTACTGGATAGATAGCGCAATATGTGCTAGTTAAAAACAGCATAATGTTTTTGATATGTGGCACATGAAATAAAATAAATCTTGACAATGACAGCCACGTCTGCGCAAAGTCGGAGGTATCTACATCTACAATTAGCTTCTTTTTATTAAATGCCTGTCAGATATCTCGCATTGAAATTGAATTCAGTAATCAGAAGAGCTGTAGGTACATGTGAAGTGTCATTTGACAGCTTATTACAGTTACGCTAGATCAGCTAGTCTTTAACATTAAAAATAACACAGTTTATCAAAGAAACTGCTCACAAGAGAAAGATATAATGTTTTTTTTAAACGCACTGCATTGTTTTTGTCAATGGTAAAAACAAACTGGGATATAACGATAAACTGGCAAAAACAGGACTAGCTCGTCCCATCACTACAAAGTCGATGCACCATATAGTACTACTTTATAGAGACTATAGTATGGCAGTGACTAATTTCGGTTTCACTACTCGGTTGTTTGCGATGCCTGTTCGGGCTATCATAACGATATTGGATTAGAGTATGTACGAGGAAGTATTTTTAACGCTGGTTCTATAAACTTACTTCAGGTCTGTTTACAACAACAGCCAGAAGACGTCCACTGCTGGACGAAGGCCCTTAACAGGGAGGGGTTTCCATAATGCCCACGCTATTTTAAGGTCTTTGTAAAATTTAGAATACAAAAAGCATAATTACGAGTACAAACTGAAACGGCGAAGTCTAAATGACCCCTTTACTTATTTGTCGGTCTATTATACGAAAAAACATTAATGAAATAATAGTCTCGTATTAAATTCGTTTAAGTAATAACTTACAAAGATTATTTTTCATTATTCAAAAAATGCCATCCAGATTTTTGTTTTATTTATACGGGAATACTCACGTTTAATTAAATCGGATACCTCCGACTATAGTTTCGATCACATCCGGTGACCTTTTTCAAAGAGTGAAAACAGAGCCCGACGCGCGCGTGTTATAATAATGCCATCCAGGATTCAATTGAATTAGCTATGAGATTTATAAGCTCATTATTATACACATTTTAGTCGATTTACTAGCTTGGCAAAAAATACCTTACAACGGAAACTCTTTAAATATGTTTCTTGCCTAGCAATATTGTAGAATATCACGTAATAGAGAGAGTGTTGGCGGGAACGCGAGAAAATCATGTCGCTGCATTGTATTATTTTCCAAAACTTGTGTTTTTTCGAGTGTTAATGCTTAAAAATGGTGGCGTTTTATTCATTAAGTGCTGATTTACGAGCAAGAGTCGGCAAGTGATATAATGTAGTGAAACGTGTCTTTTCGTGTTGTTTCCAAAACTCCGAAGAAGCTTGTAGTAAAGTTGCCACGACGGGCATGTTTGGACTTGACTGTGAATTACTGTGTGTGACTTGGACTGTGACCACGACTCATTTAACTGCAGAAAGAAGGATCGATGAAGAAATATGTATTCCGCTGAAGGACTAGTATCCATGGCCAGGAACTATTAAAAACAAAACTCATGTAATAGAGGAGTTTTGGCGGGAACGCGAAAAAAACATGTCGCCGCATTGTATTATTTTTCAAAACTTGTGTTTTTTCGGGTGTTAATGCATAAAAATTATGGCGTTTTATTCATTTAACGCCGACTGACGTGCGTGAGTGTGGGCAAGTGATATAATAATAATAATATCATTTATTTTCAGATAACAAGGATCCATACAGATAAATAATACATGTCAATTTAACAATTAATTCTGTGCAAATTTAATTTATAATTCATAATAATAATAATTTTGACCAGTATTTTAGCATGCTAAAACAGTGGTCATTAATCGTCTTAATGATCCCATTACCAGATCTAGAGAGCGTGACTCTGAATCTGGCAATGCGATGCCTGATCAGTCCATCGAGAGCCGGCACGCGGGCCTCCGCGAACATCTTGGAAGCGCTGCACCACCGCGGGAGGCGAAACATTATGCGGAAAGAGTCATTGTACTGCACCTTAAAAGTCCGGTAGCTCTCTACTTTGTAAGCCGACCACAGCTGTGGAGTGTAAAGCGCGGTACAATAAGTCTTAAAAAGCAATACTTTCGCCTCACTTGAGCAGCCCGCGAACTTCCTACCTAGCATGTTTGCTCTGACTGCGAGAGAACGTCTCTCCCTATCAATATCATGATCATCCACAAGGTCGCAGGTTACAATATGACCTAAATATTTGAAATTGGTAACATATCTCAGTGTTTTCCCATTCATATAGAGTGGAAGGCCGTCTGCATTTTTAGCGACTGCCCCAAATATCATAGCCACCGACTTTTCCACATTATACATTAAATTATGCGTAGTAGCGTACTTTTCGCAAATGCCGAGAAGTACTCTCATAGCGCTAATCGAGGGGCTCAACAGAACCATATCGTCAGCATAACTCAGATTATTCATACAGATCTGACCGATTGAGCAGCCGACGCCGGTTCCGTTGAGCTCCCCGATCAGCGCATTTATGTAAAGGTTAAAGAGGAGAGGCGAGGTGAGCCCACCTTGCCTCACACCGTTCGGCAGAACGAACACGCCGGAGCATGAATTACCCCACCGGACTACATTTTCCTGAGATCCGTACCATGACTCGAGAAGTCTAATGACATCAGTAGGGACGCCTGCATATCGGAGTTTGTTCCAGAGGATCTCATAGTCAACTCTATCGAAAGCACGACTATAATGTAGTGAAACGTGTCTTTTTGTGTTGTTTCCAAAACTCCGAAGAAGCTTGTAGTAAAGTTGGCATGACCTTACTAAGGCATGATTGGGCCTGACCGTGACTTACTGTGTGTGACTTGGACTGTGACTACGACTCATTTAACTGGAGAAAGAAGAATCGATGAAGAAATATGTATTCGGCTGAAGGACTTAGTATACATGGCCAGGAAATATTAAAAACAACAACATCACATAATAGGTGAATACAATCATGTTCCTTACAACAGGGTTGCGATTCACATCGATTAATATCTACTCTTATATTTTTTCCAAGTTATATTTACACATACCTATAGTACTCGTACATACTACAAACTGTATCAGCAAAGTTTGTAAAAAACATACATCACGTTTGCGAATAATCGTTAATCGGATTATGAATGTATCGATTCCTTAAAGAGTAGAATCTAGAATCGAGCCAGAGAGACTACTATTTTTTAAGGTTTTATATTCTTGCGTTTGACTTCCGTCTTGTCTCACCTGAAGACGCAGTCTACGATGGCGCACGCTTGCCTAGAGGAAATGCTTTTTAGGTAGGTATGCTTTTTTTTAATATCATTGTGTTTGTTTATTGCTTGTGTTATATTCTGTTGTATCTCTATCCCATATTTCCTCGATACACCTTCCGTAGCTAAGTATAGACCAGTCCATCCGCAAATAGTTTTCCTCGCGGCGTCATGCAAGACGAAGAGCACCAGAATAGCTCGCCAAAGGACCTGACAGGAATATGGTACCGGAATTGAGTTTGTGTATTTTGTCATTCCAGACAAGCATCAGAAATTATCACATACAACACAACCCTGCTTAACTATGCGTTCGTCACAATACTTAAGGATCATTGACATTAAGAAAATAGAGATCGTTTCAACTATCTGTAGATCTTACTAACCAAATTTTTTTTTATTTGATTGGTTTTCTTTTAGGTTGTGGTGTTTATTTTCAACCGACTTCAAAAAAGAAGGTTCTTAATTCGACTGTTTTTTTTGTATTTATGTTACGCGAATACTCAGCCAATTATGAATTGATGTTGATAGTACTTCAGAGGCAGTCCAATTTTTTGTCGAAATCGGTTTAGTAGTTTGGTTTTTATATCAAAATCACTGGAAATATGAAGCTGCCATCCAGGTAGACCAAATTGAAGTCGGGTTTTTTTAAAGCGTATTATATTTTATTTAGTTGGGTTTTATCAGAATTTAATTTTTATTTTAATGTTTAAGAAATAAAAAGAAAGCATCAGGAATGTCACGAGTTCAGCTTAAGAATATCGAGATTGATATATTTTTTTAGGTTTTTGCATTACTTTTAAAATATTCATTTTTAATATATATTTTTATATTATATTCTACTTAGTACCTTACCTAGGTATATTTTACTAAAAATATTACCTTACATCGATTTATTTGTGCCTAAGATAGAAGTTTAATTTAACGCTCATGTAGAAGGTCTACGCGGCGCCGTAGCTAGATTTGTCTACGAAGCGCTACGTTCTGCTATTTTGCTACGTTTCAAATATAATTTATCTTTGGTTGTATATTTTTTTCTACTGCGTTTGATTTTTATAGAAATTTAAGATGGTTCCAGAACACATTTTATTTTCATCCTTATTACATAAATGTAAGATCTACAAATTTTTTTTAGGAAACCTATTAAGTACCCGGTTTTGATAAAACTTAGTTTCCATATTTAATATACAATATACTTTCTTGAACGATTTAATTGACAATATAAAAAGACAGCCTAAAAAATAAAACGTGGGCCAGCGTCCTGGTTGGCGGATTCACGTGCGGCATTGAATTTCTTCTCCGGACATGTCTCCTCACGGTGTTTTATTCCCTTCATTATTTACTGAAAACACTGAAAAGCCAGCACAGTATAAGTGTTTGAAATTCGTAAATACATTCTAAAGAACTAGTACGGGCACAAGATTGGACCCATACACTACCTTAGGAATGCATGGAATGAATCTTATCTAAATTTCATCAAAAACATTTTTTTAAAGATAATATTCAATGTGTAATTAATTCGGTAATTACAAGTAAGTACGTTGTCTCGCCAAAGAACTAAAGCCACCGACATAACTCGCAGGGTGCAAGTTGAAGTGGCAATGGGCAGGACACATCGCTAGAAAAACTGATAACCGATGGGGAAGAAAGGTTCTTGAGTGGCGACCGCGAACCGAAAGACGCAGCGTAGGCGCGGCCTCCCACTATATATATATAGGTGGACCGACGACATTGTAAAAGTCGCGGGCAACCGGTGGATGCAAATGGCAGGTTGTCGTACGGTGTGGCGGTTTAAGGGGGAGGCCTTCTTTCAGCCGTGGACGTCTCCGGCTGATGATGATGATGACGTTATCTCGAAAATAAAAAGTTAACGTTTAGTTTTATTCCTTCAAACTAGCCAGTAACATTCCTTCTTTATAACACAATAAAAATGCAGGTCTCTAAATTGGGCAGATGTTATCCAAAATTCAAATACAAACGTCCATGCCTAGCATCACCTTTAAATTACGACTATATCCTTTAAAGGCCGAACAAACGATTTTAAACTTAAAATGTATGCAGTTAAGCTCTAAAATTTATTACCAGCCTGTAAGAGATAAAAATTAAAACTGCAATACAATTGCAAGACTTAACTCCAACGACGAAAGCCGAAAATCATTTGAATAAGCTAATACAACCGGTCTCAATGTTGCTCTATGGTAAACAAAAGTAAAGTCGACTTTGAATCAATAGTATACGGTCCAAGTTGGTATGTTGGGGCTCAACTGTTTTTAATGCATTTCGATTTGTGTGAGAAACCGCCGAAATGCATCGGAAGGTCGTTGAACTCGGCGAGCCAAGGACAGTGCATTCCATTTTTAAATTTAAAGCTAGCGCGCCAATAGAAGGCAAGATCTAAATAGGGCCGCCATCTTGCGGCGTCAGTTTGCGCGGGAAGCTTGTTAGGGTACCGTGAAGGGGTTCAAAAGAAACCTTCAATATTCCCTGTTTTGTCTCGGTATCTTAACTGTCCAATTTATAAGGTACAATCCAGTGCCCTGACGCTGTGTTTGTCATCTGACAATGCTTATGATGATGATGTTCTAAATGCATTATACGAGCTGCACACTTTTTTATTATTTGAATTCTCACTTTTATATTGCGTTTTATACTTGTAACAATAAAAAATGGTGCTATCAAAATTACTTAAATTTAAAAAACGTATCGTATTGACAATACAGTGTAATTTAAAGCATTTGGCGTCCGAAGGGTTAGAAAATTTCAGAACTAAAGTTATTGGATTTTTTGACAGGACCACCTAAAAAGCCTCTTAGTTATAATAAAAATAAAACAAGAAATTGGGTTATAAATATCACAGTATTCGGTATACACTCTTAAAAATGTGTAAGAAATTTCAAAGCCACTTACAAACCAGTCTTTAAAGTTAGATTTTTTTCAACTGTATCAAACGTTATTAAATTTATAAAAATCGATCAGCATCAACATCTATCCAATAGGGATCCACTCTGCGTTTTTTTCTGGACCGCCGCTGGCGCCATCTGCGCAGTTATTTGCCTGTAGAACTGCATTCTTTAGTAAAAAACGCGAGCAACACTTTGTTTCATATTTAGTAGCTTTCTAGAATGTTAAGCAAATTCACCCGCCTAATACACGGAACTCGTCCTTTCCCCGAGACGCGCACTTGCCCGACATTTTTTTAATTGCCGAATTTTGGAGTTTTGTAAAAGGTTTTTTTGCCAAACAATGGGGTTCCACGTATTATTTGCGGTAATTAGGGAGCGGTAACGAGAACCTTCGTTAGTTTTGGCAAATGAAAGGTTGCTCTATGTTTGACAGGAAGGTTTTATGTAAAGAACTTTTTTCACTTCTGCTTCATTGTCCTAAAGGTAATTTTGCCTAAGAACTCAACTTGCAACTTACTAATAATATAAATTCAAAAAGTGTATTTGTCTGTTCGTATTTTCTTCTTTCACACATCCACTGAGGAGTGGATTGACGTGACTTTTGGCATGGGTCAGGGAATTTTATAGGTAAGATCTACTATTCCATAGATATAGAATAGTCCTTTTGTAAAGTACATAGTTAGCTTTTTATATTTAAGTATAGCAAGTAAGTATTTTTAAGTTTTTAAAGCTTAAACAGGAAGAAAAATTATGACCTCCGGCAGGACTCGAACCTGCATACGAGCAGTCGCTATGGGTTTCCGTCCCGTTTTTCTTCCTGTTTAAGCTTTAAAAACATAGAAATACCATAAGTGTGGAATCACTTCATACAAAAATATTCGAAAAAGTATTTTTAATTTTATCTAAAGGCTCGGACCATCGATTACGTGGTGCTGACACCAATAAAATCTATTTTAATTTAAAAGAATAATATTTTGATAATTTATTTAATTTGTCATGGTTTATTAATGACGAATATAAATGTTGGTTTTGTATTTTTTTAGGCATAGGCCTTTATTAACTACAACAAACTACAAAGACTACTTAGTCTACTACACAAAAAAAACAAAAGGATTGTACCGATGAAAATCTAGAGACAACCAAATTCTCAAACCCACTACCAGTCGGCAGCGTATCATGCTGGCGGCATTGCCACGCTGAATGGCAATGCATAGCGTTGGGCCAAATAAACGCCAGCATTTTGATCACGCGTCGCGTCAACCAGGCGCTCGGATATGTTTTTGAAACGATGATGTGACACACACACAAAAACACACACACACACAAAAAAATACACACACACACATAAAAAAACACACACACATATAAAAATAGATAAATTATTTAAAGGAAATACTAGAAGGCCTAGTTTTAACCACTCTAGACATAAACGGCCTTACATAAAAAAAACTTTTCAACCGTTAGTCACTGCTTAAGATGCTCTGCCATCTTCTCTCTTACGTGAAGTTGCACGTGCTAGAAAAGGACAGAGAAGTTTAAGCAGTGACTAAGAGAATCGAGATTATTTTAGGTAAGGCTGTAAATGACGTTGGTTTATACTTGTATAAACCAACAATAAAATAATTTATAATATTTTATATTTTTATTTCTTGTATAATCATTTTATTTATATCTGCATCGAGCGTGTTTTCGCAAACATGCGCCTGTCGTTTGTACGTAGAATGTGGGGTTATAATTAGTATCCGTATCTATATACCTACATACACGTATAGTACGTGTTCGCATGTGTGCTGACGTCATTGACGTTTAGTATGTGGGCGTATAGTAGAGTTTTGTAACGTTAAGTTATTTGTGTGTGTGTTTGGGTTGTTGTAGGAGTTAAAAAGTTTGTAGTTTGTGCTTGGAACCAGCGACATTGATAAAATGAATGGACGAGAAATAAGCGCACGGATTTTGAAGAGTATATGTTGAGCGCCGGCTCTCCGCTCGCTTCAGTCATACTCTGTCTTTGCGACATGCGAGCCGTACGATACGACAATACAAACTTCTAATACATGTACACGTGTTCGCTTTTTGTGATGCAGTAATTAGATTCGCTATCTCTATTTTCCGGCAAATGTAATATGCATAATTTTAGCTAGGTATGCTTAATTGTGTTGACTTGTTCATTTTGAACGATTTGCAAGCGCTGGGCCCGTCCATTACAATACCACCGTCGCTGCTTGGAACGAAAAGAAGATTCTTAATATATATAATAGTTTTTATTATTTCATGATCTTGTCAATTATAAACAAACTAGCTACGCCCTGCTGTTTCAGTCGCGATTATTATCTTCTATCTATCTATATGGTTGCCTGGAAGAGATCTCTTTTAGCGATAAGGCCGCCAATTTTGGCACTAGCTCATAAGGTTCTTGAATCTTTTTATATTGTTTTTTTGGTGTGCACAATTAAGAGTTTCTATCTATCTATCTATCTCTCTATTACTGGGATAAAAAGTAGCTTATGTTTTATACCTATGCTACATCTATACCAAATTTTATCCAAATCTGTTCAGCCGTTTCAGCGTGAAGGTGTAGCAAACATACATATACACACACATTTACGTAGGGCGTTGATTATAACTTGAGAATGAGGTAGGAACTCTTTGGAACCGAAAAAAGTAAATACTGGTTGGTAAAGCTGAAATATTAATAAGATTAAAAATAATTTGAATATCTTTTGTTTTAAAAAAATTGAAGTCTTTTGTTTGCAGTCTGTCGTAGCGTGTTGTCGAAAATGAAAAATAAAATATTGTGCGCGGTTATTAAGTATCTGTACATGAAACATTTTACTACGGAACGAACTATTCAAGAATTGCAGGATACTTTAAGAGCAAATGCACCACCTTATTCTACAGTTGCTCGTTGGTGTGCCGAATTTAAACGTGGAAGAATATCCACCAAAGATGACCCTCGCCCGGGCCGCCCCATAACGGTAGTGACAGAAAAAATGGTAAAAATAGTCGAGAACATTGTTTTAGCAGATCGTCATTTCACGGTACGTTTTCACGGTACCCCTTGTACATGTACAAAACTTAGAGCAAAGAAAGATAAAAATATTTAACAGTAAAAAAAATGAAATCGTAGACGTATCTACGATTCATCTAGCTTAGCTACGCTTACCGTAGCTCTACGGTATTCGTAGCTTAACCCCAATTATACAACTACCTACGCACTCATTCATTTAACTACGCAAGATACAGAATAAATAATAGTATCTGTGGAGCCATTTCCATATTTTTGGACTCATTTTTATACTGAAATAGATTTCACTCCGTTATTTGACGTCATTGATTTCGTTTTAGAAATGGATATTTCAGTAATTTAGGTACCACGACGTATTTTGACGTCATAATGTACTTTACATCTGATTATATAAGTACGTTCATTTGGTTTATACAAAATCAGGAATGGGAGACAAACTGCTTATTTATCCCACCAGGTGGCGCGTTATCGCTGGTGTTGTTTTGCTGTCAAACTACATAATATAATATTTATAAGGAAATAAACGATAAATCGTCTGTGTAATAAATTGTAGATATTTTTTAAGTTATGACTATTCAAATAATTGTAGGCTCTGTCGGTAGAAAAAGTTAATTTCTTTTTCACGCATAAATATTGTACTTACATAATCTTTCAATTAAAACAAATAAATAAATCAAAATAAAAAAAACCAGGAAATCGCCTGGAAAATCAGGAGATCAGATAACATACTGCGTTATCTGATATTATTCATTCACGATCAAAGTTTATAAATTTATAAAAAAAACATCAATGACAAGCACCAATGATGGTGGCGCCATCTGAGATTAACTTTGCCTGTGCCAGCCCATTGTTTAGAAATATTGGTATAAATATATCCACAATACGGGCTTTGAGCCAGCAATATTGTCAATTTAAAAATTGTTATGAGTAATAAATGAATATGAAATTAATTTGAATTTATTAAGAAAAAGAACAAAAAAGAATAAAACTTTTTTTACGTTGGATTGCTAACATTTAATAAGAGTACATAATATCAATTATTCTCTTAATTTTCATCCCCCTCAGCCCAAAACTACCCTGACGGAATATTTAATTTTCCCCGTACACGGAATAGTTTCCCCCATGTCTCCTCGCCCTTTGTACCGGTTCTCAAAGTGGAGCCTAAAGGCCTTGTTGAAAAAAAAACAAAAAAAACAATTATTGTAATTAAGTTGTTGTTGTAACGGTTTGATTCCACTTTCTTTATTCGAACTGCTGAACAGTGGAATGCGCTGCCCGAGTAGGTGTTTCTCGATAATTATAATCTGGGTGTCTTCAAGTCGCGAGTGAATCGGTTTCTTCTAGTGCAAGCGTGCTCCATCGTAGACTGCATCTTCGTTTAAAATCAGACGAGATGGCAGTCAAACGCAAGCCTATAAATAATAAAACCTCATAAAAGTTAAAACGCACTTTTCGAACTATTACATTGATTTTTTTAATGTTTTTATATTGTTTTGGACACTGAAGAGAAAAGTAGGGCTTTCGCTTTTCTGTGGTTTTGGAAAAGACCACTCTGCAAAACTGCCAAACCAAAGAACAGCAATTAAGTAGTAAAAGAGAAAAAAAAAAGTTTAAGAACCTCTGGTACAAAGGGTAAGGGTTCGTTTTAAAATTGCTATCATTAGGGGTAATATTTATATCATGATTAATTAAACAACTATGGCAGTAGACGGACACTAGAGCCCACTTTTTTGTGGTATGTGGAAACAGCACCTTAATAAAATTTGATAATAGTTTAATGTGTATAATGAGACATAGCTTACATGCAATTTATATTTGAGCTGTTATCAAAATATGAGGTTTTGTGTGGGTGAGATAAAACATAGATATTGTGTATTGCACTCACAATTCACATTACACTCTCTGTAATAATACATAAAACACTAAAACAATTAATTAATCAAGTTAATTATTAAAGAGTGTTTTATCGTTTTTAAAGAGTGTGTGTTTTTTGTATGTGTGTTGGGTTTATCTTTTTTTTTGTGTTGTGTTTTTGTTTGAGTATCAATTTCATTCGAATTACGAATCTAGTTTGAAACAAGAACGTAAAAAAAAACAACCGACATCAATTTCGATTATGTGGATGACATAGTTTTTCCATTTATTTTGATTTAAATAATGAACCTAATTTGATTTGAACCGATTTCGATAAAATTTATATTATGGGAATGACCACCTCTGATGTATGACCTAAGCAAAAAAAAAACAAAAAAAAAATATCCGGTACGAAGTTTGCCGGGTCATCTAGTAGTTATTAAAATAATAAAAATGATTTTACCCCTATTTTATGACTTACCGGTAAGCTAACCATCAGATTTAAGATAAGCGGCTTGTTTATCTCGTATCAATCAGTTGCATTGAAAATAAACCCTACCGTCGCTAGTACTCGTAGATACCACGCCCTAACTGGCCATCGACAATTTAAAATAATAAAAAACGGTAAAACAAAATGCCAGCAACAGTATCTGTGTGACGGATAGTATGGGCGGTCTATCAGAATAAGTCACGCACACTTTTACAACTATATACTGTATACCTTACATGCATTTTGCGTAGTCGTGTGAGAATAAATAATAAGACCATCAAATCGTACATTTCTAACGCACAAAATCTACGTAAATGTAAAGTTCATACATTAGTTTTCCTAATAAAATGTAAGTTAAATACATTATCAAACAATATCAAAAAGTTGGCTTGGTCTAAAAACCCACGTAAACAATAGCAAAGGAGATTTTTAGGCTTTTATCCAAAAAGCTCCTGAGCAGCTTTTGTGAGGCGGAAGGATTAATTGACATAAATCCCCTTAACGATTTATTCTGTTTTCAATTAATACGAACAACTAATGAAATAATAACATAGTCTTTATTTATATTAAGTTTTTTGTACTGCAGCTCTCAGGTATCGGTTTATAGGTACAGAAATGTCTTATTATAATGTTGCCCTGTTATTTTACCTCTCTTATGAAATGGTTGGACTCTTGTTACTGTTAGTATGTCGTCTGCGTAATAATAGTGCGTGCGCAGACGCAGCCTGTATCGAGGTCAAGGTTTGTGCGACTTTCGAAACCTCCCGCCCCCTCGGATGTCTCGACCATAGGGATGGGTAATGTCGATAGGGCATCTCGTTCATCGTTTATCGTGACGAGTGTGATAAAAACAAGGCATTAATAACTGTGTGATGTTTTGAAGCAATATAATTCATTTTTATAATGAAAACTGACAGGGTTTTGACACAGTTTTGTTTTATTTATACGGGATATATAATTTCGATTACATCCGGTCACCGGAACTGATTAAAACTGTAGTCGGAGTATCCGATCTAATTAATCGTTCCCGTATAAACAAAAAACAAATGCATATTATAATTTTGTTAAAATTAATTTTATCGATACTTAGGAACGGAAAAATATATAAACAGAATTGTAATTTTCCCATGCCTAGAACTAAGTTTTCAATGAAACCATTAAGTAGCTTTTAACAACAATTTAACCTGCGTAATATCTCTCATGAATTATAAAAAACATCCTTGTCACTTTTCAGATATAAGTGAAATGATTCGCTTGTACTTAAATGATTTCTTAAAAAACATCCCGATGTCATGAAAATATTTCGCCAGTCAACGTTGTCATATCGACAAAATATTTCTTATAATAACACAGTTTTTCACATATCCTTTATAAGTTTGACATATAATTATGACATTTACATTTAATTACTGCTAAATGGACAACGAATGTATCACAATAATTGTTAAGACTGTGTTTTTCTTTCTACTACTGTTACTAATAGTAAGCACTAAAAACATTTTTATTTTCAACTGTTAATAACCGTAATATGTTGTAACGATAAGTTACAAAACATCGACAAGACGACGCAACGCTACCCCATCTCTAGCGTTATCCTTGCAAAGCCCGAGCTTATTTATAGTCAAAGCGAGCTCACATGTAGTGGTCGGTTTAACGATTGCGGAAGGCGTGCGCTTGTGTGTGTGAATAGGACTCCAAGGGCACTAGGGCATGCGTTTAAAGGATAAAGGGTTCCACTGCACTAGGAGGTACTGCAGTTACATGACTAAAATATTAATGTTAGTTATATCGAAGGAAGTGGTAGTATGCGATAGATTCATATCAAGACTATAACATGCACTGCAGGTTTTTTACGACGATGTCTTTTATAGGATTCCGTACTCAAATGGTGGCAATGGATTCCTGCCCCTTGATATTGTTACTGAAGGATTCCTTCCTTCTGACACCTATTAATTTGCCTTAACAGTTTTCAGAGTTCTACATCCGACGGATGTTCAATTGGATCCCATTACTAGGTTGATGTCGTGTCTGTCTTACCAATAGCAATCTTTATCTTTTGAAACGTAATATATAGATAGCGGGTTGAAAGTTTGTAGATTTACATAGAGGCCTTTTATCGAAATTGAAAAAATGCCCTTTGTCAAAATATAATTTTCTCGATATGTCCTTTTTAGAATCTCTTTTCTCAGAATGTTATTTTATTTAAATGTAATTTTCTTATTATGTCCCTTTTTCAAATAATACAATTTGCCAAGTTACAGACTTTCTAATTGTTATTATAATTCCACAACTTTACTAGGGCATGACTTAGACTTGATTTTGACTAATTTCGCTGTGATTTCATGATATATTTTAATAAAAAACTTTTAAAAAAAGTTTATGACTTAAGACCTGATACTATCAAAAACTTGTAATATGCATATACGAGTACTTGGAACTGGCAGAATACATTGTACATCGGTGTCTGCGTTTTTTTTTCTTTCTTATTTTTTGGTGTCTCATCATATGTATTCTGCCAGTTTCAAGTATATGCATATTACAAGTTTTTGATAGTACGTATCAGGTCTTAAGTAGCAATTAAACTCGCACAGCGCTGGATACCGCTCGCTATATTCACCTAGATATACCACTCTTTCTATCACGTATGCTTAGTTACGTGCGACTAGGCAAGCGTGCGGGTGGCGACTGACTGGCTTCTGCCTTGCATTGTCCACTCGGACGGAGCGCCGGCCGAACATACCTAAACTGTGGACTGACACCCCCCTGCTTTAACTTAAAACCTGGGTTGCACTGGTTATGGGCAAGCATGATGCGGCAAGTAACTTGGTCGTCTCATGACTCAATAGTATTAAAAAACGAAAATATTTAATTGCAAGTTCTAAGCATAACGTGAAATCCTACTTAATATTATAAAATGTCAGAGTTTATATATTACAGTCACAGCATTTTTTATCACTTTATACTAGTCAGTTTTTGTTTTTTCTATCCTACAAAATTGAAAATCAAGCGTAAAAATATGTTTACCCCTGGACACAGACTATACAGCAAATTCTAGAATAAAACAACACATCATTTTGGGGTCTTTATGGATCCAGAACTGAATGTATATTCTTTTTTTTATTAATTGACAACGCAAATTATTGTGTGGTCTGTGACAGTACGGAACCTTGGTTCACTAGTCCGATTCGCATTTGAAACTAACCAGTATTTTGTAAAACTTAATCAAATTAAGACGTGCGGTGCATTTTTCCATTGCACCAAGTGCGTTCTTACCTTCAAGTGCATAGAGTAGCTTTAAAAGAAATTGTTACTAATGGAGTCGTTATTGTGATGAAAAAACTACTTATTGTCGTTTTTTATAACCTGTTTCTGCACAGTATTCTTAAGAAACTGTCGTTTTATAATTTAATATCATACTTATGCCAATATCAATGGCACTATTACGTTAAAATTGGCTACATTAACCATATTTGAGGACTCCAGTGAAGTTACTTCTGATCAAGTCGCAGGAATAGTCACCGTAACCGAAACCGGCATGGATAACATTATATTTTATATTATACTATTTTATATTGTATACTTAGGTACATGTGTTTGTATTTTATTAAACATTAGATAATTTAAGACAAGGACTTAACTTTAAAAACAAAACAACCGACTTCAAACTATTATGGGACCACCTCGAGAGCACAGCCATTCAAACTAAAAAAGATTTTCAAAATCGGTCCTCAGTTGACGGAGATATCGGCCATCACAGCGACAATGATAAGATGAATGGACGGGAAGCAACGCACGGATTTTGAAGACTATTGTGTTGAGCGCCGGCTCTCCACTCGCTTCAGTCATACTCTGCCTTTGCGATATGCGAGCCGTACGATACGACAATACAAACTTCTAATGCATGTACATGTGTTCTCTTTTTGTCATGCAGTAACTAATTACTGCAAAAAATAGAGATAGCGAACCTAAATTCGCTAACTCTATTTTCCGGCAAATGTAATATGCATACTTTTAGCTAGGTATGCTTGATTGTGTTGTCTTGTTAATTTTAATCGATTTGCAAGCGCTGGGCCCGTCCATTCCATTATCACCGTCGCTGGGTGAACATACATTAAAAAAACATACTACACACCTTCAGTCGAACATAGAACCTCTTCCTTTTTTGAAATTGGACAGACAGACAGACGGACAACGGAGTGATCCTATAAGGGTTCCTTTTTTCCTTTTTAGGTACGGAACCCTAAAAACCGTCGTTAAATTTAGTTTGAGTTTACATAACAATTATTTTAAAATTTGATTGAAACAAAAACTAATTACAGTGATTTTATTAAGTACCTTCTAAAAGTATGCCTACTTTGCGTTCAAGTCTCATTATAAATATGAGAACAATTCTGTAGGTTTTTAAGTTTCACAATAAACTGAAAATGCATCTGATTATGAACAATAGGCTCTATAACATAGGCTTGATTCTTTTTAATTATATAGTAAAATCAGGAAATATTTTATGAGTTTTTTAATTCATTTAATTGCGTGCGTAAGCACCTATTTTTAGTCGGCAGCATTTTTTCTTATATTATTCAAAGTTGCCTACAGGAAAACTTATTTTGTATTACTAAATACCTAGCTATTGATATAATGGTCGTGGAAGACATGGTCGTAGAGAGTCGACCACGAACCGACCAAACAAGGCTAGGACACCCTGAGACAAAACAGAGTATATTATGAACAATAAACTATTATCTTATCGTATCTTATCTTATCTTGATATACTACTCCAGGCAGTGGGCAGTGGCTGGAATCAAAAAGCCTAAGATCGACCTGACTGGAAGATGGTTATGTTCTACAGTGGAATATGATCGTCTGTGATGATGATGATTTTTGTAGTGGTAGGACTATTTTGTAGAGTCCGCCTGGGGAAGTACCACACCTTTGCCAATTATTCAACCGCCAAGCAGTAGTGTGCAAGCATTACTGTGTTCCTGTTTGAAGGGCAATGTTACCAGAGAAATTACTGGGTATGAACAGATTTAACATCTAATATCTCAAGGTGACGAGCGCAGTGCGGTGCGGTGGAGGATTGTGTTCGCAAGTTCACAATTTTGGCACTACTACTGTTAGTGGCAGGTGTGACGCTTACAACCAGGCGAACGTCTTGCTCGTCTCGTCACTTGACTGTTTAAAAAAAAATTATAGCTGTTATAATAAAAATTCAATTATCTATAGGTATTGGCGGCAACGTACCTAATTATGATTATGACGTCTTTAAAGTGTAATTATACCAAAAATCTGAGTATTTAATGATTTACTTGTTATTGCAAGCATTATTGTAAGCAAAAAATCACCATTTTTGCTTACTAAATACATTCCATACATGAGTGTAGGCAAGTGCAGTGCAGGATTTTGTTCGCAACTTTACAGTTCTGGCATAGATTTGAATTTAATTTGCAGGAGCATAGCTTACACCTAGCCATGTCTAGGTTTTACTTTGAACTGTTATTTGTCAGTGTTTAAATGCAGCTCATTAGAAAAAGACGCTTTTTTAAATCGTGGAGTTGATCCTGGACCCGTACCAATGAGTTCTTTGAAAAGTACATACGGATTTTATAAATCGTACCACTAGCTTTCCAGTAAAAGAAAAGGTCTTGCTTGCGGAAACCTGCATAAATATGCCGGAGAAAAATAAACTGTGTCGTATCTCGTGTATTAATCTGCCAACCCACATGGTATTTGTTGTTTTTAATAGTTCCTGGCCATGGATACTAGTCCTTCAGCCGAATACATATTTCTTCATCGATCCTTCTTTCTGCAGTTAAATGAGTCGTAGTCACAGTCCAAGTCACACATAGTAAGTCACAGTCAAGTCCAATCATGCCCTAGTAAAGTCGTGGCAACTTTACTACAAGCTTCTTCGGAGTTTTGGAAACAACACGAAAATACATTTCACTACATTATATCACTTGCCCACACTCTTGCTCGTAAATCACCACTTAATGAATAAAACGCCACCATTTTTATGCATGAACACTCGAAAAAACACAAGTTTTGGAAAATAATACAATGCAGCGACATGATTTTCTCGCGTTCCCGCCAAAGCTCCCCAACCGACATGGGCCAGCACGGTGTTGCCAGCACCAATCGTCCTTCGAGGGTAGGCCTAAATCCAGCAGTGGAATGTGATAAGCCTCATGCAGGTTAAAAAACCTAACAATTTTGAAAATAATGGCAAATGCAAAACGTACGAAGCCATAATCCACTCAGTCACAAGTCCTTACAAAGCTCTATGCGTTAAATGCGTACATAAATACAAGGAAAAGTGTACACTAGCTGTTGTGTGCCGGTTACTCATCAGACAGCCTTGAGTACACGTCTTTTTGTAGCTTAGCGGGTGATATGCAACGCGCCACAGGTTAAACAATAGTTTGTACTTATGCACTTCGCCGCAGATCGAGTAGAAATTACTACGCAGAATACGTTTGCACAATGCGTTTCAATTCTACAGTTTTCTGCTCATAAAAGGTGTGTAACTTTACCGGAGCCTGTATTAATCGTAAATCACAATTCGGGTATCATCACATTTATATACAAACTTTAATATCTACTAAGTACATATTTGTAGATAAACGTGCTCCATCGTCACTCACCTTCACCTTTATTTTCTTCTTTCCTCCTAAGAGGATTATGGCGTCGCACTTTGTGCTGTTGCCAGTGTCAAGTATTTATATATTTTAAGTTTTTGATGAATTTCTATTGAAATGAGTCTTAGTCACAGTTAAAGTCACACACAGTAAGTCACAGTCAAGTCTAGTCAGGCTAGTAAAGTCGTAGCAAACTTTATTACAAAGCTTCTACGGAATACGAAAATACATGTTTCACTACATTATATGACTTGCCCACACTCATGCGCGTAAATCAGTACTTAATGAATAAAACTCCAACACTAAAGTGTTGCATTATGCATGCATATGCAAAATGCATTAAAACTAAAAAAAAAAAAAAAAAATTAAAAAACACAAGTTTTGGAAAATAATACAATGCAGCGACATGATTTTTTTAGCGTTCCCGCCGATTTTTTTTTAGTTATTGGCATCGCACGTTGAGCATTCTGCCAGTGTCAAGTTTATCTCCTTGCTTTTACCTTCACCTTTCAATGTTACTCCTTTTCTTCTTTTCATATGAGATGATTATGGCGTCGCACTGTATATATTTGTCAGCGTCAAGTTTTCGCATATTTTCAAGTTCTTGATAGATTATATTTATTGAAAATAATCATAAAATATTCAATAGCACACATAATTGTCCAAGTCATGCTCTAGAAAATTAAATAACATATATTAACTAGAAGGTTTTACGAAGTTTGGAAAACAACACGAGAAGATATATTTCACCGCATTATAACCTTTGGCCATACTTCTGTACGTATTGGTTAAAAAGTCACCATCAATTCTCAAACCTCACAAGATTTAGAAAGTAATACAATGCAACTATTTATTTGGCTTTACCGCGTTCCCGCCAATACTAATTGTGTACAACATGTATAGTTTTAAAATAATGATTACATAATTTTGTCGATAGATTGTATCATAAGCACCTACCTATTTATCTGTCAGTACATAAAACCTATTTGCCAAGCTGAAAGTAGGTCGCATGCGAAATTTTGTTATTTCCATTGCCAATGACGCTACCCGCTGAGGAAAATTGTACCTATTTTAAATTTAGATTTTAGTTAATATTACTTCTATTTGTTACGAGAATTAAGAGATACTTATTAGATCTCTAATCTATTCATGCCCAGTAATTTATCTGGTAATATAGCCCTTCAAATCGAAACAGTAAAAATTGCACGCTACTGCTTGGCGATTATGTAACTAATAGCAAAGAGTCTTTTACCACTACAAAAACCATCGCCCTATCTACATATATTATACATCAGCACTGATCAGCACGTATCGTATTAAAAAATTTAAAAAAAGAAATGCATAAGTTTACCAATGTCAGCCTAGATGATTTTTTAAAAAGTCGGTTAGGACCACGTGGCTTTTATGGCGTCCTCGCTGCAGGTCCTGTCTACGGGTTTTACTTGCATACTTGCCCACTTGCCCGGGGAGCGCACGCTCTTCCGTAATTGAACGCGAGCCACAAGGTCGCCCGGTGCAAGCTCACTATGACGATAGGTAATATGTAGGTATATACCTAGATGATCGATAAAAAATAGCAGGTAACCTCCCTAGGGGAGCTTCGACGGGATCGCGAAAAAATCATGTCGCTGCACTTGTATTATTTTCTTAAACTAGAGTTTTTATTCGAATAATTATAATTATAAAGTATAATGGTGGTGTTTTATTCATTAAGTGTCGAATTACATGCACGAGTGTGGGCAAGTGAGTTAGTAAGGTGAAACATGTATTTTCGTGTTGTTTTCGAAACTCCGTAGAAGCTCATAGTAAAGTCGCCACAACTTTACTAGGGCATGACTTGGACTCGACTATGACTAATTTCGTGTGACTGACTGTGGTTTCATGACATATTTAACTTGATTTTAATTCAAAAAAACTTGAAAATTCATAAACTTTACACTGGCAGAATACACAACTTGCGATGCCAATAACTAAAAAAAAAACTGTTGGTAGAATAACTTTTAAGTAAAAAATTACTTCTCCAGGCGGACTCTGCAACTTCTCTGCGACCTAGAGTTCTACCACTACGTATCGCTCGTGGCGTAGCTTGTCTAGGTGATTCTAAACGATCACCGATGTTAAGCAACGGACGGTCCAGTCAGTCTTCGGATAGGTGACCGTTCTGAGGTTCTGAGCGCTACCGTGGGTCGGATGACACGTTAAATTGTTGGCTGGCCACTCAGCCTATACGAACTTACTTTTACTACATTTTTGTTTTATTTATACGGGAATACTCACGTATGACCTGGGTATGTCCTTAAACTGCACCAGACCCACCGGAGGACGGGCAGCAGCGTCCTCTTGGCTAACGGTGGTGAGCATTCTGCGATCCCCAAGCCGCCTGCCAAGCGTGGGGATTATGGCAACACCCCCACTTTAGGGAGGCCTTCGTCCAGCAGTGGACGTCTTATGCCATAGTCATCAGCCATAGCTGACGACGACTCACGTTTAATTAAATCGGATACTCCGACTATAGCTTCGATCACATCCGGTGACCTTTTTCAAAGAGAGTGAAAACAGAGCCCGACGAGCGTGCAGTTGCGTCCTGCTTAGCACACTACAGCAGTTAGCAGTTAATTTTACTATTTTGATTCTAACTGATGAATCTATGAAATAATTTTTATTTTTTTGTCGTGTCCAATAAATTCAGGCAAGTCAAACAAACATGGCGTAGCTTCAGCATAGTATACCCGTCTTTAGTTCTTTATCCCCGAGTCACAAATTAGAAAAAAAAGGCCAGAAAAAGGACGAAATAATTATACTGAGTCTAATAAGTCTATCCGTAGGTTTATTTAAAAGACCCATAGTCCCATATGTATAGTATTTAGGAGAAAAATACTTTTCAATGTCAATGCAATATAAGTTTGTGTTTTGTATATACATTTAGTAAACCCAGACGAAGTTATCTAAAGTCATAATCAAGTTTAGTATTCTCATTGTCAAAGGACTCTGAACCTAGATTTATCTGATGACTAGCTGCAAATTACTTGTTCAAACTATAACCATTATAAGTATCTTTAATTCGTGTAACTGCGTGTTTGTACTCATTTGCTGGTCAAAAATAGAGACATTTTGGTAGAGCGATAGTTCACATGACAAAAGCGGGCGTTTAAAACCTTTTTTCCGGAAAAAAATATCTAATATCTCAGGGTGACGAGCGGAATGCAGTGCGGCGTAGGATTGTGTTCGCAAGTTCACAATTCTGCCACTGCTACAGTTAGTGGCAGGCGTGACGCTTACCACAAGGTGAACGTATTGCTCGTCTCGTCACTTGATTGTACAAAAGAAAAGTGGAAAGAAACAGTAAATTGTAAGCAAACCCAGGGGGGTGCCACTCCGCAGTTTAGGTATGTTCGGCCGGCGCTCCGTCCGGGAGGACAATGCAAGGCAGAAGTCAGTTGCCGCCCGCACGCTAGCCTTTTGGCACGTCGCACGTAACTAAGCATACGTGATAGAAAGTGAGCGGTATATCTAGGTGAATATAGCAAGCGGTATCCAGCGCTCTGCGAGTTGAATTGCTACTTTATTGCCTAGCAGATAGAGTCCTTATTTATTTCAATTCCTTTGTGGAGTGAATTTTCTGTATAAGTAGGTACTACTAAGTAAGTAGTTATTAAGGGTGTTTTTATATTCAGAATAAATAGGTTCCTGCTTAGTGATCACCCTTAAACCGCATTACTGCTTAAAACTCAGGCAAGATGTAATTAAACGCGAGCCTATTTTCAACCGACTTCAAAAAAGGAGGTTCTCAAATCGACTGTATGTTTTTGTATGTATGTTACGCGATTACTCCTAATTATGAACTGATTTTGATGATTCTTTTTTTGTTTGGTAGGTAATACTTCAGTGGTGTTTTATCGAAATCGGTTCAGTAGTTTGGTTTTTAAATCAAAATTACTAGAAAATATGATGATGTTATCCAGGTATTCGAAGTTGAAGTCGGTTGTATTTTTATTTTTAAAAGCGTATTTTAAATACGAAAAGGAACTGAAAATTAGTTTGAAGTTCCCTTTTTAATTTGGTCTTTACGCATTATTTATGTATTTATTATTTAGACATTTGACGACCTTGCGGGTAAATATTATTAGGCGTCGGTATTTAAAAATATGAAGGGTTTTTTAATTATTAGGCTTGATATTGTCCTATAACTGCGAAGATGCGGTCTTATTCGCTTTGGGTTACTTGAATAATTCCAGAGCGATTATACGCTTTTTTTAAGTATCACTGAACTGTTATGGGCAAGTACGGCAACTTACGATTAGGAAGGTGACTAGCTCGTCACTTCACTCAGCTGTACAAAAAATATCTACATACTACCAGCGACAATGATAAGATGAATGGACGCGAAATAAGCGCACGGATTTTGAAGACTATATGTTGAGCGCCGGCTCTCCACTCGCTTCAGTCATACTCTGCCTTTGCGACATGCGAGCCGTATGATACGATAATACAAACTTCTAATACATGTACATGTGTTCTCATTTCGACATGCAGTAATTAGATTCGCTATCTCTATTTTCCGGCAAATGTATTAAGCATACTTTTAGCTAGGTATGCTTGATTGTGTTGTCTTGTTAATTTTGAAATTTAGCGCTGGGCCCGTCCATTCCATTATCACCGTCGCTGCCTACTACAACATTTTCTTCCCTCCGATGTTAATTAAAGCGAACGCATAGGTGTAAAATATAACATTGTAACGTCCCAATGTAACAGCGATGGTTGTGGTAGCTGCGTTTATCTTTAACACCACAGGCGTGGGTTCAAATCCCAACAATGAGTTAAGGCTGCTTGTGAAGGAAAACATCGTTAAAAAACCGTGGCATTCTAGTGGAAACTTATATACCACATATTCACGTAAAAAATATATATATTGTCACTTAACGATGAATACTAGCAGCTTTTTTTGAGATCCTGTTTTCGTTGTAGACTACATAACAATAGATAGGCCAGCAGTAGTTAAACGTCTAGTCTGTGAAAAAATATTTTCAACTCTTACTTTACTCATACAGTGTTGACTTTGCTTCTCATAAGCTAAAACGAGCAATTGAATAACAATTTTACAACACGACAATTGCAGTTAAAAATGGCGCTACCGTTGCCGTTCCTAACAAATTGCTCCACTAAATCTTAGTTCATCATACTGCCGCCTGCATTTTAAAGCAAGACCTTGCAAGCTGTTAACGCTAAACGAAAATAGGGCTTAATGTATTGAAGGTTAAGTAGAAGTTTCTTTGTGGTGTAACGAGAGGGTCATTTAAGGGACAGCTTTTGAAGCCGCTTTGTTTCCTACATGCATTTGTTGGTTTATTTTCCGTCTAAAGACTTGCAAATAGATGCTTGGAGGAACGTGGATTGTTCACACTGCGACAACTTAGCGACAAGTTGATGGAACGGGTATTTAGATAAAGGTAGCGTGTTACGCTGCCACGCCATTTTGACTTTTACTTTTTTATTTAACGTTTCGTTACACGCTACTGTTTAGTCGCATATTTTCCCAAAATGAAATATTACCTATTTGAATTACTAACTGAGATGATTTTTAAACGGTTATATATGTGTGTTTTTGTTGTTTTTTTGGATTAAATTTAGTCATTGAAATATTACCCCCTTCCTGTTGATCTGATATTGATCAGATATTTGATTCTGATGACAAAACAATATGATATTTTTTTTCAATGAATTTCTTGTGACTATCCAGCTTTCTCCCATTTTCCAGGAGAAAAAGTATCATGTTCTTTTATGCAATATGAGACGAGAGAGACATTTGCCTGGTGGTGAACATCACGCCAGCCCATAACAGTAGCTAAGTGCCAGAATTGTGAGCTTGCGAATAAAATTACTTGCAACACTGCAAAAAGGAGATATCAATGTACCGATAGTACAGTTAGCATTAAATAGTCCATGACTGTCTAGGGGGTCATAAAACTCATAAACAGTTTCCTACGAAAAATGTTTTTTTTTTTATACTGTCAAGTGATGAGACGAGCAAGACTTTCGCCTGGTGGTTAGCGTCACGCCTGCCACTAACAGTAGCAGTGCCAGAATTGTGAACTTGCGAACACAATCCTGCGCCGCACTGCACTGCGCTCGTCACCCTGAGATATTAGATGTTAAATCTCTTCATACCCAGTAATTTTGAAAATGGAAAAGCAATCCTTTTTAATAAGTGGTTATAAACACAGAGAAATAAATTTTTTTCGTAGCTGGTTATGAAAAATTATGAAAATGGATAAATAAATCCTGTTTTAGTTAAGAAACAGCGAAGAAAATTTCTTTTTTAGTAGCTTTTTTTTTATACATTCAAGTGACGAGGCGAGCAAGACTTTCACCTGATGGTAAGCTTCACGCCTGCCACTAACAGTAGCAGTGCCAGAACTGTGAACTTCCGAACACAATCCTGCGCCGCACTGCACTGCGCTCGTCACCCTGAGATATTAGATGTTAAATAGTAATAATTAATTAGTAGTTATTTCCCTGGTAACATTGCCCTTCAAACCGGAACCCAGTAATGCTTGCACACTACTGCTTGGCGGTTGAAAAACTTCCCCAGGCGGACTCTGCAGTAGAGTCCTACCACTACATATTGTATCTCTTATTCAAACTTTTAGGATGCTATTTAAAGAAATAGGTAAGTATAACTATCTAGGGATCTTCATCAGCCCGAAGACGTCCACTGCTGAACGAAGGCCTCTCCGTTAGACCGCCACAATATACGCCAACCATAGACCTAATATATCTCTATGACGACAACCTGCCATTTGCATCCACTGGTTGCCCGCGACTTTTACAATGTCGTCGGTCCACCTAGTGGGAGGCCTTCCTACGCTGCGTCTCCCGGTTCGCGGTCGCCACCCAAGAACCTCTCTTCTCCATCGGTTGTCAGTTCTTCGAGCGATGTGGCCTGCCCAATGCCCATTGCTACTTCAACTTGCAAACCCTGCAAGCTATGTCGGTGACTTAGGTTCTTTGGATGTCTAGTCTCTATTCGTCTATTTATTTATAATTAAGTAACGACAACTTTGTACCTGCTAGTCAAAGGTGGTCAAAAATACTGCTGATATCAAAAATTGGACAATTCTAAAGAAATTTCCCTAATCAGTTATGATTCAGATCAATTGATAAAAATAATACAAGCCACGCTTTAATAGTAGATTATGCATCATGGGGATAAAGCAGTGTCTTAAGTCACGGGCGGCATATTGGACCCTGCTCGTAACTAGGGACTCTAGAGTTAACGTAGTCCTGCCTGGGTGAAGCGAGGGGTTCAAGCCGACCGAGACGAAGACAGGCTTTATCCTAGAGGTGAATACTATCTACTTTTTATACCCTCTGCGAGACAATAAAAACCTAATCGCGCCTTTTTTAATTTGTTTGTGTTATGGTGCCGCCTGCCTAGCGTGGGGATTATGGCAACACCTCTCTATTAAGGGGGAGACCTTCGTCCAGCAGTGGACGTTTTATGGCTGATGACGTGATGTGACGTGATGCCTATAGTGGCCAGTTCGATTATCGAATAAACTTTCGTTACAATGCCCCTTATCTATGCTAAGAGTTTTCATACAAATTCTAACGTTCCAAATTCAAATCACATTAATAGCCCTTGGGATATAATGTTGTATGAAATTCACTTGGGATAGAATGAGGTGCTTTACGTTGAGATTGCTTAATATGTAATTGGACATCGTCGAGCAGGTGGTATGTAAAAACAGTTTTATATCATAAAAACGAATCAAATCAGTTTCTATTCAAAGCGGTTGCACTGTTAGTAGTAATGCCCTAACAATCATTCTCTTGCAGTAAACAAAAATAAACTCAGTGTCATTTGAAAATCAAAGTTAAATGACACGAGTGAAGTTTTAAATCCGCTGCTACCATAGACTGAATATTGTAAAACAAAGAGTTTGTTGCACTTCGACGCGCGATGGGTGTTAGGGTTCCGTGCCGTTCCGTTGTAATAGATCAGTAGCATCAAGGTATGAGAAGTCTATTCGAGGAGTCTATTACTAACCTAAAGCAGTCTATCTGTCCATCTTTCTGCTTTATTGTACGCCTGACTCGTCTAGGAGTATTAAAATGCCGCTTGATTTTTTTACAGAATATAAGCTGATTGTTAGTTTGGTAGACGTTTTTACAAATCAAAAATTTATTTAAGTGGGCTCTCATAGAAAAAAAAGTGTTTTTTTGTTGTGATCTACGCATAATAAACGGTAGGTAACACAAACGAGCTCTTAGTTATGTTTTTTTGCTAATTTATTAATGTCTTAATAATTTTTTATAGCAACAAATAAAAATCTGGCCAAGTACGATTCGTGCTTATACTGATTAATTATAGACTTCAAGCTAAATGAAAGAACACTTTTTCTTGGTGATTAAATGCCTATATAGACACAAATGTATTGTGCGGTGGTCTAATCTATACAGCTACGATACGACAATACAAACTTCTAATATACATGTATTAGAAGTTTGTATTTGTATTGTCTGTTCAGGTGTTCTCTTTTTGTCATGCAGTAATTAGATTCGCTATCTCTATTTTCCGGCAAATGTAATATGCATACTTTTAGCTAGGTATGCTTGACTGTGTTGTCTTGTTAATTTTGATCGATTTGCAAACGCTGGGCCCGTCCATTCCATTATCACCGTCGCTGATTCTATACAGAACTCTCGGTAGGCGTGTGCTTTGCACTTATAAAAAAATTACATTTGTTTTTTGAATTACACATAAGTAATAAGATAGTTCATATGTTTGTGCATTTACTCAGATAATAACATAGAGGATCAATAGGTTAATAAATATCTAGATTATATCCCTGCCTAGCGGTAAGCTGGGATGTGTACAGGATGGAGCACGCTTACGTAGGCTGGCAGTTAAAATTACCTACGACTAAAGCTTATTATGTTAAATGCGAAATAAATAAAAAAAAACATAGAAGAATCATTTTTTTTTTATTAGATTTTTTTTACACGTCCAACATTTAGGTGTGTTTATAAACATTTTAGTTCAATTAGCATTTTACAATCGTTTCGAATTGTAAAATTGTGTTTAATAGTTACTTTCCTAAAATTTCCAAATTCAAATGCGTGCCAAGCCAATATGGCGGGCGGGCGCCCGCGCACTTTGTAGGCTTTAAAAAAGAACAAAGCAAGATGGCCGACTTTCTCGGCAGTGCCTAGTCGCTGACGTCATTGGACGACGTGCCCTTGTCTATGGGTTATCCCTAATCTATTCGAAAATAGAATGTAAGTTCGAAAAATAAAACAAATTCTAAGAAGACTGTGTTTCGTTGAGCTTTTTGACGTGGCTTCTTTGCTGCCAGTTTTATTTACTGCTTGCTGTATTTATAAAAAGAGTAAATTGACACTTTATCTTGGTGTTTGTTCATTATTTCCTGAGGTCTACTTTTAGTAATACAATGTAATGTTTAAAACAAACACGTTAAATACAAAACACAACAAAATAAAAGTGAAAAATAAAAGTGACTTACCAAATAAAACAGAAATTGCGAACACAAAGTCCAATAAAATCAGAAAAATAAATTGTGAAAAATAACACAACACGACACAATGCACAAAAGTTTTTATATTAGAAAAAGTGAAAAATCTTGGTTTTATTTAATTTTATCAAGTCATTATTGGTGAGGTCTGTAAAAAAACCGTGAAAAATAAATACTGCGCCCGCGCCACACAATTTTCATTCATAACGTTCGTTAGAAATAGACGAATAGATTTGAAAATCGAATGTTCATTATCCAATTAGAATCCGTCTGGATAATTTAATAATGGAACGAGTCGAGTTCTTTATTCAAAAAATCGCGGCGTACTGGCGCGAGTAGACAGGAAGGACGTCTTTTCCTAGTGATACAAAAATTCGGTTTTCAAAAAATTGCCAACGAGCGTTTTGAGCCAAAAAATCTAACCTAACCTAACCCTGTGTGGCAGACGACTGGCGGCCGCGTAGGGGCCGCATTGCCAAATATTTTTTTTGCATCTCGGCCGAATTATGCACTTGTATGCGACTTACGTCGTGCCTTCATTGTAGTGGTGCGACATGTACCGATTGGGCATTTTTATGTCGTTTCAATGTGTGCATCACTCACACAGGCGCGACAGACGAAATTTTTGTCTGTGAGCGTCTGAGCCCTTTGGCTTGAAGTAGGTATATTTTTAAAAGTGTTATGTAAACAGTAGATTTTTTGAGAGGCTAAAATACTTAGGACTTTTTAGAGTTGGCCTGAGGGGTCGTTGGCCGTGTTTTTCGGGAACTCTGACTAATTTTGCTAAATGGATGGATTTCGTACGGGAGCTTGATTCTCAAACGTTGTTTGATTTCCGCGCGAACACATTTCAAACTTGGAAGATTGATTTTAAATTTGGAAAGATTTATTTTTAAATTTGTTGCACTTTTTACATGTCTTGTTGCAGGAAAAGGTCAGAAATGCATATTTTATTTTTATTTTTTAAATATTTTTTGTATTTATTTGTGTAATTATTTTCTCAATTTTTCCAAAAGAATCGGCTAGATGTTTTACTAGACGCAGTCCAATTATTTTGTTTAGTAATTAACTGTCAGGTACAGTATTGTATAGACCATAGATGATTTTTAAAGTATAGGCAAAGCTATGATCTTTGAAGTATTATAGGCAAAGCTATTCTATTCCATAAAAGCAACAGTACCTACTCTATAAAAATTGCATCACAGTTAACATCAGCCAAGAAAAAGCGGGCAAATCGAGCGAAATGGCTTACTTGCCTCCGCTTTACCTTCCGTATGAAATAATCTACTAAAGCCTCCTTACTAAGGTCTCTCTTCGATTCCGTCCTCTCCTTGGGCTTATTGTCGGCTTTCTTTTTTATTAATATTTTAATTGACCTAATACTTAAGAGACTTCCGTAGGAGGCTCTGCTAGGCAAGGGTCAAGGGTCAAATCAAAAATGCAGTGATCTTTGGGACGGTGCGCATTGTCAGGAGGTTCCTCACTGTGCAGCCCTATCTATATGTAGATCGGGCACTGGGTCCTGTCCCGCTGTCAGTGGCACTCAATTTGTTTTTTAATAATAATTTCGTGGAACAAACAAACTGTTTGTATTTTATCTATGCCTAGTTTAATATTATTTTATCTATGTCTACCAGTAGTTTATTTTGAATGACTCTTTGTGCACGGGTCACCTTGCTGACACATGAATCGATACAACCAAGTTATCTTCAGATTTTGGTGAGGGAGCTATTGTCGTATTTCCTGAACAGACTAAACAGCCGCTTGGAAAGCTTTGTTAGTTCTCTATTTGGCCACGCCTATAAATATATTAGCCACATAGAGTTCGTGCTAAACCTTACAGAGCAAAAGACGCCTACATATAGGTATTGTTGATACGACACTAGAAAAAAAACGGGCAGTGGGTTTTAAAATTCGTCATTTTTCTAAAAGTAGCTTTCAATTAGGCTAAAAGAGGGCAGTGACAATTCTTAAAAGCCATTCATTGGTAACAGCTATTAACAAAAAAAAAACAACCAACTTTAAATCAAAAAATACGCAAACCTACTGTTTTTTTTTTGATAAAATGTCTATAGGAGCAGTCTATATCCTTTCAAATGAAAAAATATATTTCTACATCGGTTTATAAATGACGGAGTTCTGGGCTACAAATATTTAAAAAAAACATTCAACCAATTGAGAAGCTCTTTTTTAACCGACTTCAAAAAGGACGACGTTCTCAATGCAGTTGTACTATTTTATTTTATAGATAAACTTTCAGATTGGTGCCACAGAAAATCGATTCAGTAGTTTGGTTTAATTTTAAATTAAAATAACAGGAAAAATTATGTCATCCAAGTAAACGGAATTGAAGTCTGTTGTTAGTTTGTAAGTCGGTTAAAAATATTGACTCGCTACTTGACCAAAAGGCTTCCATGGACCAAACGTGAGGCAGCACCGCATAGACGAACATATTTAGTAGTATGGTAGTACATATTTACCCACTATTAAAAACCACTCGCCAATTCTATAGCGATTATCTTCTCAGCTATACACGCGACATTGGCGAAATTGCAGCCATACCGCAGAGGCCTTAACCAAAGATAGATAGGTGGATTCAGTTTACCCGTATAGTTACCTATTTTTTGTAACGGAGGGGCATTCCCGATTGAGCACCAATTTTTGAGCACCCATGATATGAGCACCTAGCATATTCATAAAATAGCCCCAATCAAAATTTTGGCGTGGTGATATTATGGGAACAAAAAAATAAAGCTGATTTTATTCCCTTTTCAGCACCCACGTCAGCTTCTAGTGATGGGCTCAATGACTCTACAATATAAATTCCCAAACATTTGCCCATATAGAACTCCAACTCGGGAACTCTGGCTCATAAAGCAGATGTACTAAGTCAGTCAGGACATTAATGAAACCATGCCCTAGTGTGCAGGTCGTCTTAATGTCACATAAATAACACACGAAGACTGCAGTTGGCCACGTAGGTACTAAAAAACCTAGGTTTTTTGGTCTAGAGTCTAGACTGAGTTCTAGGAAAACGGATCGTCGGGTTGACTAGTCTTTGCAACATATTTTATAGAACAGATCAGTTGGAATTTTAATTAACAATGACGTCATTGTAGGGAGATGACATCATCGACATTATTGTTCAAGTTTTTTTATTATAATGCAAAGTGCATGCCCACTAATGATAAATGTAGAGAGCTGCTGCAATAACATGTACCTACTAACAAGGAGCCTTATAAAAGCATAGCTTAATATAAAGTCATTTGACTTTATAATATAACAAGTAACTTTAAAAAAAACCAACGGACTTCATATTAATATGGGACTATCTCGGGAGTATAACATTTCAAATAAAAAAATAATTTTTAAAATCGGTCCACAATTGACGGAGAAATCGGTGAACATAGATAAAAAAAACATACATACCGTCGAACATAGAACCTTCTTTTTTGAAGACGGTTATAAATGAAATGCGCAATACTTATTCATCATCATCAGCCCGGAGACGTCCACTGCTGAACGAAGGCCTCCCCCTTAGACCGCCACACTGTACGACAACCTGCCATTTGCATCCACCGGTTGCCCGCGACTTTTACAATGTCGTCGGTCCACCTAGTGGGAGGCGTACCTACGTACCTGCGTCTTCCGGTTCGCGGTCGCCACTCAAGAAACCATTTTCTTCATCGGTTATCAGCGATACTTATTATCGTCACTTAACTTTAAGCAGCGTTTTTAAATAACGCCGCCGTATAGGTACAGTATAATGTAATGTAATGTAATGTAATATTGAGTTTTGGCGGGAACACGGAAAAATCATGTCGCTCTATTAATTTCTTAAACTTATGTTTTTTCGCGAATTAATGATTAAAAATGATGGTGTTTTATTCATTGAGTGTTGAATTACATGCACAAGTGTGGGCAAGTGATGTAATGTGGTGAAACATCTTGTCGTGCTGTTATCAAAACTCCGTAAAAGCTAATAGTAAAGTCACCACAACTTTACTAAGGCATGACTTGGACAAACTTCGTGTGACTAACTGTGATTTCATGACTTATTTGATTTCAGGATACCATATAAACTTGTATATTTAATATACTTGACACTGGCAGAATGCACAAATTGCGATCCCAAACATACTTATTAAAAAAACAGCGCTATTTTATTTTCAGTCTGATATATCCCACTGTATTGCCACCTAAGAGTACGGCCTTCGCTTTTCTGTGGTATGGCCAAAGCCTCTCTTCAGGCTTCCAAAACGCCCTGTCTTCGACTTTGGTGGCCCAGTATTTATCGTGATTCAGTTTGACACACCGCCCTCGTCTGGCTCAATCCCAAAGTTGCTTAGATTTAGCACTACACTCGATAATGTATATCATCATCAACCAGAAGTGCTGGACGAAGGCCTCGCTAGGGGATTCCCACGCTTGGCTTGATGATCGCAGCATGCTGACCACCGTCAACCGAAAGGACGCTGCTGCCCGTCCTGCTGTGGTTAATGGTGGTGGCCAATGTATCATGTGTAGTAAGTATGTATTTGCCGCACATCCCAACCAGCAAAACAGTCGAATAAGAAATGATCTACTCAGGTTATATTCGAATAAAAGCTGAGTTCAGTGAATCGTAACACGTGGTCCGATCCACTGAGCTATCAATTTCTTCTAGCTGAACGTGCTCCGCTCCATCGTCGACTGCATCAGTCGAGATGAAAAGGCTATACTTACGCAAGCCTGTACGCCATAAAAACTATCATCTTATTAAAGGATTATAACCTTGCAAGTACAATGTGCTCATTTCGGCTTAGATCAGGCTAAGCCGAAATGAGCACATTGTACTCATAATTATGAACAACTTTTACTATGGCCAACGCCAGAACCTGACCAACTCTGCAATCTCAAAAAAAAAGTTTGGTGTTTCGTGCGTTTTTTTTTGTTTCGCAAAATATTTTAGTACCCAATGCAAAAAAAAACAGTTTAGCATAATGATGCCAAAGTGAATTAGGAACTAAAATATTATGCGAAACAAAGGGAGCCCTCGTTTTTCATCATCACGCGGCTGAAATAGCAGGACGCAGCTAGTATGCCGCATATTAAAACCATCACCGCTGCATTATATTTAAAATGTTTAGTGTCATGTGTGACACTTTTGTCATTGAAAATGAAACTCATCGAAGTGTAGGCTCAAATGATATGATACTAAAATAAAGGTGAGTTTGCCAAAAATAAAGCGTAATCTAGGATCTCAAGGACGAACATTTCATTTGACCCAAAATAATTGATCACACGGTTCATGTCTCCATATTTAAGGCCCAATTGATCATCTAGTGACCCAGCTATTTAAAGTGAGGTTATCGCCCACTGGATAGTTTCAAAGCGATTTACTTGTACTAGAAGTATTTTTAAGGACATCAAGGGATGGAATTTTTGCTTCATTGAATTTTTATTTTCATATTAATATTACAAATTATTATTTTCTATGGTAACAATAAGAAGTGATATGTGCAAGCCACATTCTTGATGGTAAGAGATTGCATCCCCACGACCGTTGCAGTAGGTACTTATGCAATTAAAGATTTTATACCTACCTGACAAAGAACACTATAAAATCCACCAATTAATCTAATAATAATTCAAGTATATATTAATCTCCTGCTAAAAAAATATTATACGTAATAAGCCATATAAAATCAAATTAATCTATAATCAATTTTACAACAATAATATTTAAAAAAATAATATATGTTTTTTAGTAATTGTACAAAATAAATATATATTTTTTTCTCTTTTTTTTCTAAAAAAGGAATGGCTGATAATAAATCAATAATAATTGCGTAGATCCTCAAAATGATAAACTATTGGAGCTCATTGTTTTGAGATATTAGCTGGTGAGACTCATTATTCTACAAATTTACTGCATCTGCAGGCTAATCATGTAACTGTTCGGGATCGCAATTCGGATTGCGATTTGTCATAATTGTCACGTCACTGTTACAGCTTCGCGGTATCACGGAGGGATTTCTCTCGCTATCGTTAACGAACGAATGCATTGATTTCCTAATTAAGTTAAGCAAATCCGTCGGTCTTTTGGCGTTCCGTCCTGCCCTGCAGGGTCAAATGAGTTTTGGCGGGACAGTGATAAGTGACATTTATGACAAATCGCGATCCCGAACAGTTACATGATTAGCCTGCAGCATTAGTCTTTAACGTCCTATTAAGTACTCAGTTGACGAATACACATACGACACTGAGTTTCTTCTTTGGACGTAATAACAAGCCGGTTTCCTAGTTTCCCTTCAACGTACAGCTAGAAGAATGACTTCATATTTCGTTAGTAAATACTTGATGGTTGGTCTTGAATAGAATTCAACCTAAAGAAAATGACGCGCGTTTATTTCCATCTTCGTCATTGGTACCAGTAGTACCACGGGTAAAAAAATACCCCGTAGTACTACCAAGCGATCCAGTAGTACCACGGGAAGTTTTATAGATTTTTGATAAATGAAAAAAAAATGAAAATGAAAATGAAAAAAAAAAAAAATTTATTTACATAAACATAAACCTATATAACAAATAAAATTAATAATTAGATATTCGGTAAGTAGTAGTAGTAGGCTTATGTATATGACAGAAAATAGTATGCGGCTTTATGGCGAAATGTTCTTTTTGTTCCCTTCGCTAGGTTACCACCACTTCCTGGGTACTATTACTTACGTCAATGAACAGTTACCTCTGTTTAATAAATAGAATGTTTAAACAAACCTACTGGAAAATCAATACGCTTCCGCAATTAAGTATACTAAAATAAGTCCAAAAATAACTCAAAACACTGGCGGTGAACGCAGCCCTAAAAAGGCAACGCGAGCATACAACAACAAGTTTCTATGTTTAATAAACCTGAATAAAAATAATTAAAACTTAACAACAATAAATAGCTTCGAAAGATTATTTGAAAAGATGTTTTTTTTTAAATCATCTTCTTCATCATTATCAGCCAGGAAACGTCCACTGCTGAACGAAGGCCTCTCCAGCAGGCCGCCACAGGATACGACAACCTGCGATTTGCATCCACCGGTTGCCCGCAACTCTCACAATGTCGTCGGTCCACCTAATGAGATGCCTACGCTACGTCTTCCGGTTCGTGGTCACCACTCAAGAACCTTATAAATCCGAATATAGAAATATAATATGTTATAGAAATAAATATTATCGGTTATAAATCCGAAGACTGCCTAGTAGGTACGAATCAAACGTCCGAAGACCAACCTAGTGTAAATGAAACTCTTTTTGTTCCACTACATAATATAATTATTATGTTTAAGTATCATTAAAAAGTGTTATTAATGAAACACACAGAAAGACTAGGGTAGGGTTAGCTGTGTTAATATTTACCCGTCGAACACCTTTCTGGTTCACACACGCTCACTCACTCATCTTGAGATGGGTGGCCGTGAGTGGCTTTACATGGAGCGAACGACACGCTAAATTGTTGGTCCCGGTAGTTTGATGTATATTTCTATAACAAAAACCGTCAAGCCATGTCAGAGGCCTTCGGGCGGCACAAAAGCTCTGATACTATGATTGGCCACTCAGCCTATACAAACATACTTACCCACTCCTAGTCCCAGAGCGTAGCGACGCGACTCAAAATTGGTCTTGAACTCCGACCCCAGTACACACCACTTATCTCGGTCCTATACTGTCTCGTCCCGGCATCGTCTTGTAGACCACGCAAGCCCTTCGTGTACGGAACTCTACAAATGTTACTTCAAACCCCATTTCGTAGTATACTTACTAAACAAACCTCTGGCAATCTTCAAGTCGCGACTCTCGAGTGAATCTGTTCATTCTAGTAAAGCAGGCTTCATTGTAGACCATATCACAGAGCGTGATGTTGGTCTAACGCCTATTTTACCCGACTACACAAAAAAATAACTTATAGGTAGATAATATCGCCTACTAAGCATCTCTATCGAGATATCTGTCGACGCGAATTACCACTCCGCTTGTCAAAAGGTATATGGCGGATTTTATATTTGTGTTGCAAATAAATTTAAAGTCAAGGGTATTTATTATGCTTGATATCAGAAGAAACAGATCTGAATACATTTCAAATAATAATTATAATTACTTACCAATAAAAAATGTGGCATTACTTAAATAAGTAAAATTAAATATTGGCGGTCATTTAACGCAGCGCCACCTAGCCCCAAACGAAGCACATGGGAACGAGATAGCTGATACATACATACAATACATAAATAGGTACTTATTTGTATGGAAGTAAATGAGTTTTAGTGTTCCAACCAAAGATTATACATATAATATCATTGGTTCCAACCTATAAAAAAATAAAAAATAAATTGACACATGACACATTGCAATATACATTTTGCACTATATCGGGGTAGGCGACCTATCGTCCTTTCGCCGTTAGACGAAGAGCAAACGCGGGTTCAAGGCTGGGGCGAGAGTTTCCTGCATACGGAATGATACTGATAACACACTGACGCAAATATCGATGCTAATTACCTACAGATATCTATCCAGTATGTTTTGAATTTATTACGATGCAATGACTTAATTGGCTTGTGAAACCATGTAGGTATTAGTATGTAGTACTTATAGGTGTCAAACAGGTTTTAATAGAAAAAAAAAACAATTTAATAGAGTAAGTAATCGGACTGTTGTAGCAGAGTGTTGTAGGTATTGCGTGTATACCCATAGAGCACGCACGCTCACTAAAAAGCTTCTTCTTGCGGCGGCGTCGTGTGTCGGGTCGCCCTCTTCCCTCCAATATGGTTGAGAGCGATGGCTGGCACATGCGTCAACTCGTGGACGGGTGCTGCTTGCGGGAGCTGGACTGCTCGGAGTATACACGCAATTCAAGCAATAATTTGTAATAATTAGGTTATTTGGTATTTTCAATTTGTAATTTGTTAGCTTTAAAGTTATTAAGTGTAAAATTTAGTTAATAAAAATAAAAAAGTTGAGAAAAGGCACGGACCCGCAGTCCGTGGAGCGCTAATAAACAATTATAAAATATAAATGAAAAAAATATGGATTTAAGTGCGCCAGCTTTTTTTTAAATGCAACAGAGTGAGGATTCGAGCGAGACGTTCGCCCCACGCAAGCAACACGCCTGCCCTTAACAATAGCAGTGCCAAAATTGTTAACTTGCGAACTTGTTGCGAACAAAATCCTGCGTTGCACTGCACTGTGCTCGTATCCCTGAGATATCAGATGTCAAATCTTCATGCCTAGTAATTTATCTGGTAACATAGCTCTTAGTATGGCAAGCACACATGCTTGCACACTACAACTTGGCGGTTGAATTACAGGCAAATGAGTGATGCTTCCCCGGGCGGTCTTTGCAAGAGCCCGTCTGAAGACAAGGCTCTACAAAGCTTTTACCTGGCTAAGGTATTTTATAAGGATTTTTTAAAGTTTTTTTACTTGTCTAGTGACGCTTTTTTTCACCGACAGCTCAAGGACCAGATAAAACAATTTCGAAATAGAATGGAATCATTTTAACATATCGGGACTGATTGCGCTTTCGCTTTATTTATGTTACAGTACAAAGGTTCTAGTGACGCGCCAGCAAAAGCAGCAAAATTCGGTTTCTCGAGTATTATTACATGTATTTTGATGATTATATCGTCCCTCTCTCGCCCACTGCCTAACCTAACCCACATCGTACTAGTTAATGCATCGCAAGGTTGTCGTCCCATCGCCCTTGTTAGACGAAGGACGAATCCGCTAACGCTGTGCGCCATAGAATAGCTCCTGTGTAGATGTGGCAACGATTCAAGGCTAAATAAAAAAAAGGGAATCCTATATTAAAAATAACGGAAAATAAAAAATCTTATGTGTAGATGTGACAACATTTTAAGATTTAAAATAAAACCTACTTAAAAATATCATAACACCATAGAAAATTATGGCTTAGTAAATAAAAGTTAGTACATATGCGAAAATGTCACTACTTGCCCATGTGCGTAAGAGAAAGATCCAAAGCCCAATTTTTTTTGTATACATTTTTCTAAAATTATATTATTTTAAGAACATCTAAAAAGTAGTTGCTTGCTTCATTAAACCGCACCAAAATATTTTTTTACTAAATAAATTCCTTATTATGTACTTATGGTATTTTACTATGCCTACTAAATATAAGAAAATAATTTGGTATTGTTTTAGTTTTGTTTTATCATTAAAAAATATTGTTTTAAAGGTAGGTACATATATTAAAGTTGCAACTTGAAAACTACAGTACCTACTCAACGCCACGGTTGAAAAAGTATAGTTGTAAGTTAGTAATTTTATGTTATACTAGCTTTTGCCCGCGGCTTTGCCCGCGTAGTAATGTTGAATACTGGAATTCGGTTAAATCGGGGCCCAACTCAATTGAATCACTAAAATACGTATATTAATGCATTTTTTCCAAACCGCTTGCAAGTCTTTAAGTTTGCTTGAGGATGACCAAATTTAATATTAAAAATTAATTTAGCAGCTTAGGCTGTACAGTATCTATAATAATTATGTCCGTCAAACAGTCGTCTGCGTGGACCTACAAAAAAATAGCCTATGTCCGTTTCCGAACCTTATGCTATAACTACCTATCCAAAAATGCAGCTCCATCTGTTCAGCCGACCAATAAATGCGCCCATCCCCGTCCCCATTCCCAGCCTCATCCCTATAAGCGGCCCCTTCCCCATCCCCATCCCGATACCAAATGTCATTTTAATATGAACACGCCCATCCACGTCCCCATCCCCGTTCCCTCCCTCATCCCCATCCTGAACCCCATCCTCACCCCATCCCATACCAACCCCCATCCCGATTTCAACTTTCATCTTAATATGGACACGCCCATCCCCGTTCCCAGCCTCGTCCACATCCACATCCCATCCCCACCTGTCCCCACCAAATCCCCACCCATCCCCACCCCATCCCCATCCCCATCCCGATACCAATTGTAATCTTAATATTAACATGCCTATCTCCGTCCCGTCTCCATTCCCAGTATCATCGCCACCCCCACCCCCACCCCCATCCCCACATCTATCCCCATCCCTATACCAAATTTCATTTTAATATGTACAGCCGTTACAAAGTTAAGGAGAAACAAACGTACTGTCACTAAAACTTAGTTTTTTTTTTTATACTAACGGGAGCTGATTTTGAAAAAACTGTGACACCCGTATCTTCTTATTTTTATAGTAGAATATGTATACCAAGTTTTGTATCAATCGAACCAGAGAATAAAAAGTTTCATACAAACTTTAACACCCCATTTAACCCCTTTCGGGGTTGATTTTCGAAAAATCCTTTCTTAGTGGGCGTTCACACCTCTCCAAAAACATACCCTCCAAATTTCAAGTCTCTACGTTTAGCGGTTTGGGCTGTACGTTGTCTATATGTCAGTCAGTCAGTCAGTCAGTCAGTCAGTCAGGACAAAGCCTTTTATAGTTATAGAAGATTAGTGCACTTGTCCATATCTAAAAAATACAAAAAAATCCTAATTCCTAATTAAAGTAAATTATAGCAAGTCATCTCTACACTCTCATCAACTTAAGCCACACACACTCACCCATACACACACACACACAAATAACAGGCGCGCGCGCTTGCCTATAGACCCATAGCTTTTTATTTTAGGGCCGGATGAAGAAGTTTCTTGCCTTGATAAAATGCTAATTTGGAAGGCATAGTTTGTTTTTCGAGGTGTTTAAATGTGTGGTATTTAGTTGGTAGTTCCTGAACAAACAAGTTTGTTTGCGTTTAGCTAAACAATATAACTTTTTTACTCCCCGTTAGATATTGACAAAATTATAGCACCAAGTAAAAAAAAATTTTTTAAAAATACGATACAACAATAAGTGTTATGTTATAACCTTAACACCCAAAACAATCGCTGGTGAATTTAAACCCGTTTATAAATTGGTCAAACGGAGATAAATGGGAACATTAGTTTTTTGCACAAACAACCTCTCACCCTGTAGGTACGCATATGTCCACCTTCTCCATCGCGTCGGGTAAAACGCCTACATAATCCCTTATACTAATGGTAACATTGCAGTATATCATCAACAGACAGATAACGTCCACTGTTGGGCGAAGACCTCCCTCGTAATAATCCCCACGCTTAGCAGGCGGCTTGGGGATCGCAGAATGCTCACCACCGTTAACCGAGAGGACGCTGCTGCCCGTCCTCCGGTGGTTCTGGATGCAGTTTTAGGACATACCCAGATCCAAACATAGCAGTATATAGTATTGATAAATAATCATATTATATTGGAGTAAGTACTTGGAGAATCTAACTCTCGCTGGGTATATAATCAAAGAGTAAGTACAACATTTGAAGTTCGACAATAACCACAAACAACAACTAAAGAAAAAAATTACAAAACAAAAAAAAAACTTAACACTTCTTTTCAACGCTTTTTTAAACTATAAAGATTGTTCATTGCGTTTATATTATTATATACTTAGGGGACATTTACGTACCGTGATTATTTTGTGAAACGAGCTCCCGATATTTCATTCCGATTTTCCCGCAGTTGCATGCACCATGTTCGCGGGCAGTTTTTTTACCTACTTTTTTATGTATATTATAAATCCAGGGCTATCGTCAAGACCTTTTTACAATGTACTATACTAAGCTATACATATTCCTATATACATTATACTATAATCTACAGCAATTCTTCTTCTATTTGAAAACACAAACACAGGGCTAGCAGAGGCATTTGCGTAAATTACGCTCTTTTATCTGTGGTAGTACGTTAACGATAGATGATTGAAAACTGTGATATCGTAAAAATAAGCGTAAATCGAAACTCTCATTATTCCATAACTCTTACTATGTTTACGTACTACGTATTTTATTTTTTACCATTAAAATTGTATACCTCATTGCCTCAGATCACTACTGAGTGGAGAAGATCCTTTGCTCGTTTAATTTTCAAAACTACCGGAATCGTTGAATTTAATAAAGGCTTAGGACATTTCCCATATTTCAGGTGGCCTAGGTATACAAATAAATTTCTTATACCACCTCGAACTAGGCTTAATATTTCACATGCCTTTAACTGTGTTTCGTCTAGATACCTTTTAAAAAATAGATAAATATCAGAAACAAACCTTAAAAATGAAGTCGTGTTTCGAACAAAATTATCTTAGTGAATATTTATATGAAGTGTTTCTACATTTTGGGTATTTCTATATTTTTTAAACCATCAACGCTTTAGTTGATTAGCATAAAACAGTTTGAGAATTATGAGAGGTAAGGCAGAGACTTCTGTAGCTTAATTGGCAAAGCAGTTGAGACGGAAACCTAGAGATTGCTCGAATGCAGGTTCAAGTCCTGCCAGAGGTCATAATTTTTCTTACTGTCCATGCATTAAAAAACTTAAACATATCTTAATCGTTAAAGCGGTTACCACCAATGCGGAGAGGAGACGAAATGTGCAGAGGCGAGCCGAGTAGCAGGCAGGATGTTTTCACCAACGGGGAGCGGAGTTGTGAGCTGGATAAGGCTTCGCAGAGCTGTCTCCGAGTGTTGGAAAGATAATAGTTCAGCGCCGCTGCACCTCGTCTCCGCTGCGCGCCGCCCGCCTGCTTACCACACACTGATCAAATAATATCTCCGTTACACATAGGTTTACAAAAACCTCCTCTCCGAGCTATACTTAATGATAGATCATCTAGTCAATCAACTGATAACAAAACCAAATAAATAAATAAATATTAAAAGAGAGAAGAGCCTTCACCACACGCTTCTTTAGCCAAAAAAATTATATATAACTAGCTTTTGCCCGCGGCTTTGCCCGCGTAGTAATGTTGAATACTGGAATTCGGTTAAATCGGGGCCCAACTCAATTGAATCACTAAAATACGTATATTAATGCATTTTTTCCAAACCGCTTGCAAGTCTTTAAGTTTGCTTGAGGATGACCAAATTTAATATTATAAATTAATTTAGCAGCTTAGGCTGTACAGTATCAATAATAATTATGTCCGTCAAACAGTCGTCTGCGTGGACCTACAAAAAAATAGCCTATGTCCGTTTCCGAACCTTATGCTATAACTACCTATCCAAAAATGCAGCTCCATCTGTTCAGCCGACCAATAAATGCGCCCATCCCCGTCCCCATTCCCAGCCTCATCCCTATAAGCGGCCCCTTCCCCATCCCCATCCCGATACCAAATGTCATTTTAATATGAACACGCCCATCCACGTCCCCATCCCCGTTCCCTCCCTCATCCCCATCCTGAACCCCATCCTCACCCCATCCCATACCAACCCCCATCCCGATTTCAACTTTCATCTTAATATGGACACGCCCATCCCCGTTCCCAGCCTCGTCCACATCCACATCCCATCCCCACCTGTCCCCACCAAATCCCCACCCATCCCCACCCCATCCCCATCCCCATCCCGATACCAATTGTAATCTTAATATTAACATGCCTATCTCCGTCCCGTCTCCATTCCCAGTATCATCGCCACCCCCACCCCCACCCCCATCCCCACATCTATCCCCATCCCTATACCAAATTTCATTTTAATATGTACAGCCGTTACAAAGTTAAGGAGAAACAAACGTACTGTCACTAAAACTTAGTTTTTTTTTTTATACTAACGGGAGCTGATTTTGAAAAAACTGTGACACCCGTATCTTCTTATTTTTATAGTAGAATATGTATACCAAGTTTTGTATCAATCGAACCAGAGAATAAAAAGTTTCATACAAACTTTAACACCCCATTTAACCCCTTTCGGGGTTGATTTTCGAAAAATCCTTTCTTAGTGGGCGTTCACACCTCTCCAAAAACATACCCTCCAAATTTCAAGTCTCTACGTTTAGCGGTTTGGGCTGTACGTTGTCTATATGTCAGTCAGTCAGTCAGTCAGTCAGTCAGTCAGGACAAAGCCTTTTATAGTTATAGATTAACTGCAACCTTTGATCAAAGAGATGTTAAAGACGAGTTTAGGTCTGTCAACTAATGCCTCCCGTATTGGCTATACTAATTTCTTAGCCAAACCTTGCCCAACCGCGCGCCCTTGCATGCATAGGTCCACGTCCATTTTAAAATGCAAATCCCGAAAAAATACCAAAGACAATAAACAGGCCGGGTTCATTAAACACACGGATCTAAACATTACGTGTGTGTTGCATTCGAGAGTTCAATCACTTCCCAAATGGCCGGTTCAAGAACCAGCGGATTTTTATAGACGCTCGAACGATGCTGCTCGCGCGCAGGTTCGGGTGCGGCTATCTACGTGTTTTGCTGATCCGACGTAGTGTCGTTTGAGCTACAAGTACCTACGTATGACACTGTTTTAAGCTATACTGTAGCTACGCCTATTTTACTGGAATGTATGTAATTGTAATTCTTTCTTAGGGTTTCGTTTTATAACATTAATAAAACATGAAAACCTCAACCTAGTTTTTTTTTATACAGTCAAGTGACGCCTCGAGCAAGACGTTCGCCTGATGCTAAGCGTCACGCCTGCCACTAACAGTAGCTGTGCCAGAATTGTGAACTTGCGAACACAATCCTGCGCCGCACTGCACTGCGCTCGTCACCCTGAAATATTAGATGTTAAATCTCTTCATACCCAGTAATATCTCTGGTAACATTGCCCTTGAAACTGGAACATAGTAATGCTTGCACACTACTGCTTGGCGGTTGAATATCTGGCAAAGGTGTGGTACTTCCTCCGACGGACTCGGCAGTAGAGTCCTACCACTACGAAAGTACACAGAGTATGGTGTCAGCAACGGGGTTTCAGCAGGGCTTAAGCTACCGGTGTCGTCGTTGTCAGCCATAAAACGTCCACTGCTGGACGGAGGCCTCCCCTTTTATAGAGGGGTGTTGCCATAATCCCCACGCTTGACAGGCGGCTTGGGGATCGCAGAATGCTCACCACCGTTAACCAAGAGGACGCTGCTGCCCGTCCTCCGGTGGGTCTGGTTGCAGTTTAAGGACATACCCAGGTCCGCTACCGGTGTGGTTAGGGCAAACTCTGAGTGAGAAATCCTCTGTCAACGCGCGCCGTATCGAAGAAGATGGAATCACTGCCTTTTGCGATATCTACCTTGCAACCTCTATATCTCCGCAACCCTTAAACATGTTGAAGCCATTTATTTATTTATTTATTTTGAACTCAAAATAAGCTTAAGGAAACCATTAATATTGGATCAATTTGATTATATAACTCAAGCTATCAATCGCCGAGCAAATATAGGTACAAACGTCGATTTGTTCCGATTTACTAAAAATGCTACCGTGGTAGCCTGATCGGTAGACCGCTTGACTTGTAATCGTGAGGTCGCGGGTTCAAACCCAGGCCCGTACCAATGAGCTCTTTGGAGTTTATGTACGGATACTCGTACCACTGGCTTTTTGCGCGAAAACATCGCGAGGAAACCTGCTGACGTCCGGAGAAGAAATTCAATGGCGTATGTGAATTCACCAACCTGCAAAAGCGCCAGCGAGGTAATTATGGTCCATTCACCCTTCGAGGGTATAATTACAACAGTGGACAGTTAAATAATACGCTTCAAAAAAAAAACGACTTCAACTTCGAATACCTGGACGACATCTTCATATTTTCTAGTCATTTTGATTTAAAAACCAAACTACTGAACCGATTTCAATAAAATGTATATGGGATTACTTTACTTACTTAATTACTTTGAGAAAATAAAATCTTAAACCACATTACCACTGAAGTAAGAAGAAGTATACCTACCAAACAACAATCATCAAAATCAGTTCATAATTGGCGGAGTAATCGCGTAACATACATACAAAAAAAACATACAGTCGAATTGAGAACCTCCTTTTTTAAGTCGGTTGAAAAAAAGGCTGATTATGTTTATTAACATTTTTTGAAATCCAGATTTGAAACGTTTCACATATTTTATAACGAGAAGGGACGTCTAAATATAACACAAGTGACCAATCAGAGACAAGACAATCGCAGCGATGGCAAATCATCATGGCTGGGAAGGCGGAGATCAAACTCAATGGCGTTCATTAAACGTTCAGATGTAAACAAAAGTATATTATATTTATTTAAATTGGGGTTTTTGTATCGAGTTCTAAAACTGGTAGGTACTTGTGCCATGAGTTATATCACAGATTTTACTTATAAATATACTATACTAGGCTAAATCACCGATAATAATAAGTTACCGACATAGCTCCCAAGGTTTGCAAGTTGAAGTGGCTGTGGGCAGGACACATAGCTCGAAGAACTGACAACCGATGGGGAAGAAAGGTTCTTGAGTGGCGACCGCGAACCGGAAGACGCAGCGTAGGCGCAGCCTCCCACTAGGTGGAACGACATTGTAAAAGTCGCGGGCAACCGGTGGATGCAAATGGCAGGTTGTCGTACAGTGTGGCGATCTAAGGGAGAGGCCTTCGTTCAGCAGTGGACGTCTCCGGGCTGATGATGAGGCTAAATCATAGCGAATTTCTTATCCCATGTTTACTATAACGTAAAACGACAACATGACAATCCAGAAATTATGAAAAGCATCACTTTTAAAACTAAGCTTTAGAGCTCAGAGATTAGTCTTTGATACTGAGATGTCTTGCGCGTAGTGGTAAAAGAATAATGACGTTTACGCCGTATACGTTGGACCAACCCTATTGTGTGGCATGACTGTGTTGATTCTTTGGCACCGTCACATCTTACTGAAATAGGGGAGTAGGGTTGATGCGGCGGCAAGTTCGACGAAGCAGCATAAGAGACACCAAAAAACGAATCTCGGCAGTTATATCTATAGATATAATATCTCAGGGTGACGAGGGCAGCACAGTGCGGCGCAGGATTGTGATCGCAAGATCACAATTCTGGCACTGATACTATTAGTGGCAGGCTTGAGGCTTACCACCAGGCGAACGTCTTGCTCGTCTCGTCGCTTGATTGCATAAAAAAATAATTGTCGTTTGGTTTTAATTTTTAAGCGAAGATGCGGTCTACGATTCGGCACGCTTGTTTACCCAAAAAAAACGATTCGATTGGTGTTGATACATTGGATCCATGAGGGTCGGGAGCTTAGTTTATTTTCATACGTGAACATGGTCGACGAGACGCGTGGCTTGCTGCGTGTATATCACCCAACGTATAAGCATTGCCATCCCAGCCTAAGCATTGTTTCGATGGGTCCATTAGAACGGCAGTTAATGGCTCACCACAGACGTCAAGTCAATGGACCAACAACTCGAACTGTGTGATCAGCTGGAACATCTATCGTATCTTCGGAAATAAGAGCCTAGTTTATGTTACTTACGGGTAGTAGGTACTATTAGATACTTATTATATGCTTGGCTTCTTATCTATATGTCAACTTTATCTACTCCGAGGAACTGTGAGTTATAACTAGAATGTTGATGGATTGGCTCCTTTACAAACATTGTTTATCAAATTATTCACTTGTTCTAGAAGTATTTTAAAAGAAAAACGCTGCCGTAGTAGTTCTTTGAATTTTAAAATGTCCACGTTTATGTTATTTCATAGAATTTAGATTATATCTCATTCAATTTATTTTATACCAACGGAGCATCCTAGAACATTATGTCCATCGTTAATCGAAACATGTCGTAAAAATAATTCACACGTTTAACACTTAAGTAGTTATAGCTGGCACACAGGTTATTTTGTTTTCGAGATGCCATGAAACACACACAAAGACAAACCACTAAACAACCAATAATTAGTCTATACAATGTGCATCCTAACGAGCATATAATTGTGTTGGTAGTCGTGTAAATGACCTACGCCAACCTTAACTCTATTCGACTATCCTAACCTTCTCTGGTCAATGACTCCTGACTCTAGGTAGCGTAATTTTGTGAAGCTTTAACTCGCTATTTTAAAACGTTAGCTCATTTAAATCTAAATTATATGAAAATAGCTGCGCTCTACTGATTTGCTCACGTTTTGTAGTTGAAGATGGCTGCCTCGTATCATTAAAATTGAGAGAAGTATATTTTAAACCGTGATTGCAAGTTATGAAGTCAAAAGTAGCAATCAGCGCGAAGGTTTTTCATATATAGAAAGAAAGAAAGAAAAAAACAAGAGATTTTCTATATGTAATGATAAAATAATATATATACCGTCTTATGCATAAAACACAATTAAATATTTCAACCCTATTTTTGTTAAAAAGTGTTCTGTCTTCTTATTTCAAACTCAAATCGTAATTCGAAAGAAATTTGACAAAACACTTTTTGTTTTATTTATACGGGAATACTCACGTTTAATTAAATCGGATACTCCGACTATAGTTTCGATCACATACGTGAGTATTCCCGTATAAATAAAACAAAAATGTGTCAAAACCACGTCGGTTTTCATAATAAAACACTTTTTAACTAAAATATGTTTGAAAAACGTTTTAGTGTTTTATGCATATGACGGTTATTATCTCAATAAAAATGAATCGTTAAATGTGTTGCTAAGCGCAAAACTCGAGAACAGCGGGACCAATTTACTTTATTTTCCTTGAAGTTCGAGGAAAATTTGTATAAAGAGAAAAATCGAAAAAATCGTCCGGAAAAAAGTCGGTAAAAAATACCCCCGTGCAAAGCCGAGGCGGGTCAGCTAGTATGTTAATAATATAATAATATTAATAAATGTTCCTTATATAATGTAGATATTATCGTTACTGTTGTAATATAATATTTTGATCTTGTAGACGCGTGTCATTACGACGTTATGTATAATTATAGAGCCCCGGACTTATAAATTAAAATAAGGCTAAGTAGTCTTTGTAGTTTGTTGTAGTTAATAAAGGCTTATACCTATTAAAAAAACAACCATTGTATCTATGAAGTAGGTTTGTTACTGTCTGTCCATACTGAATCACTATGATGTGTGATAGATTTGAAAAGCGATATTTGTTAATCAAAATCAAATCAAAATAAAAATAAAAACAGACGCATAGATCCATATTAAAGATTAAATAATTAATTATTATTATTTATCTATTATATTATTCAATATTACATTAATTAAATTATTATACTAAATAACATATTTTTACACACTTAATTAATATTATTATTTTAGCAATTCCCTGATGTGATGGAGCAGAATGGAGCAGTCAAACTTATCTGTTATGGCTCTCAAAATACTGTTGCCGAACGCACGCGTTCTGCACCGGTTCAATTTTCAATGCAATTTCAATTTTTTTTCCCAATTTGACTGTGTACGTCACTTTTAATTTTAATCACAAATTGTAATTTCCTCTAGTGACTATTTAATTCCGATATTTTAATGCACCTAGACATACATAGTTTTGGAATGTGATACAGATCTGCAATATGTATATACAATTTTAATCTAATGTTATTACATTCTGTTTTGTACGTTTACTAAATAAATAAATAAATAAATAGGAGTGAGGCTACTTTCTTGCGCAATAATAGCAGCAAAGCCATCAGTGCGTGCTTCCACAAACATGGAAGACGCGCTGAAGAACCGTGGAGCCGCATCAGCACTCTGAAAGCATTGTTATACTCGTCACGCAGAGTATCGAGTAAGAGTTTTTTTTCTTAGTTGTTAGCATCGCACGTTGTGCGATCTGCCAGTGTCAAGTTTATTAATTTTCAAGTTTTTTAAATTAAAGTCAAGTCAAATATGTCATGAAATCACAGTCAGTCACACGAAATTAGTCATAGTCGAGTCCAAGTCATGCCCTAGTAAAGTTTTGGTGACTTTAATATGAACTTCTACGGAGTTTTGAAAACCACACGAAAAGACATGTTTCACCACATTATATCACTTGCCCACACTCGTGCATGTAATTCAACACTCAATTAATAAAACACTACCATTTTTTACCACAAACCACAACTTTAAGAAAATAATAGAATGCAACGACATGATTTTTCCGTGTTCCCGCCGCCGAGTAAGAGTTATTTTTATTTTTATTTTTTTTGTTGATTTATCGTATCTTAAAATCTATCAAACAATATTTTTTCTATTGTCTAAAAACCTACTTTAGTTAATCTTATTCGCTTCTCATTTTAAGTCTACTTAGTCTTAAAACGTTTATATTCAGAGCGAAATAAATTCATCAAAGCTATTTACCTACTATGCGAAGTGGCTATTCCACACACAATTGAATATTTTTCGTAGTGTGTTCGCCACACACTAGTAGTTTTTAGTCATGACATGAATCATGATCATGACCTAGCCAACTGGCAATCTATTCGCCTATGTTCTAACCTTGAGTTATTATTAGCCGGTCAACGACTTGGAACACGCTAACGCTCTCCAATATTATTGCTCTATTCGTCTTTATTACTTTTCAGAGATAAGGAAGAACTTTTAATAAAGACAGCTTCATTAATTTTTAGAAAGCTTCTATTTAAATATACCCGTTTCATTATTCTACGTAATTATATTGATCACTGCTGAAGAGCCTGGTTTAGTAAGTCGTATCTATAGGCTAAATATTTCAGCTCTATAACGTCAGTAATTAGTGTAAATGTATACCGCTCGAAGGCGACATGGCTTGATAATAGGCTAGAAGACTGTTTTTTTTTTATTGTCCTATTAATATATGGTCATAAATATAGCTGATTAATGAAAAGAAAAGAAAAATCTGATCAAAAATAAGCAACTTATAAGCATTTTAATATCATGCTAGACAGAGAGGCGAAACAGCAAATCGTGACGTCACTTCTCTGTACGCCATATAAATTCTATTCTGACAAGTAAGGCGTGACGTGATTTTTTGTTTTGAGGGAAAGGGACAGAGTTGTCTCTACCAAAAACTTTAAACACTTATATATCAGAACATAAATAACCGATTTAAATTATTTTTTTAGTAAACAAACTATATTTACTAAAATCTATTTTTAACTATATTTACTTCATGAAGCTATTGGTTTCAACGATTTAAACATCAGTCATCTTACCCTATTGGTTGTTAAAAGCAAACAACTTTGGCCATCTATTTCGGCACACTACATCCACAGACTGACCGAATCATATTTTTGGTATTTAATCTAGCAACTACTATCTCTAACATAAGAGCAATTTTTTTTTTTATAGCTACTGAAGATTTCTCAATGTGTAGTAATGATCCTGTAATGGCGCGAAAACCCGTTAATGAAAGGGCGTGGTTATTTCTTAATACAGAACTTTACTTATGAACGCCTCTTAAAGTTAAGTGAAGATATGTAATTAGGTTTAACAATTAAGCGTTTTCATAAGTATGATCGTGTGTATGTGTTGTGTTTACATCGTAAATGTAAAATAACAGCTACAATAATACGCTTTTAAAAATAAAATAACCGTCTTTAATTTGGACTACCTGTATGGATGACATCTTCATACTTTCCAGTTATTTTGATGTATTCCAGTAATTTTGGTTTAAAAACCAAACTACTAAACCGATTTAGATAAAATTGATATGGGACCATCTCTGAAGTATCACCTACCAAACAAAAAAAACATCAAAATCAAATCATAATAATTAGCGGAGTAATCGCGTAACATACATACACAAAAACATACAGTCGAAGTGAGAACCTCCTTTTTTGAAGTCGGTTGAAAAATTGTAGCCAATCATATCAAGTAACATTAATACCGACACAGTGCAATGCATTTGTAATGCATCTAACAATAGATGACAGAGTAGTCGTAGGAGGCGTGCGAATGACCGCGATCACAGGTCAAAAGAAGTGATGGCCAAGGTCAAATAAAGCCATGTTCAAGGTCAAGTTGCCTTTTCGGCAATGGCAACCAAAATATAGGTTAACCTGACAATCTTTAAAATTAAATTTGATTATTTAAATTAAGGTCAACCTAGACAATATTTTTTTAATTATTATCCGGGTTTTTACTCCGGCCCGGCTGGCGAGACTGACTATTCGAATGACCTTGATCGAAACTAAATTACACCCTGTTTTTATTTTTTTATATTGTCTAGTGACGCGATGAGCTAGATTTTCACCTGATGGTAAGCGTCACGCCTGCCACTAACAGTAGCAGTGCCAGAATTGTGAACCACTGTGCTCGTCACCCTGAGATATTAGATGTTAAATCTCTTCATACCCAGAAATTTCTCTGGTAACATTGCCCTTCAAACCAGAACACAGTAATGCTTGCACACTACTGCTTGGTGGTTTAATAACTGGCAAAGGTGGGGTACTTCCCCAGGCGGACTCTGCAGTAGAGTCACCACTACAACATTTGACCTCGATTATTGTTTAATATAACGAACGATAATATAATATTAAACTAGTAATATAACCTTGCCCATGCTAAAGTAGTGATATCAAAGAAAAAAAAACAGTATGTCGATGTAGATATACCCCTAGTAGATAGATACAAACTCTTTATTACTCTAGTATCAGATGTATCTTTTCTAGATAACTAAATACCGCTCTAACTGCAAACATAAACTTTATCAGAGCGTAATATTTTCCGCCCCACCCAATAAAGCTCATAAGAATGTAATTATAATTTAAACTTCTAGTTAAACAATAAGCGGGTTCTCATATAAATGCCACGAAAAAAACGAAAAAATAAATGTTAGCAAAAACTAGTGTCGCTCTAAGGAAACTGATTTTAAAGAATTGACGAACAAACTCATTTAGCCTACTAACATTACTTTTACAACTGTGCTAGCTTAAAATTTTCAACAATTTTTTTGCAGCTATGTGAACGTGTTTGTTAACCAAGGTCAGGTCGCTGACCGTTAGATGGTGAGCTGTTTACAGTTCTAATCAATCGTAGGCCACGTCATCTCTACGTGGTAAACAAACCTAAACCATGCATATTTTAGTGACGGGTAGGCGTCGTCATAGTGGGGGTGGAAATTTTGGTTTGATTAACCTTTGTATTTTACAGGTAAATGAGCCCAAACTCAGAGGGTCCACTGCAAGTACAAGCCCCTATTCTTTTCCTTGCCCCACCATCAAATCCTTAGAGCAGGTAGATATTTTTTTTTTCTTTTTAGGGTTCCGTACCATAAAAGGAAAAAAGGAACCCTTATAGGATCACTCCGTTGTCCGTCTGTCTGTCTGTCTGTCAAGATCCTTTTTCTCTGGAATGCGTGGAGATGTCAAGTTGGAATTAATATCAAATACGTAAGACCACGGTCCCTTAGAACTGTAAAAAAATTAAGCTTCTAAGTCAACGCAATAAAAAATTATGGCCATTTTTGCGGGTTTTTTAGAGTAAACTAAAACAAAATTCATAGGATACTTCCCGTTGTCCTAGACTCATGAAAATTGGCAAGAAGCAAGGTTTTAAATCACTTATTACGGGAAAAATCTGAAATTTGAATAATTGTAGATATTATATCGCCATTTCACAAGCCAAACCTTGAACGGGTTATATATATATATGATTATGGGTTATATATGGGTGGATTATATCACTTGCCCATCCCCATGCGCGTAAATCGGCACATAACAAATCAAAGCGCCACAATATGTTTACACATTAGGACTCAAAATAAAATTTAAGTTTTGAAAATACTTACTCCAATAAGGCGACAGATTCATCGCGTCCCCGCCAATTTTAGCAGGGCTTTACAATTACCTAAAGAGTTCTGATTTCCATCTGCTGGGTCCATCATCATAATATCAGGTCGATGGTTGGTTGGTATTGTCAACGGACATACATTTATACCTGCGAAATTTCAAACCGATACAAAAATTAGAAGTACGTTAAAATCAACATCCAAGATTGTTTTAAACTATCACGGTTGTTTACTAAAGTTATATTATTATTGTTAATTTATTTTTATTTATTATTACGGTAAATATCATGTTAATAATAATAGAACTTTATCCAATATTGTATTACTTAACTTTTAGTTTGATAAGGTAGTACTTCACATGCCTATGTTTGCCGAATAAAAAAGTACGGCCATTTTATTCGGCGAGCAGCGATATGAAGTGCAACCGTTAGTTACACACAAGTAAGTATATGTGTGTTAAAAACAATGTTATTTAAATTAGCACATTACCAAAATAAAATCTATTGTTTTTTGTGGTTGTATTTGTAATAAATAATCTATAATAAATGACAGCGTTTCTAAGGTCTCAAATGTATAGAAAAGATTATACAACGAATAAAAAATAAAAAAGCACAAAACAACTTATTGGTGTTTTTTTCACAAAGAGCTACTTGTTAAATAAATAATTGACTTGTTTTTCATCTACGTCACACATAGAAGACATAAACATAAAAACGAGCAGCCGTGACTTATGTACAAATTATACAGCTTACGTGGCCAAATAAACAAAGTTATAAATGCCAAAAATAAAAGTTTCAGTGACATAGCTCGGTTCTTTTACCTCACGCACACAGTCGAGCATTTTGTATGTAATCGGTATTGTTACTCGCTTACGTAGCGTAAGCGTAAATAATTTCATCAAAGCTTGACCTTGAAAACCCTTGTTGGATAACAACGGTCCTGGGCGGGGAGAGTGGTTATGTTAGACTCTCCGTCCTAGTAACCACCCACCCACTAAAAACCCTGGAGTTTTTCACCACGGCGCTTTGTGTCGAGGCTACGAGCACGCTTTGGTACTCATCCGCGTATTCCGAGTGCCTAGAAGAAAGGTATTATGTTAATGGCTCCCCATTTTGCCCCAGTTTCTGTATATGTGTGGGTCAACATTTTTCGCCGTAAGTATAATAGATAAAAAATACGCAATCTTTTGGAGCCTGTTGGTGTTTGTGATTGAAAACAGTTTACTGTGAGTTCATGTAGGCAGGGCCCAATCTAGCTATTTAGCCGCTCCGGGCAAAAAATATATTCGCTGCCCTTTACACTAACACCAGTACGTAACTAGAGGTCGCCCAGTGACTCAATCCGCGTACGGAAGTAATTCGCCTCGCTCCCAAATAAGTACCTATCTTCCATGCCGCTAGCGTTATTCACTTATTTTGTTCCTCCCATTTTCATCCTTTGACCTAAAGGATGAAAATGGGAGGAACAAACCTTATATCCTGGAAAAAACCTTAAAACTACTTTTTTCCGGGCTGCTTAACATAGTACTTTTTATAAGATTTTTCTCTCCTAGAGAAAAAAATTAGGACTCGGTGCAACCGCCCTGCGCAGCGCCTTCATTTTTGCCACTCTGGGCATTTGCCCGGCTCGCCCTCCCTTAGATCAGGCCCTGCATCTAGATACTATAAGCCCAAGCAAACAGCACTGACACTCAAAAGTTTATTTTATGGTTAATTAAGACCAGGTGAAATTAAAGTAACACCAGATGAGCTGTGATCAAACACCTAGCCTTCCAAGAATAAATATGTACACTAGCTGTGCCCCGCAGTTTCACTCGCATTTCTTGGGATATAAACCAGCTTAAGTGTTATTCCAAGGCATAGGCTACCTCTTTACCAATTACATTCAGCTTCATTCAGTCCGTTCAGTGGTTACAGTTTGAAGGAATGACAAACATACACACACACGGACAAACTTTCGCATTTAAGTATAATAATAAGTGTGATTAATGATAATGGATAAATAAAAAGTTGACATTTTAAATCTGCCTACGGCACATTTTTGATTAGCCTTTTGCTCGCAGCTTCGTATATTAGTTATTGCTAGGTACCACCTCGTACCACCAAATAGACCGATAAATCGCCTACTGCGCAGTTTAACCGCCAGCGTTCTTTTTACATGACGCGACCTGTACAATGGTCAGTGCAGTTTTATTTAAATTGAAACCAAACACAACATGTTTGTCTAAATATTTTATTAGCGTATATGCATTTTGAATTTTGGCCTAGTTGTAATTAGAAGGTATGGGAAATTTGTACCACTAGGTCACATGCGTGGCCACATGTGTGGAAAATGTCCTAAGCCTTTTTATGTAGTCCGCCATATTGAATTTACTATATAATAACGACATAATGTGAAAGAGATTTTTTTTACTAGAGTTTAACGGCCTTACCTAAAAAAACTTTTCAACCGTTAGTCACTGCTTAAGATGCTCTGCCATCTTCTCTCTGACGTGAAGTTGCACGTGCTAGAAAAGGACAGAGAAGTTTAAGCAGTGACTAAGAGAATCGAGATTATTTTAGGTAAGGCCGTAAGTATCGACAGTTTGTTTTATCTTATTTTTATTAATTTTGTGAATAAAAGGCAAAAGTAATGTTTGTCATTTATGCGTGCATCTGTTCTGCATGTGTGAGAACTGCATGAGCTTAGTTACTGCGTAGACTAAGTGCAGACGCGTTTGAGATATGTTTTCCATTCACTAAATACGACGGGAGTAGCGACCGGTTTCAAGGCTAGCGCAAGTCTAATTGTTTGCACATAACTAATTACTTGATCGTATATTATGTACTGCAATTGGTTGTGCAAATTGCAAATTATATATCGCATAACATAATCCATGTAATGTCCCTGTATTACTATAAACGTTATCATTTGTTTATACTCTCTGTCCATTACGTTAATCGCTTTTTGACAGTTCATGAAAAGTTGACGACATAACATTGTAAAGTGTCTACCAAAATATACCTCATACAAATAAATTCGTTTGATCTAGTTTATGTCAACTGTGGTCGTAACATTGTAAAGAGTTTTTTATACAATCAAGTGACGAGACGAGCAAGACATTCGCCTGGTGGTAGCGTCACGCCTGCCACTAACAGTAGCAGGGCCAGAATTGTGAACCACTGCGCTCGTCACCCTGAGATATTAGATGTTCAATCTCTTCATACCCAGTAATTTATCTGGTATTAACATTGCCCTACAAACCGGAACACATTAATGCTTGCACACTACTGCTTGGCGTTTGAATACCTGGCAAAGGTACAAGTGGTACTTCCCCAGGCGGACTCTGCAGTTGGTAGTTATGTAGGTAGGTTTTTATCGATAGTGTCCCTGTTGTACTGTTACTGAGAGACGAGGGTTAAATGCGATGTTTATGGATGACCAGCGCGTGTTGCTACACGCGCTGGTGACCTGCTCAGGGTCGCGGCAGCGCGAGGAGCGTAGTGTGGCTGTAGAGTAAAACAAACTACTCGTACTAAATAGTTTGAGTACACTATTGATTACGTACAATCGCACACTATTCAGCGATAGTGCGTCATGAGTCATGGCCTGCCCCAACGTCCGGGCTAGGCGCTGGCAATGACCCACCGACCTTGGCTGTCTAGCGGGCGACGCCCGCGATTCTATGCAAAATGATTCGTCACTAGCCACTGCCACTAGCCGTGTCCGAGGTTAGTTGAAACACTGCACTCCCACACAAACAACTCGCTCATACGTGTATAGAGTAGGTACGCAAGGTGCATTGGTCCATTCGTACTGGTATTTTTTTCTGCCGAAGAGGAAAGAGGGTAAAACATAATCCTATGCTTTCAAGTGTTTCCACATTTTCTTTTTATAATATCTAATGTAAGAATTGACAAACTAGTCACAATTAAAACTAACGGTCAATCTAAGTCATCGCTACCTATTTCTAAAAAATGTACTAAACTAAGTCCAACGATTATCTCATTGTATGAATCTATGCTTAAAATAGGTAGTCGATGAGTTACGCATGCAAAAGTTTCGGCAGTGCATTTTCCGCGTTCAGTTCTTCAAAGTAATATAAGATTTTCCAAGAACACAGTCGTCAAGCGTATTTCACCACACAAAATAATCTTTAGTAGCATTATTACCTTAGTGGTTTGTTCGGCATACAGCGTGGGTCAACTTCCAACAACGAGCTTGAGCTGCCGGTATTAAGCTACGCTGCGATACCAACACTACACTGGCACGACACGACATTATCTTGAGTTTGGACGACACGATATCGTATAGTATATACCATTATGTTTGTGACAGGATCGTAACCAACAGCTTACTTTGGTGGTACGGCGAGTGCAAGTGGCATCCACGCACGGCCAACCGGCGGCGGGGCGAGGTGCATGCATATGCCCCCTCCCCATCTACTTCACCCTGCACTGGGTCGGCCGCCGATCGGCACAAATCGTGTCGACGAATCGTGCACGATAATAATTATCGGCGATGATATTGTGGACGACAACGACACAGTGTGAAAGCATTTAGTAATAATTTTGTGAAACTACCAGCCCGACGAAATCGTGTCGGTGTCGTGTCGTGGCAGTGTGAAAACGCTTATTTGATAATATCGTAAGAAAACCGTAACGTATTGGTAGGGTACTCTCTAGCACTGCTACCACAAGAGATCTTAAGTCGCCAAGAAACTGATGGTGTGTTTTGGTATCCTTCACTTATGGGCCTGTTTCTTTTTTAGGCTTGGTGTGTTTACTTTCTACGATCATCATCACTTAACATATGAAGAGCTAGGGTTAAAACAATAAATCGCATAATTATCATGCATAAAAAACTAAACTGCAAAAACTGTGCGAAGTACTTAACGTTTTGACGAGCTTGGTTAAACCACTTGTTGAGTGTAGCGATGTTAGATCTCAATGAGAACCTGTGGAATACTGCTGCTAAAAAATATGGCAAACAATATTAGAGAACAAAACGTTATGAGAATCAACAAAATTATGTCAAAAAAAGCAATAGACCAACAAGCAATTAAGGCAAAAACAAAGTATGCCACACATTTCTGCTAATTGAAATTAAGGATTCCAAATATGATGCGTGCTAATAAAGGACTTCTACTAACACCTTTGGAATGGCTTGGAAAATACCACCTTGAAGCTCTTGATTCGGTAGGCGTACCGGAGATACTTACTTACTCGTAAAAAGTTCTCAAAGGCGAAGGTGCAAATAGGTGAAACAAATTATCAGGAAAACCCCAAATACCACATCGCGCGGAAAGTTCTAGGTCTGAGATGATTTCTGAGTCTGTGTTAATTAAAAAAAACGAAGACTCATCTGACTAAGACGGCAACATATTAACAACTTAAAAATATATATGTTTTTCCAGATTTTTTTAAAACCCGTTGTTTTTTTTTAAATGTATATAACAAACAATATATCCAAAATTTTGTATTTTATTTTTAATCTACACATTAAAAATCATAAAATATATTAAAAACACAATCTATTTTGTTAATTAGCAATTTATCCCATTTTTTAAATTTTTTTGGGCAAAGTTTTTTTGTGCTCTTTATTGACTTTGATCTAGCCCTAAATATTGATACCCAGTTGGCAACACTGACGCGAAATGGTGTGTTTCGGTTTTAGTAGTCTATATAATGTATGTATGTGTGTGTATGTTCATTTAAACCATTTATCATTTGTTGAGATTTCTATGGACACGTGCTAGCGTTTCGAGTATTGTAAGGTATATTAGCATCACAGTTAATCCAATATGACGGATTTTATAGTAAGTTCGCATCTCTGAAAGAAATGTACCTATCGTGCCAAACATTACTGGGTACCAGAGAAATTACTGGGTATGAAGACATTTAATATCTCAGGGCACAGGAGAGCGCAGTGCAGTGCAGGATTGTGTTCGCAAGTTCACAATTCTGGCACAGCTACTATTAGTGGCAGTCGTGACGCTTACCACCAGGCGAACGTCTTGCTCATCTCGTCACTTAATTGAATTTTAAAAAAACATGTGACATACAAGGGCTTGATGATACATTATAATATATCATCATCAGAAAAGACGTCCAACGCTGGACAAAGGCCTCCCTATGGTGTAATCCTCCGCTTGGGGATCACAGAATGCTCACTACCCTGCTGTTCGTCCTCCGGTGGTTCTGAATGCAGTTTTAGGACACACCCGGCCCGTTTACCTTAACTTTTGTCTTGTTTTAACATAGGTAATTATTTAACAAAGCTACAGAGTCATACCATGAGCGAGTCATTAGACGCCTTTGTAAATTTTTCTTTTATTTTTATTCAGAGTTTTAATGAAACTGTTGATATAAGTATGTTAGTACATTAGGTATAGTAAATAAGTGTTTTTACGAGCACAAAGCGATACCAACTGACTCCAAGGCTGCGGACGGGTTCACGGCTGGCCGCCATCCGTCTAGATAAATTGTTTTATTGCACATGTACTGATTTGAAGTGGCTGCTTGGTACACAGCGAGGGAGGGATTCGGTTCCTGAAAAGGATAAACAATCAATCACTTTACTCACTTATTGTTTCCTTTCCTGATTTGTGAATGTGAGTACAGCAAAATTTTGATACGACCAGTCAAGAGCGAGTCCGAGTCACGCAACGCGTACTAAATGGTGATACTATTTTATTTTATGGGAGTTTCTATTTTATTAAAGCATAGACAATTGGCATTTGTTGTTTTATATCAAAGTTTACACATAAGTAATCATATCAAGGTTTTTTTTTATACAATCAAGCGACGATGCGAGCAAGACGTTCGCCTCGTGGTAAGCGTCACGCCTGCCACTAACTGTAGCAGTGCCATATTGTGAACTTGCGAACACAGTCCTGCGCCGCACTGAACTGCGCTCGTCACCCTAGGATTATAGATGTTAAATCTCTTCATACCCAGTAAATTCTCTGGTTGAAACATTTTACGTAATTAGAGCAAAAATAAGAAAACGTAGACGAACTACGTTCCCCTTAAGTTACGTTGCCTTACGGGAAACTTGGCTTTCGTAGAAATAAATCTCTAATAATTTACTCCGAGACGCTGCCTCATATTTAAGAGTAAACAAGCAGGCCACTTCTCCATAGAAACGAGGACGTAATATTACTCCACTATGTAATGTTGTAAGTCCAATACTAAGTATTATATCGATTTGTCTCTTCATTATCTAGGATTGTAAATTGATAATAAAGTAAAAGGTTAATAAAGTAAAAATGTATGAGCCAGGAAACATCTCGTATTTTAGCTCAATTTTAACGCCACTTTGGACGTAAATAAATAACATAAAGAGTACCTACGTAAACTCTAAAATAATGTATCAAGCGGCATAGTTTAGTCCATCAATCATTAGTTAGTTAGGAATAAATTAGTTAAACTACTGAACTATCATCACAATCCTGCAGCTAAAGGTCGACATGAAAATATTTGCGCGCTCATTTCGCTTTCTCCCTTTCCCACACTTTGTTTGATGAAGAGAGCATAATTTTTAGCCTCGCTCACCGATGATTTAGAGCCGTCGGGCGGTGCATCCTTAAAGCAACCCAATTTACATTTTATTATATGTGATTGATTCAGGCGTTACTTTGCGGAAGTCCATTGTTACCAAAATTTGTTTTAATTTCTAGTGTTTTTCCGCTGTAATAACAGCGCTGTGTATTACAGCGGAAAAACACTAGAAATTAAAACAAATTTTGGTTACATTTTATTATCTGAATTTGATACGTCTCCTTTTATTATGTTATAGCTCTTTAGCTATGAAATTCTAGAAGAGAAAAGAGTTATTATAGCTATGGGTATTAAAATGTGAAGAATATCTGGAGTAATGAAAATTGCTTTTGAAGCATTTATGGACAAACGTGAAATGCAAGCCGAGATACTGCCGAGACCAGCTACGTGAGACCATAATGGTAGTACCTGACATGATGCCGCTGCTACATTCCCACAAGTGTTTCATTATCATAAGCCCTGGAGTACCAACTAGTTAATATAAAAGACCTGGACCTGGGTATGTCCTTAAACTACAACCAGAACCACCGGAGGACGGGCAGCAGCGTCCTCTTGGTTAACGGTGGTGGGCATTCTGCGATCTCCAAGGACTATTGGACCCTCAGCGTAATCAGGGACTCTAGAGTTAACGTAGAGTCCTGGGTGAAGCGATGGGTTCAAGCCGACCGAGACGAAGACAGGCTTTATCCTAGAGGTGAATACTATATACTTTTCATACCCTCTGCGAGACAATAAAAACCTAATCGCGCCTTTTTAAATTTATTTGTGTTATGCCTATGGTACCGCCTGCCAAGCGTGGGGATTATGGCAACAGCCCTCTATTAAGGGCTTTTTGCTGATGACGAATATAAAAGAATAAATGTTATTCCTTTGTTCATAGCGGTCCCATCCAACACGGTTATAAAATTTAAAAATCATTAAAATTGCCCAAATAAAACGAAGTAAAATTCTATTTAAACGACTGCCTAGTGTACACATGCACGCGGTGGTGTTGGCCTCGAATCTCCAAGCTTCTCAGTTCATACAGTGCCAGCCGCTCGAATGGCTCGGTTGTAACTATTACAGTAAAATAATGCACACCGATTTGAAAATATTTACTGATCACTATTTTTTTCAGACAAGTACCTTTATTAACTACTTCAAAATACATTATATCTAACTACCTAAACTACTTAACCTACTACACAAAAAAGGATTGTATCCAGACCCAAGAAAGATCATCTAATTGCTCTGCAGCAAAGACTATCTTAGTGTGTTAGGTGTCTTAGTTTCGGAGGCCCGGAACTTGCCTGGATTTTCACAACTTTTAATTGATCTTTGACTCCCGATTTGTTGGCAATATATCTACAATAAGCTTAACATAAAGTTTTTGCACAAGAAAATCATGACTCGTGGTCATCGTTTGCCGCTATCGGCAGGGTAGCATAAGGTACCGAATGAGGAAGCCGCGCGGGAGCAAGCTAGCAGGCTAGCTCACTTTGCGTTTGAGTAAAAAAAAAGAAACACATTAAAAAAGGTTTTTTTTAACCAAAAATATCTACCCGATCAATCCTACCTGGTCGTTAAGGCTTATATCTCACTAGAATATCAGTGGCGATACCAACAAAATGTATACCTCACTTCACCTGGTGGCCGCTTGATTGCGCAACCAATTTGGTGTATTTATTGTACACGATGCTATTTAATCGACTTGGGAGCAGTCGTGAGCATGTTGTATACAAGATAACAAACAACTTTTGCTCTAAGACTTATGAAAATCCAAGAAAAAAAAACAGTTGTTCCATACAAAATGTTCATGGATATTGTGATAAAGTGTATGGAACAGCTGATTATTTTTTCGTGAATTTTCAAATCATCTATAACTATAAAAGGCTTTGTCCTGACTGACTGACTGACTGACTGACTGACTGACATATAGACAACGTACAGCCCAAACCGCTAAACGTAGAGACTTGAAATTTGGAGGGTATGTTTTTGGAGAGGTGTGAACGCCCACTAAGAAAGGATTTTTCGAAAATCAACCCCGAAAGGGGTTAAATGGGGTGTTAAAGTTTGTATGAAACTTTTTATTCTCTGGTTCGATTGATACAAAACTTGGTATACATATTCTACTATAAAAATAAGAAGATACGGGTGTCACAGTTTTTTCAAAATCAGCTCCCGTTAGTATAAAAAAAAACAACTAAGTTTTAGTGATAGTACGTTTGTTTCTCCTTAACTTTATAACTGCTGTACATATTAAAATGAAATTTGGTATAGGGATGGGGATAGATGTGGGGATGGGGGTGGGGGTGGGGGTGGCGATGATACTGGGAACGGAGACGGGACGGAGATAGGCATGTTAATATTAAGATTACAATTGGTATCGGGATGGGGAGGGGGTGGGGATGGGGATGGGGATGTGATGGGGATGGGGATTGGGTGGGGATGGGTGGGGATTTGGTGGGGACAGGTGGGGATGGGATGTGGATGTGGACGAGGCTGGGAACGGGGATGGGCGTGTCCATATTAAGATGAAAGTTGAAATCGGGATGGGGGTTGGGATGGGATGGGGTGAGGATGGGGTTCGGGATGGGGATGAGGGAGGGAACGGGGATGGGGACGTGGATGGGCGTGTTCATATTAAAATGACATTTGGTATCAGGATGGGGATGGGGAAGGGGATGGGCGTATTTATTGGTCGGCTGAACAGATGGAGCTGCATTTTTGGATAGGTAGTTATAGCATAAGGTTTGGAAACGGACATAGGCTATTTTTTTGTAGGTCCACGCAGACGACTGTTTGACGGACATAATTATTATAGATACTGTACAGCCTAAGCTGCTAAATTATTTTTTAATCTATAACTATAAAAGGCTTTGTCCTGACTGACTGACTGACTGACTGACTGACATATAGACAACGTACAGCCCAAACCGCTAAACGTAGAGACTTGAAATTTGGAGGGTATGTTTTCGGAGAGGTGTGAACGCCCACTAAGAAAGGATTTTTCGAAAATCAACCCCGAAAGGGGTTAAATGGGGTGTTAAAGTTTGTATGAAACTTTTTATTCTCTGGTTCGATTGATACAAAACTTGGTATGCATATTCTACTATAAAAATAAGAAGATACGGGTGTCACAGTTTTTTCAAAATCAGCTCCCGTTAGTATAAAAAAAACTAAGTTTTAGTGATAGTACGTTTGTTTCTCCTTAACTTTGTAACGGCTGTACATATTAAAATGAAGTTTGGTATAGGGATGGGGACAGATGTGGGGATGGGGGTGGGGGTGGGGGTGGCGACGATACTGGGAACGGAGACGGGACTGAGATAGGCATGTTCATATTAAGATTACAATTGGTATCGGGATGGGGATGGGGATGGGGTGGGGATGGGGATGGGGTGGGGGTGGGTGGGGATGGGGTGGGGATTTAGTGGGGACAGGTGGGGATGGGATGTGGATGTGGATGAGGCTGGGAACGGGGATGGGCGTGTCCATATTAAGATGAAAGTTGAAATCGGGATGGGGGTGGGGATGGGATGGGGTGAGGATGGGGTTCGGGATGGGGATGAGGGAGGGAACGGGGATGGGGACGGGGATGGGCGTGTTCATATTAAAATGACATTTGGTATCGGGATGGGGAAGGGGCCGCTTATAGGGATGAGGCTGGGAATGGGGACGGGGATGGGCGTATTTATTGGTCGGCTGAACAGATGGAGCTGCATTTTTGGATAGGTAGTTATAGCATAAGGTTCGGAAACGAACATAGGCTATTTTTTTGTAGGTCCACGCAGACGACTGTTTGACGGACATAATTATTATAGGTACTGTACAGCCTAAGCTGCTAAATTAATTTTTAATATTAAATTTGGTCATCCTCAAGCAAACTTAAAGACTTGCAAGTGGTTTGGAAAAAATGCATTAATATACGTATTTTAGTGATTCAATTGAGTTGGGCCCCGATTTAACCGAATTCCAGTATTCAACATTACTACGCGGGCAAAGCCGCGGGCAAAAGCTAGTTCAACATAAGTTGTTATCTTGTATACAACATCCTCTTAAAAGTAGCTGATTAAATAGCACCATGTATAGCCAACTGAATCATCCGCTGACGGCGCCACCATAGTGTCCTTGCGAGATAGGGCTCTTAGTATAACAAACTACGGCCTTACCTAAAAAAACTTTTCAACCGTTAGTCACTGCTTAAGATGCTCTGCCATCTTCTCTCTGATGTGAAGTTGCACGTGCTAGAAAAGGACAGAGAAGTTTAAGCAGTGACTAAGAGAAACGAGATTATTATTTTAGGTAAGGCCGCTAGTGTCTAGCTGAGAGCTCGCCACCCAAATCCCAACTGCTTGAGTTCATTTTATATTTTTTTACAATTTAATTACTGTAATTGATCTATGAATTCGCCAACCCGCAATGGGTCCGTATTTATGGAATGCTCTTCGACGGTAGGCCCAGGTAGGTCCAGCAGTGGGTCAAAAGACTGATGAAAAAAACCTATGGTTTTGATTCAAGTCGACCGCTGCCGACTGCTTGGTCAAGGAAAGAGAAAGGAAGAAAGAAAAAAGAAATCATGTTATTTCTCTCTTTTTGCTCTAGTCGATCTGCGATAGTCGGGTAGGTACTTATATTTTTTTTTAAATCATAGATCTAGTAATATAAATACTGTAATTTGAAATGTGCACGAACATTTGGCCGGGTGTGTATTGCATCGTACTGCGCATTTGCCAAATATTTTTTTCTAAATATGTAACCGGCGGTCGGCGACCCCGGCCGCCATTATCGGCTTGCCGGACGAGTGTTTTAGATCGACGCCCGCGCAACACACAGATTTAAATTACATTATGTACTATGAATGTTGTTGTTGGAATATACACATACCTACGCGTCGTGTTTTTTGCAATTCTGAATGTAGTTACGTATGACTACGTTGTTGAAATGGTTAGCATATCTGCATTAATATCTAAAAATAATAATTAATATCAGAATATTTTAATAAATAACTGTTATTAGAGTGTTAAAGATTACTTCGACGAAAAAACGTTTCAAACTCACTAACCAAAATGTTGTATAACTAATATGTCAACATTCATCATAATCAGCCAGAAGGCATCCACTACGTGACGAAGGCCTCTCCCTTAACTAATATACGTACCTAATTAAAATTTATTTGGCCACACCCTTACAGATGTATCGTTAGTTCTTGTTACTGTACCAGACTAAGATACTTGGTGCAATAAAATTACTGAATACTGAATACATTTTAAATCATTTATATTTTTTCGGATTTTTCCATATTTTCCATGTTTTTGAAATTATTTGCAATCGGGTAGGATACGAATCTGTGCATCAAGCCAGGTAAATACCCATATTGCTAGTGGGCTTCTGTTGGGCCTGAAACCTTAAATAACTGAATTATAATCGATCAATTTCGGCGCTACGATAGATAACAGCATTAGAAAAAAAAAAATTTGAAAGATTTTTGTATTGAAAACAGATAAAAAAATAACAGCATTTTAATTTTCGCTCTTTAAACTAGACTTTGGGTGAAACATTGGTAAGGAAATTAAGTAGTGAATCGCGGCATGTCAGTACCAACTTTAGTAGCTTTAAAATGTATGAAACAGCCAAACAGCTAACTGGGCAGCTATTTTCTCCCAATATTTTAAAAGTTATGTTACTAAACTGTGCTCTGTTTTGTGCATCAAATAAATAAATAAATAAAGTTGTTTGTTATACACTACAGCTGATCTTAAGAGAGTGTTGGCTAGTTACCAATAACCCTGTATAGAATATGGGACGTGAATTATGAATTATTTATATCTAGATACATAATCATACCCTAAATGACAGATGCGCTAGATAAATGTATTCAACCTCTTTTTGTGAAGAAAGTCCTCTCACTTTATAACATGTACTGGGAAGTAGCGCTCTACATTTCACACCCTACTCGTAGTGTGGGTGAACCGCGTCGTCTATGATCCTGAAGTATAGTAACTAAGCCGCCATCTCCAAGCGCAGATATTAACTTTGATATAAACGAGTATAAGCATAGATCTAGTAAAAAAGGGGGAGGGGGAGGGACGCGCGCTTTGGCGTGGACCGCACAAATTAGGTCCACGGACCTAATTTACCTTATCCACAATCAAACAGTCCTTAAACTGCAACCAGACCCACCGGAGGACGGGCAACAACGTCCTGTCGGTTAACGGTGGTGAGCATTCTGCGATCCCCAAGCCGCCTGCCAAGCGTGGGGATTATGGCAACACCCCTCTTTTGAGAGGGCTTCGTCCAGCAGTGGACGTCTTATGGCTGATGACGACGACGACGAGAATCAAACAGGCGCTTCTGTATAAACGTTAGGTTCAATTATCGTAGATCTAACTAAATAAGCAGAAACAATACCTTCCTGTGTTTTCAAAAGACGCACAAATAGTCCAAAACCAAAAACAAGCTCCACGGAATTATTTCTCACTCAATAATACAATAAAACTATTTTTTTCTTTATAATTCTTCCGATTAATTCATGTAGTTGTTTTAGTCTAATTATTTTTGCTTGACATTAGAGCGTACCTCATCTCCTTTTTTTACTAGATCTATGAGTATAAGGCTCATTTTTGTAAATACACATTTTCTAAATAAGAATAAGTATAATATGTATGGAATTACAGAGGTAACACAACCACTACTTACATACTCACTAAGCATGCGTAGTTCTCGGGGCGTCGCTTGCTATGTGGTTCCAAACGTAGTGCTCGGGGCGTCGCTTGCTAGGTAGTTCCAAATGTAGTGCTCGTAGCGTAGCTTGCTAGGTGGTTCCAAACGTAGTGCTCGGGGCGTCGCTTGCTAGGTAGTTCCAAATGTAGTGCTCGTAGCGTAGCTTGCTAGGTGGTTCCAAACGTAGTTCTCGGGGCGTCGCTTGCTATGTGGTTCCAAACGTAGTGCTCGGGGCGTCGCTTGCTAGGTAGTTCCAAATGTAGTGCTCGTAGCGTAGCTTGCTAGGTGGTTCCAAACGTAGTGCTCGGGGCGTCGCTTGCTAGGTGGTTCCAAACGATCACCGATGCTAAGCAGCGGATGATCCGGTTAGTCTTCGGATGGGTGACCGTGAGTGGCATTTTACATCTGAGCGCTACCATGGGTCGGATGACAAGTTATATTGTTGGTCCCGGTTGTTTATTATATATTTCTATAACAACAACCGTCAAACCATGTCAGAGGTTTTCGGGCGGCAAATTAACTCTGACATGAGAGCTGGACACTGTCTATACGAAACCAACTTACTGACTTTACTAAGGAAACTCTAACACAAATTAAGTTGTTATAACTGTTTGTTTTACAAATACTAAATTTAAGTTAAAAAAACCTGTTTTTAGAGTTTTTTTTTAATATTCATAATAATGTATGTAATTAGTACCTTTGACATAAATAAAAACTAAAAGACTAAAACTACCTAAAGAAAATATTAAATATCTATTATTAATCGAAAAAATTACGGTGCCCGTGTGGTAAGGTCCCAAGAACGCTACATTCCCGCGTTGAATTGCTAAAGAAATTCTCTGCGTGAGGAATGAGCCAGCTCTCTTGTCACCAGTGGCGTCGACCAAGCGTGGTGATATATATTTAATACATTTTTTAGTTGCTGGACCCCATGTGCCAAACGTTTCGACGCCAAGCGGCATGAAAATGTATTCGCTAGAAACAGAAGAATACTTGCGCCGCTTGGCGTCCTCTGCAGCCTCCGCCGCGGCTCCGGCTCTTTGCGTTGACCCGCTGAGACGAGAAAAGGCTAACGTATCAACGCGTGTTGCGTCCCATACGAGAGCCCTTCCCCGCTCCCAGGGGATCAGAGTTAAGCCATCAGGGCGCTTGCCATCATCCCGGGCAATCCCTACTGGTTCTAAAATAGCCGGGATGTTGATAGTGGCAAGCGACCGCTTGATGGTGTCATTAGTTTTAGTTTTATGATTCTCAAATACGGACTCTAAGTGAAATCTAGTGTGACGTTATCTTATACGTGGTCATTAAACCGAAGCACAAATTTACCGATATAGTACTTAGATAGTCTTCAAGCCGCCTGCCAAGCGTGGTGATAATGGCAACACCCCTCTATTAAGGGGGAGACCTTCTTGCAGCATTGCACGTTTTATGGCTGGAATGGCTTAGATAGTCTGGTATTGTATGTTACTGCAAAATATCTACCACGAAACTGTATCTTGAGTGTCCCAATGGCCTAGGTGTCCAACGGAATCTTTCTACGATCCAAAATCTTTCAACTTGTGAAAACGAATAATTTTATAGTCAGTTAGAATTCTTACTTTTACAGAAATATCGTTACGGCAGATTTTCTAACACATCGTAAAAAATAAAAAGCAGGAAATTGACAAGTTTGAAGTTTGTTTTTAGAAAAGTATTTTTTTTCTTTTTAAATCGCGTGTGCAGACGGCGACTAAGCCAACTAGCTATAAAACCCGTCCGTCCATTCAAAGCAGTTTACCCCTTAGCTCCCGCAACAGGTTGGCGGCGGATATCACACGTGAAAATAGAAATGTGCGGGATTTCTCGCTTCTTTGGCAATTTTCTCTCGAAAAGCTGCTTTTCTGAAAATGGTGTTGTGGGTTTTGTTGGCCTCAATATTCTAAGGGTGTCCAATTGGACTCTAAGTCTACCTCAGCCTATATACACCACTTGTATGTAAGTTTGTCCTAACTGTAATGGCCTATACCTTTTCAACCATGGTACTTAGGTAAGACATGGTGGTTAGGTACGTGACATTGAATTTCTACAGTATTACGTGCCATAATGGCGAATTTAGATTCATGTTGGCTTAATATACTAACGCGGCGCTCGTGGCGTAGCTTGTCTAGGTGATTCTAAACGATCACCGATGGTAAGCAACGGACGGTCCGGTCACTCTTCGGATGGGTGACCGTGAGTGGAATTTATTTCTGAGCGCTACCGTGGCTCGGATGACACGTAAAATTGTTGGTCCCGGTTGTTTTTTCTAGTTTATATAACAACAACCGTCAGCCTCTGACATGGCTGACATGGCCTTCGGGCGGCACATTAACTCTGACACTAGGGCTGGCCACTCAGCCTATACGAACTTATTTACTTACTTTTTTTTACATATACTAACAACGCCTTGTGCATGTATGTATAGGTATTTATTTGATTGTCGTTATTTTATATATTCCTATCAAATAAATAAATAATAAGCGCTTTTCAGCGGACCTGGGGTATGTCCTACAACTGCATCCAAAACCACCGGAGGATGAGCAGCAGCGACCTCTCGGTTAACGGTGGTAAGCATTCTGCGATCCCCAAGCCGTCTGTCAAGCGTGGGGATGATGGCAACAGAGGGGGGCCTCTTAAGGGGAATCGTCTTCGTCCAGCAGTGAATGTCTTCCGGCTGAAGATGAATCAGCCTTTTAATAGTTCACTGCATGACGTAAGACTACCCTTGAAGGCCGATTGGGCAATACTCTACCACGCTGGCCCAGTTGCGGTTTGGTGGATTTCACATACGTTATTGTTTTTACCGCAAAAGTATCCAGGTTTCCCACCAATTTTTACATTTCTATGTTTTTAAAGCTTAAACAGGAAGAAAAATTATGACCTCCGGCAGGACTCGAACCTGCATACGAGCAGTCGCTATGGGTTTCCGTAAGTGTGGAATCACTTCATACAAAAATATGCAAAATTTTTACATTCACCAAAAACCCAGGGCCAGTGGTAAACGCCTTTTGAGATCATCCGTATTCCAAAGTTTATTTTTATTATAATAAAATTATTTTCGTTTTATTTATACGGGAATACTCACGTTTAATTAAATCGGATATTCCGACTATAGTTTCGATCACATCCGGTGACCTTTTTCAAAGAGTGAAAACAGAGCCCGACGCGCGTGCAGCTGCGTTCTGCTTAGCACACCCTAATCAGTTAACAGTTAGCTGCTTAGTTTAATTAAACGTGAGTATTCCCGTATAAATAAAACGAAAATGTGTCAGAACTACGTCAGTTTTCATAATAAAATTATTTTAACAATAATAGACAATAGACAATAGTTTATTCGTGGCAAAAGTATAAACAAAAAATCAGTTACACAGAACACGGAAAAGTAAAACAAAAATAAATAATAAATTGTTTACCTTTTGCCACAAACCGGCCCCAACTCAGCAAGATGCCGGTTGCGAGCAACCGGCGCTGGTCTTCCGTTGGGCCCGGCAGGTGACGTCACGCACGCGAAAATCACGATACACATACAAGGCAAATGAAAGATTAATTACATACACAAAACTAATATCACATCACACAACCAGGTACACGACACAAAACAGATAATATAAAATATACTTACAACAAAAACTTAAAAATCATTATCCAATCCGACGAAATTCAACAAATAAAAGGATAAAAACCCATCACTACGACTCTTAACTGGCAGCACTTATTGAAATTTAAAAATTCCAAATTTTTCCAATTTTTTTTTAATTTTTCGTTATCAATAGTAAGAAAAATAAAAATAAATATAATGTATTAAGTAAAGTAAAGTAAAAGTTAAAGTCTATCAAGTACATATTATCAAAACACGCTCATTGTAAAGTCCCATGGCTTTGTTAGAAATTAATGGTTACTATCCTGATTCTAAATTTAGAAACCTCTGTTCAAAGAAATCTGCTAAATCCAAGATTCATAGTCTAGCCTGTCAATCAACAAAAAAACACAGCTGCAGATTTAAGACCCAATCTGTATCCTTAATCTGCCAAACTAATAATACCGTAGCAGACCAGCTAGACAAGCATCTATATCGAGTTGTCTTCCTGTCGTCTGACCCTTGTAACCCCAGGGGAGATTAGGGTCAAGAGGGGTGGTTGACCGCCACTATGCAACTACCAGGGTGAAAGGGCATTGTTATGGCGAGGACACTATTATTATCAGGATATAGGTACAAGAATGTAAAATTTGTTTCCATACTTGTGTTGTTATTGGTACATTACAGCCGTGGTATTCTGTAAATATCAAAGTTTATAAATAAAGCAAAAAAAAACATAATGAAATTTCATTGCATCGTTCACTTGCATAATAATGTTACTTACATGCCATAAAATTATGCCACGTATAGCCATACATGTCTTGTCTTAGAAATAATGTTGTAGTTATAATTGACAGCTTTATAGCTCAGTTGGTAGCATATCTGCCTTCAGAGCTGTAGGGCGTGGGTTCGATCCCCACCCAGGACAAAAATCTATGTAACAAACATAGATGTTTGTTCTGTGTCTGGGTGTATGTAGTAAGTATGTATTACATTATCGGCCGGAAGACGTCCACTGCTGGACGAAGGGCTCTCCCTTATTAGGAAAGGTAGTTTGTATTTACGGAAAATATATATCTAAAAGTATTCTATGAGTTATCTGGTTTCCATAATACAAGCTTTGGTGCTTATGGGGCTAGATGGCGTTGTGTGTAAAATGTTCCCCAATATTTATTTATTTATAATAGTTTCGAAGTGTTATATTCAGGGAATTCATGAAAACGACGGGCATATTGTAGGATGTAATAGTACTCATCATTATGAACAAATTTTACTGAACATTTTGTATCTGTACGTAATTACTTATTAAAACCCGCCTTGTAATTGAGAGAAGCAAAATAATGTCACAAAAATGTTTTAACTTACCTCTATCAAACACTAGAGCTTTCCGGATTCTGAATTAGCTATAATAATTATAGTGACAGATAATTCTGCACGGGATATGTTATTCCGATGAAACTTCGAGTATAATTCTTAGTAAAAAGTCTATGTCACATACATTCGTATACTGCATTACAATCATAGCTCCTCGCTAAGATAAGTGTCAATGATGACTCCAGACGTCATCTATATAAAGACTCGAGCTAACAGTTAGCTCGAGCATAACTTCTATGATCCACATCCAGAATATAATCTCATCATTCAAATATCCGGATTGCCAATAATCGAATTTCGAACAACTGCCTCCTAAACCAAACATACTGTCTAAACGCTATAGAGGCCGAATAAAGTAACTGAAGCTCTAAAGCTTATCACGTTCTTTTACTATTCACTATTCAATATAAACTGATCCTTTTCCCAACCCGAACCTCACAAATAGTTTCCGTCCCATCGCCGATGTTATATCACGAGCTTACATTCCACACGACGATAAAGCTTAGATTCCCACACCCTTGACCGACTCCTGGCCCCATGACCGGTCGTCTTACTATCCATAGACACGCATGACAGAGAGGGCCATAGTCTACGCGATGGTGCGACGGAGACGGAATAATAACATAAGAAAAGCAAGGTCGGCCACAGTAGGTCAGCCTGTCTAGGCAACGTCTAGCACTCACACTAGGGAAAGTACTGTTCGCAGATAAATGTGGGTGGAATAGTTTTATTTAGTTGCGATTTTATATACAGAACCACGTTGTTATGCTAGAACTATTTGTTATAACGTTCGTTTTTGTAACTAATAGAATGTCCTTTCCTAGTTTTATAGACTGTGCTTTTGCGCTTTAAAAACTCGAATCGACATACGCATCGTTATGACTAAACACCCTTGTTTAGTCACTGCCATTGAGTTATTGCCCATGAGATTCAAATAACATATCCCTATCTAGATAAGATTGCTAGAGATAGCGAGACGAAAATGGTAGTAATTTCAGATCAAGTAGTAACTATAATATAATTTTGCTGCTGTGGAAGAAAAAGATTCGTCTTCGTCTTCCTTCCTTCCTTACCCTAATAGTTCTACTAGGTAGATAGACACATCATGTTTCCTTCTCTATTTCACTCCACTATTCGTCACGAAAAATAGCATTGCAATAATAAAAAGTAAGTAAGTAGCTAATTTACAATCCAATTTCGAACATTTTTATCTAACGTTTTTGTGTTTATCTCCTATTCAGCCAAATCTAGATATGTTGAAAATTACGTGTTTAAATTAAATAAAGAATTGAATTGAATTTAATTGAAATCATGTTACTACTTTTTCGATGCGGGTGTCGAAATGATGTTAGCTAGTTAATACTGTTCACTCCATTTTGCATTGTGCAGATTTCAAAATGACGTTTGTTTTAAATCCATCGTTTGTGGATACAAGAAAGCTATCAAGAAAGCCGCAGTATGCGTCACCACGCTTAACTGTGCCGTGCTAATGAACAAACCTCAATGCAGCCGAATGGTTTCAATTCGCGGAAAACCAATTAGGAAAGAGACAAGTGCACGTCACGCCACCATTCTACCTTCTACCATCACTGCATCCGTGTACAAATCAGTACAGCATAATTATTATTCTCTGGAGTTCTAAATTACATAGGTATATTATGTAGGTTTACATAGGTAGGTAGGACTAAGTATATTGCAGTCTTCTTTGGAAGAAACACATTTTTGCCTGTTATTCTGTCGCCAAACAGTATAGTGTGCACAGTGCAAGCATTATTGTGTTTCAGTTTTAAGGTCCAATGTTACCAGATAAATTACTAGGCATGAAGGGATTTGACATCTAATATCTCAGGTTGAGATTGAGGTTGAGGTTTGAGCGCAGTGCAGTGCGGCGCAGGATTTTGGTCGAAAGTTCACAATTCTGGTACTGCTACTGTTATGGACAGGCTTGTTGCTTACTACGAAGCGAAGATCTCCCTCGTCTAGTCAATCCGTTGCATAAAGAAAAGGTAAATAACGTTGGCAACACTGCTAAATGATACTGCTGTCGGATAAACATTAAATGTACATGAATAATGTACATTGAACCCAGCTTTAAATCTCATTTAAGACCGAACCAAAATTAGGTTCAGCATTTTTTTTTGTGTCGGAGGTTCGTTAAGTTTTGAAAAATTTCAGACCAGCAGTGAGAGCTCGAGGTCAAACCTCCACCAACTTACTCAGGGTTTCTGTTGGGACACTAAAGACAGGACAACAAGTATTCCATGGATAGTTCATACTGCATTCTGCACTACAGCCTCACTATAAAGAATCCGCGGTAGAGAATACCCATGAATAGCCATGTTGGAGATGCAGTGGCCCACATAGCTCAGGGGTCGGTTTAACGACTTATATATGGGTCACTCTAACTCACTACTGGGGGAATAATTTGAATTTATAAATCCGAAATGAAACCGTTCCATATCTGTATTCTGTAAAGTATGCCATTTCACTACATTTGTTAACAAAGGTATAGCTTCAAATACTAAAACTGTTTTTATGTGACGCTGCTGATTTACTGTGACGTCATATACGTCGATCAAACCAAGGTTGGGTCATAGACCAACCATGGTACGAGATTTACCAACCAACCCAGCTAGTTATTAAAATATCCAAGGCTAATAAGACTCGTGGTTAGGTCACATGGGAAAATACATTTAAGAGATATGATAATATATGAAAATACTTTCATATGTACCTGTATACGAGTAAATAGACTGCTAAAATTATAGCTCAACTATTTGTTTAGTTGAGTAAAAAATAGAAGAGAATCGCAGTTTCTTAGATCATTAATTATAAAATTTTACAACGAAATCACAAAACAGCAATTGATACGAATAAAATGTGGGCAACTTTAAAAAAACTATTAGAATCAACTTTCTCTGCCGGCAGTCCCGCTCCACTAGCCGGGCCCGCACACATGTCCACATCAATAGTGCACATATCGATGCACATATACTGGGCCACACAGAATATTAGCTCGGCTGTTACGTCAGGCTTTTATAATCGCTTGTATCTATGTCAACAAATCGTAAAAGTGGATTTAGTCAACTTCTAACGTCGTCGTATCGATTTGAAACTTTGTGAGTAAGTAATGGAATCTTTATAGTAAAAAAAAATTGGAAATATTGAGCCAATTTGATGATAGATGAGTAAATGTTTGAGAAGGCAACTCTTCCTCATCCATCACCAATAATTAAGAAGACAAACGATAATTAAAAAAAAAAAAAAACACGACTATCGGCCAAATTACGTATATATTTATTTCAGAAAAATAATATCCAATGTCACTCGGGATGATGTAAGGATTCTAACGATATATACATCCAAATCTGTTCAAGCATTTAGAAGTTATGGTGGAATAAAGAAACTCACATACTTATGCATACATGAACCCTGAAAACATTACACTCCTTTTTTTGTGCAGTCGTGTAAAAAATATTTTATTGGCTGTCTCCAGGTGATGCTTCGTCACGTAATCCAACGTATCGCTGAATTTATAACTTTTCATCCGATGCGTAGTTTGTCATGTATTTGTAGCACATGCATTCAAGACGATCGTGAGCTACGATTTGTGAAATCTATAAGATTAATCTGTGACTGTAAGTATCATTTATTATATAGTCGTTACAAAAACATTAATAAAAAAATATCACGCACCTGCCCTAAACATACTGCACAGCCAACAAAGTTTCACCAAGTGGAAACTTACGAGAGTGTGCGTGATAAATACCTACTAAATGTTCAAAAAATCAACGTCTCTGCCGAACGCAGCGTCTCATGCGTGTGTGTGTGGATCCAAGGAAGATAGTTTCAGCGAGCCGGCGGGACCTGCGAGATGTGGTACTATTACCTACACTATGGCAAGGGGGTGAGGGTTTGTTTACCCCAGAGGTAAGAGGCCAGGGGTAAACGAGGGGTTTTCTCGGTTCACAAAGGCGATTGGGCAAGTTACAATATTGTTATGTTACTATCCGATAACATGGGTTTTTTTAAAGTTTCTATACTTTTTCCTGTTATAACCGCTTTAGAGTGAGAGGGTATGGTATTTTATCATCCTAGTTGACATAAGGCGCACCTTGCAGGTTGAGGATTGTAGGTTGTAGGAATTGACTGGTGTATTCCATTCCATTTAGATTCCCATCTACTATGATCCTGCATCGGGTTAGCGTGGTGGATTATTTTCCAAGTCTACGCTGCCGACTGATAGTGGACTTGATCATCGGGATTGTCTTTAGACTTGATTTCCATTTGATTATATTTTGTAATCCAGCACCGTTGTCTGTCAATCAATACTGGTAGCCTGACAACTTCTCAGACAACCATTCACGCCTACCTATCCTCGCATAATATATTAGCTCTATCGTCAATTCATGCACAGTTTAGGTCTGATCTTTTAGCTCTGCTAAATAACTCTGCCTAACAGACATTAACAAAGCATCCATCAGCTATTCAGCGACGTCACAACAAAACATCTCTCGGGTATTGAACAGCAGATCTTGTGATTGCATTCAACCAGGACAGGGGCAATGGACGGCTCAAGGCTGGCGTTACTATACCTACCGTAACGAGCTACGGGTACACACGAAGTTTGTACCACGTAAACCCATACATACAACCCATACCTCCGGAAAGCGCAGCGTAGGTATAGGCCCCACTAGGTGAACCAAAGTGGAACCGTGGAATGAGGATATTCGCCATAGGCCAAAGTCACCGACATAGCTCGCAGGCTTTGCAAGTAGAAGTGGCAATGGGCAGGCCTTTCGAGGAAACACATCACTGCTAGCCACTACATAATATTATATCAAGCGAAGCGGAGGTCCAGAGTCTACTGAAACAAATAGGCATTATGTGGTGCTACGGCAGTGGTGCCAGTTTCGGTGGGAGTCATTTTTCAACATTCAACAACATTTGTCTTGTCCCAACTGCCGCCTCAGGGGATCGCTGGGAAAAAAAATGATTGTCTTAAACACCACTACTATAGCTCAGACTCTATAAAGGGTCGTTATGTATGAACCCTTTTAAATACAATTCCATTTATTTATTTATTTTAGATTCAGATACTATATAAGATCCCTCTAAGAACAAACATTAAATAAATAAAAAAACTTAATTAAAACGTTTATTCATACATAGGTTTATTCATGTATAGGTATATAGGTGATTTCACCCAGGAGAACAAAGTGGAAATTATAGTCTCTTCATTTCACCTTGGAATCGTTGCACCTGGGTGATGTAATTAAACTATGAGATTTGAAATTAATAAACTAATTACTTACATCATTAAAAAAAACACAAAGTTACCACCCAAAAATGCCACCAACGACGTCAACGCCTCGCGGTTTACTCGCCATCCTACGAGAACTTTATATTTTCAGAGGTTAGCCCAAGATTAGACGCATTTTTAAAACTTTACTTCCTACGAATTTTATAATTGTCTAAAATAATTTAATTAAGGTATGAACAAAACCAAAGTTGGCCAATTACTCAGCTACCAAGCTACTACCTTCCGTGTTGAGTATTGGAAAGAAAATCCAGTGACACTACAGGAGGCATAGAAGGCATAGTACTCTACAACTCACTACAATAAAAAATCATTAGCAGGCGCTATCTCTTAAAACGCGGATATTCGCCAAAGAACCAAAGTTACCGACATAGTTCGCAAGGTTTGCAAGTTGAAGTGGCAATGGGCAGGCCACATCGCTCGAAGAACTGACAACCGATGGGGAAGAAAGGTTCTTGAGTGGCGACCGCGAACTGGAAGACGCAGCATAGGAAGGCCTCCCACTAGGTGGACCGACGACATTGTAAAAGTCGCGGGCAACCGGTGGATGCAAATGGCAGGTTGTCGTACAGTGTGGCGGTCTAAGGGGGAGGCCTTCGTTCAGCAGTGGACGTCTCCGGGCTGATGATGATGATGATATCTTAAAACAGTAAACTTATGTTTTTTTGTATGTATGTTACGCGATTATTCCGCTTATTATGTTTTTGTTTAGTAGGTAATACTTCAGAGGTGGTCCCATATACATTTTATCGAAATCGGTTTCGAGTTTGGTTTTTAAATCAAAATTACTAGAAAACATGAAGATGTCATCCAGGTATTCGAAGTTGAAGTGAGTTGTATTTTTTTTAAAACCGTATTATTCTATTTCCCGATTTCATTCAATGCTAAGTTACGCCTTGCGGACAAGCTATGTAATTTATTTCTTTATGCGAATCCAAATTAATAGTTCAAAATCATTATTATAGTTTATATTATTTAATTGCAAATTAAGAAAAATATTTTTTGAATAAATATCGTGATATATGAAGTTCATACCTATAATTATGAATTAACCAAAATACGGGACATGACCTGTCCCGCCGGGACATTGAAAATTATGCATAAAATACGGGACGGCCCGTGAAATACGGGACGGTTGGCAACGCTAGTGAATAGGGCTATCTGGTAAATAAAAAATATATAATCATGAAAGGTTAGTTACGACACTACTAGGGAGGCGAGGAGCCTTCGTGTACCAACCAACCACGATCACTCTGGCAAGACTTAACACTGTATTCTAATCACATCGTCGTCGTAGGGCTGACCTTGTCGCGTTCGTTGCTCGGTACAATCGCACGCATCTCGCTATTCGAAACCTTGTGGAAAACTCATCGTAAACTTCAAAACACCGCGCTTAATTTAATTGTTATTATTTTTCTGAGAAAATATACTCAGAAAATAACGTATTTATTTTCTAAGTAAGCCATATTTAAGAATTGAATACTGAGCCAAATTATTAAGCCATAATAATTCCACCACTCGAGTCCGGTATGGATTGCGGATTTACATACGCCTTTGAATTTTTCCTCCGAATATATTATACAGACTTTTCAGAATATTTTCTTTCACCGATAAGCCAGTGATATAAGTTTCAGAGCTTGTACATCTCTACATACCTGTACGTCCGAATTATGTGCTATATTTCCGTGCGTTTTGTACGAAATTTGAATGGAACGGAAAGACACCCGTGCCATGCGTGGCGCGCGCGCCTTATCCAATGGCTTGCGCCTAACAGCCACGCAAAGAGTAGAAGTAATACGAGATAAAAACTCGTTTAACAAATTTCAACCTGAAAAACGTTCTTAACTATATAACCTATTATCCGTAGAGTGTAGTTTTATTACTCAGGAATATGATACTCCCAACTAAGCTACTACATAACAACGCTTTAAAAAATATATATACTACCGACTTCAACTTCGAATACCTGGATGACATCTTCATATTTTCTAGTAATTTTGATTTAAAAACTAAACTCCTAAACCGATTTCGATAAAATTTAAATGGGAACCTCTGAAGTATTACCTGCCAAACATACAAAAACATCAAAATCAGTTCATAATTGGCGGAGTAATCGCGTAACATACCTACATACAACAACAAAAAACACATTCGCATTGAGAACCTCCTTTTTTGAAGTCGGTTGATAAACCAAATACAATGCACGTATTCAGCCGAAGATGATATACAATTTAGTACGTTTTCCGTGCTGATTCGTGCACCATTTTCATGGAAATCGAGGCGAATGGAGCAACGATCTCGGAAGGTCAGACCTACCCATACGTAGACGCTTAGAATACGAGGATCGGTGTCAACAAACCGCACTACGAACACATCAACGCCACAAATACGGACTCTGACGTACGTCAGGGAAGATGTGTTTACGTTTTGCATAGTTTTTCACGAGTCGTTAGGGTTCAGTGCTCGAGGGGTGTCCAACGGGACTCTATTATTACTCGGCTTACGTCTTCTGTCTCTGTTCGCACGTCTGCCCGACCTAACTCATATTTCGTATTCTCTATGTTATTTCGGATTATCTGACAAATAGTAACTAGTAATTCGCAGTGAACTGAGACCTTGCGACCCGCATATATTGAAACCCCTTGACCAATTTGGCTAATATTTGAATTTGTTTATTGTGTTTGCACGAACTAATTGTACCTATACTAAATCAACGGTTCGAAAGTTATCGTTGAACAAATATACATACAAACATACCTAAAATGCTTACTTATATCCTGAGGCTCGGAGACCTTTGCTTCGAAACGGTCAAAAATGAAAATTAGGGGCTGGGGGGCACATTCAAGAAACATATTTTGTTTCTTATTTTTGCTCTATCGGAAAAATGGCACTCCATACATGAACGTTACGTTACGTTAAACTTGTTAGAATTATTGTGCAAACTCTAAAGTATACGTAAACAATCCAGCCAAGTGCACGTTTAAATCACACAGAATTAAAGAAAATTTGATTAAATAAAAAATAACTTATGTTAGTACGGAACCCTCGGTTCTCGAGACAGTCTCGCACTTTTTGTTATTTCCTTTACATATTCTCATCACAATGGATATTAGTAAACGTAAGTTATAATTATCCAGTTAGTGGACAAATATTACCAGTGGGGAGAAGAGGCACTTTACACTCATAAGGTGCGTTCGATCCCGGGGCCGTGCCAATAAGTTTCTTGGAATTTACGTGCGGAATGCGGATATAAAAATGTTGCCATAGTCCTCACGCTAGGCAGGCGGCTTGGGGAACGCAGAATGGTTAGCACCGTTAACCGACGCTGCTGCCCGTGCTCCGGTGGCCCAGTGGTGGTCCGGTGGTGTAGACCTAAGCGTGGTGTATTATACCCCAATTATATTATATTACGACACTGATCCTTCTTCCGTGTACCAAATGAGACCAAGTTCTTGAAGTATAGTACTTCTAGATGCTTATTCATCTAGTTCTATTAGAAATTCGGTACCTAATCTTACTATTTCGAAATCGATATTCCAATTTGTAGTAGGTACATACTAGAAGTAGTTGCCTATGCCTACCTATGTTACCTATGCGTTGTTAGGACGGGCATATAATAAACTTGTGTGTTTTAAAGAAAATCCGTTTTAAAATCTAACATTAAGGACTCTACGAACATTTCTACCGATCACCTACTTTGATTTAAAAGATACTGCCAATTAAAAGTAAAAACAGAGAAAATAAAAAAATGCCTCAGGCTTTGTTATAGGGTCACATTAGAAACCTTTCGGGTACGGAACCCTGAAATTGATACGAACATTCTTTCCCAAATAAATACTTAAACGAGATGTACCAACGCTCTGCAATCCGTTCAGAAATTAAGCAAACAATGCAAATTAAAAACCGAATAAATAAAAAAAGAAAAACAACCGCCATTCGTAATTTAAAACGTAATGACGTTCCATTTCGCGCAGGACAGAGAGCACGAAAATTAAACACGCTTTGCTGTGTGCCAGTTAAAATTATTTTTTCACTGCTTACCCAGCCCACTGTGTGCTGGCAGCGTAAAAAGGAGAAAAAACGAAAAAGTCACTAATACAAACAAGCGAATTCATCATGTGAACAGCAACATTACACACACATTAAACGATAAACACAATACATCAGTATAGCATCAGTACCACATGGGTATAAAAAGAATGCATTTCTGCACGCACACCAAAGCAGAAAACGCACACTTGATAAAAATTCGGTATTCCTATAATCAAAATTACTGCGTGTGTGTTAGCATCGTCATTCCCACGCATGTATAATGTTAACATGCTTGTCTACAAAGAAGATGCAGACTTTCGACTTCAGACCTTATTCACAAGAGATAAACTGTAAAATGTAAAGGCAACAGTAATGATTGGGTTGCATTATGTGCGAGTGTGTGAGTAAGCGATTCGTTCGTTTTGTTCCTTTTTTAAATTTCACCGTTTAGTTCAATCTATTTATTGGTTGTTTGCGTGTGTTCGTTGCGGTTGCATCGGAACACGCGGTTTCTTTGCTTGTGTGCACACTGGAAAGTGCGTAGAAAAATGGTGGCATATAATTGCATACAATTTTTCACTAGCGACGCAGCTTTCGATAATGTGTTTTGGCAGTTTTTTTTAATGCAAAGTAGGCTTGTATTTTGAACACATCCTGCCTAATGTTAGCGACGATGCGGTCTAGAATGAAGCACGCTTCCCTAGAAGGAACTTGTATACTCTGGATTTGAAGAGAGTATTTTTACAAGAGAATTTTAGGAATAATGCGCGTCTTGTTTTTTCTCTTTGGTATCTAATATAAGCAAGGCAGTAGGCAGTTAACATGGATCACGACACACAAAGTCACCTCTGACTTCAAATTAAAACTAAAAAGTCAATTCTTACTTTGTAAGAGAGAGGGTGCATACAAATTTAATCAATTAGTGGCGACGCGGGTTTTGCTCGCGAATTCCTAGTTTTTCTAAATTTTGAACGTTTTTGATATGTAGGTAGGTATGTCCTAATAGGTTATATATTAGTCAAAGATTAGAATATGTATTAGCCTAAAAACCGTACAAATCAGAATTAGGTTGTTGTCGAATAAATAATTATTATAAAAATCACATAAACACATAATTATATTTCAAAACAGACTTTCTAATTAAAATGAAAATAGAATATGAATAAAAAGAAACTTATATCTTTAGTAGTCGTCGTCAGCCATAAAACGCACGTGACGCGCGTAACGCGTATGTAGTTTTTGTAGTGGTAGGCCTCTACTGCAGAGTCCGCCTGGGTAAGTACCGCACCTTTGCCAGTTATTCAACCACCAAGCAGTAGTGTGCAAGCATTACTGTGTTTCAATTTGAAGGCCAATGTTACCAGAGAGCAGTTGTCTCAGGGACACGAGCGCAGTGCAGTGCGGCGCAGGATTTGGATCATCAATTCAGTTCAATTATGGTACTGTTACGGGTGGGCGTGATGCTTATCACCAGGCGAACGCCTCGCTCGGCTCGTCACTCATAAAAAAAAACAAAGTAAGAGTAATGGCCAGACTGGTGGATATGGCCCAATAAATCATAAAAATAATATCTGATATCGTGATGGTAGATCGGTTCCAGCGCCGGGCAGTTTTCGTCGACGGCACCATCCCATATGATGACAATCCCGTGAAGGCCGAGAAGGACAACCTCAGCAAGTACCTTGACTTGGCCTTCGAGATAACCGCCATAGTGGGATGTTGACTCGACACGCATTGTCAGGAGGTTCCTCACACTGCAGCCCTAACCACCGGCAGCTTGAGCCCTGCCCGCTGCCGGCGGCACCCTAGTTTTTATGTTTTTCATAATTTGTATTTTTATATACATTTAATTATAAATATTAATTGTAAAAAACTTTAAAAATCTAGAAAATCAAATAAATATGTGCATAATAATAATAATAACCGTTTATTTCAGGCAACAGGAATTATATTATAAATAACTTACAGACTAACATACATATAAAAAAATGTTAATTAACACTATCTTGCCTAAGATTTTCCTGGCATTGTCGCTTCCCAGTAGCGTCGGAAAACCAACCCCTTGGCCAGAAATCTGAAGAAAGGAGAGCGCCCTTATGCTTCGCCGGGACCCGGAGCAAGTAGGACTACAATAGCCCATCGAGGGCAGATATATGTCCAGCAGTGGACCATAATTATTAACAAACTGATTATGATAATCTATGTTAACATTTATCGCTCAAAATTCTTCTAAGGCTATAATAAGATAAGACAGAGACACGACGAAAGAAATTTCCGAAATGAATCCTGTACAAGTAAGTAAAAATGTGCATGGGCTCAGCGACAATAATAAAATGAATGGACGGGAAATAAGCGCACGGGGTTTGCAGACTAAATGTTGAGCGCCGGCTCCCCTCTCCCGGCAGTCATACTCTGTCTTTGCGACATGCGAGCCGTACGATACATTACAAACTTCTAATACATGTACATGTGTTCTCGTTTTGTCATGCAGTAATTAGATTCGCTATCTCTATTTTCTGACAAATTTAAAATGCATACTTTTAGCTAGGTATGCTTGATTGTGTTGACTTGTTAATTTTTAACGATTTGCAAGCGCTGTGCCCGTCCATTCCATTATCACTGTCGCTGCATGGGCTAAACAACTTATATTCTACCTTTTTTACCACAGGACAATTAAAAAAAATACTCTCTACCTGGACTAGGGTCCTACATTGTGGATATTTCTCGGATCTTCTTCAAATTAAATAAAGCTTTACATTTAGGTAACCAAACGCTAATGTAATGTTAACCTTATATTAGTCATTTATTTGTAAACACTACACTTACTGCCAAAAATAGTAGATTATGCACTAAGGGAATAAAGCAGTGTCTTACGTCACGGGCGGCATATTGAACCCTGAGCGTAACGAGGGAGTCTAGATTTATATAGTGTTCTGAGTGTAGCGAGGGGTTCAGATTCAGATTCAGATATCAAGCTCAAGCTGCCCAAGACGAAAACAGGCTTTATTCCAGAGGAGCATACTCTACTTTTCACACCTTCTGCGAGACAATAAAAAGCCAGGGCTCCATAAATTAAAATTCACTGACAATCACAGGACCAAACACCGTCTTTTGTTTCACATTCTAGTAAGCGCACCTTTTTTTTGAGTTCTGCTTATGGTGATGGTGGCCAGTTCGATGGGATGGGATTTTCGAACAAACCTCTTTACAAAACCATATGGGCATTTTTTGGGCAGTTTTCTACGAGTTTCCACACGATTACGTTCCAAATGCAAATCACTTTATTCCTTAAGGAGTTTCATCCCTTAAGAGATAATGCTTTACTTTACGGTGAGGTGCATGATATGTAATTAGACATTTTCGAGCAGATGGTGTGAAAATTCATTTTAAAGAAATTCGACCGCTTACACGCATTAATTTTGACTATTTGCTTTTACGGCTCCTTATACAAATATGCATACAGTTAACTCAAGCGAAGAGTCTTTGGACATCTCTATAGAAGATCATCTCTGTAACGCGACTTGATTATTTTTTGACTTTGTGCTGGCATAATCAGCCTTTTGGAACTGGACATAGGCCTATATTCAAATACGATTGGATCATATCCACCGCGCTGGCCTGGCTGGGTTGGTGGATTCACAAACGCCATCGAATTCCTTCTCTGGACGCATGCAGGACATTTTCTTTCACACAAAAACCAGTGGTATCAAAATCTATACTTAAACTACAAAGAGATCATTATTACGGGGCTACGGGCCCGGAATTGAAACGCACGACTTTACGCTTCAAAGTCTTGCGGTCTTTACCATGGCTTAGAGAAGGTTATAGTCAAAAACGGAAACGTGTAAATGGTGTATGTACAACGTGTAGGTAACAACGTGGCCGATACGCTCGCTAAAGAGGGTGTGAAAAAACAGGTAAGCGACGACGTGGTAGCTCTCTGTAGACCATCAGCGATGGAAGTGCGCGAGCTACTGCGCCGCCACAGCGAAAAAGAGCAACAAAATCTGTGGGACAAGAAAGGCGACTGCAAGCATGCCAAGACCGCTTTCCCAATCCTGGACAGAAAGATCACTAACAATCTGTTGAAGTTGCAACGACAGGACCTTCGTCTTTTAGTAGGCCTTATAACCGGTCATTGCAACTTGAACAGCCACTTGTACAAACTGGGAGCCACGGATAGTCCATTATGCCGGGGCTGCATGCAGGACAATGAAACCGTAGAGCATGTGCTGTGGCAGTGCAAAGTCACAGAACCAACAAGAATTGCTACCGGATTGCATGAGGCAGCTTTATCTCCGCAACAGCTTGTACGCTTCTCATTATCATCATCAGTAACATGTACACTTCCATCTAACCCACTGGAGTTACTATGCCAGCGGCCCAGAGCCTCGCTCCGTTATTTCAAGGAGCTGGGTTGGCTCGGGTAGACGCTGGCGGGGGAAATGCACAATACACCCCTAGCGGGACGTCAGTGCAGGACTTATCGCCCCCACGTTGAATAAGAATAAGAATAAGAATGGTGTATAGTTATCCAAATTTGTATAAGTTTACTTAAGTTATTATCACTGTATGTTTCCCAAATAAAATAAAATAAAGCGGACGTAAACGTCAATAATACATTTAAAACAAAAACAACAACCGACTTCAATTTCTACTATCTGGATAACATCTTTTTTCCAGTTATTTTGTTATAAAAACCAAACTACTAAAACCTCTGAAGTATTGTACACCAAAAAAAATTTAATAATAAAAAAATACATACAGTCCAATGGGCGATTTTCTTACAGCAAATTAAAAAAATTGTGCCTAAAAATCCGATAGACAGCGACGAAGAGACATGGCCCTGAACAGTTTCACTATCTAGTCTGTGCTTCTGAAGATTTTGAACGAATGAAGCAAAGTAAAAAGCTCAAAAAACGTAAAGTAACCTTATTTCATTTATATCAGATCTGTCATGCGTTGTTTGTGGTTATTGTTTGTCTAATAAAGTATTTGTAAGTATTTTTTAAACTTTCGTTATTCCATGCAAATTTGTTAGAGCACCTTGTCAAATAATTAGTTAATTACTATCAATAAATAAAAATAACAATGACTATCAACAAAAAATAATATCAATAACGTAACGTAACAATAACAATTTATCAGAATTTCAACAAAATGATACAAGAAAACTTGGAAAGGCACTTCTGTGAAAAGAAGCAGTGAAGGTAAGTGAGCAGCTTTTTCACAAGACAAATGCGAAAAATAGTGGGCCATATCTCGCCAGCGTGGCCTATCCTTTGGCTGTAGAACTACGTTCTGGCAGCTGTCAGAAAACTTCCCATTGAGTACCTCCTTTTATGAGGTCGGTTAAAAAGAGTTTTGGTTAATTGGGCCAACAAATAGCATTTTATCTAATAGCTTTTGCTTAGTATTGTAACAATAAACTCAATAGATCTTGATCCAAAAAATATAGAACGTCAAAAAACACGCTCTAACATCCTTTTCATCCCTCTTGCACGGAAACAACCCTTCGACAACTAACAGGGGCTGCACCCTAACTAATTTTGGCGGGATCGACTGTAATTCATAGTTTTACTGACTGAGCCAAGCGAAGGCCTGAGGCTTTACTAAAAAAGGTGCGTTTGTATGTAGGAATGTTTGTTAATCTGTTTGATTTAATCGGTGGTATCGTGTTTTTTTAATAAATCAACTTACATACTTACTTATCGCTAATGGCTTAGCTTGACTAGGTGCCCAAAAGATCACCAAAGCGAAAAAACTACGATCAGTCTATCTTCGGATGTGTGACCATGAGTGGCATTTACAGCTAGAGGCTACGGTGTGGATCGGATGACACATTATCGGCTCGGAGGAACTAGATCTCGATTATCGGCCTTGGTTAACGCTCTATAATTCTAACAACCCTTTAGGCATGTTACAAGCATTATGTCAACTTTCAGAAAACTAGAACTAGTTGCGTGAAGTTAGATAGATTGATTAACTCTTTATTGCAGTAAATGTATAGTTGACTGGTCCGATTATATCGTATGAAAACTATAAAAATTACCCGAACTTCAACCTTTGCTAAGCTATCAGGCAAACAATTAGATCGTTTCCTTGCTGAATATTACAAATCAATGTTTAACATCTCATTTGCTACGAAAGCCAAAAAGGATCCCCTGCCCGCGTAGGTTGAGGTTTACTGAGCTGTTACTTATATGATCCTATCACAATCCCCCAAAATTCAGATTAAACCGGTTAAAAGTAGCTCGATCCAGGGACACTAGGCCTCAAATTGTCAGTACAGGTGCTTATTAGTGCAAGCAAAGATGTGAGTGCATGCGTGTGTGTTTGTGTGCGTGCGCGGTGAAATGCAACTTGTTCTAAGGAGTAGATTCGGGGCAGGGGCCGTCAACATATTGAGAAGGAATTCGCAAATCTATACTTCTTTAATGTTTTATTATGAAACTGACGTAGTTTTGACACATTTTTGTTTTATTTATACGGATCACCGGATGTGATCGAAACTATAGTCGGAGTATCCGATTTAATAGACAATAGACAATTGTTTATTCGTGGCAAAAGTATAAACAAAAAAGCAGTTTTACCTTTTGCCACAAACCGGCCCCAACTCAGCAAGACGCAAGTGTTCCCGTATAAATAAAACAAAAATGATTTTTAATGTTGTTTATTTGAATCATTAACTCACTGCCTGAGCTGACAAAATATCTGTGGTATCGGTCTTCGTATAGATGTTTTATACTTACTTTTCACATACTTCGTTTTTAGTGGACCCTAGCGTTGCGCACCCAAAGAGAATCTAACTGTACCTTATTATTAAGTCGCCTAACGGGTCTATCTGACTGTTATTTCATTACCTATACCTAGATCCGATATTTGTACCTTGTACCTATATCTCGCGAACCGTAATTGATAGCCGGTTGAAATTTTCACAGAATATTCGTTAGACACTTAACTATCGCAGATTATCTAGTGCTTGTAGTGAGTGGTACGGAACCCTCGTTTTCCGAGTCGCAAGTCCGTACACTCGTCGTGCCTCGTACTTGACGTCTTTATTTTTATTCATGTTGGGCACAGCTCCACATTTCCTGTAAGTATCTTTATTGCCTGGACCTGGGTACCTATGTCCTAAAACTGCAATTAGAACCACCTGAGGACGTGCAGCAGCGTCCTCTCGGTTAACGGTGGTGAGCATACTGCGATCCCCAAGCCGCCTGCCAAGCGTGGCGATCATGCCTTCGTCCAGCAGTGGACGTCTTCCGGCTGTTTCTGTATGATATCCTTAAGTTTCCTAGATGTGTCTTCTCGTCATATTATTTAAATTTACTGTCTAAGTCTGTTGGTAATCCAAATAAAACGATCTTAAGGCTTACTGGTCCTTCGAGTTAAATAATATAAAATAATCAATTCAGACAAATGATAATAGTAATAGGTTATAGTCTAGAGTTAAGTTGTTTGGGAATGTAAAATTATCATATGTGTAAATATGTGTATTGTGTTAGATTTGTGTGCATGCTTCTACTCGACCCTACAGCATGATGAAATTTGGTACAGAGATACCTAAATTTGGTTCCTATAGGACAGCGGATAGAACCTCTGGCAACTGCTAATATTTCACTAGAAAGATGTTAACACATTCTCTTAATTAGCATTGTGTATAATTTACCTCATAGAAATAAACCACTTGTTTAACTTTTAGATGGTGTCCAGCTCTAAAAGACAACCCTAAATACACACACACACACACACATGCACACACAAATTGTATAAATAATCCTATACTAGTACCCTAACATAACATCTATAATTTAATTGTGGTAAAATTTTAGAATTTTGTAACAATGCGCATTAGAAAGTTATATGCCTTACAAAATTCACTTAGCGTTAGCACAAAGCACTTAGCACAATATCAAATTACATAGACAGTTGGAGATATCACGTACGCCTTGTTTTAAACAACAAACATGTTAATTTACTGAACAAAGTTCAACAACAGTGATTACGTAAATAACACGAAAAAACTCTCACTGGAATGGTGTTAGGCGACCTAACTGCCGTTTTTTAGCTTTTTGGTAAGACTTACGCACTTAGCCTAATAAAGTTGGGTGTATTTTGTGACTAGCTACGTCTCATTGTCGTACTCACGATTCTATATTACTCGCCTTTTCAAAGTAATATACCAAACTTTGTCTAGATCGGTTGGATAGTTTAGTCTTTATTTATTAATGAATATTTGTTCATTGTTATTACACAAGCTTCACAAAAAAGGTCTTAAATATTTCATTTTAAATCTTGTAAAGTCGAGGAAAGTCTTGAAAAGTCTTGAAAAGATAACAAACATACAGAGAAGCAGTTACTTTCACATATAAAATTGGCTTCTTTCATAATGTACCTACTCGCATAATGTCTGTCTTACTAACGCAATGGAAATTATCGTAATTTAGATATGGCTAGTCTAAAACGTATTTCGTCTGTATTCTCAAGCGCGTCGGCAGCGAATTATTACTATAAATAAATCTATTGTGAACTATTGCAGACCATCAAGATTTGGAAAGTTAAGTATCTTGGTCACCTTTTGTGACTTAAAGGGTAAAGCATAGAAAAGATAATATTGTCATATCTTTAGGGGATATGTCGGTGCCCAAATGAAATACCCAAATCAACGAAAATTGGTTTAATAATGTAGGAAAATATTACAAGGACTGATCTCTTAGAAGGTTATGTCGCAAGTGAAGGATGACAATTAAAAAACACTACCACACTATACTATAGTAACATCATCTCGCGCTACGAAAAGATGCACGATTTGAGCATACGTATGTTGATAGTTGAAACTAATAATAATTAATCAAGGTCGTAAGAAACTTATTAATATAACATATCGTGATTAAACTTCTTGGCTGTAATGCATTGGTGTACGCAGAAATCCATCGATATCGTATCTTGAAAGTCATAATTCCGAGTGATAGTTCACAGCTGCTGCTATGAGCAAAACGTGACGCTAACCATTAGGCATCTTGATTATCCTCACTCGAATAAAAAATCTATATTTTCCGATAAAGAGGTTCCCAAAAGCTGAAGGTTGGCTACACCTGGCATAGAGTAATGTTACATGGTAACAGGTCCCGAGTCGGCCATTTTGGTAAAGTTTTTTAGTGCGACCGAATTTCGGCTGCCTAGGACAATGACCCCGCTGTAGGGCTGCAGAGTCCTTGGAAAGGAACCTTTTCTTTGATGTTAGAAAGGTCGAGAGTTCCTACAAGTTCAAGATTTGTGACGTTGCTAGGTGGCATTATGTCGGATAGCTTTCGGATTAATACCGAACTGTAACCTCACTATATGGGGTGTTTTAGTCCGTGAACACTTAAGAGTGCTAATCTGCCCATCAATGTAAACAAGATTAAGAATACAAGTAATTATAAAGAAAAACAAAACTGCGCCCACTTGAAACGACTATGAATATAGTCTTGGACCATGGACTGAATTTTTACGCACGAATTTAGCTTGTTTTCTAAAAGATTTTCACCTCGATGACTTGATCAGTATTGCTCTACAATAACTGCCTTACTGTCTTATAGCTCATTTGGTAGCATGTCTGTCTTCAGAGATGTAGGGCGTGGGTTCGATCCCCACCCAGAGCAAACATTTATGTGACGAACATAGATGTTTGTTCTGTGTCTGGGTGTAGTATGTATTATAAGTATATATTTACAAAAAATAATTGTATATAAGTATTCTATCAGCTATCTGGCTACCACATTACAAGCTTTGCTTAGTGTGGGGCTAGATAGCGCTGTGTAAAAATTGACAAAAAAAAAGTATTGTTTTATTCAGAGTGCTTGACAAACTTAGGACAAACAGCAAACTTATAAAATGTTTGGATTCAAGATAATCGGATTAACTGTTCGTAAGCAGTCTATTTTGACTTCAAGCCTAGTTTCAAATTGTGATTTCACAAAACTAAATTTTTTGTTTTTTGTAGTTAGGTCACTCTGGTTCTGGCAGTTTCGTAGGTAAGAATATATTTTAATTCAGTTAATAAAGGCTCTTACCAAAATACCGAGCAAAATACCTTTTAAATTAGAGCGACAAATAACGTAATCTCATAGTTGTTTACATGTACGTATGGATCGAATTAGCGACCTCTAGGGGTCTTACGCGTATTTATTCAGGCAGCCGCGACCCGCCCCCCTCTCGTACCCAGGGGCGAGGGGTGAAGGGGGTCATCGAAAAAACCCTTTAAAGTGAAAAGTTAGAAAACCGCGGCCTTTTGCCCCCTCCACCCTAACCCAACGGATAGGCACATCCTGTTACTGTGTGATACTGACTATGTGTTTTTGGATCAATCCGATCGTACCATACTTAATTTTTGTATAGATACGGGTGATATGAGATTATACGTTAAGCCTGGATTGTTTTGTCGCTGAGGTTGGTTGCGTAGGTATGCGAAATCGTGGAAATAGGTCCTATATAAAGGCCGGCTATTTCATAAAATAGACAAGTACCTATTGATTACCATAATTATCATCTATTTGCCAGGTAACCTTTGGCCATATTAGAAAGTATTTTTACCTCTTTTTTTTTCTTAGTTATTGGCATCGCACGTTGTGCAATCTGCCAGTGTCAAGTTTATGAATTTTCACATTTATTTGTTATCATCAAGTGAAATAAGTCATGAAGTCACAGTAAGTCACACGAAATTAGTCATAGTCGAGTCTAAGTCATACCCTAGTAAAGTTGTGGCGACTTTACTATGAGCTACTATGGAGTTTTGAAAACAACACGAAAAGACATGTTTCACCACATTATATCACTTGCCCACACTCGTGAATATAATTCAACACTCAATGAATAAAACACCACCATTTTTAATCTTTAATTCACGAAAAAACACAAGTTTAAGAAAATAATAGAATGCAACGACATGATTTTTCCGTGTTCCCGCCAAAACTCTTTTACCTCTTTACATATCTAACAAAGTGACAAGTGATGACAATCAAATAGCTCTCCTGAGTATAGTGATGACAATCAAATAGCTCTCCTGGGGTATAAGTGTCACACATAGAGTAAGTAACGTAATAGTGTCACATGGTGTCACACGTCTAAACAGTTCAGTAGGTACCAATCACAATTTTCTACGAATATCAACAACTATTATTCGAAACCTTGACCGCAAGCTAATTTTTAATGAATTGACTTATGAGACGAGCGAGTCGGTTGCCTGGTGGTAAGCGACACACCTGCCCTTAACAGTAGCAGTGCTAGAATTGTAAACTTCCGAACAAATCCTGCGCCGCACTGCACTGCGCTCATCAACCTGAGATATTAGATGTGAAATATCTTTATGCCAAGTAATTTCTCTGGTAACATTGCCCTTCAAACCGAAACACAGTAATGCTTGCACACTACTGCTAGGCTATTGAATAACTGACAAAAGTGGGGTACTTCCCCAGGCGGACTCTACAATAGAGTCCTACCATAACAATGTTAAGGCGCTGGTACCTAATACATTTGAAGCACTGCTTTTATATTCGGGGCACAATATGTTAGCACACTACAGCTTACCTTTCGCTATACAAAAAAAGCAAGAAAGCAGACGGGCAGCTATAACATAGTCATACCACTATACGATATCTATCAAAATTAAGTTTCCTAACACATACACAACCAAGACGACACATTTAACCCCATTTCCCCACATTCGTGAGATACCCTCAACCTCAGCCGTCAGTTGTTAAACCGATCCACTCGCGCTCAAGTGATCCAACTTAATAAATTCACTTACAGGCTGGTCGGGTTAGGAATCCAGTAGCAACATTATTGGCGTTTGGAACGAGGCCTCCGGGCGACATTGATCCTAGCGAGTTGTACCACGTACGAGCTATACCACTTCGAGATACGAGAGGTAGCGAGTCAACATCATCATCATCGGCCATTACCCGCTCATCGTATAAGTCTCTGTTTCAGCGCGTCATCTTTTCCAGTCCTGTGCTATTGGGGCTGTATTGTTCCATCGTCTATTATCCTTTCGAGTAGCGGGTATCATAAAGGTTAAATCTCGTTTTTGTCATTATCACAATCGCAGTTATGGGTTCGAAACTGACTTTCGTAACTCCGTAATCTCCGAAACTTGACTGCGTTACGGCTCAGTTGGTAGCACGTCTGCCTTGATAGCTGTAGGAGGTACTGGGTTCGATTCCCATTTAGGACAAATATTTTTGTGATTCCCGTAGATGTTTGTTCTGTCTGCACGTATATATTTACAACAAAAAAAGTAGGTATATAAGTATTCTGTAAGCTATCTATTTCTCATATTACAAGCTTTGCTTATTTTGGGGCTAGAAAGAGACGTGAAAAGTGCAAATATAAACACCTCACCGCCCCACCCCACCGCTTTCCAGTTTCAGTTTCAAGTTTTGTTGTTGTTATGCTATTATAAGTTCTAGTGTTATGTAACGTGTTTCTAAACCTCTCTGCTGCCATGACTCGCGCCAGCGGAGACTCCATCCCTATCTGAAATCGTTTCTAAATAAAACACGCTGCGAGCCCCGCCGGAGTACCTACACACCAGGGCCGCTAATAAATTGCAAAATAATAAAGGCCCGAAGCCTTTTTTCGACCCTCGTCCGTAGATAACATTGTATTAATGTTATAATGTTATAACTGAGGCCTTAACAAATGTGCTGTTTTGTGTTTTCACTGTTTCACAGTTTCTTTTTACCCGACAACGAGGATATTATAATAAAATCATATTCTAACTACTAGCGGCTTGAAAGAGTTAGCTCTCTTTGTATCAATCCTTAAAACGCGGCCTTTTCAAATCCTAATGTTGGCTAGAAAGAAAAAATTGAAGACGCAATTTTATATTTGCTGATATTATTACAAATAATTATACAATTATGTCTTTGTGGCTTGGTTTATCCTCAAGGGTCAACTCACACGTACCACAACCACACCACACTGCAATGACAAAACGTAGTGACGCAGTGGCTACGTGTGAATAGTGTCGCTGCAGCTTTTTGGAGTTGCGTTGTGGTACCGACAAAATATGTCGATGTAGTTGCGTTGTTGCTAGCAGTTGCGATGTGGTTGCGTTGTCGCTAGCAGTTGCGATGTGGTTGCGTCGTGTCCAGACACAGTTCGACTCTGGGTTTCATAGAGCGCGCACTGTCGTTGCGTCGACGCAACGTTGTATCTGCGATGTGGCCGGCGGCTATTTCACTGTGTAGCTGGTGATTGCGTTGTAGTTGCTATGTGGTTGCGTTGTGTTGTGGTTGCGATGTGGTTGTGATGTGGTCGGTATCAACCACGCGGTCGATAATGACGGCAAAATGTGGTACGTGTAAATTCTACTATTCATTTTCAATACAAAATATGCGCCCGACCACGTGTAGTGGTTGTGGTGTGGTTGTGGTACGTGTGGGTTGACCCTTAGCCACGCTACAAGAGAACAATGGATTGCTGTGATTTTTGGCATGGATGTTGATATAATGCAGGAGAAGAAGAATAAGGATGCGGGTTCACGCGACTCGGTCTCTGTTTTCACTCCTTGGAAAAGGTCACCGGATGTGATCGAAACTTTAGTCAAAGAATCCGATTTAATTAAACTTGAATAGTTCAATTTAAATAAAACAAAAAGAAATATATCACATATCGCACTACGTTGCGATTATAGTAGGCGTCTTTCACTGTCGGAGGCCAAAATCCACTTTGGGGTTGCCGTACCAAAAAAGTAATACAATTGAACAGGATTCATTTTTAAATGAAAGTGAGGTTTGATTTAGGTTTTTTTTTTCAAATAATAATAAAATATGACCCAACAAAGAGTGTCTATTATCAAGTTCAATGTTACAAACGCCTAGCCACGTCTAGCAAAGCAAAAGTCAAAGCGAATTGAATGATATAAATAAAAATAAAAATATTGAATAAAAGGAAATCTGCAGCGTCACGGTCACGGGTAAACGCAAATAATAACCTACGCCTACGATAGTCATAGACGTAGACGTAGTCGTATCGTAGACAAGTCTACGAGAACCCGTAGCTTATCCTACGCGTAAGCGCACCCGTGCTACGAAGGCATTTTTCAAAATTCGAAATGAGTTCAAAAAACAAAAGAGGTAAAAACTGACGTGGTTTTGTCACATTTTTGTTTTTGCAACTTTTTGTTGTTGCACGCGCGACACGCGTGAACTGCACACGCGTTGGGCTCTGTTTTCACTCTTTGAAAAAGGTCACCGGATGGGATCGAAACTATAGTCGGAGTATCCGATTTAATTAAACGTGAGTATTCCCGTATAAATAAAATAAAAACCAAAAGAGGTTTTGAACTTTTAAGGTTTTATTACGTTCTTGACAACGATACCATTTATTTCTGTGGCTATTTTAAAACCTACCTCTGATTTATACGGTGAACATTCCAGATAAAAACTGTCACTGGTTGGATCACGGTTAGATTTGACAGTGTGTATCTGTATTCGTAGTTCCAATGACCATTATTGAACTGATCTGATGATGAGATAAGCGCTTTTACAAGCGCACCTTAACATAATTTTGATTAACGCTTCTCTCTTGACTTTGACAATATTGTAGAATAGGCGTACCTATACACCAAGAAACATTTCTCAGAATGTTTTGGAAGTAAAACAACAGAGTAATAAAATAACCGGACGATAACCAGTGAAAAACGTGAAGATTACAAATAGTCGCTCATTCAAATCGCAAAAAAATATAAACCCGTTGATGTTATGGGTGGTATGCTATTTTTTTTATTCACAAGATAATATCATGTTTTTTTATCTAGTTCTTCAGCGTGGTATTAGATTGTGCCAATGATTGTAATTTTTTAACCGATTTAAATTGGAGGAGGTTCTGTGTTCGACGGTATGTATGTTTTTTTTATGTTCACCCATTTCTCCGTCAATTGTAGACCGATTTTGAAAATTATTTTTGTTATACTTCCGTGGTGGTCCCATATCAATTTGAAGTCTATAGTTTTTTTTTTAAGTTACTTGTTTTTATAAACTGGTGACATCCACTTTATTTGCTCTAAAGGGCATGTGACATTTTGGCCTTTTCATATAAGGAAGTATGGGAAATTTGTACCACTAGGCCACCTGCCTATGGGAAATGTCCTTAGCCTTTACTTCAATTTGATTTTCTTAAACTCGTAAAACTGGAATTTTATGAAATTTTCATAAAATTCCTAAACCTCATTAAGGATTGCAAATATTTTTATTTCTAGCGAGCTAATATCGGACTAATATGACCGTTATCCCAAGTATGTGTAACGATCCGGGGCCATCCGGCACCGGCGGCCTCGCTAACGGCGCGGCGCCACGGCAAAGGGTATCCCACTAACGATTCGTATTCCGTAAACCGTTTTAATGCGTACCTTCGGACATATTTAAAACACAAACTTTTCCGTACCCGAGGGGGGGTCGGGGCCACCCACTCAAAGTGCCCACATTTCGGTAGTTAGCGAGAGAAAAAACGGGAAAAAACAGCTCAAGCAGGGTAAAAATACGTAGTTTTAGCTAATCTGGTCGGGTCGGGAGGCTTTAAACTGGGCCGGGGGTGGTTTTAGGCATTTTAACACTGTACAAAAATGAGGGGGGTGAATGGGGAGTGTGTGGCGGACGTATTATGTGCGAATCTATTTATGTGATGCCCCCCTGCGTTAATATCGGTATCCATGGCGACGCCGATTACTGCAGCGCATCTACTCGATTTTTCGCCGCTTTTTCCGTTGTAATCAAATGAGGTGCCGCGCGTGTGTGTGAGGGGGCATGTCCCCCGCGCCCCTCGGGGGGACACGCGTGTACTCAATTATCCGCAGTGAATCAATAGCAGCGAGATGAGGGTAGTTGTGATGTTTGTGACGCGAGTAATGCCTTTTTATCTGTTTAATTTTTTCCCTGTTCGCGCGGCTGTCGCGCGACCCGGAGCGCCTGTTGTAATTTGTCGCGCGACTCGGCTGTGGCCGCATTGTTTTGCATCTGACCTATATTTCCTGTTAGCTTTGCTTCCGGGAATAGAGTAACATGGAACTCGCATAACGTGCCTCTCGGAAGCTTCGTTTATCTGACATCATAGCTTTTGAAACAACATTTTTGTTTTAGCTTTTGGAGACTTCTCGGAATGCGTACGTTAGGTCATGTTGTATTTGCAAGATGACATGTTTTATTAAATGACAGCACATTACAGAAAAGAATCCTTTCAGGCGTATGTCTGTTTCTATAATAATTGTAGTAATAACATCTGCATCCTTGGCAGATTTTGAAGCAAATGTTTTTATATTTTAGTTTTTGATTTCTGAAATATAATTTATTTACACAAATCATATGGTATACTTCTACTAAGTAACAAGTTGTTTGCCTGAACTTATAACTCCATTAAATTTTATAATTTGTCTTGGAGGAGTTGGCTGGTTAGTATATTCATGCATTTTGTTCATATTCAAACTCTCGAACTCAAATACGAGCAAATGGAAATAGAGACCATCTCAAATGAAAAATAATAATATTTGCACCAATCTTTTGATTAAAATATTCAAACTATTGTAGTTATCGTCAAACTAAATAGGTATGCACATACCTACTAATATAAAGTTATTAAGCATAAAAAGGACAATTTTTTTTATAAGAAACCAGAGGATTTATCGTTCTACGTTTCTACGTTAAATCGTTTCTTTACTCAGTCAATAAAGACAGTTTTTTCTGTACGTGTATAAACTTCGTTCGTTCGGTAATTCAAGGCATGATTTAGTCTCATTAATGCTTCGTTTAAAACCGCCATCTCATGAAGTACAGTTGAACTTTTATAGTAATGCTTTAGTAAGACGAGGTGTATTAGAGACAGCTTTCCAGCAGGGATAGACGCACCTCAACTTTTTTCTCCAAGCTTTCAGCCAAACCATGTTGGAATTATCTTGAACTAGATAATACCATGAAATAAGTCGAGCTCCACCCGCTAGATGGCGCTGCGTTTACACTTATCGAAATAAAGCTCATGAGCTTATCTGCAGATAAATAAATGATTAGTACGAACAGTGAGTAGGAATTTAGGAATCCACCCCATTTCTAACAACTCCCCAGTAGCCACCAAACAAGTTGTCAAATTGTCGGCATGGAAAAGGTGAGCCTACGCAGGTATGTTGTGTACACAACTGAAGAGAGAAGTGGTAAAGCCTTCGCTTTTCTGTGGTGTACACTTCTGTGCAGTATATTTGGCAAGTTTAATGATAAGTAATAAAATTTTTTGCGCATCCCTATTTTTTGAGAACTTGCGTGGCGATTACTATACTAAGTTGCAAAAACTACTAAGTAAGCATAATCTATGAAATCTGACTGTTTGGACCTAGGTATGTCCTAAAACTGCATCCAGAACCGCCAAGGACGGGCAGCAGCGTCCTCTTGGTTAACGGTGGTAACACTCTGCGATCCCCAAGCCGTGGGGATTATGGCAACCCCTCCCTATTAAGGGGGAGGCCTTCGTCCAGTAGTGAACGTGCTATGGCTGGCGACGATGATGATGCAATCTGTCTGACTGTCTACCTGTACTACTTTTTTTACGTTTTGACTGCATTTTATGATCCGTCATCGGTAGCTATATACTCTGTCCATTATGTTACTCGCTTTTTGGTATCTCATCAACACAACTTCGTACAACGTCTAGCTAATTATAACCCATATAAATAAATACGTTAGTTCTAGCATTACCTATTGACAAGATTATGTCAACTGTTGGCGTGACCTTGTAGAGAGGGGCTTATTTAATGCGTGTCTACTTGTGCGATATAATTTGTTAGACGCTTTACAAAGTTGTATCGTCAATTTTGTATGACCTGTGTTTGTTTGATGTGTGTGTTTGTGTGAATTAATAACCATAATGGACAGAGTATAGTTGAGTGCGCCACCATAATCCTCTTACTAGGTGAGCGGGCCTTTTCCGCACTAGAAGCCCCTGATGGGCCCATGTTGCGTAGTCTCGGTGCAGCTAGCTCAGCAACCCGGTGTCCCCGAGGAAGACCAGCAGCTCGCCGATGCCGGCGGAGGCCTCTCGGAGCGTCCTTGGTAACCCGAGGTTCGTCGTACATTGTTCTGCCACGCTGCTGCATTAAAGCAGCAACTGCGCGGCTGTTTCTTCCGCTTCCATGCAACCACGACATAGAGTACTATCTGTAACCCCAATAGTGTAAAGGCATTTGTTTAAAGAGCAGGAGAGAGAGGTGAATCATTGGCAACGAGTGTCTAGTTTGGAGTTAGTTTGAAGCTACAAAGCCTCGATCACCGTCGAAAAGTAGCTAGGCTATCGGTATTTTATCGGATACATTTCGGAGAGTGTGCTTCGGATTTGCATGATCTTATTCCCCTCTGCCCATTCTTCTACCGGACGGCCAGAACCTTGAAAGAGCGACACCGTTTTATGGTTGATATACCAAAAACTCGTACAAAACGGTTTGATTCCACTAATTCAATTTTGACGGGCGCTGCCCGAGTGGGTGTTTCCCGATAATTGTAATCTGGGTGTCTTCAAGTCGCGAGTGAATCGGTTTCTTCTAGGCAAGCGTGCTCCATCGTAGACTGTATTTTCGTTTATCAATCGACGAGATGGCAGCCAAACGCAAGCCTATAAACATATTTTAAAAAATCTGTGTCCGGTGACCGCTCCGACTACTTGTCTGAGTTTGTCACGTTTGAGGTTAAGCAGTTTACGGGAGTATCTCGGATTTAACTCCGGGAAGGCTGCCCTTGACTGCCTACATTCCTTGGTACTAGCCCAGTATTCTTTATGTAGTCTATACGTACGTTTGCGAATCCATGGTCTTATTTGAGAGAAAGACAAAGGGATCATTGGTCCGGGTCCTACAGGGCGCCTGGCCGAGCCTCTCTCTGCCAGTTCGTGAACCGCATCGTTGCTTCTGGATCCGCTGTGTCCCTTGACCCATTGGAGAGAAACATGGTTGAGTTTACTTACATCTTCCAGCAGATTGTGACACTGTTACATACCGTTAGCCCTGACGAGGGGTCGTATCGTTGTAGAGGTTTCAGCACAGCAGCACTGTCGGAAAGGATTCTATTACTATGATTAGTTATCTCTCTGCGGAGTACCGCCGTTGCCGCCTGGATGATACCTACGCATTCCGCTTGGAAAATTAAGTTGCTGTCACCCAGGGTTGCCGTTATGTGTATGTTGAGATCGTCAGAGAATAATATCATAATCCTCTTAGGAGGAAAGAAGAAAAAAAAGAGTATAGTTGAATTTACCTAACTGACATAAATTATACTTTATCTGTCCCGGAGGAAGAATTTCTATCTTGACATTTCGCTGTTATATGTAGTTTGTTTCCGCTAAAAAAGATCAGTAGTTGATAAAAAGATTACTAGTGGCAATTAAATAAATATGAAATGTGTTGTGCGTTGGAGGAGTCCGCTCTTTATCAAAGCAGGATACCCTAGTAACAAAAGAAAAAGATTTTAAGTAGATACCTACACAAAACAACAACAAGTTTTTATCAAATATTTTTATAATAATAAACGAGGCACGCGTGACGTTCCTCATGAGGTGAGCTCGTTTTTCGCGTCGTTACTAGCTATACCAAATAACTCTATCTAGAGTTTGTTTGTATCAAGATTTTGTACCCACCTAGGTACATTTAAGAAGGGGCGTTTTTAAGTTCGCGTAATGAGGTAGGTAGGAGTGAAAAGAAAAATACAAAATAATTTTTCCTTTTCAATATGTTCTCCTGCTTGACGAATAAATTTTTAAATCTTACAATTAGCTTGGGTATAAACCCCACCCGTAATAAAAAAATGTACACGACATAAATTCTATTATGAAAAGTATGGCGCATAGAGGCGTGATGTAATTTTTTGTTTTGTGGGAAAGGGACAATGTTTCCTCTACCAAAAACTTTAAACGCTTATACATATCAGAACATTAATAACCGATTTAAATTATTTATTCAATAAACATATTATATTTACTTAAATTCTTCATCAAAGCTATTGGTTTCAACGATATAAACATCAGTCATCTACCCTCAAAAGCAGGATACTTTTCGTACATTTTCCCCTCCTTTTTTATGATGGCTTATTTTAACTGCTCTAGAATAGAAGCGTAGTATTCTCCAGTTATGAAAATCGTAAATGTCGTCCTCACAAAAACTCCTATTTACCTGTATTTATTTTTGATTAATGTTGCTGCTACTATAAACAACTAAATAAAACAAACACTCGCAAATTACTTAAAATTTTATTTTATAAAAGTAACCGTAAATAAAATTATTAAAATTAATAATGCGAACGCAATTTTAATTATATTATGTACTCTTATTAATTTCTAACTAGTTTTAGCGTTTCTTATTTTAGAATCACCATTTTACAATTCAAAGAGAACATGATCTAGCTAATATATTTTATTTTATTATAATGAAAGCGTTTCAGAGATCTTTTTGAGTTTGATTAGATGGTGCTAGTGCGCGATACAGCTTCCAGGCGCTACGTGGGCATCAGTATACAAAGGACAAATACCTGTCTGTCAGTTACTGTAGATGTTTGTTCTGTGTCTGGGTGTTGTATTGTATATATACCTATTATAAGTATGTAGGTATTGTACACAAAAAAAAGTGGTTAAGCATCTTTCAGTTATCTGGTTCCCAAAGTACGAGGTTCGCTTAGTATCTAATTTAGTTTGTTATTTAGTATTTAGTTCAACGCTCGAAGAACTGACAACCGATGGGGATTAAAGGTTCTTTGAGTAGCGACCGTGAACTGGATGGAAGACGCAGCGTAGGCGCGGCCTTCCGCTATTTAAATATAGGTGGACCGACGACATTGTAAAAGTCGCGGGTAACCGCTGGATGCAAATGGCAGGTTGTCCTACAGTGTGGCGGTCTAAGGGGGAGGCCTTCGTTCAGCAGAGGACGTCTCCGGGCCGATATGATGATGATGAGTATCAATTCGTTCCATATGGCAACATCTATAAAAAAAGGAAATGTTAGTGGCACGTTATAAGCCAAGAATTGTCTTAGGTAGTAAGTAAGTAAGTAAGTTCGTATAGGCTGAGGGGCCAGCCCTATTGTCAGAGTTAATGTGCCGCCCGAAGGCCTCTGACATGGCTGACGGTTGTTGTTATAGAAACTAGAACAAACAACCGGGAAGGTAGTGGATTACCAGGATCTGAGAGCGTTTTGTCGCAAGCCGGGTTAGGATTCATTCAAGCGAATAGTTTGGCTGTCGAAAACGGTCAACAACGGTCGGTTACCAAAAGAAGGAACATTGACACCATATCACCGTCAGCCATGTCAGAGGCCTTCGGGCGGCACATTAACTCTGACACTACGGCTGGCCACTCAGCCTATACGAACTTACTTACTTATTTAAAGTGCCGCACATCAAGTGAACAAGTTTTAAATCCACTACCACAGACATCAATGGTGTCTAGTCTGGCCAGATTCAACGTTAACGGAGCTTCTGATATTCCAGGAGATTTCCTGTATTTTTTAAAAAAGTTCTGATTTTCAGATCATAAGTTTTAATTGAAAAATTATGTTAGTCAAATATAAGCGTGATAAATAACCTAATGGTTTAGGACATTTCCTATGCGTTGGTGGCCTAGTGGAACAAATTCCCATACTTCGTTGTATAAAATAGTCACGTGAATTTGGTCTACCGACAGAGCTGAGCCAACAATTATTTGAACAGTCAAATAACTTTCAAAAAAGATTATAATTTATTACAGAGGCGATTATTGTTTATTTTCTAAATATTATAAGAACTATGTAGTTTGTCGGCAAAACAACACCAGTGATTATGCGCCACCTAGTGAGATAAATAAGTAAGTAGTGTGTCTCCCCATTCACCGTAGATTCAGTTACGCTGCCATCTATCGCGTCAGATGGAACTTTTTTAAATATCTCTGAAAAGCTCTCAAAAATAAGTTATTAAACTTTGTTACAATTCTGCATAATTTATTTAACCCATAAGATGTACATCATAAGATTCAATGTGACTGTTTAACAAATTTTACTACATTAAACAATATTCCATTACAACCAAAAACTGCTCAAGTGTTTATTTTATTTAATACATACTTTTCATAAATACAGAAGAAAATAAAAAAACAATGTGAAATTGTTCCTACCCTAAACTTTATTATAATCATTTAGCAAAATAAATAACTCCTAAAACGAAGGGATCTACAGGGATCATAATATTATATTTTATTTGCTTGGCACATGAAACGTATTCGATTTTTTCACGGACGGCGCTAAATCTAAAACTTAACAATGTTAGGAATTTTGAAAACGTTTATCATTATATATCTATTTACAAATGTAGGTGCTTATAGTAAAACTGTAAAGTGAAAATAAGTGCCTAACTCTATTTATATAGATAAAATATTTAAAATGGGCAAACTTGAAAAGATAGTGAATAATTTAAGGTATGAATTTCGAATTCACTTAGTACACATTAACTGCAGCCTACTTTTATCATTACACACGAAAATAAGAGTATATTGAAATACACTGCAACAAACGATTATAAGGCTAAGTTCAAAAAACCTACGATTTTCTTTAAAACATGTCTGCGAGTAAAATTTGGCCTTCGAGGGTACCGTACCTATTAATATTTATTATACCATACACAACAAAACACAATCTCTGTTACAGTTTTATCAAAGCACCTCTAGATAAAGCACTAACCCACCGTTTAGTTATTACCAAAATATATTACAATTTTAAAAACAATAATCTACATTAAATGGTAAATCTAAGAAAACTTAATAAATAACGTAACATAGTTTCAGGTATGTTGCCTTATTTGATACGAGTAACATCAATTCCTATATCGATAAAGTCTAATTTATTAAAATTGGTGTCGCTAAGGACCTGGAAACTGGGCTTTAGATTTGACCTGATAAAACGTGAATCAAGTATCACTGCTAAACAAAAATAACGTTACTACTGATGAAATAAAGGTAACAAACTCGGAGGATCTCTTAAGTGACAAATAAATTAAAATGGTACTGTATTGCTCTTTGCCAAATCGTTGGTTCTTTAAATCAAATGATTGAGTAATTCTCAAGAAGCCCACGACAATCTAAATACAACAACAATAATAAATAATAATTTTAAGTGAACTTTAAATTTTGTCTCGTTCTCTCAGCAGTTAACAACCATAAAGCTTGAGAGAAAACTAGACATAGTTTAATGTAAGGTCAAAACCAAATTAAAAACCAATCAGAATCAAAATAAAAACTAAGATATCGGTAGACTAGCAGATTTTCAAGCCACCGATTACGCTATGATGGTATTGGATGTACATATAATTTTTCAGTACCTACTACGAGTATTTTTACCGCTCGCACACATACGCTTCTATTAATAATGTTTGTTAGGGAGTATGTTTGTCTCATTTCTTGTCTAAATAAAAAATCTTATGACGAAAAACTCACTTCTGATTGGCGCTAGCACAAGCACGAAGTTAAAATATAACAATTGTTTTATTATTTTGAACTTATTTTTATTTTAAAATAAATAATGTTTTATTATTCTGACTTAATTACAAAACTAAGATAATAACGTACTGATTCTGGTATAGAAACCACAAGGTCTGCACTAAATGCTTTAGTATTTTTAGATATTTTGCAATTCCAAAACAAGGTTAAAAAACAGTAAACTACCGAACAGCCCAATAATACTAAAATATTTCTTTATGACTTTGGGCAAAAATAATTTCTCTCGTTCCGACTCCGCGCATAAGACGCATACATAAATGTTACCCTTCCAAAATCACAAATCTTATCTTTATTTACAGCCCCAAGTCGTGCAATTAACTCGTGCTCTCAGATTTACTGGATTCACTTTCTTCCGTGATCGTGATCATAGGAGGTGAATCGAAGGTGCTGTCTACTGGAGAAGTTTCATTAGATAGTTTCTCAAATTTGGGAGACCCTGCAGGTAGAATTACGTCTTTCACAGACTCGTACACCTCTGCCCTTATGGCAGGCAATGATGCTCGTTTTCCTTTAAGCATATCTTTAGAAGTCAAAACATCTTCTTTAATCGGCTCCATCGTCAGTTTCACCTCAACAGGTTCAGGTGCTTTATCTTCTTCTAACCGAACAGGCAAGCTGTCAGCTCTGTTCAAGCTTTTCTTTGGACTTTCAATTTTATCTGTAATCGGAACAGCAACCCCGTTCTCGATCTTCTTTTGTTCTTGCAGGTGGTGTAGGCTATATTCTCGCGCTTGTACGTCTGATAATAATGGCCCATCTGTGGAACCTTCGAGGCAATATCCCGGCCCTTGTAGAGCATCGCTGCCTATAATTGAGTCTTGCTTAAAAATTGCCGCTGTCACCACTGGCTTATAAGGATCCGACGGAGTCTTACAAATCAGAGGTTCCTGAGAATTGTCATTGATAATTCCTTCTGATACTTGTTCTTTGCTTATTTCATAGCCCGCGTAAACTGGATAGCCAAACGGTCCCTGCTCGTAGCCCATCTGGCTGCCATAGGAGTAGCTGACGTTATGTGACCCGATGGATGACATGCTGAGATCTGATATTGAAAGGCCTGTGCTAGATAAAGCAAGGGCTTTATCTGGTATGAAATTGAAGCTACTCTTCTCGCTATCTTCATCAATTTTTCTCTCCAGCTCTTCAGGTACTCGGTGTATCAAGGCTTGGTTGGTGGAGATCTGAGGATCGTGTGGCGGAGAATTCAGCGTAGATTTGTGGTTGGGTCTGTAGGCGGTTGACTGTTGAACTTCCACCACAAAGATGCCTTCGTTATCGGGTGAATATTTCATTTTAGTTTCGCGGCCGTTTTTCGTTATATCCTGAAACATAGAAATTAATCTTATTGAGTATGCGAAAATATTTACTGACTGATATGTGCAGCGACAACCAGTAATAGGTTGTGATGGTCGCTATGCAGTGATTAGCTTAGACTACTTGGACTTACCGACTAGGACGTAGCAAGGGTGGGTTAGAACCAAAACTTCAAAACTGAGCCTGAGCCGGTCAAGAAAATATTATGAGGCGATTATAACATGGTGTTGGATACTTTCTAATAATCGACTTGTTAGCAGCATTCACAAGTCAAGAATCTGTCGCTAAGCACCTAAAATATTTTAATCCTATGAATTAAAACACGGCGAATATCATCTATGATTACCTCCTCATTTAATATTATGAACTAATAGACCATACACAAATGACCAAACACTTTATTTATCAAAAAAAAACATATTGTGACGATGCCCCGATTGTTTTACAATTGCCTGCGATAGATGAAGACACGCCCTTCTAAGATCGCGAAGCTCTACATCAGGCATTGCTAGAAAAAAGCAAGCCCAGCACGAGGCCGAGCATTATAACCATATTATAACCAATCGTGGTGTAATAGCCCACCTGAGCGGCCCAGAACTTTGCAAGCGTGACGCTTCAGGCGACGATTTTGTCACTCAGCTGCCTACTTACATTCCTCTCCTCGGTCTCGACGATGAGATGGTTGTTCTTCAGCGTCATAGTGAAGATCGAGCCATTGGCTGGCGGAAGAGCTGGCGTGTCACCGTCAGCTGCCTCGCTTCCGCCCGTGCCACCCTCCGTTGAAGACTTTAGCTAGAATTTAGAAAACAAAATAGTTAGTACATATAGACGATTCGGACGGGTGATATATCAGTGAGATCGATTGTTAGATCAATCTGACTACGGATACTATCTAATAGAGTTGGAGATTCAATTGTTTTAAGAATGTATAAGTTTATTTTCAACGTGAAACTAAGAGCATTTATAATCGTTTATTTTAGGTTAGTAATTTTTAGATTCTTATCTTGGTATCGGAAATTCAGATTACGATTTAGGCTCATGATGAGGAATTCAAGCAGAGTTTTATTCTTAAGTTTACTTCAGTTTACTCGCTTACATAATAATTATAATGTTCTCATAACAGAAGCAAACGCTATAGATAGATACAGATTACTTCTTTAGATACGCATTTTGCCTATAGATATGCATTTTCCTTATAGATTTTCATCGCAGTTATAGATACGAATGTTCATATTAGTTACCTATTTTCCCAATAGACATGCGTTTATCGGGTTAGCGTCAGCTTGCTGGGTAACGCTCACTGAAGATAGAAGTAAACGTGCGGCCTTCGCTTTTCTGTTGGTACACTAACAGGCATCGTCACGTTATGTCACGTCACGTCGTCCAACTACTTTTTAACCGACTTCAAAAAAGGAGGAGGTTCTATGTTCGACAGTTTGTAATTTTTTTAATTATGATTATCGATTTTTTGGTAAATTGTGGATCGTTTAAAAAAACTCGTTTAAACATTTGTTCATTGTGTAGTTTAATTATTAATTATGTTAGAACTATGTTTAGGTAATAAAGGTACCGAAAAATGACACAAAATGTATTATGACTTGTTTGGTAAGTATTTTTGATTACAGTACGATAAAATATAAACACGTTTAAAGTAACCAGTGCTTAGCTATAATAACTGACTCGATAATTTTATGACGATAACATTTAATCGTTCCTAACTGTATCTCTACCTAAATAGCAATTTTTTTCTTGAAAACTAATATCTGGAACACAATCACAGTTATTTTTAAAGAAAGTTTTACATTTTTAAATGATCTGGTTTCTGTTTCTTGTTAAGTTTTACCTAATGCTTCAAAATTCAAATAGGTTTTAGTTAAAAGCAAAAGAATAGACTTGCTGGCTTCCATAATTCCTGAGAGATATAACCTTACCGTCTTAAAACACGAATAAAACATATTTTAATCCTATTTTCAACCGACTTCAAAAAAGGAGGGTCTCAATTCGACTGTATGTTTTTTTTAATGTACCTATGTTACGCGATTACTGCGCCAATTATGAATTGATTTTGATGCTTATTTTTTTGTATGGTAGGTTATTACCAAACAAATTATTAGTTAATTTATTAATATTATTAGTTATTACCACCATTATTGTATATATGTAACGCTCCGTATACTCCGTCAATTATGAATAATTCTTTTTTGTTTGGTAGGTGGTCCCATATACATTTTATCGAAATCGGTTCAGTAGTTTGGGTTTTAAATCAAAATTACTAGAAAATATGAAAATATCATCCAGGTATTCGAAGTTCAAGTCGGTTGTTTTTTTTAAAAAAGCTTATATATGTAAAAACTGTTGTGTCTTCTTTTTTCAAACTCAATTCAACACTTTTTAACTAAAATAGGTTTAGTTGTTTTATGCATAGTTAGTGTTTTCAAGGTCAGAGTGAATAGGTATCTTCTAAGTCTGCGTGCCACTATTTAGTACTATTATATATTCTGTGGTGCTACATCGTCGCTTACCATCAGTTGGTGGTCTAACGCGGACTTGTCTGCGATAAAAAAAAAGAGAGTTACATGTTTCTAGGACTCTTGTGTGGTTTGGTTGGATGTGATCCTCTGACCCTGTGATCGCGGTGACGCCATCAAATTCTAACTGGCAGGTCGCGGGTTGGAATCCCGGCAATGAGCTTGAGCTGGAAAATATTTTGGGGAAACAGTAGCATCGTGGTGATTTGGAGTGCTCTGCCGAAACTAGCTACTATTTTCAAATAGATAATGTATTATGTCGCGGTCTGATCCGCTAGGCTAAGCGTGTTTTCTCACACCGTTGCATAACGTTAAGTTAGCTAAAAAATATTGTAAGTCATAAAATATAAAATACTTTAGGTTCCAGTTCAAAAATGTCATTTACGATTACCCATCATGACTATTTTTAGGTTTATTACGTGTTTAATGTCGCATAAACCATTCAAATAAAACTGCATCTCTCAAGATGACATCAGCCGTATTAACTATATTTATTTCCCCAAATGATCGGCGCCTCATCACCTGCCTCACTCCTCACGCCTCGACACCCTCACGCCTCGACACCCACACAACCTCACACTTAGGTCACAAACCTAGGCCCAGCTTCCTTAGACCCGGGTTCGGCGACCGGTCGTCGCCCGCGCACATTTCGGGCGTGTTTTATTTTTTCCTCGCCCTCCCCCTCCCAACCCCCTTTCCTCGCCACCTCCCCCCCTTGGCCTGCAATCGAGTTGCAGTTTTTAGATGCACCTACTCTCGTTGTATGACTATCTAACGATAGGACAGCGACGGCTGTGGAGAAGCTAATTTTAGTAAAAAAAAAAACTAAAAATATGCTCATATTTTAAATGCGAAAGCGTAGAATATTTGTTATTGAGGAACAATGATGGCTGGGATACAAAGATGTGTGTGTTGTTGTGCATTTGCATGTTTTACACTATCACAGGTTCATCTTCAGCCAGAAGACGTCCACTGCTGGGCCATGGTCTTCCCCTTAATAATCACCACGTTTGGCAGGCGGATTGGGGATCGCAGAATGCTCAATGCCGTTAACCGAGAGGACGCTGCTGCCCGTACTATAGTGGTTCTGAATGCAGTATTAGTATCTACTAAGTTCACAATATCCAGCTTATAATTTTCATATTATTATCATACTGCATGTAGAAACACGTACGCACACGAAAACGAAAGAGATGAACAAGTAAAAGCTAAGCTCATCATTCAGACACTTATAGACTAGTAGTTCTGCGAACATTATTAGACCTCCCAAGCACAAACTTCTACGTCGTGTGGAGCCAATGGGATATAAATGACGCCCCGCAGCAAACTGAACGAAGCGTGGGGATTAAGCAGTTGATTGATGACGTACTCGTATTGTGAACTTAATGTGTACCGTGCTACTTGAACTGTCTTTGCCTCTATCTTGTCTAAGAGTATAATAAAAAAAAGAAAAAGAAAGTATATAAGCATTATATCAGCTATCTGGTTTCCATATTACAAGGTTTGCTTAGTTTGGGGCTAGTTCGCGCTGTGTGAAAAAATCCCACCTACATTTGTTTTTTTTAAATATTATAAGAATATGGTAGGTATATGGTGTATAGAGAAAAGAAGAGGTCTAAGCACATGCTTTATGCATTTGGTGTGTATAATAAATCTTTGTGTTAGCGGTCATTAACAAGTACACATAATTTTTTTTTTTTTAAACTGGACTCATAATGTAGCCTAGATATTTTGGACACGAAGACGAATCAGACGACATCTCATACTTCATAATTATTTTACAATCAATGTATGTGCGTACTCCACCGCACTGTTGTTCCACACGCATTCATCGAGAAGTGCGTTGCACTATAGCAAGCCAGTTTGACTAGATTTTTGGCAACGAGCGCATGCGCCGCATTGGGCCCGCGTCTCCCGCGCCCCGCGGCGCTGCTTTGCTAGGGCTGTCCACTAACCAAGCTTAGAATTAGCAATAAATTATCTGAATCTTCATATCGATCATCGTCATTACTAATTGATATCCCACTGCAAGGGTCTGCGAAAATCTTTGAATAAGGATGTGCCCCTCCAAAGTTGCATCCCAATAATGTCTAAACTTACTTAAAAATTTACACAATCAATCAGAATTCTATTAACTTCAACCAACATTTACGTATGTATTTTTAATTAATAATTTAGTAAAAAAAATACGAAAATGCAATAATCTAATACGATTTTTATAAATGCGAATATTGAAAATCCTTGTTCTATGCATCAATCTCTGTGGCCAACTTGAAAAGGCAAAACTTGAAAAGGCAAGAATTTAGTCTCTCTGAGTAAAACAATGTCCCCTTAATTCCTTGAAAATACTTGAAAAACCAACTCCCCGCGGTCCAAATGTATACCACAAAGGGCACAAGTCGTTTGAGAATGAATTTTTCTAATGCCTAGTGCACAGATCGGACAGCCCTAAGCTCACGAATTCGCGCAGTCCGTTGCGCTTGCGCTGCAGTTGTGCCACATACTCGCGAGTGTAGATGAGCTACATCAAGTTTCAAACTACATTCCCAAATAATGCTGGTTTTATGTTCTGCAGTTTTTTGTTTAGCTAGGCATTGGACCAGTGGTAAGATGAGTCGGCGATGTCGTTACCAGCGCGAGTCAGACTAAGATTCTATTAGCACGGGACCGAGCCACGTGGCATAGCTAGGGAGGTTCCTATAGCGTATTTATAGTTCTCAAAAAATAGTGAAGACGGTGGAGAGTTCTATTCTTGGATAGTAAGAATCAATAAATAGAAATATGAATATCTGGTATTAGGACTTAAAACGGACGGTAGTATACCTTTCTTCTACTTGTCCTGTTGAACAGAAAAACGTGGAATTAGGTTACTTGATGTTTTATTTATTTATTGGATATAGGTTTGCGTTAAACACATCCTCCCTGATATTAAGCAGCGATGCGGTCTAGGATAGCACGCTTACCCAGAAGGAACCAGTTTACTCTGTTAGGCGACGATGTGGTCTACCATGAAGCACGCTTGCCAAAAGGATTGACGCACTCGAAACTTGCAGACAGAGTTTATTTCCACTTCCGTAAAAAAGCAACCAGTTGTCAACCCTTGTTAAAAGGTATACGTCGCCCCCGACTCCCATCCGTAGCAGGAACAGTTTGGAACACAAAGGGTATCCTCGAAAGCCTTATCCAATAACGGTATTCTCCGTATTTTCAGATTTCTTTGCCACTCGTACGGTTCAACGTATGGTTTTAGCTGCAGTACGGACTGATCTAATATAAGATACAAAATAATATTACATAAAAAATATACTCTATCCGAATAATCGTTACATTGTAACGTCTCAGTATCCGCTGTGGGACAATACAATTAATGAAATCTTCTTTTGAAATGAAATGAAATATATTTTATTGTCTAAAACTGTGTACAATTTGATGTTAAATTTTCCAACTATAGTAAGCACTTAAAAACAGTTTTTTCCTTACGGACATACAATATTTTTATTTAAACATATTAAAAACAATTCCCATTTCAATTTTCATTTCCCTAAACGGTTTGCTTACGCTGAATTATTAGGTAGCCAATATACTAAACAAGAAAAACTTTAAAGAAGAAAAGTATTGCAGAAAAGCATTTGTCATCGAACTCTAGGGAAATCTTGCAATCGAGACATTTCATCCCAAGACCAGAAAGCTTTAGATTAAGTTCCTACATTGTTATATATTAGGTCGAATCCAAGCGCTGAGTATAATATATGTGTCTTTCCAAATATGTTTATGTATGCTCTTGTTGCTATTATGACAATTTAGATGAATTCTTGGGATTGGCCGGAGACAGGGAACAATGGCCTATAAGTACTCAGAAGAGTATAGATGCAGTCATAAGATCATGATTGATGATCTTCCAAGATAATCATATAGGCAACGATTCCCTTGTTCAGACTAAGATTCAAACAAAGTTTTGAACATCGACGAAAAGTTGCTAGCCTGTCGGTGTATCGAATACATATCGGAGAGTGTGCTTTGGATTCGTATGATCTAATTCCCCTGCCTGCTGCTTATCAGACGGCCGGAGCTCTGTACAGCGACCCGCGAGGGGCGAGTGGAGCGCAACGTTTCATAGTTGACATACCAAAAATCCGAACAAAACGGTTACTTTACACTTTCATTGTGCGAACTTCTAAGCAGTGAAATGTGCTGCCCAAATGACTAACTATCGAGAAACACCCATTTGGGTGTACCCAACACATATTAGGGATAGTTGTCGTTTACACAACGATTGACTCACGACAGAGTATAAGATCTACAGTTTTGTCAAATGTCTTGGCATATCATTTTTGCGTTTTTCCTTACTGCACGACACACTGTAGGTGGCACATTCCTGGGATTATCTCGCCCGGGGCTCGAGCCTGCCGGCACCGACCGCTCGTAATGTCTATAAATACTACAATCGATGCCTAACGACACTTTCTATCTTATTTCTACGAAGCCATATTAACTGTACAATAGCGAAGTTACTTATATTCGATTTTCGAAGGCTACACAGAGATTATCTCTGTGGAGTGTTACATTCTATAGAGATACAGTGTAGAGAACATACCATACGTAGTATAAAGCGCTTTGACGTTTTCATTCACACGGCAAACTCTCTGCCAAAGCCTATGTTGTGTTGCCGATATAGTACATTATGATACAAGTGTGCTATGTTGGTCATTACACTAGAGGCGGTCTCGGAGGAAGCCGAGAGTGTAATGATTAATATAGCACAAGAGTTTCATACGACAGTTTTCATCACGCTTGCGAGGAAAAAACATACTTTTTTGATAATAATCAACCACACAGCGAAAACGTCAACAAATAAACATTTGCGGAAAATGGCGCTTAAACCAGCAATGCGCGCGCAGGTTGACATTTACTTCAGCGGCATAAGAACTCTTTGTTGGTATTACAAAAAAACTGTAAGTATTACCCGGCTATATTAAGAGTGCTTCGTATACATACTTACGTCTAATTGCAGTCACGTACAAACTTGACTTTACCAGGTTATACCTATTATAGCACTAGTGCCGTTATGTAAAGTAAAAAGCACGCGTGCGTAATAGTTTGGATTATGAGCCTAAAACCGATGCAATAAGATCTACTTTACGAGCAAGTGTGATGAAAAGTACATTATAGGTGTCTTCAAATCCAGAATAAACAGGTTCTTTTTAGGTACAAAAAAAGTAAACGTGCTCTTTCCGCATCGTTGCTTATCATCAGGCTCGAAGTGGATAAAATAAAACAATTTTGATTAAAAAAAAGAAATGTCAGAAAATCTCAGCGCTTGAGTCAACTTTTTGGGCATGCAACCGTGAAAACAAAACAGTCTTATATATTTGAGCATATTGGTTTATTCAGTCGCCAAAAAAGTGTCACACTGTTTAAATCGTCTGTAATCTTGGAGGAGTTAGCTCTCTGTATAATCGTTTACTTATACTGTAAAATGTTAACTTCCGGTTTCCGGAAAGTGACAGTGCGTAAAGTTTTAGCTAGTGTTTGATTTTTTGTCAAGTGAGCGTGTCACCGATTACTTGTGTGCGTTCCTCGTCCCCCGCAAAAATTGACAGGCTTTTTTGTTTGAAAATTAGATCTCATTTCCTATCCCGGCTGGGTTTATAATCAAAGTCTGTAATAGACGTAAAGGCTATATATTAATGTATGTATAAATAAGCAACCGAGTTATATTTAAATGCCGCCTTTCCTCGGTACTTGTGTTTTAAAATCATAGATTAAATATCATAAAGAAAATTGTAAACAGTCAGTATTGTTGAACCTATTTGTTTCACATTGTATAACGGCATTAATTAATGTGGTGAAACATATCCTACCGTGGTATGGGATATGAACATAGATTTAACTATTCAAAAAAAGTAAGTTCACATAGGCTGAGTGGCCAGCCCTAGTGTCAGAGTTAATGTGCCGCCCGGAAGCCTCTGACATGACGGACGGTTGCTGTTATAGAAACTAGAACAAACAACCGGGACCAACAATTTAACGTTTCATCCGCCCACGGTAGTGCTTAGAAATAAATGCCACTCACGGTCACCCATCCAAAGACTGACCGGACCGTCCGTTGCTTAATATCGGTGATCGTTTAGAATCACCTTGACAAGGTACGCCACTAACTATGGAAAGAACTAATATAACTCCTCCAAAGAAATGAGGCACAGAAGAAAATTAAAGATGAGTAATGGATCTCGCACCAAAATTAGAGATTCATCGGGAGACCGGGATATAATGCGGTACGCCTGAGACTTTATTTTCTTTTAATAAAAAACAACAGACATCTGAAACCCAGAACTAACAAACATAAACCCAAAAAAAACAATGCTAAAGTAACCCATTAAAATTGACAGCAATATCGGATACAGTTAGCAAACTACACCCAACCCTACCTTTACTATTTAAGGTTCCTATTTATTATTTTATCACTTCATGACACACGACTGGGGTCGGTATAGTACCTACAGTCAGGCACAAATCAATGCCTCCGAGCCTCTGAGGACCGGACGGTCCCTCCGGCACTCTCGATGTCTCTGTACCTACTTGAATGTATTAGTTATTGAAGGTTGAGAAAGTAGCTACTATTTTGGTGGATGGGTTGCCACTTGCCAGAGAAGTAGTTAGTAGCGAATAACTTGCGAATGTTTCGTGCCAGCAAATTGGCTATTAAACATATTATATTTTAGTGGTTCTACAAGGATTTTGATTCAAACAACTGTGTTTTTGAATAAATAATTTGAACTGTCAGCTGATATCGATTTGATCCCGTCAACGATAGTCTCACATCAACAGCCGGAAGACGTCCACTGCTGGACGAAGGCCTCCCCCTAATAGGGAGGGTTGCCATAATCTCCACGCTTGGCAGGCGGCTTGGGGATCGCAGTGTGTTACCACCGTTAACTAAGAGGACGCTGCTGCCCGTTCTCCGGCGGTTCTGGATGCAGTTTTAGGACATACCCAGGTCCCACGATAGTCTACTATCTTCTAACCATATAAAAAACGATGCATGTATGTATGTTGCCTATAATATTGACTCCATAGCGGCTGGAGCTATTTTGATGACATTTTCAGGCAACCTTCACATTAGCCAGCGGTTGATCCTGTGAAATTTGGTAGCCGTGCGAAGCCGGGGCGGGTCGCTAGTATAAACATAATTTTACTACTGGTACCTCACGCCAAACATATCCTTGGTACAGCGCATGCTGGCGCAAGTAACTGTCTGCTCGTCATTTTCATTGTCAATGAAATTTTGTGAAATTTTACGCACCAATCACAAAAGTCAACGACAGCTTGAATTAACGTTATTCTCGTCAATGTTCAATTAAAATGCTTAGGCTGCGCGTCCAATACGCATCGGAGCGGAGCGGACAGAGCGGACGGATTTGTTGCTTATTGTGTTGATTTATATGAGACTGCCAGCTCTGGACCGGCAAATCCGTGCCGGTAGTTCTACCGATGAAGCGGATCCGCAGCGAACGCGCCATTTAGATGTCGATAAAGCAGATTCAAAATCCGAATGCAGTGGACGCACGGTATCGGCATTTTATAAATGCCGACGCTCCTTACGGACCGATTCCGAAGCAGTGGACGCGCAGCTTAACTATATCCCGGCTCAAGTAAGCGATGCAAACTGCTTATGAATTGCTGGATGAAGTTTTAATGTTCCTTTATTTATGATTTCCCGTTGAAGCTTTAGCTTCCTCCGGTTAAAGAGCTACTAAGACTTGTTGCCGTTTAGCGGAGATTATGAATAATACCACAACTTTTAAACTGCTTCCTAACGATACGGAAATTGCTAAACTTCTCGAGTTCTTTGTGAAGTATTTCAATCCAACGCCCCGATGTAGGCCGGCGCGTCTCAAGAGGGAGGGGTATAAATCTACTTTGTGAATTGCTTATTTTGGATGCTAGCATTTTATTTTGTCCTGGATTTGCATGTGTTATCTAGTTCTTCATCAGCTTATGACATTTTGCTGCTGATCGTAGACCTAAAGGCAATTGAGGGATTAAAACCTAGCAGGGTCAGAGCAAGTCGGTTTATGGACGTGCGCTATTGAACTCCGTATACTAGCGATTTTGCAGTTATTAAATAGCGGTCCGGCTTCGAATCCATTTCGACACTCCATCTTTTACCACTTTGATAAATCCATTCCACTTTAAGGTTGTCTGAAAGAGATGCTGCCAGCTGTTGCAGTACAATTTTTAGTTTGCTGCTCAAAGTTTGTGATTGCTGGTCAGAACAGTAAATGATTATATCTTGTCTTATAAATATATTAAATCATGGTGTCCCATTTGGTAAAGATGCGCGCTTCGCAATGTTAGGGTTTCGAATTCCCAGGGTTGCAAATTCTTAGGGACTCATGTAGGTGCATTTGAATTTGAATAACTCACATTATATATTTTGGTGAATGTTAACCAAAACATCGTGTAGAAACCTGAAAGTTGTCCGGAGAAGAAATTGGCTATGTTAATTCGCCAACTTGCACCGGCCCACCGTGGTAAAACTATGGCTCCATATTAAAAGCTGATGCAGATCCACTACCTCACGAATGAGCTGTAGTCAAATACAACAAAACTAATGTGATGACCAGTATTTTAATCGTACTAGTAATCCAAGTTAGTAGAAGAATAATAAGTATAGAGAAAAAAATATTAAGAACTTTAAACTAGCTTCACCATGCTAGCTGGCCAACCTCATTGAGTATTCAGTAACTATAATCCAGGGCGTAACTCCGAGGTCCTACAAGCGCGCGGCCTGCCTCAGGGAGGCGCTCTCGGGCCGATGTTACTGAATAACTTACACAACGCCTGTCAGATTGGCCTCGGCACACGCCTCTCTGATTACAAAATGACGATGTAGTTATAGAACAGTTAATTTGATCACGCTGTTGTTAAAGATGCGAATATTTCATCAAAAGGCATGATGACTACTATTTTTTTATTACCTCATACAAAAGCTGATCATCAATAGAGCCTATCAACGAAAACAAAATTTAAAATAATTCAAAAATTCTAAGTATTTTAATTTCAAGCTAGACAGAGAGCGCGCTATACTGAGCTATGACGTCAAGCCTCAGGCACGGCATACAAATGCTATACTAGCACGTGCTTTGCGAGAAAGGGAAAGAGCATCCCCTCTCTATCCCCACCTAAAACTTTAAACGCTCATATCTCAGAGATGTATCAGCCAATACAATTTATTTTTTCAGTATGTGTAATGTATTTAGTTATATTCATCACTAAGCCTGTTATTTGTCATAAATTAAACATTAGGCCACACGCCTATTGAGCTTCTGCCCAGTAGCAATAGTAACTGAGTTAGTATAAACTAAGCGGCGAACCCTAGATCTATACAAGGTTATACGGTACGGTAGCAACAAGCCGAAAGAAGCTCATTGTACTCCTCATTATGAAAAACTTATAATTTAGAAACAGAAAAAAAGTGTTTCATGTGGAAATGTTAATTGCGCTCCACAAAATGTAGGTATGGAACAGCAATTTTTTTTTGCTGAAATAGCGGTCTTAGCCCTGTTCTAAAATTAAAAATAAATAAACATTAAATTGTATTTATTGAGGTCACACACGGTCAGGCCAATTACATTAGAATCTCACAAAAATAATTATAAACAAAAAAGTAAAATAATAAAAATAAAGGAATACAATACAAAAACAGTTCAATTAAAAATAATAATAATAACAGTAAGAAATTAAAATTAAAAATAAACATGTTAAAATTAATTTTTCTTTTTTTTTTAGTTGTTCATAATGCTGAACACAATGTCATAATACTTCCTAAACAGATAGACTTACCTGATATCCCTGAGTTCGCCTGGGGATGGGCCACACTTCTGCTAGTTATATTATCGCCAAGGAGTGTAAAAATATTACGTAGTGCTTTCCCTGTCTTACACAGAATTTTGAACTGATGCACAAAATCTTAAGTAGCAGTATAACCTTTTGTAGCACAACGCATTTGGTCAAAAACTTCATCTCGTCAGCCTCTCAAAATTTAGACGTACAAAAAATATTCTAATACATAAATATGTTTGTACATACCTTTTTGTCCACTTATATAAAGGCAATGACTCGCTAACAACCTATACCTACCTATCACAAGAACATCTTGTAGATGAGTATTATAATGTATAGAAAGGAATCCTCAGCGGCCTCTCTGGGGGCATTGATTCGTCCCTTTGGAGTCAACGTCCTAACATTATCTCTGCCTATGTGTCAGCGAAACATGTGACGGATAGCTGAAAATACGCAGATTGACTCACTCTTGTATAGTATATACTGTGAAATGAACGCTGTAAATTAATAGCACATACAAAAAACACCTTTTATTTCAATGGAGTGACGAAACGTGCGAGACGTTCGCCTGGTGGCAAGCATCACGCCGTGCCTGCCCATAACTGTAGCAGTGCATAATTGTGAACTTGCGAACAAAATCCTGCGCTGCACTGCACTGCGCTCGTCACCCTAAGATATTAGATGTCAAATCTCTTCATTTCCAGTAACTTATCTGGTAACATTACTCTTTGCTTGGCGGTTGAAGACGTGGCAAAGGTGTGGTACCTACTTCCCCAGGCGCACTGCAATAAGGTCCTACCATTACAAAATTACTTGAGTACATACCAATTTAAGTAGTTGTATCTGTGTAGCTATTGTAGCTATGACAGCTTAGTAGTTAACGTATTTCAGCACGCCACAGAGCATGGGTGGGTTTAAATCCCAGCAATGTGCTTGAGTTGCTGGTGATGGAAAACATCGTAGGGAAACTAGAGTGTAGAGGTATATTTTATATAGTACTCGGTTGGCTAGCTATCACCCTCTTCGTTAGTTAGCTATAAAACTTGAGAGCCATTCTGTAGAAATGACGTCACAGGATACCAGGGGGTGTTATATTATGCCTACTCTACCTACAAACTGCTACGCAGTATCTTTTCTGCTCAATATGTTATATTATATTGGCTATTATATTTGTTCCATATGATAAACAATAGATAAAAAAAATTTTTTTTTTTATATTTGGTTTCTTCATTTTTAATATCAAATTAATTAATTTATTTGTGAACTGTTTTTTTACGATTATTCTTCTAAACCCCTTGCTTCTCTTCCACGTTGCCTCTAATAAATTACTACCTAGAAGTAGGTAACAGCGCGAAAATGAGCTCCAGGCGCTAAAAGCCTCCGCAATGTTCTTTTTACTGCCTAAACGAGTTTCTCAAATTAGAATTACGAGCAGGAGTTTGGCAAGAATACTAAGATTTCACGTTTACGACGACACTAGTGATAATATCGAACATAAAAAGTACATAAAAGTGGCAAAATATTGACTTATATTTAGCTCCGTAAGGACATGGCAAGAGGAACATTCTAAATAGTACCGACATATTGTTTCTCTCCAGTTAGAACTGTGAACTCACTCGCGCTTCGACTGCGCGATATTTCGGTACTTGAGAGAAATTTTACGTTGTTACGTCAAAGCAAACGTATTGTCAGTCGCCGACTAGAGACTGAGCGAATGTTACTCAGAAGCCTTTTCGGAGACCGCTCGACTAGAATCCGTGAGGTATTGGCGGTTTTGGAGTTTATATACAGATTTTCAAATCACTAACTTTTTAGCCTAAGGAAAATATTGTGAGGAAACCTGCATAAGTCCGAAAAAGATTTAATGTCGCATGTGAATCTACCATCCCACATAGGCCAGTGCAGCGTGGTGCATATGGCCTAATAGCATTCGAGTGTAGACCTAAAATGGAATATTAAACGGTTGATTATGCTTACTGCGTTTCCATATTAATTATTTATTCAACTTTCCGTTCACACCGAATCCACAATACCGGCTGTTAGTTTGAACACCGTTATCCTTCTAGGATATCATTGTACTCATCATTATGAACAACTTTTACTATAGGGCCAACCGTGAAAAGAAATCAGTTGTCCATACAATATTTTTATTGAAATTGAACAAAATGTATGGAGTAGTAGGTTTTTTGTTGCTATTTCAGGGTTGGCCCCATAGTAATAGTTTAGTCATAATGATGAGTACAATGAAATCCTAGAAGGATAACGGTGTTCAAACTAACAGCCGGTATACCCACACACACAAACACATACACTCTCTCTCTCTCTTACACACACACACACACACACACACACACACACACACACACACACACACACACACATGCATACAAACACAGTACCTAAGTAAGTACGGCCTTACTGAGCCTGCTTAGAATCCTCGGCTAACAATACGTTTGGTATGAGAACGCCCTGATACACTAGGATATCGAAGAACAAGAACAAAATAAATAATTATAAAAACTGGTTTTAACGATTTCTCTATCGAGTTTTTTTTTTTCTTTTAAATAACGTTTAATAAGTTTGGGGCTCACCGTCAATTATCTTTTATTAAAATGGATTTTTAAGTCTGTACCTATTTTAAGCAAAAATTGTACTACTCTATTAGGTAATAAACTATTTCTATTTCTATTTGTATAAAATAAAAGATAATTAGAACACAAGAGTCAAAATATATTGTCTCAATTATTAAGACTTTTTATGTTAAATCTCTGCGTCATTATTGGTTCTCAAGGAAAAGGGACATTGATGTCAGTTGTATCATGTTGTATGAAATCATTAGATTTGATAAATATGTAAAAATCTTGGAACTCAAAACCGACCACCCTTTCCCTGATAACGTCACAAAGCACAATGAGGTAGATGACGTAAAATAAGCTCTTTTTTTTCAACGGTTAGTGTAGCATGTTTTTTTGCAATTTTAAAAGTTTTCCGAAATTTGTTAGGTACAAAATTTCGTTGTGATGAAAGGACGTGCTTAAAAGGTCAACATCCAACGCTGAGAAGACAAAATCTGTTTTATATTTGACATTTAAATGTGATTAAGAAAGTAGGTATTGTACGTAGCAATAAAAGTTTTAGTGGCATTATATTACAGAGAGATGCAGTCGTTAAAATGAGATCTTTAAGATGTAACTTTTTACATGCTTTATATTAGGTTCACCTGAATCTGTTCTGTAGGATAATATTTATTTATTTATTTAAATGCATTACAAAGCATTAGAATCTACATAATGTAGAAACAAAAGTAGGACTATACTAAGTACATACCCTGAAAGAGCGTCGCATTATTATTACACATTGTTTTATGTACTTATAATATACATTTATATTAGTGTCTTAATTACACATGGTTTAGCACAGGACGAAGATTAGTGTCGTGAGTTTGAAACATAATTGTTATCATCTAGAAATTCATCTATACTGTAGTAACGTTTATTTATAGGTTCTTTTTTAAGTTTGCTATGGAACATTTTTCATCAGGCAAATTTTTTATGTTATTTGGGAGTGCATATTATTAATATTACGTTAATAATTTTCTTACGGAAAGAATATCTATAAAAACTATTCACTCGTCTAGTTACTGGACTTAACTAAATTTGTATAGGCTCAATGGCCAGCGTGGCTAGTGCGAGAGTAAATTTTTGTCACGCACAGGCCTCTCACATTGTTTGACGATTCTTATTCAAAATTATTCATTCCTTGATTGACAGCCCTATTATTCTCTCCAGTATAAAGTTCAGGGCCACGCCTAATTCTCGCAAATGTCAGTTGAATTTTTTTACTCATTAAAGGTTTATAAATACAAACAATACTTCCTACTGCAATCCTGTGGTCAGGATGTGTCGCCAATATCTTAGTGGACCATCACAATTGCTTTGATGTATTTGACTTCAAGTTACCTAAATTTAAACGTGATGTATTGGCCATTCTACAAAAACTACAACACTGAATTTTTCTCAACTTTGTGTAACATTTTTAAATTTTTAGTAGCTTTCTTCGTTTTTAATTACTTAATAATAGCCATTGTTTGACCAATAGCCATTGTTGCCATTGTGAGGACCTGGGTATCTCCTTAAACTGCAACCAGACACACCGGAAGACGGGCAGTAGCGTCTTTTTGGTTAACGGTGGTGAGCATTCTGCGATCCCCAAGCCGCCTGCCAAGCGTGGGGATTATGGCAACACCCTTCTATTAAGGGGGAGGCCTTCGTCCAGTAGTGGACGTTTTATGGCTGATGACGAGCATTGTTTACATGCTGCTGTTATCTTGATCATGTTGTCAGGTCACATGCTTAGGAATATGGTCTAGCCTGAGGGTCTAGCTCTACACCTATTTTCATTTTGCTTTGAAATGTATTGATTATATTCTGTTTTGCGTGCCAAAAAATAATATTTGTGGGGGCGATAAGTCCTGCCACGACGTCCAGGTCGGGGTGTTTGTACGATGATGAAAAGCAGTGATGCTGCAACAGTTTGGAAATTTAATTGGAGATGAAGCTACCTCATGCAAACCGGTAGTGATTCGCGTTGTTTCTGTGGCTTTTCAATGGCACGGCCCACAGCTCGGATGCTCACGCTCTACAGTTTCATTATTCTGCATCCAGCCACGGATTATCCGTGCCACTCAAATTGTATAAGTTACTGTTCAGTTTGCAATTACCGGTTAAATGGCCTACAAAAGACAAAGGTTCTGTTGATTGGATTGACGATTTTAGTCACAGAACAAACAATAGCTGACCTTTGGTAGCGCTCAGTTGTAAATGCGCCTCACGGTCACCCGTCTGAAGACTGACCGAATCGCCTGTTGCTTAACTTTGAGAATACCTAGTCGAGCTACGCCACGAGTCGTACCTCGTCGGTTCTTAGATTCCAACAACGACACATATTTAAAGGCATCACATGAATGTGATGCTTCTAAACAACCTAACCCTACTAACCAAACGACTTTACAACCTCCAAGGATAGCGTGTCATATCCCATCTGCTGGTAATTATGGACCGATGCCGGCAGGTGTCGCCGCGGGTCGCCCCTTGGACCTTCATTACTCAATGCATTTGGTTTTCATTAATTTAATTAAGAGCTGCTTAGTTGTATAATTTGGATAGAAGTGTCAAATAATTGACCCATAAAAAAATTAAGAACAGTTAAGGAGTATGTGCTGAGCATAAAATAAGTAGATAGTTTAACTGAATCTTATATTAATATCGAATAAATAATTGAAATCAACTATTAAAGTCTTCTGAAATATAAGCGTTAAAAGTTTTTGGAAAGAAATGATCTGTCCCCTTCTAGCAAAACACGAGCTATATAAATCTGACGTCATTTGCCACGTTAGTGTGCTCTCTGTCTACCCTGAAACTAAAATGTTTATAACTCCGTTACAGTGTGGTCAATTTTGATGGCTTTAGTTGACAGTTCTAAGTTAATTAAAATCTTGCTTTCACTATTTTACTTGGCATGTTAGCTAAAGATAGCAATACATTAGTTAGTTTAGTTCTATCAACTTAAACCTTCTAAATCGACCACATTATGTGTACATGTTTAAATTTTGTTTTCGATGGTTGATTTTGTTGCGAAACAACTTTTTTAGGAATTAATTAAAATACATGGACATTTCCTATTATTGTTCGCATTGATATAATAAATAATAAAATTGATAATCATCATCAGCCCGGAGACGTCCACTGCTGAACGAAGGCCTCCCCCTTAGACCGCCACACTGTACGACAACCTGCCATTTGCATCCACCGGTTGCCCGCGACTTTTACAATGTCGTCGGTCCACCTAGTGGGAGGCCTTCCTACGCTGCTTATTCCGGTTCGCGGTCGCCACTCAAGAACCTGTATTCCCCATCGGTTGTACTAACTAATCAGGTCAAACTCGATCTCTATTCCTCTTTGAATATCTGGTTGATCATAAGCAAGTTTGTAGTGTCCTTTGATCACCCTTGAGTATCATCACCTAAAAAATGTTTCGTACTCAAAAATAAAATCCCAAAATAAATACCCCGTACAGGTGATCTCAGGTTACCTAAATAATAATTTAAATGGTATCGCCTGTGATGTACCAGGTGATATCACCAAGATAATCAAAAGCAACTCCAAGGATGAGTACAATAACCCTGTTACGACTTAGTAAGTACATACCAAACGTATAACCCTGTAGTACATAGAGTCAAAACCATAAATTACATTGTTCACAGTCCAACATGTCGGAGATCTACGGTACGGACCGAAATTCCAAAACTTTAAAAGCAGCTACCAAAGACTCTAGAACTAATATTTTCACATTTCTTCCCCAAACTCCAAGTTGCGAGAAACTTTTCTCGATAAACACAATTTAAGTTATCTTCGGTCGTAAATTTTGGTTAGCGTAATCCGAGGTCGTGGGTTCGATTCCCGGCTAACGAGAGAAAGCTTCGTAGACGGGTTTCGGAGAATATAGTCGAGTTAAGCATTAATAAGGGGGCGGTCAGTCGACTTGAATGTAAAGTTATTTGGTACTATTATAGCACAGGGTACTATACACTATAGCTATATCCCTTGTTTTCACTATACCAGCAAAGTCCAAGTTGTACAATGAGTTTTCCTTTGATTATAAACCTGCCATTTTCTTTGGTTCAGTTAGTTTTTTTTTTTTTGCGAACCGTAATCGCATTTGTGTTGTTTTTATTTTCAGTTTTATATTCTTAAAATAGTGTTGATTTTATCATAGCATCGAGAACAAAAAAACGTTAAAAACACGTTTTTTCTTAGTTTATTTTGGTAGTCCGCTAAACATGTTATTAACAACACGGTAAAAAAAACCCATTAAAGTTAGGGTCCCATTGGGAACCTCACGCGTACGGAATCCTAAAAGCCTTTTGCTCGTAATGGAACCCCACCGGTGCATTTTCCCGCCATAATTGATGATAAAGGCAGTGTTGCTCCACATTTCGAGCCCATCCACTATTGGCCGACCAAAGTACAGACTATCAATCCACAAAGCTACGTACCGAACATCGGGTACCGTTAGTTCCCGAAACTCCGCAAAGATGCTGCGGTTTACTCATAAAACTAGCTTGATTCACTTTCAAAGCTTTCTACTCTACCTTATGGGCATTACAGTTGAGTTCAAAATTGATTTCAAGAACACTACAGGAAGTGTGGTTCAAGTGCGAAATTTTATGCGTTTTTCAAACAGAATTTTCATTCGTAAGTTCACGAGAAAAAGGTTTAAAACTGAATAAGGTGGGTTACGTCTGGGACGCATTTTGGGTTGCATTTTGTATGGTGCAAGACAATGGTGTAAAATGGTTTTGTTGTGTGGAACAAAGAATTCTTCGTAGCGTAATAAATCTGGAATGTTTATTACGTCACGTATGCAGCAATTTTTCTAAGATGTCTGAGGTTTACAGATGTAATTTCCGGCTCAGTGGATGTTCACATTGCTCACAACAAAAACTTTTTGTCATTAGATTACATGAAAAAAAACATGGCGGCCTTAGTTGATAGGTCTGAAGCGAAAATGTTGGGATGTATGGAGTGAAATAGTTGCGATATAGATTATTAGGCAATATGTCCTCAATATATTAGTCCGAAGTATGACAAATTGTAATTTTTTTATGTGCATGGTGTCATTGGGACCTGGGTATGTCCTAAAGCTGCATCCAGTACCCAGGACGGGCAGCAGGGTCCTCTCGGTTAACGGTGGTGAGCATTCTGTGATCCCCAAGCCGCCTGCTAAGCGTGGGGATTATTGTACAATAGTTGATCCCAAAAGCAGTTACCAAAGACCTTGTATAATTCAAGGGCGGATCCAGGGGGAGGGGGGGTCATGGGGCTGGGTGTAGATTGACTACTGATAGCTTTTCTAGTTGTACAGGAATTGGAGCCTGACTGCTAACCAGCAGCTAATCATGTAACTTTTCGGGATCGCGATTCGGATCGCGATTTGTCATAAATGTCACTTGTCACTGTCACAGCTTCACAGTATCACGGAGGGATTTCTCTCGCTATCGTTATCGAACGAATGCATTGATTTCCTTAATTAAGTTAGGCAAATCCATCGGTCTTTTGGCGTTTCATCCTGCCCTGCAGGGTCAAATGAGTTTTGGCAGTGACAGTGACAAGTGTCTATTTTTGACAACTCGTATCCAAATCGCGATCCCGAAAAGTTACATGATTAGCCTGTTGACTTAGACTCGATTATATGACCCCCCCCCCCCCCCCCCCCCCGACTTAAAAGCTAGATCCGCCCTTGGTAGAAGTATGGGTATTTATCATAGATATAGAAATCATTGGTATTTATAGTATAAGCATAATTATACTAGTCAGCATATGTTATTATGCCAGCATTATGCTGAGTTGGAACCGGGTTGTGGCGAAAAACTATTTTGTACTGTTTAAATTTGTTATGAGTTTCTATTGTCTTGTCTTGTGTACAAAATGTGTTTTTTTCTACAAATAAAATATTGTCTATAGTATGAATATGTAAGTACACACCTAGTACATAGTACATATGTCGTAACCTGTTAGCTGTCTAACAAAAATGCATCCAAACAAATGACTCGAACAAGCTGCCTCGTAGTAACTAATCACTTTAGTTCACAAGCCATTTAACTAACAAAGTGAGGCTTCCCTCCATCCAGTCGTGTGGGTTCGGAAAAACTGCATTCTCGGTTGAAAAGTCTGGCGGACTGCCAGAACTTTTGGTTAAACATTGTATTAGGGTCATTACGTCTATCTAATCGTTTTATACAATTTGCTTTTAATTGTTAAAACATCTGTTAATGATTTTAATTTGCCGAAAACTGTGTCCTGAAGATTTTTTTGTCATTTAAGTACTTAGATTTTACTGTGTTAGAGTAGCCAGGGTTAACATTTATGTGACGTATGTGACGTTGTTTAATGTATTAGTTAGTATTTATAAAAATAAAAACACAATTAGTATTATACCAGTTATCTAGTTTCCATAGTATAGGACTACTTTATGTTATCTGTGGTAGCTTTGCTTAATTTGGGGCTATACAGCGCTGCGTTTTTATTATTATTATTTTATTATTATTAATGATAGGCTTCCTTTTGACCACATCTTGCCAGATGTTGCAACGATGCGGTCTAGGTTGGAGCACGCTTACCCAGACGGAACCTGTTTAATCTGGATTCAACTGTAGAAATGACAATTAAAATTAACTAATATTTTAGTAAGTAGTAGTAAGTTTATTTTCAAGAGTGTGGACACTGGACACTTTAATAATTTTACTTCCTACCAATATTATAAATGCGTAATTGTGTTTTTTCGTTTGTTTGATCCTCTGACGGAGAGCTAAGTAGATAATGTTATTTGGCGTGGATCTGTGGCGTGTGGACCACTGAAGAGAGAAGAGGCAGAGGCCTTCGCTTTTCTGTGGTGTGGACATAGGCTACTTTTATCGTCGTTATCTTCAACCCTATTTATCACCAGCAGCTAAGTACTTTCTAAACTTACACTGTATAATGTTTAGTAACATTTTCAGCTATATGGTGTGCAACGCCATACCGAAAACCAGAATAAACAGAATAAATAATAGTATACTTATAAATTACTATGACAAAATGAATAAAAGCCTGGAAAATTGCCACCTAAAAACAACGAAACTTCGGTACCTACATTTTATTACCTTCAAACGGACTTAAAGCAAAATAATGATACGTAATTATATGAAGTAAGTAAGTACACACCTATCTACACTACTTCAGGTCGAAATAAGCAGCTGAAGCATAATTAAAGTCACGGCTCCAAAAAACGTATTTCTAAAATAACTCCCCCGTAATAACACCAGAAGTTGCCCCGAAATTCTCTACCACACGTAGTTATTACTATTTAAAGCGTATAGGTACCCTAAAAATGTACTTTGGGCAAACCGGCTTACACACACTGATGAAAAATGCACACAGCTGTGATGTGTGCATGTGTGGAACTCTTACGATGCACTCACACGCATAACAGAAGGGCAAAGGGAAATTTTGGCGATATTTTTTTGTGTTCGCAGTTTTGCCGACAATTTAAAGAGCGACAGTAGTTTGTTAAAAAATTCAACGTGGCATGGTTGCTGTAGGTATACCGAGATCACAAGGTGCATTTTTCACCTCAAAGGTGATAACCATAAAGACTTCACTGGCCCAGTTGCGGGTAGGTGTGTTGACATACGTCATTGAATTTCTTATCGGGCAGAGCTCGCTATAAAAGTACATCCCGTAGTCAAAGTTGTTCACAATGCTAAATAAATGACCTCCTTTGGGCTTAATACTGCTCCGCGTAAGCCTGTATAACATTAGTGAGCCCTAAGAAGCGATTGAAAATTCATTTCCTAATATTTATATTAATTTTCCTTATGGATAAATAGAAGATGATGCAAGACCACAGGATACTACTGCTAGATACGGTTTAGAGCCCTAAATTCACGAGATCAAAGACCGCAAGCATGGGCTAAATTATTAGTCGCACAATAATTTAGGGAACGGTCTTTACGCAGTTCAATTTTGACTCTATATCGAATCGTGCAAGGGCATGTCTCTGTGTGTGTACTTATGTATGTGTGAAGGAGATTACAAGTACTAGAAGCCTGTATTTGGTAGCCGTGCAGTTGGGGACGCGATGGCCCATCAGTTTGTAACAACGGTTTTACTCTTTACTTTGTCTATGTAAATGTAGATAACATATATAATTGTGCACGATAAGTAGTTAACATGTATGTAAGAAAATCGAATGTTCAAGATCCATCTATTGACATGACACGTGATCGAACATCATCATCATCATCATCATCATCACCCCGGAGACGTCCACTGCTGAACGAAGGCCTCCCCCATAGACCACCACACTGTACGACAACCTGCCATTTGCATCCACCGGTTACCCGCGACTTTTACAATGTCGTCGGTCCACATAGTGGGAGGCTGCGCCTACGCTGCGTCTTCCGGTTCGCGGTCGCCACTCAAGAACCTTTCTTCCCCATCGGTTATCAGTTTTTAGAGCGATGTGATCTAACATAATAATACCTATAATACGCATGACGAGTGGCAGAAGCCTCATACTATACTGCATCGCCGCATATAACATACCACTGCTGGAAAAGGGTCTATCCTTGAAGAGCGATTGGGCGATGAAATCGATATAAAAAGTATCAAGTCACTGATATTAGGGATAGCGTGTTTTATAACCTGTAACCTGGGTAACTGGGTATGTCCTAAAACTGAATCCAGAACCACCGTAGGACGGGCAGCAGCGTCTTCTCGGTTAACGGTGGTGAGCATTCTGCGGTCCGCAAGCCGCCTGACAAGCGTGGGGATTATGGCGACCCCCTCCCCCTCCCTATCAAGGGGGAGGCCTTTATCCAGCAGTGGACGTCTTCGGCTGATGATGTGCGTTTTATAAATGCAGTGATTAGAGATCACATGGTTTAGGGCTGGAGTTATTAGCAATAGCGTGAATCGGGATTTCATGATTAGGGATTACGTATCGCAATCGATACTCCACCACGCAGGTCCTCTGCGGATTGGTGGATAATCCTTACATTTTTGACCAACTGTCACTTATCATCTAATAGGCTCTCTTAATTAAAAAAAACTATTTACTTTTAACGTATTGTTCTCATCCGCAAAAGACACGAAGTATGGTAATCTGCCCAAATCGGTCGTAGCAGTCGCATAGGTCAAGCGCATTGCTTCCTTCTCACTCTAACATGGCATTTAGAAAGAGACATTCGTATAGGTCTCTAGACCTCAGGGAATGCAGTTTCGACCAGATCTTAATGTGTGCGTAATGATTTTGGTTGTTCATACATAGAGAGCCGAAAATAGGGTTACCAAGCAGCGAGAAATTGTTTGATACTGGTTTTATAAGATAGCCAAGACTTGTTAGCATTATTTATGGTGCTTAGAAGAATTAGCTGGATACTACTAATCAAAGTATTGGTGGCTCAAATAAAAGATACCTACTTAGACATCGTAGGTTTTTTAAATATATTTAAGTCCCTGCCCATTTTTCTATCGGACGGGTAGGACCTTGAAAGAGCGACACCATTTCATGGTTTATATACCAAAAACACGTACGAAACTTTCTTTGTTAGAACTGCTAAACAGTGGAATGCGCTGCCTGAGTCGGTGTTTCCCGATAATTATAATCTGGGTGTCTTCAAGTCGCGAGTGAATCGGTTTCTTCTAGGCAAGCGTGCTCTATCGTAGACTGCATCTTCGTTTAACATCAGACTAGTTGGCAGTCCAACGCAAGGCCAATAATAATAAAAAAATAATAAAGTTTCCTAAAAAAGCGTACAAATTGAGACGCGTTGATATCTTTATAATAAAATCTTTATAATAGATCTCACGCTGTATGAATTATAAATTTATAATATGCATTTGCGTAATTTAAAATATCTTTAAATACTCAGCCAATTATAAAAAAAATACCAGTTAAAAAGTCTCTCGTGCACATAGCTCTGGCCCAATCACGCTCGCGGCATTCCCGCGGTGATTGGTGAGAGAAATATGGACCAGGAATTATTTTTATATACTACATATTTATGTAATATGAGAATTCAGCCAATGTAAAGTTTAGTAAAAGGCTGATTTCATCAAACTGAATATTATCATCATCAGCCCGGAGACGTCCACGTCTGAAAGAAGGCCTCCACACAGTACGACAACCTGCCATTTGCATCCACCGGTTGCCCGCGACTTTTACAATGTCGTCGGTCCACCTAGTGGGAGCCCGCGCCTACGCTGCGTCTTCCGGTAAAATCCCTCAGTGTCTGAAGACAAGGGTCTACGACCAGTGTGTGTTACCAGTGATGACATATGGAACTGAAACGTGGTCTTTAACTACTGGCCTTTTGGAGAAACTCAGAGTCACGCAACGGGCAATGGAGAGAGCTATGCTCGGAGTTACTTTGCGCGATAGAATCCGGAACGAGGATATTCCACATTCCAAAGAACCAAAGTTACCGACATAGCTCGCAAGGTTTGCAAGTTGAAGTGGCGCAGGGCAGGCCACATCGCTCGAAGAACTGACAACCGATGAGGCAGAAAGGTTCTTGAATGGCGACCGCGAAACTGAATATATTTGCATACAATTATGAGTCCAATATAATACGAGAGTAAGTGTAGGATTTTACAAAATCACAAGTAAATAGTCAATCCAAAATTGTCAGATGCTCCCAAAAATACTATATTCTACTATTTCTTCTTTTTCTTCTTTTCAAGTCGGTGGTTCGTTTTCGTACCTATATCAAAGGTCGTGGCCGAGTTCGGCCAAAACTCGGCCACCTCAACGGCACTATCCGTGGCTTCGCACAGTCCAGCAGATCCAGGTACTTCAGATTCTACAACTAAGATGCTATCATAAACAACGTAAAAGTTATAAAACGCGAGTCTAGTCGCGATCAACGGGATTAAACGAGTTGTTTAACATTAAAAATGGTGCTTATCCGGTTTGGGGTGCGCGGCCCCGCGCCGCTGTGTGCCCCGGGCGCGCAGTACATCTGTTTTCCCGCCAAAATTGGGGGAGTGTCTATGAAAACTTAGGAATATCTCATCTTCTACGTAATAATATGCTTAGATTTATATACCAATAGAAGCCCCCTGAATGCTAGTTTATTTGTAACATTATGTGATTACTGAAAAAACTTACCAATAAAACATTTGCTGTGAACAAACATTCTTGTTTACCTTTTTCGTGCACCCTTCGCCCAGTTTTAGGCACAAATAACCACCATATCACTATTATTTCACATGCACACCACTATCAAAACATGCTCTGATGTTTTCTGAACATTTTCACATAATAATATCAACTAAAAAACTATAAATTTGAGGGAAAACACGCCACGTCAAAAAATAACCGCCATCGGCAATTCTCGTCGCGGCGTGCCATATTTTATTATTTTGTGTTGGCTATGGTAATGCTAAGCCAATCAAAAGCCGTCATATCGCTTCCGGTTGAAGTCCTTCAAATATAAGTGTATGCCATTGGTCGATGGAGCACAATATTTAGGCACCAATCCTAGCGAAGTTCTTGTGTGTTACCTAAACATATAGCGCGCCCGAAAAAGTGCGTAAAATGTTAAAGGGTCCGTAGAACGCGCCCAAACGGTTATGTGATCACACATTATATATTAATAGTATGTATATTAAAAAAAAGTATATAAGTATTCTATCAGCTCTCTGATTTCCATTGTACAAGCTTTTCTTAGTTTGGCTAGCTAGATGGCACTGTGTGAATAATTACCACCGATACTTATTTATTTATTTTATCACAAATTGAAAACCTAAACCTATTGATTTAGTAATAATAATAACCGTTTATTGGAGGCAACAGAAATTACTTAAAAACACAGGCCCATATAATAGATATTATAGTGGTGTCGACCGTCGGGCGATGTATGTCCCTTGTCCCACTGAGTAGGTAGGTAATTCTTGCTGTAGATATATGTTGCTTGGTATTGATAGTAGCGAGAAAAACGTCTCTCCGTCTTTTGTTGTTTTTAATAGTTCCTGGCCATGGATACTAGTCCTTCAGCCGAATACATATTTCTACATCGATTCTTTTTTCTGCAGTTAAATGAGTCGTAGTCACAGTCCAAGTCACACACAGTAAGTCACAATCAAGTCCAATCATGCCTTAATAAAGTCGTGGCAACTTTACTACAAGCTTCTTCGGAGTTTTGGAAAAAACACAAAAAGACACGTTTCACCACATTATATCACTTGCCCACACTCACGCACGTCAGTCGGCACTTAATGAATAAAACGCCACTATTTTTATGCATTAAAACCCGAAAAAACACAAGTTTTGAAATATAACACAATGCGGCGACATGATTTTTTCGCGTTCCCGCCAAAACTCTCGTCTCTTCGTCTGTCAGTCCAGTGTTGCCATAGAAAATCGGAAACCGAACGCACCAGCTACCTTACAGACTAACATACAAATAAAAATAATAGCCAGGTGATTGCGTTCTTTCTCCGAGACTTTGGTTTTCATGGTGACTCTAGTCAGACTATCGGAGTGGTTTAATTTATGATGCCTTGAATTGGAAACTTCGAAAGCATTACGTCATATAGCAAGACAGAATAAAAGCTCGTGATGAATTATGGTAAAATAACGTACCTCCCAACATAAAGGCAGCGGCATCGAAAATAAATGAAACGCTGTTTAAATTAATGGATCTCACCATCGAAAGAATCTAAATAAATACTAAGTGCCAATGAAGCGATGCCCTGTACAGTGTTTTGTTTCTTCAATTTCTGGTTACCGCTGCAGTGGGCAAGCCTTATCTCATACCGACAGTTGGTCTCTTTACTAGTGTCATCATAACATAAATCGAGAAAGTACAGCGCTTTCAAAAAATATTATGTGATTACTAGCTTATTCTTGTCCATTGTTTGATATTGTTTCTAATGATATTTATCGATTGTTGTTCATGTTCCCAGTCCTTACAAGGTTGGTAAATGCTAATATATGTATATGTATATATAAACAGAGTTAGTTCTAATTAGTTAGCATACAAAAATTTCATCGACCCTGGGGCAAAATGTATGGAACAGCTGTTTTTGTTTTTGCGATTTCAGTGTTGGCCCCATAGTAAAAGTTGTTTGTTTTGATGTACAGAATATGCCCTTAAAAGGATGGTAAGTGATTAGAACTAACCCTGTATATAAATAATAATTAGTAAATGTAAGTGACAACTTTCAAAAATATTATGTTCTAATGCTCTGCGGGTTTAGTACCACGGTGGACTGCTGACTCTCATTGGATCGTGGCTATCATCATCATGTTGTGATATCTCATTAGTTGGTAAGTTTATTTCAAGAAACACATAATGATCGATCGGAGCGGATGTGATCGAAACTATAGTCGGAGTATCCGATTTACTTAGTTAAACGTGAGTATTCCCGTATAAATAAAACAAAAATGAAACGCATAATGTTCATAATAATTTCGCCTATCATAAAAACAATGAATAGGCTAGATGACTGGGTTTTTTATTGTTCTATTAAAATGTGGCCCATAAATATAGCTGGTTAATGAAAAGAAAATGAAAATCTGATCAAAAATAAGCAACTTATAAGAATTTTAATATTACTAGATACTAGACAGAGAGGCGAAACAGCAAATCGTGACGTCACTTCTCAGTGCGCCATATAAATTCTATTCTGACAAGTAAGACAAAAAATGACGTCACGTAATTTTTTGTTTTGTGGGAAAGGGACAGAGTTGTCTCTAACAAAAACTTTAAACAGAACATTATTAACCGATTGAAATTATTTTTTCAATTAACATACTATATTTCCTTAAATTGTTCATCAAAGCTATTGGTTTCAACGATATCAACATCAGTCATCTACCCTATTATGTTTGAACGCCTAATAAAATGTTGATACATTCTGTGTTTGCTGCAACATTTCATTCAGGCGCTTAACTAAGAAATCGTCATCCCGACTATCAGAGCTCGTCTACCTAAATAATTACTATTTATTTATACTACTTAATTAATAGCTGGAGACCAGAGGGAGCCACATTATGTACACAAAAATGAAATAGTAGAGTTTCTGATTAGTAACATCTGAATTCAGCTACTACTTTTGTAACAACTCATCATCATCATCATCATTAGCCCGGAGACGTCCACTGCTGAACATAGGCCTCCCCCTTAGACCGCCACACTGTACGACAACCTGCCATTTGCATCCACCGGTTGCCCGCGTCTTTTACAATGTCGTCGGTCCACCTAGTGGGAGGCGTTCCTACGCTGCGTCTTCCGGTTCGCGGTGGCCACTCAAGAACCTTTCTTCCCCCTCAGTAGTCAGGGAGGCCTTAATTCCTACGCTGCGTCTTCCGGTAACAACTACTTGTTACAAAATAATAATACGTAAAATTTCCTAAAATATGATTATAAAATTAATATTGTTCCGGTTGGAGTAAAAACATAAATTTTAGAGACTACAGTTATTAAAATGAGGACTTTTGCTGGTTTAGCTTACCTACACCATTTTATTAGCTCTAATAAGCTTATTATTCGGGCGTTTCTCTAATTCAGCTAAAAGTATAACAAGGTTGTTTCGGTAAAACGCGCTCGCACTTACGTGTAATGAGTAAAGTAGTTATTCAATTGACCAGTATTCTTGTTAGCTCAATACTCAATACCCAATTTGTTTATTGCAGTTATAAAGGTTAAAGCTCTCACCTGTGTGTGGTTACCGTCTTGCTTCTCGCTGCTGTCGGACGCTGACGACGCAGTTGGCTTCTTGCAGAACCCAGGACAGTATCTTCTGCACAGGCACCTGAAATTTTTGACACAACTTTAAGGGGGAATCCGATGAGCGCTTCTCCATACAAACGTATTCACCTATTTTCTTGCTATCCTATTTTACATTATATATTGACAGCCTTATAGCTCAGTTGGTAGCATGTCTGCCTTCAGAGCTGTAGGGCGTGGGTTCGATCCCCACCCAGGGCAAACATTTATGTGACGAAAATAGATGATTGTTCTGTGTCTGGGTGTAGTATGTATTATAAGTATGTATTTACGAGAAAAAAAATGTAAGTATTCTATCAGCTATCTGGTTTCCATAATACAAGCTTTGCTTAGTATGAGGCTAGATGGCGCTGTGTGTGAAATATCTCCCATTATTTTATCAGCTATCTGGTTTCCATAATACAAGCTTTGCTTAGTATGGGGCTAGATGGCGCTGTGTGTGAAATGTCCCCCAATATTTATTTATTTATTTATTATTACAATTTTTTCAAAAACTATACTAATACAATGAACACTGGAATATCGCATTATAAATCTGGAATCATATCGAGGACACAGTGTAACAAGCCTAGGCCGCGCTGTTTTACTGGTCGGTTACGGCTAGGGTTGCCATCTTTTTTTTAAGCAAATAGAGTATATTTAATTACTTACTTTTACTTTACTTACTTTTTTTTAGCCTAGATAAGGCTAAAAAAAAAGTATAACATCTGAAAATAAAGTACTATTTAATTACCAGACTATTTCTCTTGCATACATATTTTTTGTTGCTTCTAGCAACATCCAACAAATATTTGTTACTCTTAAATATATTAACGGCATCTTTACAATCAATCCCTAAATTTAAAAAGCAGCCCGGTCCGTTCCGTTACACGTAAAAAATAGAACTCCATAAAAAAAAACATATTAGGTAAAAATAAAGTATTTTCATAAAGTATAAGTACGTTTGGCCAAAATAGAGTACAATACTTTATTATAAAGTACGGGTGGCAACCCTAGTTACGGCACAGCTCAAAATGGAACAGACAATAGGCTGATAAAGAACTATTTTGACTATGAATGGTGGAAACAAGGGTACGTGAGGATAACCCGGGGTGAAAATGCTTGTGGTCTAATGACTGAACATACTGCATCGGCGGATTTATAGGAGTGTTTATATTATGTGTGTGTGTGTTTGTTTTGTTGATCTCAAAGAAGCTGAGGTAGAAATTGTTTCGTTGCTTTAGCTCGGTATAATATTAGCACAATAAATGATTTAAAGTATTTTGGTCTTGAACAATTAATAAGTGAAAAAAATATACAGGATGCTAATCAGTTAGCATCCTTTTAAGGGCATATTCTGAACATCGAAACAAACAACTTTTACTATGGGGCCAACATTGAAATTGAAAGGTCGATGAACTTTTTGTACGGAACAGCTGATATTTTTTCGGGATTTCAATGTTGGTCTCATAATAAAAAATGTTTTGTTTTGATGTACAGAATAATGCCCTTAAAAGGATGCTAACTGTTTAGAACTAACCCTGTATATAACGTGTACTCTTTTCTATTTGTTATACACAAGCTATAGTATTGCTTTTTCACGCTCTATATCCTCCTTTTCAAGAAATATTATCAATTTTTTCTGTTCACTTCACATCAAAAGCGACATCCAAAGATTCCATCATGTCTGTCGGTCGGTATTTGTGAATCGCTTTACGAGCGGCTAAGTCTTATTTGATCACCCTCGAGAAACCATCCGCCGGGATATAAATCTAGCATTGCGAGTCATTCAAGAAGTTTCGAGAATAATATCATAAGTTCAGACGTGATTCGTGTGAGTGTTACGATGTGCTTAGTGCATACATCTTGTAGTTTTCTAGAGTTTTCTGGAAATATGTGTAAATTTTTAAAAAGTCCCTAACGGCTCTAGTTAAGCGAATACTTACATAATTTGTAGGTACTGTAATAGTGTACCAAACATCAATATTTTTGGATAGTGTAAAGCAAAAATTACAGATAGCGCCACCAACGCTGTTTGCTGTTGTTTTTCTTATTCGAAATAGATTTGTGTTTGATAACAGCTAGACTAGTGTTTTGCAATAGTAAGGTTTTGGATGGATCACGGTTACCTAGAAGTATATTGAGATCGATTGTGAAAGTTTTAGTAGACAGAACTACAATAACTAAAGTATTGCTGTCCTTAGCTAATATGCCTAGTAAAAAAGTGATAGCAATATTTTAATTAGTTTAGAATTCAAAATTGACCACATTGTTTACTCTAAGAGTGAAGAAATCTAGATTGTAATTTTTGAACACAGCCCCCACTTGAAAGTATGTTCCCATTTCAGGCTACGTGGGTTTTCATCTCAAGCACACCGTCATTTAACATCAGGTGAGCTATGGTCAAACACCTAGTCTGTCGATGGAAAAAAACCTGAATGTTGGCTTAACCAAAGAAAAAATACCTATATCTTGCGTTAGCTGTCACCTTTTATTTGAGCTTGAGTATCAAAATTTGTCTCGAAAAGCAATTTTACATTATAACATCCTTATACCGAGCAGTCTGAAATGAACCTCCATAGAACACAATAAAGGTCTTTACCAATCGTCTCGTTCTTATTGTATCCCAACACGTAGAAGCAGACACGTGTAGCAGGCACGACACACACGTACGAAATTAAAAGGCAATGTCGTAGAAACTTTATTTTAGCTAAGTACCTAGTTCTCTGTTGGGATAAGTGCCTATCTACAGAGACACGAAACATTTATCTGAAATGTTGTAGGACATACGAGTACATCATTTTGGCCTTACGCGGAAAGGTAGCAAAGTTGGGGCAAACCCTGGTATAAAAAAACCTCTGTCCCATAGAAAAAATTGGTTCTCATTTAATAAAATATATGTATGGAACAGGTGTTTTTTCTTTCGCGATTTCAGACCATGCAAAGGCTGGTGGAGTAAAGTCGCTCTTAATTCTCGGATGTTAAAAGACTAATGCGTGATAATTATGCCAGAAGCTCAAAAAAAGAACATTGGTTTCAATGGTTATTTTTTATAAGTTTTACTTTCAGCCGTAACTGTCCCACTGCAGGGCAAAGGCCTCCCTCTTACCACTCTTCACGATCAAGAGCTTTAATAGTCCAGCTACATTGTTAATGTTCCAAAAATTCGTAATCAACTATAGAATTCCACTTTCTTTGTGCGAACCGCTGAATAGTGTATTGCGGTTTCCGAGTACCCACTCGGGAAGGCTCACCCAGATTATATATATCAGTAATCACACGTTTACCGGTATCTATAATCTGGGTGTCTTGAAGTCACGAGTGAATCGGTCATCTACGCAAGCGTGTTCCATCCTTGACATATGCATGCTTAATATCGTGCGTGATGGTAGAAAAAGCGAGTCCATACAACCATTTAAAAAAATAAGGTTAACGGATAAAAAGTTAAGTGTCACCTGATGAGAAGCGTGGCAAAGAGGACAAGCAGGAGCGGCACCAGCGTCCCGAAGCAGGCCAGGAACAAGGTCTGCACGTCCGTGAACCCTGAGAACACAGACATGACTGCGCCAGGTCACATGCCGACGCGCCCCAGTGTCCTGGCGACACTGAGCCACCTCGCCATGCCTTGTACAACTGTAGTAGCTCACGTCCCCATATGAGCTACTATAGTTGTTCAGGGAAATATTAACAAAATGTCAGCTAATTTTAATAATACGCTTTTTTTTTAAACAACCGACTACAATTCCGATTACCTAGATGACATCTTCATATTTTCCAGTAATTTTGATTTATAAACCAAACTACTGAACCGATTTCGATAAAATTTATATGGAACCACCTACCAAACTAAAAATAATTATTCATAATTGACGGAGTATACGCGTTACATACATACAAAAAAAACGTACAGTCAAATTGAGAACCTCCTTTTTTGAAGTCGGTTGAAAACACAGAGGTTTTCTTTATACATGTATATTGAATGTTGATCTTTAGAACACAAGTTAGTTTTAGAGTAAAACAATTTTAATCCCCATAGATCACATATCTGGTCAATTTTGTATGCGCCTGAGACGTCTTTTGTAATGTTTAGTACCTAAACCAAATGCATACACAATTTCAGAAATATCAGTGTGGTATCCAACCCACCAACTCGCAAGTAGACCAGCGTGGTGGATATGCCACAATCGCTCCTCGAAGGTAAGCATTAAGCTTTGTCTAGCATATTTTGATTAAAAATTGGTAATTTGATCTTTCCGCATTGCTCTATGTGCAGATTTTAGTATTTTAGACCTTATTTTAGACAGGTTTATTATCGGGTTCAACCTTTTCTTTTTACGAACACCGATATGTGAATGTAAACTTTGAACCATTCGCATCGAACGGTAAAAAGGTACAAGCTATGAAAATGTTACATGTGTTTTATTATATAATGAAAATGTTTCGATTTTTAAATCAGTGTTGTTGTTGGAAGCACCTCATAATTTTAGAAGTTTCTCCAGCGAAACACGTTGGGCGCCAATTATTAAACACGTCTTTGTCAAACAATTATCAAATCTATTTTACACATCATGACTGGAATTCGTTTTATTTTGCTAAGTAATATTTGAAATTAAAAATTATTTCGAAATGTCATTTCGAAACCTAAATTTTTGCATTTTCCCAAAGAAATTTTAAAGATGTTGAACCGGACTTTCAAATAATGTTCAGTACAAAATCTGACGACATGGCATTATAATATTCTATATTTATTCTGAAAACTGTTCCCTATTTGGATCCAGTTCTAATTTCTGCGACAATATTAATAACGCTAACCTGCTAATAAATTAATGCCTATTTTTGTTGATTTATAACCATACAATACAAGCCTTTGTATGGTTACTGGTATCAGTAAAAAAATTCAAAAACACATAAAGCGTCGTAATATGTGTCAAATGGGTAAAATTTATCGCATAGCAATCTTCACCGTCATTAACCGATTTAATAAGTCGGAATTTCGTTTGTATTATATTCCAGATCGTGTACCGAGTTATTTATTACCTATAAAGTAACTCCCACCTAGTAATACCAACTGAACTCTGACCTATTCACAGGGGTGAATCGATGAAGATATTTTGGTAGGAAAAAACTAGTCCAACAAGTACACACTACACAACACGACAACACGACCTACATTCTTCACAAGATGTTGATTTATATAATTATATTAACTATACATACTTTACATACATATAGGTAAAAAGGTAAATTCGTTGAAGTTGTTTCGATCACCTGATCGCCCGATTTGATTTGGAAACTTATTTTACCATGGCATTCTCAATATGACTGAGCGACATAAAAATAAGCAATCTGTTAAGCAACGGACGGTCCGGTCAGTCTTCGGATGGGTGACCGTGAGTGGCATTTATTTCTGAGCGCTACCGTGGGTCGGATGACACGTTAAATTGTTGGTCCCGGTTGTTTGTTCTAGTTTCTATAACAACAACCGTCAGCCAAGTCAGAGGTCTTCGGGCGGCACATTAACTCTGACGCTAGGGCTGGCCACTCAGCCTATACGAACTTACTTACTTACTTATAAGCAATGTCCATTGTCCATATATTAGTCCATTGCTGAACATTCATTAGGATAGTTATAGAGTGGCGTAAGACTGTATTGCAAAATCCGACTGGAGAAGTACCATACCTTTATCAGTTATGCAACCGTCACTCAGGTGTGCGCATTAATGTGTTTCGATCTGAAGGGCAATGTTACCAAAGACAAGTAGCTTTAAAAAAAAACAACCGACTTCATATTAATATGGGACCACCTCGGGAGTATACCCATTCAAATAAAAATAGTATTTTCAATATCGGTCTACAATTAAATAAATTAAAAAAACATACATACCGTTCAACATAGAACCTCCTCCTTTTCTGAAGTCGGTTAAAAATACTGGGCATGAAGAGATTGGACATCTAATATCTCGGGGTGACGTGCGCAGTGTACTGTGGCGCAGGATTTTGTTCGCAAATTCACAATTCTGGCACTGCTGCTGTTATGGGCAGGCGATATGCTAACCACCAGGTGAACAAAAAACATAAAATAAACATAGGCGTTGCATAAAGAAAGACGTAAAGACTACTATACTGCGTGACATAAACTACTAACAAAAGCTAGAACTAGATAAGGCGTTAATCTAACAGGGGCAAAGGTCCATGAGTCGAGGTCGTTTCCTTCGAGGCGGTCAAATCAATCAGCGAAACAGCTGATCAGATATCTTGGTTTATTGGGGCATCAATAGCCACATGAGGAAAATAGAGCGTTTTTGTGTGGCCCTTACAAATAAAGATGAAGTAAAATGATAGCAAGCCTAAGGCAGCCGGCAGTGGCTGGAACGAAGGGGTTTTTACCGGTAAAACTACGCCACTCTGCTTTCGTTACAGTCTTTTATCATTTGAAATTTAAATCATTGGCTGTAGCAATTAAAAATCTTTAAGAGTGTACCCTATCTCAGCTATAATAACACCGCCTTTGCCTGGGCCAGGCGGCAGCAAAGGTCTCCTATAAACTGGTTTCAACGCTCGATAGTTTACGTATTTCTTCTTCACAGACAAAATAATAGTATTTTTTTACAATTTATATTATCAAGCCCACTGAAGAGATAACTGAATAGAACGGAAATGTGACTGGCCGCGCTAGCCGGCAAAGTGTAAATGCGCTTAATGACGATTCTACCAATATGCATGTTTTTGAAAGACACGTAGGAAACCAAACCACAATGCATCGTAATTAGATCAATGTTAATTTGTTGCAAAATGGTATTTCGAGCGTTTTACTACAAATGCGCGACCAATGATTGGCATTTTTGTCGTAGTTTCTATACAATTATGTGTGAAACTAGCGATAGCGGTTTTTTGCTTTACAACATTGTTTTGACAGCCATTCTACCTAAGAAGTAGGGCTTTCGCTTTTCTTTGATCAAGCCCTCCCTAATAATCAATTCAATTGTTATGCAAAGTTTCAAGATCTCATTGATAGTATTTTGTAGATTATCAATTTTTAAATTTGCTATTTAGAGGTACTTTGTATTTTTTTCTATAGAGACTTTTTTTGCAGTCGTGTTTCCACGACGATCAAGATCCCTATCTGTATCATGTATTTATTTAAAATTAAATGTATTAGTATTCTCGATCGGACAGAAGTTTGAATTATACAGTGTGACCTCCTATGGGCCGTTTATAAGATTTACATAGTTAGCATTCTACGTTCAATTCATCTCTCTGACATGTTCAAATCTCATTCATTTAGTTCAAAAGCTTTCGTTCTTATTCCTTTGGAAGCAAAAGTGTAGCTTATAACAAACGACGTAGGAAAATCAATTTCATATCTGGATGGGTTTTAATTAAAGCAAATTTGGCTTAAAACGATCGGCCCATTCTGCCCATAACTGTACCTTCATCTATAGGGTATCGGAATGAGGGTATTATTTGGGGTTTGGGGTCCAATCGGTAAATTGGGGCAAAAGAGGAAGTAATATGAGTATATATGTATTTATAATGGAGATATTTCGACTTGTCAAGAAATTGTTCAAATTCATTGAGAAATGCCTCCATTCTATATTATAAACATTTTATCGTGGTATATTTGGTGAGAAAAAAAATGGCGGAACATATACATAGTTCTATATATCACGGTATTTATCATCATCAGCCCGGAGAACTGCTGCACGAAGGCCTCCCCCTTAGACCGCCACCCTTTACGACAACCTGCCGTTTCCATCCATGTTTTCGATCTTTATGTAAGCTAGTAGTTTGTATATCAGAGTGACGAGTGCAGTGCACCGGCGTAGGATTTTATTCGAAAGTTCACAATTCTAGCACTGCTACTGTTATGGGCAGGCGTGATGCTTACCACCAGGTGAACTTCTTGCTCGTCCAATCCAAAGAAAACAATCCAACAATCCCAATTAAAAAAATATTATAAAGTTCGAATATGAGCCAAAATGGTCTAGGGGCTTGGAAGATATGGAGGTCGCGAGTTCTTAGTTCGCTGCAATATGCGATTAAATTCTGTCCAATAATATTTTTAAAGACGTGAGAAACTACTATTTTTCTGGCATAGTAAACACGTGCGTATTTAATTAGGTATGAACGGATGTAAGATGTGACTTTGATTTTTTTGAAATTTATAGGTATAATTTATAGGAACTTAAAAGTCAATCAAATCGTAAGTATGCAATTGCATATTATGTTTTGATGAGTATTTATTATTCTAACAATTTATAAAGAGCGCTTTTTAAAACTGGGCTAAAAGCTTTAAAAAGCGCTCTTAACCTCTAAAACTACTGTTAGTAAGATAACATACCTATAGCCTAATTATGCTAATTAATACTGAATTTTTACAAATATTTGTATTACTTAATTACGACAATAAAAAACTTTCAAAATCAAAATCAATAAAATCAAACCAAAAAGTATTTATTTGAGCAGAAAAAAGATTTGTACCCTGGAAGATTAAGTATGTCTGTTCTTATGTCTGTATGTCTCCTCTATCTTAAATGGCTGACTGATTTCATATTATCAGATTAGGTCGTTTTTGTATCCGGAACGTTACACCTTACAAGCTACATCTTAAAGTGGAGTATTCTATTTCTCATTTAATGATATTCTTGTTAATCAAATGTTCATGCTTTGGCATGTAATAATGTAGTAACGCCCTCAAATGTCCGTAGCATTCGCGCCACGTTCGTCGCGCCCGAGTGAAGAGAACTCTCTGCGCCCCCCGGGAGCAAGACGGAATATAAAACACCTTAATGCGACCCTGTCGCTGTCACAGCCAATGAATAAGGCAGTGGATAGGTGCATGAATGATCCGCGCGTATTTATACAGACTGTAACTAGCTTAAATTATTTTATTTTATTACAATCAGTGAAGCCACACATTGCAAGAAGTCGCGCATAAGATTCCTGCTCGGAATCTAGGCTCGTGGCTCGTAGTCGCTCATGGTCGTATTCGATTCCGGGCCCGTAAGTACAGAGTTATTTTATTTACGTACAGATTAATAAAAACCGTTGGGTGAAGGAAACATCCTGAGGAAACTTGCTTTATCCCATGGAGAGAGAAAAAACAGCATATAAAATGCTTCCATTATTTTCTTGACAGATAACCAAACATTTGTATCTCGAAACATGGAGAAAATATCTTATTACTGCCCACAACGAAGTTTTACAAACTCCTTATCTGCCCAACAAATATTTCATGCCTGAATGATCCCAGCCAGGGCTGCCAAAGCCACGATTTATCTAGCGGTCAGACACGGGTTGGCGTTCTGTGTTATGGGACCGTGTATATTTAGATGACAACACGTGAGAAAGGTGCTTTGGCTGATGGAATATAAAATGAGGTAAATTTGAGCTTTTTTTGTGTTGCTTTAGTTAAACTAGTTGTTAAACTGTGACCTTATGACCCTATATAATAAATAATAAATATTGGGGGAAATTTTACACACAGCGCCATCTAGCCCCATACTAAGCAAAAGTTGTATTATGGAAACCAGATAGCTGATAGAATACTTATATACATATTTTTTTTCGTAAATACATACTACACCCAGACACAGAACAAACATCTATGTTCATCACATAAATGTTTGCCCTGGGTGGGGATCGAACCCACGCCCTACAGCTCTGAAGGCAGACACGCTACCAGCTGTAAGGCTGTATATATATTATATAATCGCAACTAGCATAATGCTCCTGCTCTTATCCCACAGGTGGGTTGGCGCAGCATTTTCTGTTCTCTCCTTGCTCTACCAGTCGTCATCTCTAAATTCACTTTCCTTCATCATCAGCCAGAAGACGTCAACTGCTGGACAAATGTATCCCCCTTAAGAGGGGTTGCCATAATCCCAATGCTTGGCAGGCGGCATTTTCACTTTCCTTATACACATGTAATTTTTCACTAGATATATTCCGCATCCCAATATTTTTGCAGTGAACTTTAAAGAAATGTCATGATGGAAATATTATATAAGGTAGCAAAAGACCCACAGGAACTTGGAATCACTACTTGAGATGATCTGATGCAAGATAGAGCAAGATGGCGCCTTTTAATATCGGAGACCAAGAATTACTTTGGGTCGCCGCGCTTGGAGGATCTAGCTCTCTCTATCTCTCGCCACGCCAGCAAAGTTAGTAACGGAATTTGCTATTCATAACAAACCTAGTTAATGAAATTTTAAAATTATGTTGACATAAACTTGACAACAAAAGTTGACGCCTGATGTGTCTGTGTTTGTAAGCAAGTAGCCCACACAAACACAATTTTAAAGCCTAAATATGACAACTCAGTCAAAGATTTAAAAAAACAGGATCCAATTATAGATCACAATTCGAGTAGAACATGAAGCAATCGAGCTTTTAAAAATCAATCTCCGAATAGTTAACTCTCACCGACGCCTATGTCAGCCTCAAAAACCAGAACATTACACTCTTAGAGTGAGTTGTTACGAACCATAACACAGGGACACCTACCATTGTTAATACAATGGCTATTCTAAAGCGAGCACTTCTCCGAGCGCGATTAAAGTAGAAGAAGTATTCAGAACGGCGTGTTCACAAACTGTACGAAGCTTGATTAAAACCTAGGCACAGAATAAATAGTAGTTAGATAAACTAGGTCTCTTGTAACTTAGTACGGCACAGATAATATATTAGGTACTATACTTGCTACAGGGTAAATCGTACTACGCTTCGTTGGAACTCATTTACGTCGTTTATAAGCCACACAAACCGATTCAAATGAGAGGAACCACTCGAGCTAGTTTATTATAATGAAGTGCTAGATTAAAGTACCTAATTATAAAACTCAAATAAACTCAGTGTCTTTATCTTAGTAGAGATATAAGATAATAGAAGCAAGAAGCTGCGCAATTATAATGTAATTCAAAGAGAAAATATAATTGCCAATTCAAACACGTGACGGTGAAGAGAATCTCTGTTTCATGAAATAAATTATAGGTTTTATGTACCTCTATTCAATACAATATAAATCCGTTTTATTATGAAAACTGACGTGGCTTTGACACATTTTGTTTTATTTTTGAGTATCCGATTTAATTAAACGTGAGTATTCCCGTATAAATAAGACAAAAAAAAACCGTTTATTTCGAAAAAAAATTTAAGACATTAAAAACATAAACATTATAATATTATGTCATACCTACCACTATTATATTATTCTTATTATTTTTATATCTTTAATTGTGTTATTAAAATTCTTTTAACATTTTTAGTTTAGTTAATTACGTTTTGTATTACCTAAAAATCTGCCATTTTTTATTAGTCCTCTGTAGGGCATAGAGCTACCCTCAAAGGACTATATCCACCACGCTGGCCCAGTTGCGGATTGGTAGATTAACATACGCCATTTAATTTCGTCTCCGGACGTATGCAAGTTTTCTCACGATGTTTTTCTCTGCCACAAAGCCAGTGGTACGAAAATCCATACGTAAATTGATACGGGCCCGGGATTTGAACCCGCGTGTCCGCGACTTCACGATAGCTCACGGCTATCGGTAGCCTAATTTGGTATTACCTACTATTGAATAATTAAGTCGACTTTAATGATACCAAAGCGAAACCTGCCAATTTTTTTTACTGAAACAAAATCTGTAGAAAAATATCTAAAAACTCCACAAATCTTTTTTGTAGCTGACTATATTGAAACATTAGCTTTTATTTTCAATCAATAATACTTTTCCTGCGTGTTATTTGCTACTTTAGCTTGCACTTAATTTAAGAGAGTCTGTAGTTCTAGATACTTTATAAAATAGTATGAATATAGTAAGTGCCTTTCTAAAACTCACTTGTATCAGGAGCGAGGTCGTTATCCACTTCGTAGCCTGTGATATTCGCTATATAAGCACTCTTGTTCTCTAAGCCCATTGGCTTCCCCACTTCTACTAACTCCACATAATCTATCTTCTTCAGCACATCACTACTGTTTTTATCTTTACTCATATCACTTATATCATTAACACTTCTATTACTAAAATCACTCTCGTTTATCTTTCCCGCTATTAGAAATTCGAATCTTGGCATGTCTGAGAATTCAGCGCTTGGTCTATCAACAAATTCCGCTTCGGGATTGGCGAGTATATCTGTTATTGTTTCTTCGCGGTCTGCTTCGGAGTTCATTATATCTTCTAAAAGGGAGCTTGATATGTTTATTTGTTTTTCAATAGCTTTGACGTCGTCTTTAGGCATTTCAAGGGCTCTTGGTGGCTTGTTCATAGTCTTGCTTGACATCGCTTCATCTCTATTCTGCTCAGCGTTAACAATTGCTTCCATATTGCTGTTAGAACTGACATTGGTCTCTTCAGGAGTCTCGTCGTCATTAGCGACGACTAAAGTATCGGAGTTCGGATTGACTGGTATATTAAAAGTGTTGTTCGTAGGGAATTTAATCACTATGTCTGTGGTGTTAAAGTCGTGTGGTCTCGGGTGAACGATGTCAGCCGTTAGGAGCGCATTCAGAAGGAAATACATGAGTTTTAACTTTACGTTTGTCATTATGCGGTTCAAGTTTCCATGGCAGAGTTGAGAAGTTTCTTCGGAAGTCGATTCATTAGAGCACGCCGGGATCCAGCCTGAGAACAAAAGGGAATTATTAAATAGGTGTCAGAATACGAATTGTTATAAAGGTTCAAGTAAGCCTACACAGCCAAAGCCGATGAAATTGTGGAGGGGCGGCGATTGCAATCTGTGTTTTTAGCAATATAGTTTTACGCAAGTCTGCTCAACTGGTAGCAATATTTTTTTTGTTGAAATCTAGGTTAATGGAATCAATGGGCACTGGATCGGGACGTAGTACCTCTTCAATAGTGCTTATTACTTACCAGTAGAGTACAATCAGAGGAACACATTTATTGTAACAAAATTGTTTTGCAGCAAATTATGTTTATGTCTAAAAAAGTATTTATTAAAAACCAGTGTAAGTATATGCCGACTACACTGGAGAGAGCTAGGAAGAAGAGCTTTCGTTTTCGCTGAGGCCGACTACGTTGGTGAGCTGGCGTGGTACTCACTTTCAAGAGTGATCCCACGTTGTTAGTAAAGCTAATGACATATCAAAAAATGTAGCGTAAATTAACTATTCAGTCACGAGACATACTCAGTCGCACATGTTCGAATTTCTTTTCAGATATTGATAGGAATACAATTTTTCCTACTTACTCGTAGTCAATAACGTGATCGCAATGGTTTGGTTGAAACTGAAAACACATAATTGGATACTAATAGTGCTTGTAGCTTGAAAAATAAATAAACCTATTATATAACTATTAGAGTCATAGTTTAACAACAGCGCTATCTGTTAAATGTTAAAAAGGTGTTGGGTTATTATACATTTCAGTTACTTTCTACTTTGGTTGATTTTTTTCTTTATCTTATGGATTTGGTACACAAAATAATAACAATTTGAAGAGCAATTTCTCTGTTTGTAAACATCTCTGGAATATAAGCTTTGCTTATTATATAATGAAAAGTCCTGGAATTTTAAAAGACGGAAACATAATTTCATGTATAAAAGCAATTTTGGGTCTGGTAGAAGTAAACGAAGTTAATGAAATAAATTAACCAGTTTTTGAAACCAGCATTACTAAATGCCTATGCCTATCCCAATTCATTTCCATGCCATGGAATATATATAGGTATAGGTTCTTGAGTTCTCTAAGAAGCCGTAATAAGATCTTACATAGAAGTTTGTTAATATTGCGCATTTAATTTTATATTGCGCAGAAATTAAATTACGTTTGTAAGAATAGTAAGAGCGAGTGATTTGAGCACAAGTTCACGCGCAATTTCGGTGCTACCTAGTTATTGTCTTTTTTTTATCCCCATACCCAGCAAGGAAGGCCATGATGATGAATAGTTTTATTACTGTTATTTTGTAAAGTGAACGTTTACAATACTTTAAAGGAATCCACAGCGTATGTATAAATGGCTAAATAAGTGAAACTCTTTCAAATGAATGTATATGTTTTTGTTTTATTTATTAGTACGGGAATCGTCATCAGATATAGAACGTTAGCTACTGGACGAAGGCCTGCTTTTTAATAGAGGGGTGTTGCCATAATCTCCACGCTTGGCAGGCGGCTTGGGGATCGCAGAATGCTCACCACTGTTAACCGAGAGGACGCTGCTGCCCGTCCTCCGGTGGTTCTGGATGCAGTTTAAAAACATACACAGGGCCCGGTACCAGAGAATACGGGAATACTTAATACTCCGACTATAGTTTCGATCACATCCGGTGACCTTAAGAAAAGAAGAAAGAAGAACGAAAGAAAGTAACAAATAAGAATTAAGAGAGAGAGAGAGAGAGAGAGTTTTAAGAATTTTGACTGTAATGTATATGTTGCAGTGTTCAAAACCACACAAAAGTAATTTTGACTGATTTTGCTGGTTAATACTACTTTTGACTGGTTAAGAGTTTTGACTGCAACATATATTTTAATAGCTTCAGTGCGAGCCCTAAACACACATGACCGCGTTAAATATCTCCAGTAACCAAGTACGGTTGTTTCCGAGTCTTTTTTCGAAACTTCGCTACCTGTTTTAGTTTATCCAACACAAACAGGCCCAAGAAAATGTTCTTTAAAAATGTATAGGTAGGTAAGTACAAACAAAAATCCCCGCACACTTAAGTTCTGTTTTGCAGAGCCACGTGAAGAGCACATCACTGACCTGATGATACGAGTAAGTACGATTGTCGTTTACTGCTATATCAGTAGCTATCAAGATATTTTAAGTTTTTTCAAAATCATGAACAAAAGACAAGATTTTTGTTTTATTTATACGGGAATATAAATAAAACAAAACAACACACAGAACAAACAGGGACAAAACAAACAGGCCGTGCAGCTGCGTCCTGCTTAGCACAGGACGCAACAGCACGCGCGTCGGGCTCTGTTTTCACTCTATGAAAAAGGTCACCAGATGTGATCGAAACTATAGTCGGAGTATCCGATTTAATTAAACGTGAGTATTCCCGTATAAATAAAACAAAAATGTGTCAAAACCACTTCAGTTTTCATAATAAGAGACAAGATGATCAAGGAGAACATCCGGAGTTTCGTTGCTGCACTAAGCTAAAAGAACCATATTGGATTATGATAGGCTGAACCTGCAATTGCGAAAAATATAAGCTATATCCCGTAGAATAATACAATTTATCCAACTATTTCATAATCATAATCTTTATAATTATCAATGTTATATAATACATTTATGACTAGTGAATAAAAACGATCTAAAACCAACTTTAAATCTAGGGTAAGAGGTAGGGTCCCAAAAACGCTGGAAATTCTCTGTGCGAGGAAAGAGCCAGCTCTCTTGTCTCATTTATCCTAGATGAAATAGAAGACAAAGAGTAGAACAGTATTTTATTTGAAGTTTAGTGATCGATCCTATCTACACGTAGGTAAGTAAGTTCGTATAGGCTGAGTGGCCAGCCCTAGTGTCAGAGTTAATGTCTCTGAAACTCTCTCTCTCTCCCGAAGGCCTCTGACATGGCTGACGGCTGTTGTTATAGAAACTAGAACAAACAACCGGGACCAACAATTTAACGTGTGATCCGACCCACGGTAGCGCTCAGAAATAAATGCCACTCACGGTCACCCATCCGAAGACTGACCGGACCGCCCGTTGCTTAACATCGGTGATCGTTTAGAATCACCTAGACAAGTAGGTATAAAAGTGGTTCTCAATATGAAATACCATGACCTCCCTAGTAGGTACAACCTTTCCGCGTAACCCTATAAAGGAAAGCCAGCCTGCTGGTCTGGCTGCTGCAGATGGCCTCGTGTGAACAAACGCGGATCCACCGCAATGAGCACGACACAACCTTAATTGGAGGTAGATAGGCTAATAGGGAATATGCATGGGTTTTTTAATTGACTCACATAAAAACTGACTGGCAACAAAACAAATCATCGAAAGTATTTTTTTATATGTGCACAAATAACGAAGTTATAAACATTTTTGTTTCATGTTAGACATCCCTGTCTGTCTGTGTAACCTGTGTTCCTCCCGGGCACTATACTAGGTGGATGACGCCAAAGTCGACGATTCCAAACAAATTCTATGATTCGACTGCACGTGTTTAGCTAGAAAGGGACAGATGACTAAACCCCCCAAATACTTTGAACGCTTATATTTCAGGACTTTACCAGCTGATTTCAATGATTTTTTCGACGTCAGCATCGAATTCTGTCATATTCCCTATTGTTACATCCGAGCGAATTCCTTTGTAGAAATTTCCAGGGGAGGATTGTACACTTAAATGCAAATTTGCCGATGAAGCCGGGTCAAGCCGGGTATGTCTCCACGGATACCGGGATCGGACTGAATTAGCCGCGGATCAGGGAGAGTTGTATCCACCGATACCGTGATCCGTTTCCCTCGCAAAAACAAATTCATAATTATTTTACCCACTGAACACGGTGGTATCCGGTGCCGTACAAATAATACCTATGACCGTGACCTCAACCTTTTTTCAGAACTAGATCCGCGCCTGCTATATGCCAATATGCCCCCCGTAGGAATTAAAATACAAAAATAAATGGTTTTAGTGTTAGTGAATAAATGTGGTGCGTAAGTGTAAATATCTAATTGAATATAATTTGTATATATTAAGTAATACAAATAAAACTAAAAAAATCGACTTTACTCCGTGACTAATAATAAAATTGGACAGTGGGTCCAGTCGACCTATTCAAATGTGACTAGGTTGAGTGGACCCGTGGGTCCACTGGCAAGCGGGTCCAGCTGACCGAAGACTCGGACTCTGCCTTCATAGATTTATTATATAGGTACACCTACACATAATAAATCTATGTCTGCCATAAAGTAAAACACAGCCAAACACCAATCTGTCTAACTTTGATTATACACCTGTCCTGTCTAAGCTGCCCATGCTATTCTAATTAATGGTAATTAAATTAAATTATTTTTATTAAAAACGATCAAGAACAAAATAAGGTCCTTGGGTTCTGAACCTTAATAATTTGGTTGCTCTGGAGCTTCAAAAGTTAATAAACAATGAGAAACAAACTTCAGAAGAGGGCTCAGGCCGGAGGCGAGGCAATCTGTCAGCGTCATGTCCGGTGACTAGCGGCCTTTTTAGAGCGAAATTGCGCCTTCTTTATTCCATCACGCAGGCCGTTTCCGGTTCCGGGCCGTATTGAATCTGTACGTGGGATAAATTGTTGTTGAAGTGAGTTGAGTGAGTTGTAGAGTAGTTGTAGACAGGTGAGTTTGTATTATTAGGATGTAGCTGTTCCACCCGCCGCCATTCTAAAGGAAACATGGGGTTTGTATTAAAACATTTTAAACTGACCTAAATTTAATGTACGAAATTTCAATCTATCCAAAGGATTAGATAAACTGCCAATCAAGATACAGGCTATTATAGCGCTCGGTTTGACCGACAGCCTATGGAAAAAATATTCATTCCTTGAATCCAGAATATAATCTCCATACTCTATTTTTACCCCTTGAGATCAACTCTGGCAAAAAAATATAATTGCTTTTGTTTTAAAAAGTTTATCCTTATACCAATTTATATAGTGATGGAAATAGGTACTTCAAATACAAAGAATGTTCAACACTTTACCTTAGGGGTGGAATTTCGAAAAATCTTGTCTTAGCCTCTACGCATGAAGGCAAAAATGTCAAACCAAAATCAGTACCAGTAAGTCAGGAGCAAGAAAAAAATCTTATACATTAGAAGATTAGGTACAAACCAGTTAGCCAGTTACGTGTTTCCTATTCAGTAATTCCCTTAACCTAAGTCCCATTCCCAAAACCACTCAGGTTCATCCGACAACGCCAATTCAAACCCCAAGTTTTAGGTCACCTGTGAATCCTAATAAAGAGAGGGGAGTTTTGGCGGGAACACGGAAAAATCATGTCGTTGCATTCTATTATTTTCTTAAACTTGTGTATTTTCGCGAATTAATGATTAAAAATGGTGGTGTTTTATTCATTGAGTGTTGAATTACATGCACGAGTGTGGGCAAGTGATATAATGTGGTGAAACATGTCTTTTTGTGTTGTTTTCAAAACTCCGTAGAAGCTCATAGTAAAGTCGCCACAACTTTACTAGGGCATGATTTGGACTCGACTATGACTAATTTCGTGTGACTGACTGTGATATCATTACATATTTGACTTGATTTTCATATAAATACTTGAAAAAATCATAAACTTGACACTGGCAGAATGCACAACATGCGATGCCAAGAACTAAGAAAAAAAAAAAAAAAAATAAAGAGAGAAAAGCGTTCCAATTCGTCAGTGTCATGGCAACTGTAGCAGAAAATACTTTTTATTCTCTCCCAGGGAGGTTTTGGCTCGTTATTTCCGTGTTGGATAAACCTGAGATAGTATGAGAATATTAGGATATTACTTACAGGATAAACCTATTTGGTGCGTTAGGAAATATGTGCGTAAACGTAGCCAAGTTGGAAGGTTGTTCGCAAGGGAATTGACTGGATTGGTACTTACATAGATGTTGATATATCTGTCTGGTAGATCTGACTTGAGGGACATTTTTCTTTATAATATCTGTTTGAATCGACAAACAAGTAATGCCATGAAATTACTGGGCTTGATGAGATTTGACATCTAATATCTCTGGGTGCCGAGCGCAGTGAACACACACACATCAGCCGAAGGCGGCCACTGCTGGACGAAGGCCTCCTTCTTAACAGGGGGATCCCCAAGCCACCTGCCAAGCGTGGAGATTATGGCAAACCCCCTCATTTAAGTGCAGTGCAGTGCGGTGCAAATCAAACTATGACTACTGAATTATATAGGGTTATACGGAACGTATTACTAAGAGGAAAGGAGGTCTTTGTATACATTATTTTGCATAACGCTTACTATAGATAGGCCAAACCGGAATTCGCGAAAAAATAGCTATTTACTATACATACAACACACACGCACACATACATACACATGGATACAAACACACATATTTTTACATATTTTTAGCTATACATTTTGTCGGGGGTGAATTCAGGTTGGGGCTTATAGTAAAAGTTGTACACAATGCTGAGTACAATGACCTCCTTCAACCTTAGTGAATAATTTAATTGCACCCTTCCTGGTCTTCTACGTACCATCCCGGCAGTGATCCAGTGGGTATTATGGTATCCAGTGGGTACCAATGGCTGTAACGGGTGCGTTCACCTGCCCTAATGATCCCACGCTTCCATGGCTCGCTTCACTAGCTAGTTCGTGCTCGAGTGGACAGTTGGTTGGACACACACCTTGTTATGTAACAAGGTGGGTAAATAATTCTACTTATCAACCGACTTCAAAAAAGGAGGCTCTCAATTCGACTGTATGTAATTTTTTTTGTATGTAATTATGAATTGGTTTTGATGTTTTTATTATTTGTTTTATTGTTCTTCAGAGGTAGTCCCATATAAATTTTATTGAAATACTACACAATCGATTAATTTTGATTTTGAATTGGTTTTGATGTTTTTATTTTGGTAGGTAGGTAGTCCCATATAAATTTTATCGAAATACTATACAATCGATTTAGAAGTTTGGTTTTTAAATCAAAATTACTAGAAAATACAAAGATCCAGGTATTCGAAGTTGAAGTCGGATGCATTTTTTTTCTCAAAACGTATTATTAAAGTACCCACTACCTTACGACTGCCCAAAAAAAGAAGTGCAATGCTTTACGGGTTCATGTATGTATGTAGGTATTTGAGTTTCTTTATTCCACCATACCTTCTAAAGGAACGTACCCATACTACGTGACCCGTTCAGTTCAGCCCCCCCCCCCCACCCCTGTCTTCAAAATACTACGATTGGTCACGGAAGGGGGTAGAGAAAGACGAAAGAGACGAAAACCCGAGACGGGTGTCTTAGGTTTTCGTCTAGTAGTCAATATTCTCTAGTGAAATCTCGCACTATATTCAAATATGGCGCGCAGCGTTTAGCACTTTTTAAGCTCAATTTTTTTTTTATTCGTTAACAATTACATGTAAATGGAATTAGATGGAATTACGTGTTACATGTAACAATTATATCTAAGCACGCACTTTTCACGTCACGCGGCAAGGGCCTTATTAATAAAAACAAATATGAGCCATTTTTTTTTACTTTGTGTTTTCAAAATTGATTATTTAGGAATTACTACGTGAACATTAGGAAGGGGGGGGGGGGTCTTGGCATAATATACCACGGGTGGTCACCGATGGGGGAAGGAGGGTAAAACATGGGTCAGGTAATATGGGGACGTCCCCTAAAAGCCTGAACAGATTTGGATATGTGGGGTATCGTTAGAATACTTACATCATCCCGAGTAACACTGGCTATACAATTTTTATGCAGTGCAGTCGTGTTATTAAATATATTTAGGGTTCCGTACCTCAAAAGGAAAAAAGGAACCCTCATAGAATCACTCGGTTGTCCGTCTGTCTGTCCGTCTGTCTGTCAAGACCCTTTTTCTCTGGAATGCGATGAGGTATCAAGTTGAAATTGATATCAAATACGTCAGTCTACAGTCCCCTAGATCTGTAAAAAAAACCACAAAAATACGGCCATTTTTGTGAGTTTTTTAGAGTGAACTAAATGAAAATTCATAGGGTACTTCCCGTTGACCTAGACTCATGAAATTTGGCAAAAAGCAAGGTCACATAACAGTAATTACGGGAAAAATCTGAAAATTAATCATTTGTAGATATATCGTCATTTCTCAAGCCAAAACAGAAATGGTTATTTTGTTTGTTTCTTTAGTTACCAAAAAAAATACTAGATGGCGTTCTACACCGTTAAAACGCGCAAACGTTTTGTTCGTTGGTTTTTAGACAGGTTAGATCGCAGCTGCTTCTAATGAATGTACGACTACGACGAGACTCGACTACGAGCTTATCCCTACAGATGGACGAGAGAGCCACGAGCGTAGGTTTTGAAGAAAACTGACAACTGCATTGATTATTTTTAGTTCTTGCATTTGAACAACATTACAAATAAGTTGGAGGGCTACAATTCAAATTTACCTCTTGAAGTTTGACAGTTTGTAGAAAGGAGTTTTACAAACTAGTTAAAACCTTTTCATAGGCCATATTCTGTGCACCTTAAAACCTACGGAGAAAAGTAATCACATAATAGTACATTATGATACGAGTGTGCTATGTTGGTCATTACACTAGAGGCGGTATTATGCGCGCGAGCCGCAGGCGAGCGCGATAAGAAAGCCGAGAGCGTAATGACTAATAGCACAAGAGTTCCATACGACTGTTTTCGTCACACTTGCGAGGAAAAAACAATTTTTTTTGATAATAATCAACCACACGGCGAAAACGTCAACAAACATTTGCGGAAAATGGCGCCCAAATCAGTAATGCGCGCGCAGGTTGACATTTACTTCAGCGGCATAAGAACTCTTTGTTGGTATTACAAAAAAACTGTAAGTATTACCCGGCTATATTAAGAGTGCTTCGTACACGTACGTCTAATTGCAGTCACGTACAAACTTGACTTTACCGGGTTATACCTATTATAGTACAAGTGCCGTAATGTAAAGTAAAAACCACGCGTGTATAATAGCTTGGATTATGAGCCTAAAAGCGATGTAATAAGATCTACTTTACGAGCAAGTGTGATGAAAAAGTTTAAACCTTTTCTTATGTAAGTAAGTACATCGGTGTCAGCGTTTTTTTTCTTTCTTATTTTTTGGCTTCGCGCCATATGTATTCTGCTAGTTTTAAGTATATGCATATTATAAGTTTTTGATAGTCATAAACTAAAATCATGGTCAAGTCCAAGTCATGCCCTAAAATTGTTAAAACTCGCAAACGGTTCGTAATAACTTTTCACCAGACATATTTTTTTAATTTTGTTGTTAGCGTATTGAACGAAAGTAGAAATTCTTTTAGGGTTCCGTACCCAAAGAGAATCCAATTCTGTACCCTATTATTAAGCCGCCTACTGTGTCTGTCTGTCTGTCCATCTGTCTTTCCAGTCTTTACTGACCTATAATCTCGTGAATCGTAATAGATAGCCGGTTGAAATGTCACAGAATATTCGCTATACACTTAACTATCGCGGATTATCTAGTACTTGTAATGGTACGGAACCCTCGTTGTCCGAGTCCTCGGATTTGACGGCTTTATTTTATAGAAGTTTACTTGTTCACAAATAATATTGTCAATCACTATGTAATATACACCAACTTATGTAAACATTCGTCATGTGGTGAGTGCTGGTCTCCACAAGATGTATATTTAAATTATCTGAAAAATGTATAGATGTTGTTTCATTTTATCAACAAATCTATATTATTAACAAAAGCCGTCTCTATATGCAGTTCATGACAGTAGAGCTCTTAGAATCCTAGACAGCCTCCACAAGTAAATCTTTCACTTACCTATGCTAGCTATAAAACGGATGGACTCTACTTTGTACTACACCAGATAGCTGTGACTCTACGGGTATCTGCTAGGTTATCGACCGGCACACATAGAAGAGGTTATCGAAGAAAGCTGTATTTATGCACCTATTCAAAACAACTAGAAAAAAAAACTTGCTGCTGTCTTTGCGGTTACATTTCGGACCTTCATCTATTTGAAACATAGAGTATGAGCTTTTAGTTCGTTCTCTGCTAGATTATACATATACAATGTGTAACAAAAAGGTTCAACAATACGGAAGGGTATGTATGTACTCATCATTATGAACAACTTTCACTATGGGGCTAACCCTGAAATCGTAAAAAAAAATCAGCTGTTCCATACATTTTGTCCAAGGTCAGTGAACCTTTTGTATGGAACAGCAATTAATTTTTTCCGCGATTTCTGTGATGACCCATATTTTTTTTCATTCATATTTATGTAATTTATTGATGTGACTGCTACTGCTATAAATTTAATGATGTTTAAGAGTCTATGTTACTTGATGAATAAATCATTATTATATTATATTATTATTATAGTAAAAGTAAAGTGTTCATAATGATGAGTACATACATACCCTTCCGTATAGTTGAACCTTATTGTTACACATTGTATATAGCCATAGCTATAACCCTCATAGTTCCATTATTTGGAAGCTTAGAAGGCTCTTTGAAATGGTTTTGGAGTAGAAACGTAGTATGAAAAATAAAAATAATCTCGAAAACATATTTTATATTAAACGGAAAGGAAGGAAGACAGACGCTAATATTCTGACAAAAAGGGGCAAACCACAAAACAATTGCCTAACATAATGTTCATTCAAAGGAATATCTATTTTGCAACAAAAAGAAGGTATTTTTCTTAAACGCCTCCAAAAAAGACTTGGCAATTTATTCAAATAACAGATTTACTTCCATCGGAATAAAATCGAGTTTTATTCGCAACCCGGATTGAAACACATTACTGAATTAAGTGCCTGGAAGATTTCAAGTAATTACTTTTTAAAAGCTGACGCTATGAAAGTTTATTGCTTTTTGTTAGAATTTTCTTATTTTCAGATCACTAAGTCACTTTTCCGAAAAGCGTATACCTACTTACTGTTTGTCTATCATATCAATGCAAATCATCAGTATGTTGATTTTAATTACATTAAGTATTTTTTTTTCGTTGAAAGCGGGGTAGCTCATTGGGAGAGACGGGTGTTTGATCCTGGGCCCGTACCAGCGAGTTTCGGTGAAGGGAAACTTCTTGAAGTGCTTATAATAAGGAGGAAGTAATTCAGTGGAATATGTGTTTCCGCCAACCCGCATCGGGCCAGCGTGGTGGAGTTTCGCACAATCGCCTTTCGAGGCCTAAGCCCAGCAGTGGGATGTTAAAAGATGATGCAGTGACATACTTTTTTTATCCGACATCTAATACTATTATATTGCATTAAAATATACAACGTGTTACAAAAAGGTTCAACAATACTGAAGGGAAAAATGTATTTAATGAACATACAAAACAGAATGTTAACATTAGACTAAAAAACCTACTATACTAGAATAATGAAACTAAAACTAAAAACCTGTTAAAATATAATATAATAACTAAAATATATCATGGATATCCCATTATTCTCATTCTTCTTGGATATCTCAAGGAGTCCCTTTAGGCAAGGTTTCGAAGATACTGGCAGCGTTCCCCCTTTGAATAGCTAGACTGATTCTTTGTCCGAGATAGCTGCCAGCTCTGAAGATACTAAAGGGTGTGTATGTACTCATCATTATGAGCAACTACCCTTCAGTATTGTTGCACCTTTTTGTTACAAATTGTATATTATAATGGGGAGGGGTCGCCATAGAGTCCCAACGCTCGGCAGGCGGCTTGGGGATCGCAGAATGAGAGGACGCTGCTGCCCGTCCTCCACTGGTTCCGGATGCAGTTTTCGGACATACCCAGGTACCACACACTCATCATACTATAGTATAAATGGTAAAAAAACAAGCATATTAATTAACTACGGCAGACGTTTAAAAAAATTGTAGCAAGTTTCTCCGAAATTGCGACGACGTACATTATTTTGTTTTTTTTTAATTATTATGTTCTTGGTATGAAATGTAAATTTCCTGAATTTATTCATATTAGATTGTCTGTGATTTTACTAAAGAACTAGTCTGAAAAGAACATAACAAAATCCAAAAGCCACTGAGTTCAGCTACTTAAAAAACAATATCAAAACGAGTAAGCTCTGGCTTGACGTCTTTATTTTTAGGCCATTAATCATTAACGTCCCACTTCAGAGTGTTATTACGGCTAACGCTACGCAAACAGTGAGTTAATGAGTATCCAATTACTCTGGCTACCCTTCTTTACTCCCGTTTCCCTTGACTTGGGATGCTTACACACTAACTACGCCGACTCTACAACGATTTGACTCAACTAACAGGTTTGAGCATTTGAATGCCTCTAGACTTTCATAGGTCTGAGTGGATACTTTTGTTTTTGTGTTACCAGGTTTGTTTTTGTGTTGGTTAAGAAATTTAGATAGATCATTATTATGCATTTTGGTGTAAAAAGTAATAAATTCTACTACTCACTTACTTTTAGAGCCTTCCGGCTTCTGGAGTCTTTTGTGGTAAAAACAAAGGGGAGGGAAAAGAAAATCTGCTTAATTACATTCATGCGAGCAAAGATTTGCGAGTATATAGACTTTCCAGGATGTTTTTCTGTTCTTTTTCGAATCAGCAGCGCGAGTACCGTTCTATGTCGCTAAATTTGACGTGTACTTTTATACGTAGCATATAGCAGATTTATATAGACGATTTTGAGAATTTATCGAATTTTACCGGTTTAAATGTCAAATATACGATTTCGATGCCAAATTGACAATCGTTAAAGAACGGTACTCGCGCTGCAGATTCGATTATTCGAAATTATATTATTTTGTATAGAGGAATAGGTTTATCAACTTGGAGGATCAAGCTCTCCCTGTCATCAATGATCAATGAGTGGTGTTACAAAACAAAGAAAAAAGAGTTAAGTAAATTGGTGTTAAGATTAGATGTAATTCATTCTAGATATAACTCTATTAAAAATAAAGTTATCACCACAAAAAAAAGTATGTCATTCGAATTTAACAATTTTCTTTGATTTTTACTTTCGTTTCGGATTTCAAAAACACCGCCTGAAATTAACATCAAAATCTCATTTGGTATTCCACGGGCGCCACACGGCGCGGCAGTCGAACAATTTTTAAACAGCCTATAATATTTTATCGGAGAAAACCTTTCGTGTATGATCATAAAAGCTGTCGCTTACAGGTGCTACTGATGTATACTTGGAAATATTTTGACAAAATAATAATATTCCATGAACGTGTTGGTTGTATTATTTTGGTTAGCTCTGTTCTGTACGTACCTAAATAGTACGTTCGGATTTGAATTCCAGAAAGGTCTAAGACCTTAAACTCACGCCTTGATGAAAAATATCTAGCCTAACGCTAAATCGAAGCGAGGTAAGTAACTAAAAAACTGAAAAAAGAGGACTTTACGCAGTTAAAAATCTATGAAAATTATTTTATTAGCTTTTCAATATTTCAAAAGATTTAAAAAAACTGACTTGACGATTCGCAATCGTTACGTCGCACTCTAAAGACATCGTGCTTCCTTTTACCTCAATTAGCACAAGCCTCTAACACAATTGGCCTTTTCAGAGCGCTACATTGTACTAAACACAATTTCCGTGTTGCCTTCAAAAAGCCTAAACGATTTTGGCACGAAGAGAAAGAAAAGTGCTAATATGTAAAGCTAGGGCCACACCGTAGTGGTTAGCCGCTAGCTGATTTCAAACCCACATATTGCAATAGTGTCATCAACCAATGAGATATTTTCTGACAGGCAATAAAAGAAAAGAAGCTCATTGTAGATGGCTCTGACTTTGCGCAGACCTGACGTGCCTGAAGTGAAGTTTTTTATATTTTTCATTCATGTGCCATATATAAAAAAAGAAAAATATTATGCTGTTTTTGACTGGCACTATCTAACGAGTTGAAAAAATCATTTTTTTTATCGTGTTTTGAAAATCACTCATTAGATCGCCTATCCTGGCTTTTCTAAAATAACGATATGGCAACGCCTTATAAAATATCGTCGAATGACATTACTAAATTAACATTAACCAACATTAAATGTAATAAATACAATAATGTAATGTATTAATATGTGTTGTGTATGTTGTATGTATTAAATGTATTAATCGATGAATATTCTCCTCTCTTCTAATCTGCTGTGCCCGACGGGGTCCGTTGAACTTATGTACCTACTTTTATAAACACCATGTACTGAACGGAATGGCAATAAATATCTGAATCTGAATCTATAATATCGCATTACACACACTATCCCGTGAAGCATTTGCAACGTGGCAAAGTCACACACTCGTAATAAAAGTTCGTATATTGTCAGATTAAAGTATCGCCCTAAAGGAAAATTAGGGAAAATTATTAAACCTAAAACAAAATAAAAATAGCTTTGTGTTTTCTAAATATTATAACATAATCTACCTCTAGTAGAAAAGGTCTAAAATTAAACAAAACGCGTCTCCGAAACAATCATAAATTTTAAATTTTGCGTTTAATTTAAATAATTTATATGTTCACACATTTAAATTTCAAGCTTTACATATTCTCTATTAAAAACAATACAGCTCCTGTAAAAAAACAAATGATACTGGTCTCTGCAATACATAGAATCCTAGTGTGGAGACCAGCGTCTTATAGTTAAATTATCTTATTGAGATAGTTTCTGCGATACATCATTTAAAAAATAAGCGCCTGACACTGATTTCATCAGGCTGGCCTTCCCGCGACGACGTCATCGTACAGTTCGCACATTTAGTCACACGCTAGCGGCATACGGTTCACTACGAACCGTTACCTTCGACCGTGGTTCACTTGTGGTTGCTTCGTTTCAATTGTCCAAGGCCATATTTGTATAATTTCACTTATTATTGATTGTCCAAGCAAATGAAGCTAATCATAACTGAACACTTTTATTTTTTATTTTGCAAAAACCGTCATACTAAGTCTCGTAAATTGACTGAGCTATTATAATATGGCTAGACAGTAACAGTTGATGTTACAGAAACAGAATAACCGGGACCAACATTTTACGTGTTATCCGACCTGTAGCAACCTGTAGTGTTGCGTTTAGATGTAAATGCAACTCACGGTCACCCATCCAAAGACTGACCGGATCGTCAGTTCCTTAAAATTACTTTAAATTGTTGATATTTTAGATCCACCTAGTTAAGCTACGTTACGTGCTGCTACGTACCCTAAGACTCGTAGCAGGATACAAAAGTATTTCCTTTTAATTTATACTTTAAATTCATCGTTTAAATATTTAGCCGTCTGGGAATGGTAACAGTAGAAGCCACAATCAGCTTACATCAGTGCATGTAAACACCGAATGCGTTTGATACGCGTGTAAAACTGGGGCTTCTCATAGAAGTAGTAGCCTCTCTTGTATCCAGTGTGGCCCCGACTTAATGATAAAATTGAAAAAGATTGTGGCTACACAAAAGAACAAAAGCGAAAATACGTAAACAAGATCTCCCCGGTATCCGCTTACCTCTCGACTTCTTTATGTTTGGAGGTGTTAGGCGTGTTTTGGCGATTATTTTTAAATGTACGTTATATGGAAAGTAGGGCGCATTTAGCGCCCCGCGGTTCCACCCGCGTTACGATGAAAATCTGTTGAATGGTATTCCGGGAAATGAGCTATCTAAACTCCGCGTTTCATCCAAAACTGTTGAGCCGTTTTGGACTGATGAGGTAGCAAACATACACACACGCACACACTCAAATCGACTAACTTTCGCATTTAGGTCTAATACTAAGAATAATTTTAAATGATCTGTGGTCTAATGTTAGTGTAATAAGTTTTTTTGTCAAAACGGTAGAATTACAAGCATAAAAACAAACTTGTACCTGGCGCAGACGTTGTTTACTCGGATCGCCAGTTTTTGGCAACGACACTACCAGCCGCACTACCAGTAGTGTCGTCTACAGTTAACGACCCTACCAAGCCCAAATTTTACAGACAACACACAATAAGTACGGGACCATGATATATTTAAGATCTATAAAAAAAAACTGAATTAAATTTAAAATGGGCTGATTGGAAAGATATATTTTTTAATAACCTCTACAAACTCTAATCGCTCACATGATTGGACTCCACAAAGCTACGCGCATACAAGTAAATTTAAAAAAACCCGGCTTTTAATGAATATGGTTATATAATATTATGTAACCACCTCGAGAGTATACCCATACAAATAAAAAAAATTTTTTTAATATCGGTCCACAATTGACGGAGAAATCGGTGAACACACATAAAAAAACATATATATATTTGAACATAGAACCTCTTCCTCCTTTTATGAAGTCGGTTAAAAAAGCTTGACTATAATAAATGAATAAATAATAATAATTGGGGGGACATTTATTACACACAGCGCCATCTAGCCCCATAGACTAGCCCCATACTAAGCAAAGCTTCTATTATGGAAACCAGATAGCTGATAGAATACTTATATAATTTTTTTTTCGTAAATACATACTTATAATACATATAGTGAAACCAACTGACAAAAAAAAGAAAAAGAAAAAAAAATACAACTGACGCACCGTCTCGTCAAGTCGGAGAGAGGTCAGTGTACATTTTGGGGCCCGCGATCTACAACCGTATACCAGCTTCCATTCGGGATGCTCCTTCCACCGGGTGCTTCAAAACCAAGCTCAGAGCGTGGTTACAAGAGAATTTGTTTTATGACATTGAAGCTTATTTTAAAATAAGAGATTATTGACGTATTTTTGTTAATTATTATTTCATTTTATTATCTAAGTAATTATAATTTTTGACTTACTTAATGAAATTTGACGTGAAACTTTTGGTGTTATCAATAAACTATTTGTATTTGTAATGACCCCACACAAAACTTAAAGGACAAAGTTACGAGTATAGTCCGGATATTGTGATCAGATGCGGTACTTCATTTAAAAGGAACAAATACTCCATTTATTTTAACAGGATCTTCTATGATGTGTATATTTATCCCCGCCATTGATGAGCAAACTAGCTGGCTACTAATTAAGGTTGAATACCTATTAGTTGAACGTCCAATACTTATCAGGAAATTATGTGAACGAACAACCGGTTACATCAAACATTTAAGCTGAATCCTCCAGCTATAGTTGCGATTACATCCGGTGACCTTTCTCGAGGAGTGAAAATATCACGGCGTGAACGCACGCGGTGGTGCGGTGGCAGATGTGATCAAGCTATACTAGGAGTATCCAGCTTAATTAAACACAATTTATAGTATCCGCATTTAAATTATAAATGGTAGAGAATTGTGGTGTTAGGTGATAAGCACCAAAGAAAAGATACCAAATTTGCTACGATTGTTTATTTCTAGTGTATACTACCTACTAGCTCTAATCAAAAAAGGAAATATAAACATTATTTTATAAGAGTCGTCACTTCTTAACCATCCGTTTTCTCAACTGTGTGGACACGATACTTTTGCTAACCTAAATCTAAATCTAACTACAGGAAAATTATAATTATAGCTCGATCTGATATCCTCATTTCACATCCACTAAGTAAGTAAGTAAGCTCGTATAGGCTGAGTGGCCAGCCCTAGTGTCAGAGTTAATGTCGTGACAGCCGCTGAAGAGAGAAGTAAAAGTAGGGCCTTCGCCAGCGAAAGGTAGAACGGCTACCAAAATAATAGTAGGGAAAACCGCTGTCGCCAATTTCACACATAATTGTATAGAAACTACAACGAAAAAATGCCAATCATTGATCGCGCATTTGAAGTTAAACACTCGAAATGCCATTTTGCAACAGCTTAAAATTCTCATTCTCATATCTCATTATTGGGTATTCTCAGTTTAAAAACATGTATATTGATTGGTAGAATTGTCATTAAGCGATTTAAACTTAATGCCGGCTAGCGCGGCCCGCACATTTCCGTTCTACTTCTCTCATTAGTGGTGACAGCCACCTGGTAATTACCACAACTGAGATGTGGTAGCCCTGTTTTATTAAACTACGATTGGATGCTTCGTTCCAATATCGAGGCCCGTCTTTTTTAAACTTGATTATGATTTGATGACTATCACTACTTATTAGGTATATTTAATTAAATTAATTATTAAAACAAAACAAAAAAAAACTTAGCAGCTCTGTTGGCCAGTTTGTTGTCAACCAGAAACAATATTTATTGTCTCTGGATCCTCATTACCCAACCGAACCATAAAACATGAAACCGGCGACCAGGCTCAAGATTTACAAACGTTATGGCAGCCATTTCGGAATTCCGTCATACCGTCCGTCATAAGTCATAACAATCTCGGAGTTTTCTGAATTTTTCTAACAAATTATGTCGACCTTGGTCGCCTTGACCACTGCTATTTTTTCTGCTTTTATCCTGAACTGAATGTGTATATGTTAAAACGTGCGTTTGCGTTTGCCAATACGTTTTAAAATGATATTCTTTTAATACTTAGTACTTAGTTAAGTTTTCAAAGACGTCATAGTAAAAATCTTAGTCAAGTCCAAGATCATGTTTTATTACGTTGGCACCTTTGGTTGTGGCACCAAAACTAGCACTGCAATTTTTGTTAAATGATTATGCCTTATGTTGTGTACTTACTTGTGTTCTTGCTTTTGGAGGCAAATGTTTTTTTTTTGACAGTGATAGTTTTTTTCGTCTTTCGGCTAGTGCTTTTCCACTGAGGTTTAGATGAGGGGAGCAAAGAGGAGACATTCTCATCTCCGTTTAAGGGCAAAATACTTTAGTATATTTTCACTATTATTTCTAAATTTGAGAGAGCTGAGTTTGTGATATTTTAGAGAGGTTATAATATTGACTAAAAGGTGCCCAAAAAATAAACTTCATCGTCTTATGATATATACTACGACATGATTTTACTTAGAGAATAGTGTAGGTTGGATTTATGGGATTAAAATAATAATTTTACAGGGTATCTTGCTTTTTCGTTTTTAGGGGCATATTGCCTGAGGGAAAATAGATACACTTCCGCTTATCATCCCTCTCTATGAAAATTTACTGCAGTGGTAGGCAACAAGGAAATTTATAAACAAATGGGGAAATATGGGCTATAGGCGCAGGCGGAGGCAAACAATACGTCATTCCAAAAGTATATTTAAAGTATATTGTCTTCCTCTTTTTTTTTTTTTTTGACATGTAGCCGTCATGACACTATAAAGCGTTTTGCAAATGATAAACCGTACAAATAAATATATACGTTTGATCTAGGATTACATCTTTACAAGGTTACGTCGAGAGTTGACATATCCTTGTGAGGAGGTTAGGTGCTAGATTAAGCGAATTTATTTGTATAATAAGCCATACGTAGGGCGTTCATTATAAAGTGAGAATTAGGTAGAAACTCTGGAACCGAATAAAGTTAATACTGACTGGTAAAGCTGGAATATTGATAAGATAAAAAAAAGGAAATAAATTGAATATCTTTTGTTTTTAAAAAATGGAAGTCTTTTGTTTGCAGTCTGAAAAAATTGAATTGCGTGCGGTTATTAAGTATCTGTGCATGAAAAATGACACTACGGAACGAACTAATCAAGACTTGCAGGATACTTTAGGAGCAAATGCACCACCTTATTCTACAGTTGCTCGTTGGTGTGCCGAATTTAAACGTGGAAGAACATCCACCAAAGGTGACCCTCGCCCGGGCCGCCCCATACGGTAGTGACCGAAGAAATGGTAAAAAAAAGTCGAGAACATTGTTTTAGCAGATCGTCGTTTCATGGTGCGTTTTATAGCCGATGAAACATAGATTTTGACTGGTAGTGAGCATAGCATTTTACACGAACGCTTGGGGATGAAAAAAGTATCCGCGCGCTGGGTCCCCAGAATGCTTACCGTTGCACAAAAACAAACCAGGCTGAACATAATGTTACAACAAGATCCTGGTCGTTTTTAGTCTCTATTTATAACAATGGATGAAACATGACTTCACCATTACGATCCTGAAACAAAATTACAATCTATGGAAAAGACCATCATCTCCAACTCCTAAGAAATTTAAGGCGAGTCTTTCCGCCGGATAGATCATGGGCTCTCTTTTCTGGGATAGTAAAGGGGTGGTCATGATAGAATATCTCGACCATGGAGCTACTGTAATGGGCTCTTTGTATGCAGAACAAATAAAAAAATTGCGTAACGAAATACGCGAGAAACGGCAAGGCAAACTAGCAAAAATTGTTTTGTTCCATCAAGATAATGCCCCGGCTCAGAAGTCCGCCGTTGCTATGGCTACAATTCGTGATGCTGGCTTCGAAATACTTGAGCATCCTTCATATTCATCCGACCTTGCCCCTAGTGATTTCTATCTATTTCCGAGGTTGAAGGAGTCTCTGAGAGGACAGAGGTTTGAAAATGATGAAGCAGTAGTCGCAGCAGGAGTTTGTAGGTGCTCAGGATGACGAGTTTTTTAACATAGGAATTTTAAGCTTGGAAAAAATATATTCCAAGTGTATTACGCTAAAAGGCGACTATATCGAAAAATAAAATAACATTTAATAAAAGTTACCGGCAACATACTCATTCTCACTTTTTATTGAACGCCCCTCGTACTTAATCCAAAAACAATTTTAGAAATCGGCTTCATTTCCAAAATATGCAATATGGGAAACAGGACGCGAGCAATGCGCGTCCGGCTTAGTGTATCCTTGAAAAAGGTGACCGGACGTGATCGAAACTATAGTTGTGGGTGTCCAACTTTATTTATTTATTCTCAGTTATATTTAATACAATAAAGGTTTCGGTAACTAGCACCTACTAAACCTCGCAGAGGTTTGTCTTAGGGCCCAATAATTAAACCCATAAATAAATTAACTAGGTACTAAACTAGGTCTAGGTGCATAATCATAGTGTCTACTATATAATTATATGACCATTAACATAATACCGGCATTAACCATCTGGGACAGGTACTACATGGACATTTTTTAGTCTAGTTATACAAAGAAGTATGGGGATTTGGTACCATAGGCCACAAGCGTTTCACAAATGCCTCGCGTGTAAAATAATGTGAAATGAGCGAACTCTTTATACCTAGTCCATACCAGAAATCATATTATATCTAATACAGAAATAATAGACACACGATCAAAAACAAATTAATACAAAAAAACAGCACCATTGAGCTAATATCTATCCATGGTAGCCAGATTTAATGCTCAGCACGAAATAAATGGTAGCTTGATTTTGAGAGCAGCTTGAGCACCTTCTGGTAAGCTCATTTTATAAAGTCGCCATTAGTAGAGCTCCTAGCAAAACTTACTAAAATGTGCCTCGAAGGGCATATTTCAAGGACAAAGATAGCAAGGAAACTATTGGCTTATCTAAACGACTTACGTAGGTATCTTTAGAATTGCTATACATAGGTTGCCTATATACTTAGTAGTTGGTGCCGTAAGTACCAACTAGAGATTGGACAAACTAATATAACTTATAACTACTTATAATATTAGTATAGCAGTACGACAGCAGTATTATAAACTAAAATTTATAAAAAATAGGCATTTGTTTAGCAGTGGTCGTCTCCGGGCTGATTATGATGATCCTGATGATGAATTAAAAAATGAATAACTATAAGTAATTACAATTAATTATTTCTATTCTTACCTTAAAATTCGCATTATTAGACATAAATCCATGGGCATAGCACATAGATTCTAATCTTCTTTTGAAATATTTTAAACGTAAATCACGTTATCATAATCACACACCAGCCCTACAGAAAATAATAATACATTCGAATTTTGAATTTGACAGATGTAAAATTAGGCGGGAAACGCATTTTTTTATTTTAGAGGCTTGAGAATAATAATGAGGTTTATTTTTATTGTGAATTTTTGAGGTTATCTGAATTTGGTTGTAGTTTCTGTAGCGACCCGGATTTTTCGGGCGTCGCGGCGACGACGTCCTGCCCGGGAGATTCCGCGGGTTCCAGAGGCTGAATCTCGCCTGTGCGCAGGTCGAAGCTTCCTAGGCTGCTACTCCCCTCTTGCGTAACCAATCTTGTTACAAATTGATACAATAGTTAATCGAGTTCCAGTGTTATGTTATAATAAAATATTTGTATAATTGTAGGCGGTTTTAAAATTTTATGAATATTGGGTAGCTATTACTAATTACCTTTTTTTTCCAAGAAGCTGGCAAAACTAAAACTTTTAACTCAAGTTTTGAAATTCGTTTCTTTCTTTTGCTTTACTACGTTTAAAAGACATCATTAAAAAAAATCGCAAAAATATCAAAAAAAAAATACCCAAGAAAATTTAATGAAAATTCCTAGAAATTTCAGCACCATACGCAGCTTAGACCAGTCCCTAACTTTCGGGCGAATCTTCCCCGCGCAGGCGCGAACTAGAATATCAGACAGAGAAAGAAAGAGAACGACAACAAAGGGGCATTAACAAGAGGGAGACGCCGACAGTGTTGAAGCGAGTGCATAATAATCCACTGAATTGGCGATCTAGGCACGTACGAATTTTCTTTAGGATTGTCTTTGTCGCGGGTAATAAAGTTATTCCAGGGTACTTTTTTTCACTGTTTTCCATTAAAGGACAGTGTAAAATGTTTTTGTGCAATTTTTATTTTTCGATCCTTTCATATGGGCATGTGTCTTCCGGTTCGCGGTCGCCACTCAAGAACCTTTCTTCCCCATCGTTTGTCAGTTCTTCGAGCGATGTGGCCTGCCCATTGCCACTTCAACTTGCAAACCTTGTGAGCTATGTCGGTAACTTTGGTTCTTTGACGAATATCCTCGTCTCCTTCGCCTCGCGAACCGGAAGACGCAGCGTAGGAAGGCCTCCCACTAGGTGGACCGACGACATTGTAAAAGTCGCGGGCAACCGGTGGATGCAAATGGCAGGTTGTCGTACAGTGTGGCGGTCTAAGGGGGAGGCCTTCGTTCAGCAGTGGACGTCTCCAGGCTGATGATGATGATATGGGCATGTGATCATGTGACATTTTGGCCTAGTGTTTTTTGTATGTATGACGGAGCGTGCTTTAAATACCTCCTTCACACTATCAGTATCACGCCACCTAGTTTAGTTTTGGTGAACTAGAGATGGAAGTGGCGCCATCTCCGCTGTAACGCTAGTAACGTGCGACGCTGATTGGTCGTTGGCCGGTTGATGGCAACCAATCGGCATTTAGTGGGTTTCGCATACCATCCGACAGAGGCACTGGTGGGGGCGCGGACACGCTCTTTCCGAGGAGCTCAGATTTATTAAGGGCAGTCGTTGAGAGCGGTCGCATTGGTTACTCAGCGGAACGCCTCGTCCCCAAGTTCCAATAGTTCTTACTTAGTAATAGTCGAGATTATATTATGTGAAGTGTGCCTTAATGTCGATAATCATTATGAAAAACTACGTGTGATATGTTACTCTCCTCGCCTGCCAAACTCACGCCACCGAAGTACCATTATCTGGTGCGGTTTGTACCTCTTGTCCGACATGTATTAATTTTACCGCGGCGGAATAGGAGACCTTTGCAAATCGATAGAGCATAAAAATATAATTCTCAATTTTTCTAGGACTAACATAGTAACCGTTTCCGAGATATAGGCCAATGAAAATTACACTACGTGTTGCACTATTTCAACACTACCTGTACCTGTGCGGCTTCGCACGGACCAAATAGTTTTATGCGCGTGACCTTATTATATAACAAAGTAAAGTATGAGGGTCTAAATTCTGCTGTTCGTATGTAATTTGTTTATAATGTTGTATCTCGTACCATCTTACACTGGGCCATCTCTAAAGATACTTTTCTTATGACGGAATGCAGTTTTAATTTGTATTTTCTAGATAATCAGTATTTTAGATTCAATACTCGTGTTGGTTCCGTGGCGACAAATGGCCCGCGCACTCAACCAAGACGTATCACGATATCGAAATCGTATCGTATTTTTGCTCGCAGCCATAGATTAAGTATGCTAGTATACTTAATCTATGTCGCAGCGGAAGATGAAACCTTTGCATATCCATAGAGCATAAAAAATCTATTCCTAAATGTTCTAGCACTAACCCAGTAACCGTTTCCGTTTCCAAGACATTCTGAGATACTTAAAAGCGTTTCAAGGCGAGGTTGAAAACATATAAAATGGTTCTTTCCCGCCAACGCACACAGAACTGAATGACGTCATATCCATCTATGCTGCGCTATGTCTATATAGCATAAAATTAATATACTTATAGACAATAGACAATAGACATAGAAAAATGCTCATATCGGTTAAATTAGGCATACTAATGTAAGAAAACTTTGTTTAAAAAATAAGTAAGTTCGTGTAAGTAAATAGCCACCTAAAGAAATATTAAAGTGCCACCCGAAAGCCTCTAAAACTTTTAAAAAAATCTATGGAACAACAATTTGACAATTTCAAATTCCAACTGTCTGGCTCCGAAGACCGGATCTTGCGTTACTAAACTTTGGTGATCTTTTGTGACCACCAAGTCAAGATACGCTATTTCATCTCAGCCAATCAATATTCATACAAAAGTGTCAGAACTTCCAAAACCTCACAGCCACCAAATCTTACGTCTCAGGAAGTTTTAACTCGGAACTTTGCTCGAGCTGCCTTTGCTTGTGGAATCCGATACGTCAAGATTCTAACTTATATGGAGTGTTTGCCTCTTTGTGCGACTAACCTATTTGCAGAGTCAAGTGAGGGAGCCACTGATGCATTTTCGGACTAAAACTGATAGCATTTTGTGCAAAATTTTATTTTGCCTTTTTGGCGAACTTGAAGTAAGTTAGTTGGGGTTGGGTTGTATATTTGTGTTGGTTGGCGTATTTGATCGAACGAAGCGAGGGTTTTTAAAATCCACTGGGGCGTTGGTATGTAAATTTAGTATGTAGAGCTAGTGGTACAAAGTCATAGTTAAGTATGTACATGTTTTTATACTTAACTATGCCAAAGCTAGGATAGGAGACTTCAATGCAAAAACGGGCAGCAAATCAAACAAGGACGAATTTGTCCTAGGAAAATTTAGCAGCGGAAAAAGAAATGATAATGGGCAACGGCTTATAGATTTTTCCTTTACATTTAACCTACAAATAATGAACAGTTTCTTCAAAAAAGGGAAGTCAAGGAAGTGGACATGGATTTCGCCAAACGGCAGAGATAGAAACGAAATTGATTTCATTCTGACAAGAGAAAAAAGATTATTCAGTGACGTAAGCGTAGTAAACAAGCTAAATTTTAACACCGACCATAGAATGGTAAGAGGGGCTATAACATGCGAAAATAAGAATTCAAGAAAACATATTATGCCAAATAAAGATGTCATAGCACTGCCTTTAACACAAAATATTTTAAACGAATTAGAGAACAGATTACTAGGAATCGAAACACATAAGACGCTACAAGAAAAGTATGAATTCTTTGAGAAGGCACTGAAGGATGTAAATAAATTACGGACAAAAAAACTAAACAAAGATAAACTAGGAGACGAAACAATTAAATTAATGGAAGAGAGAAATCAATTATTAGAGAAACGAAAAGATAACCATCAAAACATAGCTAACATCAGTAAGAAGATTCAGGTATCAATAAGAAGACACAGGGAGAAAGAAAGACTGAATATATTAAAGGAACAAATAGAGAAAACTGGGGGAATGAAAAGGGGACTAAAACAACTCAAGGAATGTACACAATGGATACCTAATATCAAAACCCAAAATAAGAAGAACACTGGACAGCTGACTATAAAAAGATCGTTGATAGCTAAAGTGGCGACAGAATTGTATAAAGAATTATACACAGAGAAGGATAAAACAACAGTTACAGGAGTAAAGAGAGACGTTATCGAAGAATAAATACCCTGCATACTAGAAGCAGAAGTTATAAGAGCTATCCAAACACAAAAAAAGTGGCAAAGCATCTGGGGACGATAAAGTTTCGAATGAGCTATTGAAAGACACAATAAGAGTAATTTCCAAACCCTTAACCTATTTGTTCAATGAGATATTTCACACTGAACAAATACCAACTCAATGGACAAAGTCTACCATAATACTGTTGCATAAAAAAGGAGATAATAATGATATTAACAACTACAGACCGATATGCCTAATGTCAAATATATACAAAGTGTTCTCAAAAGTTGTACTTGGAAGAATAACCAAACAACTCGAAGCAAACCAACCTAGGGAACAAGCAGGGTTTCGTTCTGATTATTCGACCATAGACCATATTCATGTAGTAAAACAGATTATAGAAAAATGTAATGAGTATGGCCAAACTTATTATTTGGCATTCGTAGATTATAGTAAGGCTTTCGATTCCTTGAGTCATAACTACATCTGGAGGACACTAGAAAACCAAGGTATAGAAAACAAATACATAACAATCATAAAATAAATATACAAAAATTTAACAGCAAAAGTGCAACTTGTACAAGTAGGAGAAGAGTTTAGCATTGAGAGCGGCGTCAGACAAGGGGATCCAGTCTCACCAAAAATTTTTACAGCAGTGCTCGAAAACATATTTCAAAATATTGAATGGGAGAAACTTGGAATAAATATAAACGGAAGAAATCTAAATCATCTAAGATTTGCGGACGATATCGTGCTATTCGCCGAGACACCAGAGACACTTAAAACTATGCTACAACAACTGGATCAAGAAAGCAGGAAAGCAGGCTTATCAATGAACCCAATAAAGACGAAATTAATGACAAATACACGAAAGGAAATTATAGAATTAAGGCAGGACGTTATCGAATATGTCGATGAGTACATATATCTGGGGCAAATAATATCTACAAAAGACCAATATTCAAAAGAAATTGACAGGAGGATAAGCAACACTTGGAAACGATATTGGTCTCAAAAAGAAATAGTTAAAAACAAAACGATGCCCATGTCAGTCAAAAGTAAACTATACAATACATGCATACTCCCATGTCTTACGTATGGATGTCAAACTTGGCCTGCTACTAACAAAAACAACCAAAAAATCGTAAATTGCCAACGTCACATGGAGCGAAGTATGCTAAATATAAGGCTAAGAGACCGGTGGACCATTTCAAAAATAAGGAAAAATACAAAAGTAAGCGACGTTTTCAAAAAAATTCAAAAATTGAAATGGACCTGGACTGGACACATTATCAGGACAAACAGAGACAAATGGACGAAAGACATTATGGAATGGCACCCCAGAAACGGGAAAAGACAAAGAGGACGTCAAATAAAGAGATCAAAGATCAGAATCAGAGATCAGAATAAAGAGATGGGAAGATGATCTACCAAAGGGATGGAGAAGAATAGCTCGCGATAGGGAAGTGTGGAAAGAACTAGGGGAGGCCTATGTCGAAAGACAACCTGACACTGACAAACAAACTGGTTGCTGAAATGTATATTACAAATTTATTGATTTTTTAACTTATAATATTAATTCGTTTGCATATAATATCATTGGTTAGCATAATATAATATTTAAGTTACTTTTGGTCAGCGAATAAAGGCTTTATCTATATATCTATCTATCTATGCCAAAGCTAAGTAAAGGACGATTCGGTCAGTTTTCTGATGGGTGACGTGTTATTTACAATATAAGTGCTACGGTTGGTTGTCGGTCCGAAGTCAAGTTGTTTCTTCTATTCTACAACGTGTAAAAAAAAGGTTCAATAATACGAAAGGGCATGTATGTACTTATCATTATGAACAACCTTTACTATGGGACCAACCCTGAAATCGCAAAAATAAAATCACCTGTTCCATACCAAAAGTTAATTTTACCTCCCCTTGGACACAATGTATGGAACAGCTTTGCGTTTTGAGGGTTGGCCCCAAAGTAAAAGTTGTTCGTAACGATGAGCACATACATGCCCTTCCGTATTGTTGAACCTTTTTGTTACACGTTGTATATTTCTATAACAACAACAGATAGGTAAGCTATGTCAGAGGCCTTCAGGCGGCACTGCCTAGCTACTTTGCTTATACGAACTTACTTGTATTATAAAGTAATTATTTTAAATGTTAATTATTAAATTTTTTACAATAAGCAGCTACAAAATTATAAATATTAAGAAACTTAAAAACTAGCGTTTCCGTTAGCCGGTACCAGCTCATGCTGCCGGTGGTGAGGGTATGGGCTGCAGAATGAGGAACTTCCTGATAAAACTTGCCGTGTCAAGGATCACTGCCTGTGGATCTGACCCTTTACCGTCCTCTCCGAGCCTCTTAAGAGGATGAGTACACCCAAGTTAGCTTCATTCGGGTTAATGTTTTGCCAAATGTACAAATTCGACAGCACTGAAACATTTTTATGTTAATCTAGAACATATTTCCGATATGGCTATTGTTTCGAAAACACGTTTTCGAATAATTTTCTCGTTTTCTCGTAAAAATCCTGAAATAACTTTTAATATGAATTTCTATGTCATTTTTTGATTGTATTTTTGTATGAACACACATTAATAAAATGAGTAAAGGGGAAGGGGGGGGGGTATACTTTTTTAATCTATCTTCCTATTAAACTATTATTGTACGTAGTGTAATTTCTCAATGATAAATTACACTACGGAATTAATTAGGCCATTACATTATTAAATTTAGTATTATGTAATCTGTAGGCTAGTAAGAGCGAGCATTAAATAACTGTGACCCAGTTTTAAGCCTTTCCATAAATATCAGGTCTGTATATCGATGGAAGAGAAAATTGGTTACACTCCGAGCAAATTAGTTTACATTATAAACTGTTGGAGTCAACAAGAGAAGCAATTTCTCCATTTCCACGGTCTTCCGTGGCTGTACTCAAGGCGGACGAGATATGGGGTGATTGAATACTCATTTCAATCAAGCCCTACTAGTGCTTTGCATATGTGTTGTTGTCTAATCTTTTGCATTAGACTCGAGAGTTAAGAGAATATTTATGTAGTTACTAGCTGTACCTGCGGTTTCGCTGTATATGTTGTATCTCGCACCATCTTACACTGGGACCTCTCTAAAGATAGATACTTCATTATGAGGGAATGCAGTCTTATGTTGTATTTTCTAGATAATCGGTACCTATTCTAGGTCGGGTAGATAGGGTATTCGTGTTGGTTCCGTGGCGACAAATGGCCCGCGCACACAACCAAGAGGTAAAACGATTTTTAATTCTTCAATGTGACCAATGTGACCAGTATGCTAGCATACTTAATCTATGACAGAGCCTAATAAGCCAAGTAGCCTTCGGGACCGCTGGACTTAAAAATCGTGAGGTCGCGAGTCCAAATCCCGGGCCCGAACTAAATGATCTCTTTGGCGTTAATGTTAATGTATATTGTGTGAATCCAGTAACCCGCAACTGGGCCAGCGTAGTAGATAAATGGCTTATTCGCCTTTTGAGTATAGACCGAAGTCCAGCAATGGACACCAAACCACTATACATTTTCATTCCGCAAAAAAAACGACATCCTCCAATCAAATATTTAACAGCAATTCGGAAAACTGCCCTCTTTGGGCCCTCATATTAACCGTGAGATCTAATTTGGTAGGTAATAACGGGCCACGTGTTTAAGTTTTTAGGCAGGCATTTATTTCATCACTTCTTCTGCCTTGTGATGCAATAGGTAATACGATCATCATCATAGCCCGAAGACATTCACTGGTGAACGAAGGCCTCCCCCTTAGACCGCCACTCTGTAGGACAACCTGCCATTTGTATCCACCGGTTGCCCGCGACTACCATCATCATCATCATCAGCCCGTAGACGTCCACTGGTGAACGAAGGCCTCCACTTAGACCGCCACTCTGTACGACAACCTGCCATTTGCATCCACCGGTTGCCCGCGGCTAACATCATCATCATCATCAGCCCGTAGACATACACTGGTGAACGATTAGGCCTCCCCTTAGACCGCCACACTGTAGGTACAACACCCTGCCATTTGCATCCACCGGTTGCCCGCGACATTTACGTCGGTCCACCTAGTGGGAGGCCTTACTACTGTGCTGTGCCGTGTTAAGTAGTTTATGACAACACAGAACATTCTTAGAAAATCGCATGTCTATCCATTAATCTTTCTTACAACATTTTTATAAACTGTATTTTTGGGTTCTGTTACTCTCACACACTATTAAAAAAAAAAAATTTTTATATATCTTCAATGTAGAGTTATCGCCTCATGACAGTTTTTTTATATGTATAGATATTATAAAAATACATTCGGTTTGTTTGAAATCATGGAATAAAAATTGACATTGATTGATTTTTGCATTGTTTACAAAACGAATATTGTTATTTTTTTTGTTTATAGGTTTACGTTGGACTAAGAAAACAAACATAAAAATATTATTATAATAAATAATGAACATTATTTATTATCATTATGTTTTTTAAATTAAATTTGATTATTATTGTTTTTAATATTTAAATTATTTTGATTAATCATTGTTACTGTGGTTTTCTCTAGTAATATGTATATTTTTTAAATGTACTTAAATTATTTTTCCAAATCTTGAATAGAAAAACTTTTAATAACATTACGAGTTTGTACGACCATTATTCCAGACCAACCATATGTTATATGTTTTTGAACACCATTACCATCAGCAAATCAATAAATCCAGTGTACTTACAGTATTAGTTTCTTTTTTCATTCGCTTATCATCTCAGTGTACACTGCAATTTGTTTTTTTGTCAACAATGAGTGAAACATAAGGAAAGAGAAAATTCTGGCGTCTGGTCACTAAAAGCCAGCCTTAAAGCGGCCCTGTGATTTCTAATACTGAATGTTACGAGTTGATCGTTGCGTGCCTGCTTGTATTTAGCAATTACTGGTGTTTTGATGAGCATTGTTTGGTGTAACGACTTTATTAGGAGGAACTTGTTTTTTATTTTCATTATTAGTTTATTCTTGGCCTTAATAGTTTAGCTCCTCAAATATTCATGACATGATCAAAACACACTGCCTTGTCTTGATCCTTCAGTTTCTTTATACCTAGTCTGATTTCCTTGTTTGCTGACGCAACCTTTTGCAAAGTGAAAGCTTGTTAACCCTTACCTATACCTGTGATAAAACACAGACAAAACATAGACTGAATAAGGGCCTTCCCCTTATTCACCACACCTTTGCCATTTGTTCAACCACCAAGCAGTGTGCTAACATTACTGTGTTTCGGTCTAAAGGACAATGTTACCAGATTAATAACTGAGCATTTTTTTTTATCGGTCTAGTGTCGAGACGTGCAAGGCTTTCACCTGGTGGTAAGAGTCACGCCTGCCACTAACAGTAGCAGTGCCAGAATTGTGAGCTTGCGAACACAATCCTGCGCTGCACTGCACTGCACTCGTCACCCTAAGATATTAGATGTTAAATCTCTTCATACCCAGTAATTGCTCTGGTAACATTGCCCTTCAAACCAGAACACAGTAATGCTTGCACACTACTGCTTGGCGGTTGAATAACTGGCAAAGGTGTGGTACTTCCCCAGACGGACTTTCCAGTAGAGTCCTACCACTATAAGAGCATGAAGAGATTTGTCATCAAATATCTCGGGGTGACGAGCGCAGTGCAGTACGGTGCAGGATTGTGTTCACAAGTTCACAATTCTGGCACTGCTACTGTTATGGGCAGGCTTGATGCTTACCCCCCGGCGAACATCTCGCTCGTCTTATTACTACATTACATTTACAAAAATTAGGTAAGTAAAGGATGTCTTTGGAATGGACGAATTAGGAAGTAGACAACTTTTGAAATTGACAAGCTGTAAGAGGACACAACCGAAGGGATATTACGCTTGTGTGAAAAATGTGAGTAGCATTCCTGGTCCTCAGATTTGTTTACAACCTGGCTGCCGCCGGCCGCTGGCCGGTAGGCGGGTGTTAACAAGCTGCATTGTGCGTCCACGACAATTTGCAACGACACGCTGGGGCAGTCGAGGAAAAAAGTGACAACCAACTATAAAGCAAGCAAGTAAGATGGCTTCCCTCTTTCCTGAGAGATGTAATTTACATCTTTTCAAGATCAGAGTTAGTAGGTATCTACTAAAACTGCGTGCTTCATCTTCGACCGCAGCGACACTTCGTTACTTACCAACAGGCGAGTTATTAGTCAAACGCAGCCATATAGGTACATATGCTAAAAAATATGAAAACCGCATTCGGTGTCATTCTACATCTACAGTGTAGGGAAACATCTACTATAATAACAGTGTAGAGTCTACACTAGTATTAGAGTAGATGTTTTCTTAATTTTGCTGGCAATTCACCATAACCATTCTGTACAATTAAGTTTGTTATCCCACTGCAAAATTATAATCCAAAATATGATTTTCCGGATATGAAATTAAATGATTGGCTATTTTATTTTTAGGTTATAAAATCAAACGAATATACATACAACTCGTCACCACTAAACAAAAAAAACTCTGCCTATCCAATCACTTTCTCTCCATCCCTCTCTATCTATCCCACTGAAGAGAGAAGAGTAGGGCCAGAGAACAGAAGAAAAAAAGTTTTACATGCCTGAAAAGACAAATTCAAGCAAATGCACGTTTATGAAATAGCCTGCTGTATATTTTGCTGCTACCCAAGACTTGTGGCCCCGACAGTACAGAGTCATGCCCCGATGTCCCGCCAAGGGCGTAGAGACGAGCAATCAATTGTTATTACTCAGCTATTCGCCGACATGTGCGTCTGCGGTGATATTATGTCTTTCACACGTGTTTATACGTGGTAATACCGTCGAGGAGAATACACTCAGAGGCACAAGTACTGTGTAATCTTTTGATCTTCGGGCAGCGGGTTTTCTGCAAAGCAGCGGCAACGCATAGTGGACTGAAAATTGAGTTTCACCTACATTGACTTAGTTGATTTTTTCTTAATGATATTTGCTATGGAATCTTCGAAGTGCGCTGTCTATTTTATATCAGAAAGCTATTCGTTAATGGTTTTATATTCATTGGATGGAAGTAAAACGTTCGACATAAGAGGAAGGCTGCATTTTCACTGAGCCTTATTAACTTTACTAAACTAAAACCCTCTTTTATAAATTACACTATAACACTTTCACATTCATGAAATTATGACCTAAATCTAAAACATAAACAATGTTTTTTGCAAAAAAATGCTTTTAGCTCTACGTGGCTTTCCTCTACGCCGTAGCAATTCGTAGAACTGGCTTACCTTTGCAGTAGGGGTTGGGAAGAGCGTCCTCTCGGTTAGCGGTAATGGGAATTCTGCGATCCCCAAGGCGCCTGCCAAGCGTGGTGATCTCTACCTCCCCTAAGGGAGAGGCCTTATTAGGTCTCAGTTGTTTTTAGGATTCCGTCCATAAATTCGTACGTCTGTCCGTCCTTCCAACGACTAACTATCTTTTGAACTGTTTAAGGTAGGCGGTTGAAAAAACATAAAATATGGCAAAAATACAATAAATCCCACAAATAAAATAAATGTGAAGGTAATACTGTATGTCTGTTACCTACGACGATGACAACTACGCCCCTAAACCTGTGCCTAAACCTAAATTTACTATACATGTGTAAAAAAAACAAAAAAACAAACATTTGTGTACAAATGTATGATAAATTTAGGTACAAATACAAATAATTATTTCACCCAATTAAAAAGTAAGTTAATGATCATTTAGTAAGTTAGTCGAAAATGCAGGAAAACTGAAACAATGCAGGCGAAACTGGGAGGGACGCTGCTAGTAAATAATTTCATCCATCAGAAAAGACGGATTTACATTTATATACAAAGTGCAGAGTGCTTCCATCTCCATTATTACATTTGTCAAAACAACAGCAGAAATCTAGCTCACAAACAAGACTTTGTAAAGAATATTAAAAATAAAATTCACCGTCTTCTAGAACGGCAATAAAATATAACGACTCAAATAAAAATTAGCTCCAAAAGGAGGGCAAGCCCCTCGTTTACTTTTACTTTATACATTCAAAGGGAAAGGACTGAGGATAGACAATTCACTTTCATAAATAATATTGCTATTCCATCTAAAGTTTGTCAAAGAGCTTTTTTATTGGACTTAATTTTATAAACCCTGAGGGATGAGGTTGGAAAATAAGGACCTGTTTCCACTGTACCTAGACCTGCGGTTTCATTTTACGGGTAAAACACATAATTACGCTACGTGTAAAATGTTGTATCTTGGCTCGGGGACTTTATAGTGTTATATTATACTAGAGGTCGCCCGCGACTTCGTCCGCGCACAGAAGAAATTCGGCCCGCTTCCAGAATTCACCACATTAAAACATCCCGAGTATTTATTTTAGCTTTCTACCCCCCCCCCCCTTGGGGGTCGAATTTCGAAAAATCCTTTATTAGTACACCCCTCCGCATCGAGAGGAATTACACCCTCCAAATTTCAAGTCTGTACGTTCAGCTGTTTGGGCTATGCGTTCTGTCAGTCAGTAAGTCAGTCAGTCAGTCAGTCAGTCAGTCAGGCAGTCAGTCAGTCAGTCAGTCAGTCAGTCAGTCAGTCAGTCGGTCAGGACAGAGCCTTTTATTATATTAGATTACTAGAGGTCGCCCGCGACTTCGTCCGCGTACGGGAGAAATTCGCCCGCTCGCAATATTCACCACGTTTTTTACTCCCCCTTTTTTATTACTTACCTATATAAAAAAACTGAGTACATCAACAACATCAACGCACGCACATTCGATATGGCAACACCGCCAGCATGTTGGTATATGGGTACGCTACTGATTGCCGAAATATAAAATCAAAATCAAAATATATTTATTGCAGTTTGTTGGTAAACCTAGATGTAACATACAGAATATATAACAATATGTTCTTAAAGAGCTCCGGAAACAAACTTTTCTTTAAATAGACATGCAAATTGCAAAAATGCAAAATGCGAATTGAGTTGGTAAGGTTCGAAATGGGTGACAGATTCGAATCAAAGCACCCGGACCTAGTCCACCTAGTCTTGCGATCCCTACCCCTAGAGTGTACATAAAAGCGCGGGAGCCAGAAGCTCAAGGGAGGCAACCGCAAGAGCTTCTGGCGGGATCCCTCCCGCTCGCCCATCCGGAGTCAAATTTGAGTTGGTTAGGTTCAAAATGAGTGTAATCTTGTATGAGTATCTTGGAGGATCTAGCTCTCTATATAATCAAAGCATGGAATAGATTATCTATATAGTCATGTGTGTTTCAAAACTCATGCGCACCTACTCTATAAAATCGCGCAGTATAAAGGCACCATTATAAAATATAATAAAATCTGGTATTGTCAGCATGAGGGCAGATTTAAACGGATCTGTCGCCTCCGTCCGGTTTGCGCTCGTAATTGGTTCCATGAGTAGGTATTAGGTATGGGACACGCGGGCGACCAGTTTATCTGTGCAGTCGAGTGGTGGAGCCACCGTCGTAAATCCGAGCACATTTGTGAGGTTTACCTTGGATTTTTTTGTTAGTCTTTTGGCCATCTGCATAGATAAAGTTGTAAGTACATTATGCGACACGTGAAAACATGGGCACGTGCTTTAGATGAGTTCAAGTCATAGAACTAGAATGTTCTACTTAATTGTCGTTATGACAATTATCTAAACTTAATTATGTAAGTATGTTTTATGTTTGCTGATATAATTTGCGTGCATTAGATACTAACATAATCAGCTTTTTACACGACTGCCCAATAAAAGGAGTGTAATGTTTTCAGGGTTGATATTGTATTATATTTACATGTGTGAGTTTCTCAAAGAACCATAAATTCTAAATGTCTGAACACATTTGGATGTATGGTATGGCGTATAGTTAGAATCCTTACATCATCCAAAGTGACACTCATCACTCATCTTTAAATATTTTTGGCAGGCCAGTACTATGTTCTTTTTTTAATAAGTAGATGTATTTTTAACCGTCCATTGCTAGGCTTAGGCCAACCCTATTAGGGCAATTAGGCCATATCCACCTCGCTGGCCCAGTTACGCTATTGAATTACTTCTCCGAACTTTTTTTGTTTTTTTTTATTCCGTCATACAAGCAAAACGTTCGCCAGGTGGTAAGCGTAACGCCCCTGAGATATTTAGATGTTAAATCTCTTCATACCCAGTAATTTTTCTATAGTTTATTTACAAATACATTATAGGTACATTTATGTACAAAACTTAAAATAAATATTGAAACTATATAACTAAAAACTACTTATTTACAATACAATATATATATAAACATATTAAAATAAAATAAAAACCCCTAGCGCCTATAAAACAAAAACGCCGTCTAGATTTATTTATCAATTCCATTTCTCTGGACTTGTGCAAGTTTCCTCTCGATGTCCTTTACCGAAACGCAAGTGCAATGAAAATCCGTACATAAACACCAAAGAGTACATTCATCATTCATTGGTACGGGCTCAGGATTTGAGATTTGAACCCGCGACCACACGATTCCAAATTGAGAGGTCTGCCAATTAGGCTACCACGGCTTAGCAGGGTTTTGAAAGAAAAAAAAGAAAGAAAAATGATTTATTATTTTGAACAACTAAGACGCTGACAATAGCTGATCCTCCGCGCGACTGTGGTCTCTGGCTAATTACATAGGTAAAAAAGAGAAGCCGTCTAGTTTTGACACCAAACCAACTGAAACCAATTGACATCCTATTCTAACATATTGAAATGAAATGAGACGCGTATAATTTTAGTCCTGTAAGTTTAGTTTAGTGAGCGGTGCAACAGAATCGCCACCGCTGTCTCATACAAATAAGGTACAAATTAGCTTGCACTGAATATGACATTGTTGTAGTTATAGGTATTATAAGTATATCTACGCGTTTTCGAATTCGCGTTTGTTTTTTTTTTGTGTTATAGATTCTGCCCGACTAAGGCAGATATTCATAGGCGACGGTGATTGCTTACCATCACTTGATTGGTAACCCATTATTTTGTTAACCCACTTATGGCTGAAAAAGGTACGCACGGTGTATGCAAATAAAAATATTGTATTGAAAACTAAATAAAATTATTTATTGAAAATATAATTTGCCAACATAACATAATTTGAACTTTGGTTGCTAACAGAGGTATTTTATTCACTTTGTACATAATATAAAAAAAAAAAAAATTTTACCCATCCTATGTAAAAGGAGGACGGACTGACCAATTTAATTAAGTACTTAGTGAAAACATTAAGACTTACTGATAAGAAATCACAAAGAAAATCGAGCTTGCAAAACATACCCTAGATGCTCATATAACCATACAACGAATATGAAAAAGGCACCTGAATGTTTTATCTGCCTACGCTCAAAAACTCTACATTTCTTCTCAGTAGAGTGTTAAAATAAGTACTTGCAAAACAACATTTTTTTATTCTGCCAAGTCAGCTTCCCAGGACAAATGGGATGTCTAAGACTGACCCTAATGTATTGGCAAGTCAGCTTCCCAGGCCCTATGGGATGTCTAAGACTGGCCCTAGTGTATTGGCAAGTCAGCTTACCAGGCCCTATGGGATGTCTAAGACTGGCCCTAGTGTATTGGCAAGTCAGCTTACCAGGCCCTATGGGATGTCTAAGACTGGCCCTAATGTATTGGCAAGTCAGCTTCCCAGGCCCTATGGGATGTCTAAAACTGGCCCTAATGTATAAGTATACCTCAGTATAACAGGAAATTTTGGGAACTTTAGTAGACAAATGTTAACTTAGGTAACTACTGATATTGTAGGTGTCTTTCCCATTTCAGTCTATATGATAATTACGCTTTTTTTTTTAAATAATACAACCGACTTTAACTTCGAATACCTGGATGACATCTTCATATTTTCTAGTAATTTTGATTTAAAAACCAAACCACTGAACCGATTTTGATAAAATTTATATGGGACCACCTCTGAAGTATTACCTACCAACCAAAAATCATCAAAATCAGTTCATAATTGGCGGAGTAATCGCGTAACATACATACAAAAAGAAATACATACAGTCGAATGAGAACCTCCTTTTTTGAAGTCGGTTGAAAAGGAGCAAGGGAGGATGCAACATAATCAGTAGCAAGTAAGTCTCAAGTAAACCAGTTTCATTGAAAAAAGCGCTTAGCACCAAACGAGAGTCAAAATCAAGTCTACAAAATAAACCAGCCCAAGTATAGCCCAGGTTAACAAAATTAATCGATGGTAACCCTGCTGACCCTATAGGAGTCGCCAACGACATCCGCGGTGCTTTTCTGGAAGAAATTGCTCTTGGTCTCTAGGCCGGTCTCTCCTGTCATGTCGGTTATGGCGGTGACCACGTCGTTGGTGCGCTTACCACTGCGCTGCCCGAGGGTTAGGTTATATCTGGAATCAAACGGGTTTCGTGAACAGACGAACAAGACGCTCTTGTGGTGAAATGAGGTATAGGTTTTCCGGGTTCATTTCAGCGAAATCCACAATTTTGTCCAGACCAGTGTATTTTAATTACTTTGAGACATTCTATGGTGAGTCTCAGTAATCTTGATGTACGATTCGGTCAATCTTCAGATGGGTGACCGTGAGAGGCATTTACATCTGAGCGTTTCCGTGGGTCGAATTGCATGTTAAACAATTGGTCTTGGTTGTTTGTTCTATATTTATGTAGCAACAACCGTCAAGCCGTGTCAGACCTTCGAGCGGCACATAAACTCTTACACTAGGGCAGGACACTCAGCCAATACGAACTTACTTTTATTTTGATTGCTAGGTTGATATTGTTTGAAGGGTCAAGAATATATAAATCTTGTTTTTGGGCCGAGTAGAAATGGGGGTCTTTAGATAAGCACGACATTCCAAGCCGATATGATGATTTATCTTAAAAGATAAATGCATGAATCCTGCACTGACGTCCTGCTTAGAGTGTATTTATTGTATCTATATGTCCCTCGACTCCACCAGCATCTATCTTTAATGTCAATAAATAATGAAATATCTCTTACCGGGTAATCTCTAATCCTAAGCTCCTAGTACTAAAACTTCTTCCCAAAGACTTGGATCTCTTCACACTGAACTTGTCGCGGGGCATCTTGATGTCGTAAATTGGATTGATGATGCCCGTGTACGGGGGCTGAGGGATGCGGGGAGAGGGAGGTTGCGGGATACTAGGTGAGGGGGGATGAATCCTAGAGGGAGGCAGGTAGTCGGTGTACCGATGGTTTATCTGGAAAAGGAAATTTTGTTTTGACGCTGTGACCTCTCGCAGTGGTAGGAATTTGTCTGTCCATCTAGGAACCATAGAACTTCAAAAACTGTCCTTCTATGATAGAACACTTTTTGGTTTTTTTGGGGCTATAAGTATGCGTTTAACTACCAATTTGTTGGTGAGCGACGATGTGGTTAAAGATGAAGCAATCTGACAGTCAGACTTAGAAGTTACGTATGTATCTGTGGTTTGAGATTTTAAAAATACTAAGTTTTAAGTTTGAACATGTATATACGATTTTCGTACAAAAAGTCGAGAAAAAGGGTACAAAAATAAACAAAGACATAGGTTTCCTGCTGCTTCTTGAGATCAGCTCACCTGTCTCTCCATGCTAGAAGTCCTGGGGAGGGGCGGTGGCGGCGGCGGCGTCTCGTCTCCCGAGGCGTAGTCTGGAGGCCTGGCCTTGTACTTCTGGACGGAGGCAGGAGTACCTTCGGCTTCTGGAAGCTTCCATGCACTGCAAAAAACATTCCGTAAAGGGTGTGCGGTATGGCTTACCAAGATGACCGATGTAATTATTTTTTTACCATGTATAAATCAGCGTTTCATCACGAACTCGCCTGTTTGCACTGAAGAGAGACAGGGAGAAGTAGGGCCTTCGCTTTTCTGTGCCTGTTTGTAACGAGTGATGGTAAGGTCTTCAGCCTGGTCTGGCCTGGTCAAGAATCACACAGATAGAAGTAAATCTGGTAAATTTCGTATGATCTCATCCACTACAACTCCATCTACTTCCATCGCTATCTTTTCATTTACCACTCCATTTACGCGCGTTAAATAGCTCTTGAGTGTGTTAGTATACTATTTTTATCGGTACGCAATAAGGAAGTGGAGGCAAAAAGCTTAATATGACATCTTGACTATGTAGGGATAGTATTTATGCGTTTTCAACTTGTTTTTTGGTAGTAGGGGGAAGAAGGGATTACGTCATAGCTGATTACTGCGCATTACACACTACCGCTTACCTGGTCATACGCTCGCTACTACGGGAGCGCGCTGCTCTGGCCAACCTGTGCAACGCGAACAAGGCTCCTTCACTCGCGTCGCCGAGATACGCACACAGCTCCTGCAGTACCTGGAACGACTCAAGGTTCATTTTATCATATCTAGGAGAAAATGTTTTCAAATCACAGTACCCGGAGGGGAAATGAGGATAATTTTACAACATCTGGAAAGAATAAGGCTCGTTTGATCAAACTTCATAATAGTCACTTACGAAGTTTTCATTATTTTACATTTGTTGGAGCCTACTTCGGCCGTACTCCCGTCGTATTCTTGTATTTTCGGTTTGCTTCTTGTTATTAGGTAAAAGCTTGGTGGTGTCGCGCGACCGGTACCGGTAATGGCGGTGTGCAGAATGTATGATGTTTTGACAGTTGAATTGTTAAGTGTTGCACGCGCGATAACCTCTATGGAACTGGCGGTGGCGGCGCTTGCGTCGCCTCGCTTCGCATGTAGCTTCGTATAGCTTGTCTATAGCTATTACTAGGTGTACATATAGCAGTGCCGTGCACAGCATTAAATAACTAAACTCATAAGCACTTTAAGTAGCAAGATTCTTATGTGGACAAGATTCTTGTGTGGAAGACCATCACCACCTCTGAGTGTTTGATGTTTGCCGACGACCTCAAATTGTACTCGGCTGTTGAAAGTGTAGCTGATAGTGAGGCTCTCCAGGCAGCTATTGGTTGCGCATGCGAGTGGAGTGAGCTAAATGGCCTACACTTTAATGCTAGTAAGTGTAAAGTGATTACATTCACAAGGAAAACGTCACCGACTTTGTATGATTACCACCTTAATGACAACACTACTATCGAAAGAGTCCACCAGATTAAAGACTTAGGACTAACTCTAGATATCGAAATGAATTTTAGGGATCACGTAACTAATATTTGTAAGGAAGCTTACAGGATGCTAGGGTTCATAATACGCACATCGTATAACTTCAGAGACCCGGGGGCACCTATGGCCCTTTATACAGCTTATGTGCATAGTAAACTCGAATATAACGATTTGGGATCCTTATGAGAAAAAGTATTCGCTAATGGTTGAAAAAATCCAACGTAAATTCGCACGTTATCTATATAAAAAAGTGTACGGATACTATCCATTCATGTATCCATCTCTTTTTGTTTGTGGAATGGTGGGACTGTACACTTTAGAATTAAGGCGGAAGATGCAAGTAATTCTTCATTACTATCTGTTACTTCACAACAAAGTGAATAACCCGAGTGCGTTGAGCGAAGTGCGGCTCCTGGTGCCATACGAGCACCAGCGCGGCTTCGACCCCGAGCGCGGGCCGCGCCGTCGCCGCCGCCTGCTGGCGCTGCCGCCAGGGCTGCACACTGTCCACGCGTACAACGCACCCACACCGCGGTTCATACAACTTATGAATTCCATACTCTCTCAACGACCCGAACTTGATATCTTCTTCGATAAGCTGGGCAGATTCAGTGCTATACTCCTCGCTCATCTTAGTTACAACATGTAATGATTTGGACTTGTCTGTAAATTACATGTTTAAATTAAATAAAGAATTGAATTGAATGTGGATCCGGATGTGACTGAATTATCTGAAAATTCTTACAGTAAACTTGCCCCTGTCGAGCAGGGCCGCCACAAGGTTTCCCCCGGCCAGGTGCGGTGCGGCCGCGCCAGAGTGCTGTGCGATCAGGTTCAGTGGGGCGGTCTGCCCCACCAGCCATTCTTCCTCCAGAGACCAGGAACAATCATCCATGTCAGATGCTCCGGATTCTTCCACTGTATAGATAGGGTTGCAATATTATATTGCGGGTCGTAGTGCCTTACTTTAACTTGTCGCAAGATTAGACGCTGTGTCAAAAACTTACACTAAAAATAAAAATACTGGTAATTCATTCGGTATGTACTGTTATTATTTGACACTTTCATACGACTACTAACTACTAGACTGTGACAGACAGATTTTCCAATGACTACTAGGATATACGAGTGGCTCTAGACAAGCGTTCACCATTATAGTCTGCGTAGTCGCTATAACATTACTCTGTGCTATAACATCAGGCGAGATAGCGGTAAAAAAATTAAGCGACATAAAAAAAGGAGGTTCTATGATCGACTAAATGTATTTTATTTTCGACCGACTTCAAAAAAGGAGGTTCATATTTCGACTGTATGTAATTTTTTTTTTTGTATGTTTATTACGTGATTACTCCGCCAATTATGAACTGACTTTGATGTTTTTTTTTTGTTTGGTAGGTTATAATATTTCAGAGGTGGTCCCATATACATTTTATCGAAATCGGTCAAATTACTAGAAAATATGAAGCTGTCATCTTGATATTCGAAGTTGAAGTCGGTTGTTTTTTTTTTTAAAAGCTTATTATGCGAATTATTTTTTATAACACTCGAGGTGGTCCCATAACTTTTTATAAAGGTTTTTTTTATAAGTTGTCTGCAGGCTACATCTCACCACAGAGCGCATCCTTAACGCTATTAATAAAGTCCAGCGTCTCCAGTATAGTGGGTCTGCTCAGCACCTCCTTGTTCCGCACAGTAGACCCGGCAGACCTCGGTCTTTGTCTCATTTCCTTGATACTCTCCACAGGTTCCTTGTAGACGAGGCTCTTCAACGTGTGATACTTCCTCCGCATGGTCTTGGAGTCTGTTGTGATGGATATCTGAAGAAGAATGTTGGAGAAATTATAATGATAGAATAAACTAGTTGCTCAATTATTGCTTGCAGACATGTTTCATAAAGACAGCAAAGATGTTAAACTATCTGTTAGAGTCTCTTTTTCCCATTAATTACAATTTCATCGTCATCGTCGAGAAGATGGCTTCTGCTGAACGAAGGCCTCCCAAGGGGGGACATTTACAGCCACCGGTTGTCTGCGGCTTTCACAATGTCGTCGGTCGACCTCACAGAAAAGCGAAAGCCGTACTTCCTATAGGTAGAACGGCTGTCAAAAAAATGTTGTAAAGCAATTTGTATGGAAAACCGCTGTCGCCAGTTTCACACAAAATTTTATAGAAACTACGACGAAAAAATGACAATCATTGGTCGCGCATTTGATGTAAAACACTCGAAATGCCATTTTGCAACAGATTTAAATGTCTATTTAAATTGTCTTTTTGAGTATTCTCAGTTCAAAAACATGTATATTGGTAGAATCGTCATTAAGCGCATTTACACTTTGCCGGCTAGCGCGGCCCGTCACATTTCCGTTCTATTCACTTCTCTCTTCAGTGGTCCACCTAATGGAAGGCCTTCCAGGTTGTGGTCGCTACTCCCAAACCAAGAACCCTACCAATATATTCTATATTTGAAGTTTTTTTCTATTTGTAATAGTTCCGTAATAAAGCCCCTGATTATAAATTCAAACCTCGGGGAAGCCATAAGAGGTGGCGGGTCTACTGCGCCTGGACCTCCGCCGGACTCTAGGGACTTCCAGCTCTTGCAGAGACGTGGACGGGATGATGTCGGGCTTGGTGCTGTTCCGCCAGTAGTTGCCGCTCTTCACGCTGGCCAGGATCTCCTCGCTCTCGTGGCGTGGCAGGCCTTTGGGATTGGAGCTGTTTTAACAAGAACAAGTTAAACATAGTTAGAATAGTGAATGCGTAGTGGTGAATGAAGCATGAAGTGAAATGAACCAGCTGCGTATTTCGAGGTACAGGTAGATACAGTTCATCGTAGGTCGGACAGAGACGGACAAGCAGACAGACAGACGCATCAGCTTAGTAATAAGGTCCCATTATCTTTCCCAGGACATCTTTCGGGCATGGAACCTTAAAAACCAAACGCAAGAGTAAAAAATAGCGCTTTAGTAAAGGACGGGTATTTTTTTTTAAAAGTTATGTAAATTCATTTTGTAGATGGTAATAATGAAGAAAAACTTCATCAATTCTACTAAAGTTGTATTTTATTCAATAAAAATGTTGCAGAGAAATGAAATTTATTTCCTTTACTTGGGCCCGGAGCCTCGAGCATGGCCAGCGTCGGCAAACTTTCCAAACTCTGATTTTGTTTAACCAACAATAACATCAAACAAGCGCTGAACTCTCTGCACAGCTTAAACAGTAGTTATTTCGCTACCCCAGGCTACCCCACGCTACCCTCGCTACCCTTTCCCTGTCGCTCCATCACTGGGATAACAGAGTGCGACATTTCGCATTAGTTCCTAATAACTTGACAAACAGTGACAAAACACGAAAACGTGTTTCAAAGCCGCTTTATCGCGTATCTGTGACAAATAAATTGCTCAATATCGCGGATTAGATCAAGAACAGATGCGTAACTACACTCAAACAAGCATTTTTTTTTATCTATGTAAAGTTTTTTCTTATGTAAGTAGTTTCTTTTTTCTTATGCGTTTGACTACCAAAACGAAAAGATAGTACCTACTAAGCCGATATATAGAATAAGAATAAGAGAGAAAATAAGAGAATTAAATAAGAGAATTTTGATGAAATGATTTATGAGAAATATAAATAAAGAATTATGTTGTTGTTGTTATTCATGCTGGACCTTGTTAATAAAATTCTGGATACCGCCGCAATGGTCATGGACAGATTTTGTCTCTTACCATCAGGAGAGCGTCTCGTTCGTCTTATTAATCGATACCAAAGGAAAGCAAGGGAAATCGCACGAAGCTGCACGTATGGTATATATATATATATACTATGACTGAAATTTTATATAATCTTGACAACCTCTTTTATTATCGTACTCTGAGCAATTATTCCAAACACGATTTTTAAATAATACGCTTTTTTAAAAAAAAACCACCGACTTCAACTTCGAATACCTGGATGACATCTTCATATTTTCTAGCAATTTCGATTTAAAAACCAAACTACTGAACCGATTTCGATAAAATTTATATGGGACCACCCCATATCAAATAAAAACATACATACAAAAAAAAACACAGTCGAATTGAGAACCTTTTTTGAAGTCGGTTGAAAAAAGTAGTTTCCTTCAACTTCATAGATAGCGCCACTGAAAAGAGAAGTAAAGTAGGGCCTTCGCTTTTCTGTGGATAGCGCAGACTATACGTGACAGTCAGAAACAGCTTAGTATTTTTGATATGTGGCACATGAAAAAGCTTGGAAATGACACCCACGTCTGGTATGCGCAAAGTCAGAGCCATCTACAATGAGCTTTCCTTAAAAAAAAAATATTGCCTGTCAGAAAATCTCCCTACTTCTATTGTCATAGTTAAATATTCGCAGTTCAAGATAAGTCGAGTGCATCGGCTATCTATGAGTTCGTAATGCATGCATGTCGATTGTCGTGTAGTGACGTCAGCTGCTGGGCGCATAGCCAAGCAGATAACGCGGGCTGACGTCCTCGACATGTTAGTACCCTGATTTATAGCAGACGTGGCTTACCTCGTCGATCTGCGTACCCTTTGCCTACTCTCAGTTTGACTACTTTTCGTAGTACAAGCATTCCAATTTCGACAACTTTTTCATTTCCCTATACTGATGACTGCATTATGCTACCATTAGCACAGAATAAATAATAGTACTACGTACAGAAAGTTAACTCCGCAAAGGAATTGAAATAAATAAGGACTCTATCTACTAGGCAATAAAGTAGCAATTCAACTCGCACAGCGCTGGATACCGCTCGTAATATTCACCTAGATATACCGCTCTCTTTCTATCACGTATGTTTAGTTACGTGCGACGAGGCTAGCGTGCGGGCGGCTACACCAATAATATGCAAGTTGCATATTGCCAAATTTAGGATAGCAAAATCTGCAAAAATTGTAGAGACGCGTAGCAGTGCGTGATGGTAACGTAGCAGTGTCGTAGCACGAATCATCTGCCATCTGCTACGATAAGAAAGCACGAGCCTTTATTACCTAAGTTTGACTACTAGAGTAGTATTATATTATCTGTGGTTTGACACTGGCTACCGCTATCGTGCCATCCCGCTTTTGTTAATTGCCGTACCAAGAGCATGAACGAGATCTCACTATAGTGACAGCGATTGTGAGTTTCGTAATTAGCTGGTAATAATTAGCACATTTAGTTTTCATTCTATTCATGCGGGATTAGAAGCTGGATTTTCTTACTTTCCAACAAGTCAACACCAACACCACATAAGGTTATAGAGAAAAAAGGCAGGGGACATTTTGGCCTAGTTCATACAAGGAAGTATAGGAACTTTGTACCACTAGGCCACCTGCGTATGGGAAATGTCTAAGCCTTTATAAAAAAAGTACCTAAGTTATGCTATATGGGGTGAGAGCAACGCTGTTGCAAAAGTTGTCTCCGGAGTGATGAGCTCCAGCCCGTAGTTTGATGTTAGCTTAAGTCTAGCAGCACACGAGACACGTGCCACTGCCACAAAACGCCGCGGCTGCGGAATCCAGTTTTTATACATTTTATATGAACTTGCCGCACACGGTAGAAGTAGGTGCGTCACGCGCTTCCGCTTCTCAGAAGCCGCTACTAACAACAGGCGGCGGCGTTTTGTGGCTGTGGCGCGTGTCCCGTGTGCTAGTACACTAACTAACAGTTGTGTATGTATGATTTAAATCAGTGTTAACTAACTTGGAGTGGTGTGCGGTGAACGCGGCGATGACAGCGCGGCGTGCGAGCCGCAGCTTGGCCTCGTCCTTGTCGCGACGGCTGAGCGCGATCGTGCGCGCGGCTGAGTGCGAGCGCCGGGACGGCAGCCGCGCCGTCTGCGACACCGCCATGCCGTCCCCCGTCGGGAACACCAGCCTAAACTCTGCAAAGGAGTCTGCGGCATTAAAGCACGAAAGAGAAACCACGCGTTGATATCCTGCTCAAAAAATAATTTTAAAAAACCTGTAAAATGTTTACTGCTTATAAAAAACCGTAATCAGCAAATTTGCTAACAATACATTTTATCAGTGGTATTTAACTATGATCCAAGCAAGTTAAAATTGACAACCAAAATATGTGTGCATGGTATTAATAATGTACCTCAAAAAATGTATACGCAAGTCAATAAAAAATGTATAATGTAATAATCAATCAATCAATCGATCGGAACGGAACCAGTGACCGGTATACGAATATACCACGTAGAAAACCCCGACTCTCTTGAGTCTTGAAGAACATTTCGATCAAGTCACCTTACACTCATCAGCCAGAAGACGTCCACTGCTGGACGAAGGCCTCCCCCTTAATAGTGAGGGGTTGCCACAATCCCCACGCTTGGCAGGCGGCTTGGGGATCGCAGTGTTACCACCGTTAACTAAGAGGACGCTGCTGCCCGTCCTCCGGTGGTTCTGGATGCAGTTTTAGCATACATACCCAGGTCCAAGTCACCTTACAAACAAAAAAATGCTAAATCAAACCCAACGAATTCAATAATGTTCTAATTTCAGTTTGCAGGATATTTACCATCATTATGCTTTTCAAACTGTATTGAACTACCGCGATAGTTTAAAACAGCTGTCTAGTTTTAGCTTTCCTATATTATCTTTGGAAGCCACCAGTAACATTATCCGACCTAACTTGACCCCCCAATTCACTCTGTGTTCTCTACAATCCCATTGAAGCGTCCAACAAAGAGGTCCCGCTATACTGGTCATTTTTAAAATGCTAAACTAACCGAGTGCAATGCAAAATAGGTTGAAATTTTGATCCGGAGATGTATTACATTACTCAATGTTGGAAAATTCTGAATTTCGAGGCAGTGCCACACGGCTTAATAAAGAATACGATGGCTTCTGTGGCTCAGTGGTTAAAGTGCCCGGGGTCCTAGGTTCGATACCCGACAAATGTTTGAATGAAGAATTTGAATAAAGTATCTAGTTTGTGTGTGGATCTTAATTGTGGCTTTGTGTTTCCCACAAGATGAATGTAATTTTTCTATGGAATAATTAGTTATATGGTGAAAAACCCTATAGAAACTACGCCTCTTTAACGCATACATTAATTAAGGATAGCCATGAAAAAAGCTAGTTATTTTTAATTTTTTTTTTATGCCGAACTGTACCAGATATGATTGACCTTAAGATTCGGTTTTGTGCGAATATAGTTTTTTTAATTCAGAATAAATTTGTGTATACAAATGCGAATAGGAACCAGGTTTAAGCCTTTACCTGTACCTCAGCGCATTTTAAGTCACTTTGTTGCTTTCGGTTAGCTTTGTATGGACTTTGCTTTGCCAATCTACTTCGCTTTGAGCCATTAAACTGTGCATTGGAAGTCGACTGAAGTTAGGTTAAGAAGAACTCTACAACATTTTAATGCAACGCCTGACTGAATATTTTTCCATTCTTTTCCTCCAAGTTAAAAAGCTAAAAATTCGATTAGATCTTTATCTGTATCATCAAGGAAGATGTTTCCGAAGAATGGCGAAAAACTATCTGCTTAAAAGTTCGTATGCTATAGACTGACTGGCCAACTATATGCTGCTCAAAAACATTTGACCGATCCGGTCATTCTTTGGATGGATGACACGGCTTTACGACAATAATTATATCCTATCATCCGACCGACAGTAAGGCTCAGTGACTCAGTTTTAAATGCTACACAACTAAGCCTATACGTTCACGCTGGACGGAAGCCTCCTCAAGGTAGCCATAGTCCCCACGCTTGGCAGGCGGCTTGGGGATCGCAAAATGCTCACCACCATTAACCGAGAGGACGCTGCTGGCCGTCCTCCGGTGGTACTGGATGCAGTTCTAGGACATATCCAGGTCCCGAAGTTACTTACGATATGTCATTTATCATGAATGGTATTGGAAGCCCTCCCTGTTAAGGGGGAGGCCTTCGTCCATCAGTGGATATCTTCCGGCTGTTGATGTGGTATTGGAAGAACATTATCTCTGTTCTTTATTTCTATTCTACCACAACCTTTAAATAATTACATGATGAAATAAACTTACCGACATGCCTAAACCGGTCCACGAAATCCACCATGGCTTTAGCCCAGGAGAACCTCTTCGCTGCATCCAGCAACCCCATACACGGTTCCACCACCCCATCATGTACCCCCATACAATACTCTTTTAAACCTTCCATCTCCCTCGTACTCCGACCTTCGAGGTCTTCCAAAAACCAGGAGTTTTCCAAGGAAGACATAAACAACCCGTCCAAGTAAGGTCTTAGAACTGGTCCCAGGTATTTCTTATCGTCTTTAGTGCCTTTGTGGAGCCATTGGAGTATGGTCTTCATGGTAACGAGGTGATCTGATAGGTTGGAACGGCGGAGATCAGGGTCGCGGCGGACAGCGTCGATGAGGCAGGCGGAGGAGGCGTCATAGTAGTCTTTTAGTTTAGACCATTTTTTTGATCTGTTGGAGAAATTAACGAATATTCCCGTTATTTTATTTTATGTAATAAGATACAGTAGTCTGTACTAAAGGCTCTTAGTACAAGCAGATTGTTATATAACCAACTTGCTGATATTAAGTTTAAATGAGTAAAAGCCACAGAAAAGCGTAGTAAAAGCCAGCGTCTGTTTTTTTTTAGCAGAATAGTATTAACCAAACCACCCTTTCAGTTAGTCTAAGCCTCTGCAAAATATACCCTGTATGCTATTATACCCTGTATACACGCAACGGTCTCATCACCGAGTCATTGAATGTTTAAATATATTGGTGGACCTTTTTCACACAGCGCCATCTAGCCCCATACTAAGCAAAGCTTGCATAAAATCCTTGTCTATATTTCGAAAAACTCAATGGTGGGATCAAAACCAAACAAATGTACCCCGCCTCACAAACAGGATGCGTCTTCCACAACAGGTTACCACGACATAATTATTTTAATATTAATTTTATTTTGTAATATTCTTAGCTTACTTCTGTGAACTGAAAAATTACAAAATCTTTGTACTAGTTAGCTATCCTTCACTTTAACTACACAGTTACCCATAAAACTTAATCTAAACATCTAACAGAGTTTGAACTTCATTTTATAAGCCACGACAAATTACAAAGACTTAGGTACTTATACTAATTAGCCTACTACACAAAAAACAAAAGGATTGTATCCAGACCGATGAAAATCTAGAGACAATCCAAATACGAGTATTCGCGCCCACTACCAGTTGGCAGCGTAGACAGCATGCGGCGGCATTGCTACGTTAAATGGCAATGCTTATGCGTTAGGCAAATTAAACGCCAGCATTTTGATCTTTATAAGAGATCTGGCTTGTGCCCCGTACCTGTACGCTGCCAGGTCCCTATCGAACTCCAGTCCACTCCTTGTGCTGGCAAAGTTGTTCATGTACAGATCTCGGGCCTGATCCAACAAGATGGCTAGAATGTGGATGAGGTCCTCAATCGATTCCTGGTGCAGTGACGTCACTTGGATTAAGTTGGCGCGGAAAGCGCTGTGAGAGTCCTAAAAGAGAGCAGAAAATAGATTCGTATTCGTAATGTTGAGGATATTAGCTCAACATTTCAATACATAGAAATTATACAACCACTATAATCTTAGCCATGGGCGCCGGAATCAGGGTGCAACGGGTTGCACTTGAATTCCCCGTGTCAGGAAAAAGGTACATAGTAAAAAAGCACATTTTTTAAAATTAATTTTCAGTCTGATTAAACACTAAAGTTGTCTAACAGTTGCTGTCCAAAGTTCGTCACCTTGTCAATAAATATAAACTACACAGATTAAGGTATGTTTTCGATATTTATGCACCTCCATGAAAGATCCTGGCGGCGCCCATGGTCTTTGTATCCATATTTTGCCATTATTAAACATTTTCGGTTTCTTCTAGGCCATCGACAACTGCATGTTCCTTAACATCAGACAAAATGGCGGTCAAACACCATAAAAAACAGAAGAATTTACAGAGAACAGAAATAACACGTAAACAGATAGGATGTATAAAATTGTGCTAGACTAATTCATTAATCTGATATCCCAGGATTTGAGTAGTACGTTATGAAGGTTGCTTTCTCAGTTTTAAGTATTAAAAACCTATTCCCAAATAGCACGGTTGTACTCTACACAGCTTGAAATATATCTTCTACTTTCGGCTAAAAAGGTAGAAACTTACATTAACAACCAAGTTCTTGCACTTGACCAGTTCGCTGCAGACCTTCCACAGATACCGCAGCTGTCTCCGTGAGTAGGTGCTTCCTGCTGACGCCTTCGCTTCTCGGTTGATGCTCTCCCAGCGGCTGAACAGCGCTGCCTCCAGACATTCCGATGGTGTTGGAGGGATATCTTCACCTGGGGTGAAGATATATATAATACATACTATAATAATAGGGTATAATAGGGTTTTATTTATTTAGTCAAGAGGGGTAAGAAAACGTAGAAAATATTAAACTGTAGTGTAAAAAAGTTGTAAAAAGAGAGAATTTACGTTTGAAAGGTTAATCCCGATAGAAAACGCGTCTAAACATAGATATGCCTAATTAGTGCAAGCTAATTTATAAAAGACACTGTGTCGATTTTAATTGGTCATATTGTTTTATTAGGTATACTAAACTCCAAACAAAGTAATGTAACCTTACCGACAACGTGATGCAGGTGTTTCAGACAGCTCCGCAGGCAGGCCGCATCGGGCTCCCAGTCGGGAGCGCGGCCCCCGCGCCGCGCCAGTGCCCCGCGCTCCACGGGGTACAAGTACCCCGCTGGTCCGCCGCGCTCGCACACTCGGACCAACCTCCACAAGCATAAACACTTATTAGCATAGACACAGTTCATTATGCTGAGATATAACTTTTTAGTTGAGCCAGAACAAGGGTCTAACAAGTTTGACCACAAGGAGGTACTGACTACGCTCCTTACGCCACGCCACATTCTTGCTTGCAGAAATACAAGAGTGCGGAGTACAATGCAGAAACATGGCTTTGTTTCAAACAGGCTTGGCGTTTCATTACTATTCACATAATAAAAGATTGTTTTCATACTCGGCCTTAAATAATAAGAAAAAATAATGAAGATGGTAAACATACCTAGCTCGAATGTGAACTGGCTCACAAACGCGGCTGTCAACTACACATACGGCAATATATCCAAGAGCAATATTAGAGGATAAAGGCGGATAAACTATTCAACCATTTCCAGCTGAAGCCAGAATGTATTATTAAGTTTAGCTATGTCACATATCGGGGGCGGGAACAATACGTGAGTCGTTGGTCCCAAGACTGAACCGGGACAAAGAAAATTGGAAAATTATACAATACAAATTATACACAAGCGGAACTTTACTGGTGTGCTAAACGATACCAGGAACAATTCGCTCGTCCAGCTCTAGCAGGCGGTGGTGAGAAGGATGTGCCACAATTTAGCTACGGGATGCGGAGCTTTCACTGGGTTGAAAACACACTGCAAAGCGTACCGACTGAGGTAGCGGAGAAAACCCTGAGCAGGTATAACTACTCACTCGTCTAGCACAAGCAAGAGATGGTGCGAGGCGTGCGCCGACACGCAGCTCCGAGCTGCAGAGCTAGAGTAGCACGCACACCTGTCCAGTCGCCGCCGCACTGCACACTGTACCGCGTACCGACTAAGATTGCGGAGGGAACCCTAAGGAAATGTCCAGGGTTAGAAACCTGTGTCAAAGTTATATAGGTCTTTACCTATGAAATTGCCGTTTTGTATGGAATAAGTGAAAGTACTTATTTTTTTTAACTTTTTTATTTCTGTTATTCAAAGTAATCACCCATGCAATCGACGCATCTTTGTCAACGAATTGGCAGTCTATTGATGCCCTTCTTGTAAAAATCAGCTGGACGGGAGGCAACAAACTCTTCAAAGGCATTTTGTACTGCCTCACGGGAATTGAATTTTTTACCCCCTAAAAAGTAGTCTAAATTTTGGAAAAAGTAATATTCGGTAGGTGCAAGGTCTGGTGAGTATGGCGGATGAGGGAGAGCTTCCAACCCCAGCTCTTGCAGCTTGGAGACTGTCTGTTGTGCAGTATGGGGTCGCGCGTTGTCGTGAAGGAGCAGTGGGGACGACCGATTGACCAAAGCTGGTTGCCGATGTGCAAGCTTCTCCATCATTGTCTCCAGTTCTTCACAGTACACATCTGCAGTAAAGCTCATGCCGTTTTGCAAAAAGCTGTGGTGAATCACACCCGCACTAGACCACCAAACAGTGACATCACCTTTTTAGGGGTCATTTTTGGTTTAGGGCATTGCTTTGGTGCTGAACCAGGATCTAACCAACTTGCTGAACGCTTTTGATTGTCGAACAGAATCCATTTTTCATCGCACGTTACAATTCGGTTCAAAATTCCTTCATTTCTTTGCCTATTGAGCAGCGCGAGGCAGGCCTCGACGCGTACGTTGCGCTGGCGATCGTTAAGTTCGTGGGGCACCCATCTATCAAGTTTTTTTACCTTGCCTATTTGTCGCAAATGGATCAAAATTGTTTTGGAGCTAACATCAAAAGCTGCTGGTAGCTCAGCTGTAGATTGAGTTTCGTCAGCTTCCACAATCGCCTTTAATTCATCATTGTTGACCAAAGTCTCCGGACGACCACGAGCTTCATTTTTCTAGTCAAAATTTCCAGAACGGAACTGGGAAAACCAATAACGGGTTGTGCGTTCGTTTGTACAGTTCTCTCCGTAAACGTTTTTGATGTTACGTGCCGTTTGTGTCGCGTTGGTGCCACGACGGAATTCATATTCCATAATTACACGAATTTTTAAAGTATCCATTATGACGAAAAATGTTCAAATGTAATGAAAATACAACGCTAATCAATAAACAAAAGACTGAGTTGGTAAAAATAATGTCATGTTTTTAAGACAAAATTAATTTAAATTCAGAATACAAAGCCATTCCAAACTATTTTTCTATTTGAAATGACCAGTACTGAAGAACGGCAATTTCATAGGTAAAGACCTATTATAAAATCCTGATTAAAATAACAAAATAATCTGACAGAACACAATAAAACTATAAAAGCTAAGTAAAGTGGCTTTCAAACATCTTCAAATTTCATCCACATGCCTGTTGACCATTTTCCAAACTATACAAAAAATCTACATGAGATCTAAGTCTTCCTTGTCGAAACTAAGTTTTTAAACAAAAATTGGTTGGTTAACTAGGTGGCGCCCAATTTAGTCATCATCAGCCCGGAGACGTCCACTGCTCAACGAAGGCCCTTAGACCGCCACACCGTACGACAACCTGCCATTTGCATCTACCGATTGCCCGCGACTTTTACAATGTCGTCGGTCCACCTAGTGCGAGGCCTTCCTACGCTGCGTCTTCCAGTTGGTGGTCACCACTCAAGAACTCTTCTTCCCCTTCGGTTATCAGTTTTTCGAGCTATGTGGCCTGCCCATTGCCACTTCAACTTGCAAACCCTGCGAGCTATGTCGGTGACTTTGGTTCTTTGGCGAATATCCTCGTTTCGGAATATGCGACTTGCTTATTGACAATTTAGTGTTCGTAATGCAAACATTTTTTAACATGTTTTAACCATACCTGATAAACTCCTTCTCTCATCTTATCAACCAAGACATTCAAAGCTCCCGATATCCTGGCAACAGTGGAGACGTCTGAACAGTGAGCGTCTAGTGCTGCTTCCAATCCTGGATTCCAAAGCTGCCAGTTGCTGCCTCTCTCCCCAGACATAGGGGTAGGTGGTCCCACTGCCACTGCACAGTAACCCTGCACGTTAAAAGACAAGTTTGTGATGGTTTTTCTTCTACAAGACTAATTAAAATAATGAAAACTTTCTCACAACAATCATTTTGTTTCTATGTAGTAACTTATGTAGTATAAATATTTGATATACGTATTTTGTTGTAGTTAAAAGACACTGGTCCATAAAAACATGCAAAAAAACGCCAAAAATGCTTCAAAGTTCAAAGGCTGGTCAGTATCAGCAGGGGTGCAAACATGGAACTTTGGAGCTAGGGCTCTTTTACTAATATCTCAGGGTAATGAGCGCAAAGCAGTGCGGCGCAAAATTTTGTTCGTAAACTCACAATTCTGCATTGCAACTGTTAATGGCATTCGTGATGCTTACCACCTTGTGAACGTCTCACTACTCTCATCAATCAATTACAAAAAAAGGGGGCCATAAACTTCTTCGTCTTACCCCTTGCACATTATTATAATGCAGTAGCGCTAGCGGATGCATTAGAGGAACCCTGCTGGTGTCAGCAGCGGTGCAGCCATAGACCTTCGCAGCCAGAGCCAGTTTGGCCTCAGCTTCCCCCGCTCCTACTCGCACCATCACCCAGGCGGCGCCTTCAACTATGGCCAGGCGACGGTCGGACCCTGTGTGGGTTGGCGATGCTGAAATGTAAGAAAAATATGTTTATGGAGTCCATTTGAGTCTGTACTCCAAAAAAAAATACATTATGTCATCAAACCCAATGTAAGCACACAAATCGCTACATTCATACACTATCTTTCAAAATGTGATTTTGTCGTGTTTTTGGAGGATAAAAGCTTTTTTTTTTTTTTTTTTTTTTTTATGAATGACTTTGCTGTTGGCCTCAGATGGCCTCTACAGCGTCACCGGACTTTAGGCAAGCGCAAACGGCGCTCGGCCTAGGTTTAGGTTAAAGGCGACTAGCTCAAGGGCACCGCAGACGGTACGAACCTCGGCTTGGCCGTCGCCGGGAGTGGGGTCAGACTTGCCCTGGCACCCCAGAAGGGGTATGCCCTGGGGCCCTAGTAGGTTGATCTGGTTGACTACTTGGAGAGAATCTAACAGATCTTCTGAAAGATCTGGGGAGTCCTCGACCTCGCCGGCGAGGTGGGTGCGTGTTTGTGTGCCTTTGGTAACCGGCGCCTATACCAAAGACGGAATACTTCTTATTGCTAGGAGTGGTCGGATCAGGCGAGCCCAGCGCCGCCGAGGTGATGACGGCTATGGGGTCGTCCGGGTCGCCCAAGACGTGTCTGGGGCGTCTACGGAAGGGGGATGGGTCTGTCGTATAGTTCGAGGCTTGGACTATGAGTGGATTGGGATGGTGGGGGGTCGCATCGAAATAGCGGCGCGAAGCGTACTTAATGTACTGACGGATGGAGGGGAGTTCGAGATCGCAGTGCAGGTCGGAGTTTCGCATGAACCAGCTAGCACCGACTGCTCTGCGGATGAATCTATTTTGTATGACTTGGAGTTTCTCTAGATCTATGCTGGAGGCATGAGCGAACGCCACGGAGGCGTACGTCATGACGGGGCGAATACAAGTTTTGTAAATTGTAACCTTATTTCTAAGGGACAATTTACTACGCTCGTTGAGAAGGGGAGTGAGCCGGCCTAAGAAGAAGGCTGCTCGGTTGCGAACTATCTGGATATGCTTAGAGAACGTGAGTCGACGATCAAGGGTCACACCGAGATACTTGGTCTCGGTAGCCCATGGGATGGGCTGGCCGTTGAGCGTGATATGCTTAGAAGGAGGTCTTTTGAACGGATGAAAGTACACGGCTGCACTTTTATCGGGGTTAACGGTGATAGCCCACTTCTTGAACCAGTCTCCGAGGAGATTGAGGGCTCGTTGAAGGTGGGCTAGCTGAATGACCTTGTTCCACCCTCTGGTGTAGAGGGCGGTGTCATCGGCAAAGAGAGCAAGCTCCACTTTGGGGGTACGGGGGATGTCACAGGTGAAAAGCGAGAAGAGAATCGGGGCCACAGCGGAGCCCTGAGGGACTCCGGAGCCGATGTCGTGGGGGGAGGAGCGTTGTCCCTCGACGCGGTATCGAAAGCTTCGAGCCCTGAGAAAGTCTTGTATTATGAGTACAAGACGGTCTGGCAGCCCGAGCTGATACAGCTTGTATATCAGCCCGTTGTGCCAGACTTTATCGAAAGCTTTCGCGACGTCGAGGAACACCGCTACAGTCCCTTGGGGGAACGGCTTGTGGGTGTAACCATGGCCGGGTTTCTTGTTGAAACCTTCTAGGACGTACTCCGTGATGCGGTGTACTTGTTGGACGCAAGAGTGTCTGGCTCTAAAGCCGAACTGTTCATCAGGGAGGAGGTTGTTGTCTTTGACACAGGACCAGATGCGCTTCAGAAGGACGCGCTCGTAGACCTTGCCCAGGGTACTGAGGAGACTAATGGGACGGTAGCTAGAGGGCTCGGAAGCCTTCTTGCCGGGTTTGTGGAGGATAAAAGCCTAGCAATATAGGCTTTTATCCTCTAAGTGGTCGGTAACGTCACGAATATCGGACAGTAATGTAATGTGGCGAGATGTGTATTTCCGTGATGTTTCCAGGCTCCATAGAAGCGTCTTGTATAGTGTCTACTGCTCTACTGAGGCTCGACTTGAATTTGACCTTAATTTATTATACTTGACTATGATCTACCTACTAAAACTTGCCAGCCGGGACTTCGGGAGAAAATAATAAACCTGCAAATATATCCAACCCTGCTATATACTTGTGGCAAGTAATTTCTTTTACTTGGAAGAAAATTAGAAATATTTCGGGTAAAGCTGTGTGCCATCTAGTTCTTAAGTTTCCTCGAGTGAACTTCTCGGTATCATGAATAGTTAATGACTATTTGCAGTGAGCTGCTCAATTTCCGAATCTACGGTTAAATACATGAAAACTGCAGTATGCCACTCAACAGAATTAGCATACACGATGTTAATTTAAAACCGTGCAATATTCACAGGTTGACCTGGTATATGCTCTATATTGCGCCACGACAGTAATTATAAATTCCATACGGTTAGTTATGAATTATGGGCTCGAATAAAATTATAAAGACTATCCCATAATAGGACATCAAATTACCTATAATATCAAGACGTAAAACAAAAAGCATTTTGAATAATATTTTTCTCTATAACTTTATACAACTGAGACAAGCAAGTTGGCCGACTGATGGTAGGTGTCACGCTTGGCCATAGCAGTTTGAGCCACCCAGTAATTGGAACTTCAACAGTTTAAAACCCTGCTCGGCTATGCGCTGCGTTTTCCACCCTTCGACATAAATTAAACTTTCGTACCTAGTGATTTCGTCAGGAAAATTACCCTACAATCCGCAACAAACTTTCAATCACATTTATGAGTTTTGTAAACTACTGCTTGACGGTTGATTTTATCAGACAAAGGGAAAGTCTTCACGCAAAACAAACTATAATTCAGATGTTAGAGTAAGATTGTGCTAGATAGAAGGTAGATACCGACTAAAGTTAGAATGGTAAACTTTCCCAAGCAAAGTTCTAAACTCATTGACTTATGTTATTTCGTAAAGACAAGGCAGATGGAATATTTTCAGTTGCACCGAATAAGAGATCTTCACAACGTATAATAGGCTACGCTAGATGACTGTTTTTTTTTTTATTGTCCTATTAAAATGTGGGCCATAAATATAGCTGATTAATGAAAAGAAAATGAAAATCTGATCATAAATCAGCAACTTATAAGCATTTTAATATCACGCTAGACAGAGAGAAGAAACAGCAAATCGTGACGTCACTTCTCTGTACGCCATATAAATTATATTCTGACAAGTAAGGCGTGACGTAATTTTTTGTTTTGTGGGAAAGGGACAGAGTTATCTCTAACAAAAACTTTAAATGCTCATATATCAGAACATTATTAACCGATTTTAATTATTTTTTCAATAAACATACTATATTTACTTAAATTTTTCATTAAAGCTATTGGTTTCAACGATATAAACATCAGTCATCTACCCTATTGTATTTTTCTCCAGTGTGAGCTGAGTTGCTCTGGTACAATGCTAATCAGTCGTCATATTCACAGGGTCATACTCGTCATACTTGAGAGCGATTGATGGGACGTAGTTAGAAAGTGATGCCGATATCATTTTGTTTCATATAAACTTTTCAGGTAGTAGACAAATAGTAAATGGAATAGAGCAAATTATACTTACATACAGCCTGCCTAGCACGCGAGCCGTGATAAACAACTATCCATTTTTTTTCCCCCCGAAAACGAGACAGACGTCTCCATATTCTAGCTTTAACACTTTCCCGCGCGGGGAAATACCAATTAGTCCTCGGCGCGTGCTAGGGGGCTTGGAGGCAAATGTTTGGAAAGGCATATCCTTACTTTAACGATCTTTGTATAAAACTACTTTTACTTCTAAACTATAGATTCAGGGCAAGCAGTAATACGGTTCCCGAGTGCCGTTCAGGGAACTAACAGCCTATTATTATGAGATTTGAATTTAATTAAAACTCTACCAGAGTTCCGTACCTTGGAGGATGGTGTATTCCCGTTGACCCGTTGTGTATTCGTGTCTGTTGTGGGTAAAATATAATTATTTTTATTCCTGTTGTCCCCACTGACGGTGTACCAGCTAGCTCTTTCCGTACCGACGTGAATAGGCTACATGACGTGGTAATACATTTGTTAAGGCTGTCTTTACTTTAATTATTGTATTTTCTTTTTGACCCAGCGAAGTAGTCTCCGAGTCTAAAGGGGGCAAGTCGGGGTTTACGTATGTATGTATATTATTTGATCGAACTGTGACCCGTTGATATAAATGATCTTTATCGAATTAAGCACGTAGTTGCAAATACATAATATCAAGTTCGAAAACGAGGCAAACTGGTCAAGGAGCTTGGAAGATATGGGGGTCGCAAGTCGCAAGGTCTCAGTTTGCTGCCAAATACTAGTTTTCAATTTAAATAAACAGAATTCGAAAGTAAAAACTCAATACAAATACGCTAGAGAAGCAGCCACCAGAATTATAAAAAAAACAATATAGATAAAGTAATAGGTGTAGTGGTATTGGATCGGCAATAATTATGTAGGGTTGGTTACGCTTGTCGGTATTACAAAAGTAAGTAACAAAAATCGAATCCCACTTTTTTCTAATCGAATTTGGCCCTACGCATAAGCATTGCCATTCAGCGTGGCAATGCCGCCAGCATGCTGGGTACGCTGCCGACTGATAGTGGGTTTGAGCATTTGAATTGTCTCTAGACTTTCATCGGTCTGGATTCAATACTTTTGTTTTTTGTTGTGTAGTAGGCTAAGTAGTATTTGTAGTTTGTTGTAGTTAATAAAGGCTTATGCCTCAAAAAAAAACAACTTACTTACTTTTGGATCTAGGGAGGATTGATTGTATCGAATCAAATTACAATCATCCTTCCCAGATCCTGGGACTCTTTTGTTCTAGTTGTGTTTTCTTTGGTGATTTTTCTTGTCTTCTTGTCTAAATTTACTATTTAGTTATTATTTCAAGAAAAACTAACTTACTCTAAAAAAACTTTTACTAAAACCCCAAACCTGAAAGCGCTCACAAGTTTGGCAATTTGTTTTTTTAAATTAACTGTTCTATAAGTATTTCATTCATCTACATTTCGCTTGGACGATGTAGCTCTCTCTCTCACATTTCGAATACGATATAACCGTTTGGGCAGACGTCATTGAGATAGTAGGGATAGTGAGATAGTGAGTAATAATAACCAAATCAAAAATCGTGAAAAAAACCTCCATAGAAAATGTCATTCATATTAAGTAAGTAAGTAAGTTCGTATAGGCTGAGTGGCCAGCCCTAGTGTCAGAGTTAATGTGCCGCCCAAAGGCCTCTGACATGGCTGACGGTTGTTGTTATAGAAACTAGAACAAACAACCGGGACCAACAATTTAACGTGTCCTCCGATCCACGGTAGCGCTCAGAAATAAATGCCACTCGCGGTCACCCATCCGAAGGCTGACCGGACCGTCCGTTGCTTAACATCGGTGATCGTTTAGAATCACCTAGACAAGCTACGCCACGAGCGCTACAAATTCATATTCAATTTATATGAAACATTTTTTTGGTTGCTTCCAGGTTGCTTCCAATGCTTCCATAGTTTTTTTTTTCCATAGTTCAAACTTTTTGTTCCGTTTCCCATAGAGAACGATATGATCCTTACACAGATTACTATAGTTCAGCGTAACCCTGTGTTCCAATAGAAGCCTGGGAACCTTTTATAAATGCTAATGAAGCCGGTGAGCCGTCACGTAATGCTATCGAGAAGGAGCTAATTGAACCGCGCCCTACTTACATCTTGCTTAAGTGGCGAACGAAAACGAATAAACTACGGTTGAAAATGTTACGTTTATATCCGACTATAGCGACATCTCGCGGTTCCACCCGCTATATAGGAATCGTAAATTTTCTGGAATATATACATTTTGTAGTGGTAGGACGCTACTGCAGCGTCCACCTGGGGAAGTACCACAGCCTTCTACTAGTAAGGCACACCTTTGCCAGTTATTCAACCGCCAAGCAGTAGTGTGAAAGCATTACTGTGTCCCGGTTTGAAGGGAAATGTTACCAGAGAAATTACTAGGTATGAAGAGATTTGACATCTGAAATCTCAGGGTGACGAGCGCAGTGCAGTGCAGCGCAGGGTTTTGTTCGCAAGTTCACAATTCTGGCACTGCTACTGTTATGGGCAGGCGTGATGCTTACCACCAAGCGAACGTCTCGCACAATTCGTGTAGTAGGCTGTGTAGAAATCAATCAAATGTTTACCTATGTGCTTGAAGGTATATGCAAATATAATTTAGTTGTTGTCCCGCCCTCGCTGGTTTCATTCACATCACAATACCCATGTACCTAAGTAAAGTAAGTATGGGCTGACCTCTCTCCAGGTAGCAGTAGGCGAGCGGGCGTGCCAGCGCGTGCGCAGCGGCCGACAGTACGCGCGACCCTCCGCCGCCGCGCGCGCCCGCGCACCGCGCTATCAGCTCCACCCACCGCTCTATCACCTTGTCTCTGCACCAAACTCGACAAATCTTTACATAGGATTAATACACTTATACTAAAGAAGGTAAAAGACCCGCAAGCTTAATGCCTGAGATATGCCAGATGTTATGACGAATCTTATTATCTAAGGACAAATCTAACGACTTCGTACTTAAAATGTATGGACCAGCTGATATATTTTTTGCGTTTTCGGGGTTGGCCACATCGTAAAAAAAATCCTAACGATGAGTATGTCTACCTCTGTTAATTTTGCGGGGATGTAAAACAACAGCTTGTACCTATATGACTAAGATATTTTATGTTACCTGCACAAATAACCCGATGGAGTCATGAACTCCTCCCACTTGTCTGCCTCGCGGCCGGTGAGACGGATCCTGCCGTACCCCGGAGGCCCGTCCTGCAGGCGGCACTCGCCACTGTCGCCGTTCAGCACGGGCAGGGAGTCCAGCGTCACCAGGTACTCCAGGGACCGGGACCGCATCTGTAGAGTATAATGGTCAAGTTGTATCAAAGTCAAGTCACAATGGTTTCACAAAGATTGATGCGTCTCCAAGCTTAGGGCCTGTCCATACAACTTTGAGGTATCTCCATGTAAAAACTCTGTATAAGTTCAGTTTGTTAAAAATTGCTTATATTTCTTTTTTATTAAAATAATAATCAGAATGTTTTGCTTAAAAAGGCAAAAATATTTTAATATTAAAGATATTATTCGCGATAAGTTTTAAAGAAATGTGTTGATCTTTGCATTTTAATTTTATTTCATACAAAACCTTTTGCAGATATCTTCCCTTAAAACAGAAAATTGCATATATATATTTTCATGAATCATGAACCTTAAACCTGAATTTAGTAGATACTTTTTTTAACATTGCGTTTAAGTCCGCCACCACTAACTCGCTTGTCAATAAGAGACGATGTGATCGAAAAAAAGCAAAGAAACCTATTCACTTGGATCTCTCTATATATCTCTCAGAAAATAAGGAAGCAGGCAGTTTGTTCCATGCTTCTGCCCGTACGCATTAGGAACTTTCAAAGCATTTGGTACGTATCCGGGGAAAATCCACAATGTATGTTCTCTATTGTAGTATACGATATAGTTTCTTACTTTCTTCCCTCGGTGTAGAGCGATGAGGTGGCAACACTTGAACCGCGGGTCTCTCTGCCCCGCCCCATCCACTATCCTCTGCACTAGACTCTCCACTGCACATTCCAGCTCCGTCGATATTCGACCTACAAACAAATTTGCTACAGAAATACTTACCTTAAAGGTTACGTTGTAATACGGAGTAGGTACTATTTGATTTCTTTGGTTGAACATACATGTCAACTTTATGCCTTTTTGTTCAATTAAGTTAGATCCGTGTCATCGGTAATTGAATCTTGGCTCTTGAACTAAAAAGCATACAGGGTTACGCGGAATGGTTGTCCTAAGCCGATATAAGCTCATTGTACTCCGCATTGCTTAATAATTTTTTTATACATTCAAGTGACGAGACGAGCAAGACTTCCACCTGATGGTAAGCATCACGCCTGCCACTAACAGTAGCAGTGCTAGAATTGTGAACTTGCGAACACAATCCTGCACCGCACTGCACTGCGCTCGTGATCCTGAGATATTAGATGTTAAATCTCTTCATACCCAGCAATTTCTCTGGTAACATTGCCCTTCAAACCAGATCACAGACACTCTTGCACACTACTGCTTGGCGGTTGAATAACTGGAAAAACTGTGGCACTTCCCCAGGCGGACTCTGCAGTAGAGTCCTACCACTACAAAAAAGCTTTTATAAAATTAAATTAAAATAGTGTAGAAACCTCCGGTACATTTTCTTGAAACAACAAAATAAAAATTATATCAAAGCCGGTTAGCTAAGAACACTCCCAATCAAGTCTTTATTTTTTTTTTGGTTAAAAACGGGGGTGACAAAAAAAATAACAAGTGTTTCATAAATTTTGATGAGACTTTTGTGGCACAGCTAATTTATGATGATGTGGAAAGCTGGAGCTTTCCACATACCCCGTTAAATCAGGCAGTCGGTGAAATGTTTGACAGTAATATTAAAAAGGTTCAGCAAAAAAAAACACTTTGAACCAAACAAGTTTTAGTACCAACATAAAAATGGGGATTATAGGTTATGCTCAGTTTTATGAATGAAAACTTGCTTGAATCGTAATTGTATATTTTTTCTGAATTTAATCTCATTTTAATCTCATACACATTAATTTCAACGACTGCATTTTTAATGTTTATATTCAGTGATTTTGTATCTTCAAAAATGATGAAATGCGCGAACGAGATAGCGGTGCGCAGCATTCCACGACGGAACTATTCTTCCCATAGCGTTGAGTATAGATTGTATCCCGACCGGGAAAAACCCTACACAAGACGAAGCTGCCGACAGAGTGCGTACCTTTCTGATCCTCCTCCCAGAGCGCGGAGACGTGCGAGTTGAGCGCCCGCAGCTGGTGATGCGAGAACCGCAGCCCGCTGGCCGGCAGCCGCAGCTCCCCGCCCGGCGCCTCGCCGCACGCCGCCGACGCACTCGACCCCATCTCTACACAATACATTTATTATTTATTTATTTATTTATATTTATTTAAATTTAATTAACACGGCAACGCCAATTACATTAATTAAATCAGACTGTTAAACAAATTACAATTTACTTATTAGAACTATAAATAGCATTAAAAATATATTAAAGAAGGCACAACACTTATAATAACCAAAATGTGATATTAAAATTAAACAAAATCAAATCAAAATTTGATATCAAATGTCAAAAACATACAAAATATGATAAATCATTCATTCACACAACACTCTCACAGTACCTCAAACATGGCGACAATATATCCGTCCATCCATCCACAAACAGGTCACAGATAGGGTTTGAATTCAGGAGCGATTCGAGTGTGGTAAGCATACGCGGCAAAGGTGAATTAGCGCACGCAACGGTGTGGTATCTGGGTAAATCGAAAAATTCGTGCTTCCTACCTCTCAAGTAATTATTCGGCACATTAAACCTACACAGCTCGTCACTCAGCTCAGGTGCATCTATTTTACCCCGAAAAATCTTGCAGGCGGTCACCATCTGGTCATTGAGCCGACGAACCTCAAGAGAGTTGTAACCTAAGCAACCCAGAATAAATTTGCTAGGGTACATGTATGGATAGTATCCATATTTCCGCTTGTAAAGAAATCTCAGGAACGCCTTCTGAACCTTCTCGAGAGCAAGCGCATACGTAGATTGGTGCGGATTCCATATGCACTTGCCTCCAACTTGGTCCGAACCAGCGCACTGAATAAAAGTCTCACAACTCCGTGATTTTTAAATTCACGGGCATTTCTTAAGACGAATCCCAGTCTTCTAAAGGGTTCCTTCACAAGAATTTACATTACCTACCCTTAAGAGGGAACACGGTCTGTGCCTCTCCATACAAACGTACCTATTCCCCTATTTTCTTCCTGCATATTGCCTCTAGAGCAACTTGCTGAGCAAATTAGTTGCTGAAAAAAAAGAAATGATAAAGACATGTCTGCAGTAGACCTAGATGAAAAGAAAACAAAAATATTGCTGTAGAGGAATTATCCAGGAATAAAATAAGGGAATACATTTGTATGGATAATCGCAGACCGTGTTGTTTGTGGCCGATACAATTTTAAGGCAAGGTTATCTATCACATTTCAAGCACATTAACTTCACTTTGAACTGCTTCACTTGCATCACTTGCAACACTTCAACTTGCACTTTAAATTCACATTATTTTTAATACATAGTTACTGTAATCGATCATCGCCCAATTATGTTGTAGCAGATAGGATAACATTTCACGTCATCAGCCAAAAGACGTCCACTGCTGGACGAAGGCCTCCCCCTTAATAGGGGGTTGACATAATCCCCACGCTTGGCATGCGGTTTGGGGATAGATAAATTTTGCTGAGAAATATTTTGACGTTCGAACGACTAAGATTTTAGAGGTTTTTGTCACATGTCTCGACTAAATCTAATTCTGCTCTCCGATCCCAAAAAGATTTAAATATGTACATAATGCTACGACATTTGCATGTTTTTACTTTGAAATCTATTAGCAGGCGACGAAAAACATGTTTTTCAGTGTCATCTTAGATTACATTTTCTATCGAGTCAGTCATCCTAAATTACGTTTCTACTTTTCCGGTGTCCTTGAATATAATCAATTTTAGTAGTTAAACTGGCTAACGAAGGTAGCTAAAAATGGTATAGCCGCATCAAAAAAAGCTCCACCAGGGTCTTATTAATAAACGTGGAATAGGAATAAATCTATATAATAATAATTCCGTCTATAGAATTTTATCCACCGTATTGCAAATTAAAGAAAGGAAAAGTCAATAGAACTATTAACTATATATATAGTATATACTAGAGGTCCCCCGCGACTTCGTCCGCGTGCGGAAGAAATACGGACCGCTCCCAAAATTCTCCACTTCAAATCATTCCGAGCAAACTCTACCGACTCTTCCGACTCTTCCGACTCTACCGACACGACCGACTCTACCGACTGTACCAACTCCGCCTACTCCACTATCCAAATCCAAATTTTCGTGACTAAAAGTCCAAAAACAAAGGACTTTCATACAAACTAATAATGTCTAATGTTATTACATTCTGTTTTGTATGTTTACTAAATAAATAAATAAACTTCCCCCCCCCCCCTTGGGGGTCGAAATTTCGAAAAAATCTTTCTTAGTACTCCCCTCCGCATCGAGACGAATACACCCTCCAAATTTCAAGTCTGTACGACCAGCGGTTTCGGCTGTGCGTTGTCTGTCAATCAGTCAGTCAGTCAGGACAGAGCCTTTTATAATATTCGATTTTGGGCCGAACACGGTATACAATGCGAGACGAAAAAGAATTTTTAATGTGTGACGAACTTTCTGGGGACGAAAACGTCTCCGGGCTGATGATGATGATGAGATATAAGAAAGTACTTTACTATACCGGCTGTTAGTTTGAACACCGTTATCCTTCTAGGATTTCATTGTACTCATCATTATGAAAAACTATTACTATGGGGCCAACCCTGAAATAGCAACTAAAAAACCTGCTACTCCATTTGGCTCAAGTTCAATAAAAAAATTGTATTTTATTTATTTTATTTTATTTTATTCGGGAAACTAACAGCGACAAAAAAACATAATTACTAAACATATAGAAACTATGCGCCATTTAAGAGTTTCCGCATATTGAATGGAACAACTGATTTCTTTTCGCTATTTCAGGGTTGGCCCCATAGTAAAAGTTGTTCATAATGATGAGTACAATGATATCCTAGAAGGATAACCGCGGTGTTCAATCTAACAGCCGGTATAGTAAAGTACTTTCTTATATCTCATCATCATCATCAGCCCGGAGACGTCCACTGCTGAACGAAGGCCTCTCCCTTAAGGGGGGGTTTGCCAATAATCCCCACGCTCGGCAGGCGGCTTGGGGATCGCAGAGAGTTACCACCGTTAACTAAGAGGACGCTGCTGCCCGTCCTCCGCCGGCGCTGGATTGCAGTTTAACGACATGCCCAGGTTCTTATATCTATTATTTTATTTTATTTTTATTAAATTATTTCTGTGTAGTTATTGGTGTATTATACATATAATAAAGGGTTAAGTACATGCTTACATAAATAAATTTATAATAATTAATAATGTATTTTTAATTTAATGAAATCTTAATATTTTAAATTGTATTGTTAGCTTTAATTAATTAATGTAAGTGGTGTATTTGCCGTTTTAATTAATAATAATAAATAAATAAATAATTGTCTTTGGATACACACTTCTATTAGTTTTATAAATAATAATAATAATAATTGTACAATACTTTCTACACTTATATAATTACAAAAAAAACATATTATAGAGAATTAACATAAACGTAAATAACCTATAATGAGTTATATGTGCAGATCGTGGGGTCAGGAACTTCTAATGTAAGTTTTTTTATACATATATATAGACAATAGAATATATTTTATTTGTAGAAAAAAACATAAAGCAAAAAAAAAAGAAACGAAGGGAACGGAGTGAATATAAAGCGTCTAGGATATATTTAATACCGTCGTAATCAAACTTATTTAGCCAGTTTAGTAGAACCTTTTTTATTTTACTATTACCAAAAGCCAGAGTGGTATAAAAATTTGTAAATAAACTTTTTTTTTTATACAATCAAGTGACGAGACGTGCAAGACGTTCGCCTGGTAGTAAGCGCCAAGCCTGCCACTAACAGAGTAGTGCTAGAATTGTGAACTTGCGAACAAAATCCTGCGCCGCACTGCCCTGCGCTCGTCACCCTGAAATATTAGATATTAATAAATCTCTTCATACCCAGTAATTTCTCTAGTAACATTGCCCTTCAAGCCGGAACACACTATAATGCTTGCACACAACTGCTTAGCAGTTGAATAACTAGCAAAGGTATGGTACTGCCCCAGGCGTACTCTGCAGTAGAGTCCTACCATTACCCAAACTTCAACAACCTCATTGCTACAGGCCCGGGATTTGAACACGACCTAACGATATCAAGTCGACCAGACTCTCACTAAACTACCATGACATGAAAAATGTATTGCACAAAATGTTGTACCGTAAAAAATACATACCAGTCCAGTTTTATTTATTTTATGTGCAACAGGTTCGATTGGATAACTTCTTACAGTCTTACCTAAAATAATGTCGATTCTCTTAGTCACTGCTTAAACTTGTCTGTCTTGTTCTTGCATGTTACACTTCACGCCAGAGAGAAGATGGCAGAGCATCTTAAGCAGTGATTAACGGTTGACAAGTTTTTTTAAGTAAGACTGTAACACTGTAGCATCTTTCATCACAAACCACGGTTGTTTGAGCGGTCTCTGTAAAACACTGTTAACCTGTTTTGAACAGTCTTTGTTATCAAATAAACGCACACTACTCGAGGCCGCGACCGTGCGCTATGCCGAAAGACTAACACACTAATGAAGGTGAGGTATAGGATACAAAATCCCGGGCAAGTGCGAGTTAGGCTCGTGCTCCAAGAGTTCCGTATATAGCCAGATATACAGGGTTAGTTCTAATCAGTTGCAAAGGATGCTATTCTTTTAAGCGCATATTCTGTAAGTACATTAAAACAAACAACTTTTACTATGGGCCAAAATTGAAATCGCGAAAGAATTATCAGCTGTTCTATGGAACAGTTCATCGACCTTGGGCAAAATGTATATAACGGTTTTTTTTTTGCGATTTCAATGTTGGCCCCATAGTAAAAGTTGTTTGTTTTGATGTACAAAATATAGCATCCTTTACTAAATAGAACTAACCCTGTATTGTGTTTATCAAAAATCTTCGCATGAATCTTATTCATTCTTATCATACTGAAAAAAATATAGTTTGGAAAAAATACGTAGTAGTAGGTACGTACATGACAGGTAGGACGTCACTGTGGTCGAAGATAGTAAACACACCTGAAATGGGAACTTGGTCGCAAGTGAAGCTGTCGAACACACCGTAAAAAGACTTGGCGACAGATTTTCAAATTGAGAGTGGTAGCTAGCCGAGTTCTAGAAAGTATCACCATGGTAAGGTTTCCTCTCGATGTTTTCCTCAACAGCTCAAGGTCTTTGTTGGGATTCGAACCCAGGCCCTTCGGCGTGCGATCGTGACGCAGTAATCACTGAGCTATCATCGCTACAAAACTACAACAACAACACAACTTTTTCTTAATTTCTTTAGCATAGTTGGAGGATTCCGCTCTGGTACTTAATCATTGTTAGCTTAATATGTTTAACTAGCTATGCCCCGCGGTTTCACCCGCGATTCCTGGAATAAAAAGTAGCCTATGTTTTAATCCAAGGTATAAGCTACCTCTAAACCAAATTTCATCCAAATCCGTTCAGGCGTTTCAACGTGAAAGAGTAACAAACACACACACACACACACACACACACACCGACACACTTTAGATAAGATAAGATACATTTATTTTATAAAAAACTTAAGCACTAAATAGAAACACCTTAGCAGTAACAGATATATATGGAAAAACAATAGATGATCTGTCGGTGTGCCCTGGATCCCACACCACCACACACAAAAATAAGGCCCAGGACTTTCTTCTGTTTCTGTGCATGTTTTAGTTGCAAATAATGTCTAATGTCTACTTACTTGTCAAACATACTTTCGAATTTACAACATTAGTAAGTACAGCTGCATTATTAAAATTATTTCCCTGCATCATTATCTAAATTGTACAAATAGCAGCGGACCCTCAGGGCCACCTGCCCGCGTGACTGGCGACACATAATGCCACTTCCGGCGGAAGCGCGCCAATTGGCGCCGATCTGCCGACAATCGCTGCACAATCAATATATGGGAAGCACATGGGAGATGCTGCTACCTTTTTTAGAGTTCCTTACCCGAAGGGGTCCAACGGGACCCTGTCTAAGTCTAGCATGCCTGTCCATCCGGACTGCAAATTCGGAATATTACTATACGAAAGATTACGGTATATAGATAATTGAATTGAATATTACTTGTCCGAATATTAATTAGGAATAATGCTACTTACATTTTTCAATAATTAAATAAACTGTGCTATTTATATAATGTGTGTACTGGATTCCCCAATAAATAAATAAAAATAAGATACAATATTTTTGTTTTATTAACTTTTCTTTTTAGTTTATCGTACAAAAGGTAATGAAATGAATTTATTCCACCAAAAATAGAGTACAATTATTATGATCGTATTGATAGGTCTATCTATTGGTAGTCCAATCTATTCTGCCGTACATTGGCATGTGGAAATGTCACAGATAAATCTAAATATTAGCATAGATACATTACATTGTGCTTGTTTAAAAACTCTTCCAAGCAATAGAAACATTTTTCTAAAAGCCACATCTTCAATTTCTTGCGAAACTGACCATAAGGAAGTTCCTTTAATGACACTGGTAATTTGTTATATACTTTAATAGCGTTACACTTGAGTATGGTTTTAATACATACTAAAGCAATTAATAATCATAAACTAGCCAAGTGCGAGTTTGTCTAACAATCATTACAACCATTGTTATAATTATGCCAGCGACGTAGTTAAGACAAAAAAATAATTGGTTGTCTTTTAATTGTATAGAATATCTGCCATGAAACCAGCTACCTAACTGAAAAAATACATTCATTTAAAGATAAGACAGACAAACGGCGTACGCCTAGTCATAAGATTTAATAATTATAATACGCTTTTTTTTTAAACAACCGAGTTTATTTTGCCTACCTGGACGACATCTTCATATTTGCCAGTAATTATGAATTAAAACCAAACTACTGAACTGATTTCGACCGATAAAACCGATAAAATTGATATGGGACCACCTCTGACGTATCACTTACCAAACAAAAAAATATTATTTCCAAAATCGGTCCACAATTGACGGAGAAATAGGTGAACATACATAAAAAAACATACATCCTCCTCCTTTTTTGAAGTCGGTAAAAAATGGAGGCAAACGCAAAACGGTTTTATTCCACTATTATTTTTCGACCCGCAAACCCAGATGGATGCAATCTTCAAAACGCGGATTGAATCGGTTTCTTCGAGTCTATCCCACTAGTCCCAACGTGGGCAAGCATGCTCCAGAGCACACTTGATATCAGCGTGACGGCGGTCAAACGCAAACCCAAAAAAAAGATATAGATATAATAACAGAGAAGAGGTAAATAGAATGGACATTGACCGGCGGAAACCTAATTTGTACTCGTGTACAAAAACAGCCAATTACTGGTAATTCATTGTCCAGAACATCTCATGGTGGGCATTATACAACAACCACTGGTGAGCTACTTCCGTTGACATGACATGTTCTATTCCGTATGCATCTATATTCTCGTAGTTAATAGGTACAAGTAATACTTGTATTAACTATACTTAACTACGCGAGCAAAAGCCAATAAGACAGTTCTGTTAATGAATTTAAAAAGTTGCCCTGGTGCTTAGGCAGAATATTCAGAGATACGCGTAACACTAGGTACTAACAAAAATCTGGTGTTTCTGGTGTATTTTAAATTTTTATTTTTTTAAATATTTTTTGTCATATTATTATCGATAACAATCAACTGCTACATAGATAAAATCCTCTGGAGATCCCTGGGTCTCCAGAGGTACAGAAGTAGGCCAAAGGAGGTTGCCCTAGTGCAGACTTTCTCAAAGTGGCCGATAACGCATTTTTGTGGGCGCTACAGGCAAGGGCGGATCCAGGGGATCATGACCTGGAATGGGTGTAGGTCGACTACTGATAGCTTTTCTAGTTGTATTGGATTTAGATCCTGACTACTAACTGGACCTCGACTCGACTATGTGACCGTGACTATGATCAGACCACAGACCGCTGTCTACACGATCTAAGCGGTCGGTGGCGACTGACCAACTCCAACCAAGGGGTCTGGTAAATCCCCAGACCGGACCGTGGAGCAGCCCTTTTAAAGTGGGCGGTATGAAATACGTTTGAGAACCTTTGCTCTAATTTGTGCGATCCTAGTAACATTGAATTAGTGATTCTATGTGTGGACGCTTACTATCATAAGACCAATTTTCCCGTCAGTAATTTTTTCCTTACCATGAAAATGACAAGTCATCATCATCAACAGCCAGAAAACGTCCGCTGTTGGACGAAGGCCTCCCCCTTAATAGGGAGGGATTTCCATAATCCCCACGCTTGGCAGGCAACTTGGGGATCGCAGAATGCTTACCACCGTAAACTGAGAGGTGATTGAGTGAGACTTCCGGTGATTCTGGATGCAGTTTTAGGACTTACCCAGTTTACCCAGATTCCAGGAAAATGACAAGCAATTAGAGCCTAAGTAATAACAGATCCGCCTGTACCCACCACACCTACCCACAGTAGGTACCTACTACACGTGAATGTAAACGGGCGGAAGGCCGCTGCCCGCTCGGCTGTGACGCGCCTCATTTTAAAGCAAAAACAATAATTTACTGGTGACGTGAAAAAGGAAAACAAATTACCGTCTTTGTTTGTTTTAACCTAACTGCGGCACGTGGTTTCACCTGCAATGCGTGAAAAACGTATCTTAACGTACCTAGATAAGTTTTCATGCATCGTTTCATGTTCATAATGATAGTAGGTAAATATATACCCTTCAGTATTGTTGGACCATTTTTGTTACACATTGTATAATTTCGAGTCAAGGTAATTTTTCGGCTACTCCGGCTCTGCAACTTCACCATCCTCACTGCTCAAACCAGCACCCTCACTTGAGAGCCAGTTTCCTTTTCCACCATCACTTTACATCAGGTGATATGTGGTCAAACACTTAATACTGGCCATACATAAAAAACCCGACACACGTTCAATTGATCTATTACAATCTGTAAGAAAACATACAGACTCTTTTAGAAAATATGAATATTGAATAATGTCGTTTCAACTATAAAAGTTGAAATATTGTCGCTTGAACTTGAAGATATAGAATGGGAAAAAATGAAAAATTATACCTGTAGAAAGAGCTATAAAGGAAAATGGATGGACGATGAAATTTAGATGAAATTTTTGAGCTACCTACTTAGGTACGTTAAAATAAGGTTTCGCCATAGAATTATACATTACTTAATTAATAAGGACAGGTTCTAATCAACCGTTCTCAACAATAAGTACCTACGTACAGATTTTATGGTGAGCAACAAATAAACACCTGGCTGGCCTTCGTTCAGCAGTGGATGTCTCCGAGCTGATGATAATGATGAACAAGTAAATGATATTACGATAGCAACTCGAAAGGGAAATAATTGATATTTTTATTTTCTAGTCAGCTATAAAACGTCCACTGTTGGACGGAGGTTTCAGGCCTTTAAAAGAGGGATGTTGCCATAATGCCCACGCTTGGCAGGCGGCTTGGGGATCGCAGAATGCTCACCACCGTTAACCCAATAAGGACGCTGCTACCCGTCCTCCGGTGGGTCTGGTTGCAGTTTAAGGACATACCCAGGTCCTTTTTTTATTTAATTATTATTAATTAATGTTGTAATTAATGGTATGTATTAATTATTTATTTTAATCATTTTATTATTAATTAAATTATGGTTTCCAAAAGATGTTTTCCTATTGTAGTTCAAGCTCATTGTTGGGATTTGAACCCACGCCCGTCGGCGAACCGAATGCGTTAAACACTGATATACTACAGAGGCTGGTAATGATGTAACTTATTTTATGTAAAAAATCTATGTAGAATACGTTTAAAATGCGGGTTACACAGATAACAGCGAGTGCTTGACACCAATTTATATTTGTAGACCTCAAGCCAATAACACTAATAAATCGAACTTTATTATGAAGAATTAATAAAAACTACCTTCATTATCAGCCATAAGGTGTCCACTACTGGACGAAGGCCTCTCCCTTAATCGGGAGGGGTTGTCATAATCCCCACGCTCGGCAAGCGGCTTGGGAATCGCAGAGTGTTACCACCGTTAACTAAGAGGACGCTGCTGCCCATCCTCCGGTGGGTCCAGTTTTAGAACATACCCAGAAACAAAAAACCCAAAAAAATTAACCTCCAAAAACTACCTTTACAAAATTAATAAACAATTAGTTTAAAAAAATGCAAGCGTATCGCATGCTAAAGGAGGTGACCTTCGAACGATACTGTTTGGAATAAGGTTCAATATCGTTTGAAAGTCGGCTACTTTCGCATGCGCATCTTTGCGCATCGATTCAAAAATAAGGTCCCAGAGGTTATTTAACAGGTTTTTCATTATTTTCTGAATTGGAATTGTACACCTATACATGCCTAGGTACAGCGACGGTGATAATGGAATGGACGGGCCCAGCGCTTGCAAATCGATCAAAATTAACAAGACAACATAAACATACCTAGCTAAAAGTATGAATATTACATTTGCCGGAAAATAGAGATAGCGAATCTAATTACTGCATGACAAAAAGAGAACACATGTACATGTATTAGAAGTTTGTATTGTCGTATCGTACGGCTCCCATATCGCAAAGGCAGAGTATGACTGAAGCGAGTGGAGAGCCGGCGCTCAACATAATAGTCTTCAAAATCCGTGCGCTTATTTCCCGTCCATTCCTCTTATCATTGTCGCTGCCTAGGTATATGTTTTGTGTAGTTGGATAGTTTCGTTATCAGTTCCACAAACTTATCAGTAAGTTTACAAACTAGGCTACGGCACTAATTAAAAAGCTATCAGCGCCACATTTTGTGGAATAGTTTAAAAAAATCTGACTGTGTCGTGTTTCTCGTGTTAGGGTCCGTAAGTTAGTAAGTTCGTATAGACTGAGTGGCCAGCCCTAGTGTTCGAGTTAATGTGCCGCCCGAAGGCCTCTGACATGACTGGGCGGTTGTTGTTACCACTAAAGACAGAAGTAGGGCTTGTAGGGAGTATGGTTGTTACAGAAACATAAAACAAACAAACGGGGACCAACAATTTAACATGTCATGCCATCCACAGTAGCGCTAACAGTATTATGTACAGTTCTAAAACACATATAGCGGGCGCGCGCGGTGATAGAACCTAAGAAGTGTTCTAAAGGACCACCAAATCTTTTGGTGATTTTATTTATTTATTTATGTATTGCCAATGCACACATTACATAAAGTTTTAAAAACTAGAGCATGGTTTTAAAACCTAAAGCGAGTGTGATGAGTTTTATGAAAATTCTTAGAACTGTACCTATTCGTTTGGTTAAACGTAAGGAACCTGCTTTATAAAGGTCCTAGGTGTATTAAAATAACCCTATACCAGCTGTTCTATTTTCAAAATCTATATTATATTGCACAGTAAAATAAAATATAATACCTTAGACAATTACTTGTATTGTTTGTCTATTCTAATACCTAGTTTTCCTTTCGAAAAGATTTGGTGTTCCAAACGGTCAAACCCGGGCCAAACGAACTGGTTTTTTTTTCCACTTCTATGAAACTCGTGCTAAGCTGTCCCTATTGCTGTTGCCTAATATAGGGCGTCATTTCATTCCACGCTGGAAGCTTTTAAATAATATTGCCAAGGTAGGCGAGTTAAGTAGGTTCTAGGTGTAATCGCGTGGGAGGTGATGGCGCGCTCAAGTTTTAATTTATTCGCAAATGGTCGGAAAACACGCTACCAAGCATCTACTGGCGAACAACTTGCACATGTACAGTATAGAGACGAACGGTGGGTCTAATACCGTCATCTTGCCAAGTCGTACCTATTTAGCAGGTAAACATTATATCTACTAATTCTAGTAATAGAATTGGAATTGACTACTAACTATTAACTATCACACATCACATACGCCATTGAATTTCTTACGTTAGACGTATGTAGGTTCCCACACGATGTCTTCCTTCAACGAGAAGCCGATGGTAACATAAACTCGCAAAGAGCTCATTGGCAAGGCCTGGGTTTGAACCCGCTCACGATTACAAGTCAGCGGACTCCCGATTAGGCTAGTCGTTAGCTATGTGATTGAATCAGGCGTTACTTAGCGGAAGTTTATCTTAATCCAACTGTTGAATACTTTATCTCTAGTGTATTTCCGCTGTACTAACGTATCAAAACGAAACGTCGAACAACTCAACCATAGAGTAAGTAAATACTTCGTAATAAACCCAACTATCAACTATTTATCCGGTATCAATAACGTCTGGCTGAGTTAGCTTAAGAATTTCGCTATTATTGCTGAGGGGATAAGGATTAAAATTGAACACCTGTTTAACTGAAACTATGGATTATTAGCCCCTATCCTATTAGTACACGATACGATAGTACCTACCACTGAAGAGAGAAGTGAATAGAACGGAAATGTGTCGGACCGCGCTATGCGCTTAATGTCAATTCTACCAATATACATATTTTTAGACTTGGAATACTCAAAAAGACAATTTAAATAGACGCGTAGGAAACCAAAGCACATTGCATCGTAATTAGACCAGTTTCAATCTGTTGCAAAATAGCATTTCGAGCTTTACTTCAAATGCGCGACCAATGATTGTAATTTTTTGGCGACAGCGGTTTTCCATACAATTGGTTTACAACATTGTTTTGACCGCCGTTCTACCTAAGACGTAGGACTTTCACTTTTCATACACTAGAGATACAGTTGGATTTAGAATCGTTAGCGTCGCTATTATTTTGAAGTTGTTACATTATTGACCCTAATCTACTAGCAGGTATACTATAGTATAGTATCATCCATATATTGCGTTACTTACTAAAAAGTTAAACAAACAAATATTCAACAGCACTTTATTTCTATTTACATGGATAAAAAACATCCAGTCAAACTTAAAATACAATAGCCGTAACTAGATACTGAAACTCAGGTTAAAACTAGGAAAACATGGATCTTTGCATTATTACTGTCGTCACATTAATTTCTGACATATTTAAAAGATAAATTGATTCACTTCCTGTTGTAGATATAAAATAAATAAAAATCTGTTTTGACTTTATTAAATATACATTAATTTATTATTGGCTTCATGTGCGAATTATTTAAACTAAGGGAAACACTATAACACATTATCTTATGAAAAATATTTATCAACTAGTTATGTCCCACAGTTTCACTTGCATAGACAATACAATAGGAATAGTAAACTCCCTTTCCTTGACCGGGCCGTAGCTTGGACTTGGCCGTGATTAGCTTCACTCGACTTTGTGACTTGTTGTACAATATTTACAATAGATAATTATAAAATATGCGATACTGGCAAACGAAAAATGTGCAACGCCAGAAACTTGTAAAAAACTCAAACGATTCCTGTGGGATTTTCCACGCAAGTTAAACCGCAGGGCGACGCTAGTGCCTAATAAAATCACCGCCGAAATTTGTTTTTTTTCTCAGACTTGGCGACAATACTCACGGATAAACCACAGGTATCCGATCATAGTCAAGTTTTCGAGAACATTGCCAGGTTTTTCACGAAAATACTACGACAGAACAGCGTCCGAGCATAGTAGAGATTTCCTAACTCATACCCTTCTCAGCCTCTCGCCATACATCCTTTTATACGTAAACTACGCTATACTCGAGTCGCGCTAACAAACATTCAGCTGCAGTCAACCATGGAACTTTTTTCCGAAGGTTTATAAAACTCCATCTTAATTACTTTACTGCGGTATGAAATAATAAAATAACAATGAACGACTTGGACTAGACCCTGACTTGATCCAATGGAATTTGACTGCGATTTTGCCAACATAATGCAGCCAATTTTGAAAGCTTTAGTTGACAGATATAAACATACTAAAAATGTAACAGTACTTATCTAATAGGCTGGAATCGTACTGGAATGAAAAAACACCTATTTCATTCCAGTCCTGTTCAAGCGCTTTGATCCCACGATTTTTATTCGCTCAGCGAGGTTGTGGAACTGTCTGCCAAAGTATGATTTATTTCTTAAAATCCAGAGGGAACAGGTTCCTTCTAGGTAAGCGTCCTATCCCTGACCACGTCGTTGCTTAACAGGCAGGATCTGGACAAAGACAAACCTATTTGTAATTTAAAAAAGAAATTAAATTCATTTTCATGCAACATCGCTGTGGTACTTTAGTACTACTGTGGTATTTTAGTTGGTACACAAGTTAGTACTACTGTGGTATTTTAGTTGGTACACAAGTTAGTACTACTGTGGTATTTTAGTTGGTACACAAGTTAGTACTACTGTGGTATTTTAGTTGGTACACAAGTTAGTACTACTGTGGTATTTTAGTTGGTACACAAGTTAGTACTACTGTGGTATTTTAGTTGGTACACAAGTTAGTACTACTGTGGTATTTTAGTTGGTACACAAGTTAGTACTACTGTGGTATTTTAGTTGGTACACAAATTAGTACTACTGTGGTATTTTAGTTGGTACACAAGTTAGTACTACTGTGGTATTTTAGTTGGTACACAAGTTAGTACTACTGTGGTATTTTAGTTGGTACACAAGTTAGTACTACTGTGGTATTTTAGTTGGTACACAAGTTAGTACTACTGTGGTATTTTAGTTGGTACACAAGTTAGTACTATTTTTTATTCTCTGGCACTAAGGCCCTAATTGTAGAACCGAAAAAAACAACATAAATAAATACTTCGCAGGCATCTCGATTTTTATATTTTCTTCACTCTATGTATATTTTTGGTTGCCTGGAAGAGATCGCTGTTAGCGATAAGGCCGCCCCTTGTGGCACTAGTTCCTAAGGTTCTTTCTTTTATTCTAATGTTATTTTTGGTGTACACAATAAAGTGTTTCTATCTATCTATCTATCTATTTTTGTTTTTTAATTATAAATGTTTTGTACCTACATACTACATAGTTTTAGTAAATTTAGATCTGTCAACAAAAACCGCGAGAATCGCCTGTAATGACTTGATAAATTAAACTACTTGTCGCTGGCTTAATGTGCGACACTATACAACGTGTAACATAAAGGTTCAACAACACGAAAGGGTATGTATATACTCATCGTTATGAACAACTTTTACTATGAGGCCAAAGGTGAAATCGCGAAAAAAAAACAGCTGTTTTCCAGCCATACATTTTGTCCACGGTCAAGACACTTTTTGTATGGAACAGCTGATTTTTTTTCGCTTACACTTTTCAGTTACACTTTTTTTAGAGGTAATCCACTCTGAAGAATAATTGATGAAATTTGCCGGGTATCATCCGACTTCTTTATGGTAACGCAATAACGAACAAGACGCTCTCATGATGGTGGACGATAACTCCTGCCCCCATTGCAGCAGTACCCAGAACTTTGTGCAAATAAGTCCACGGGATCGCTGGCGCGCATTACTAGGAGACATTCATCGGTTTCGTTAGCTCTATAACTTCTCTGCAGTACCCTTCAAAGCGGAACACATTAATGTTTACACACTACTTCGACAAATGAGGTGGCTGCCTACATGCCTCCTATTCAAAGAAGACCTAGCACCAAGTTAACTTGTTATATTGTTTTACTTTAAGGGTTACGCGGAAAGGTAGTAAGCCGAAAGGATTCATTGTTGTGAAAAGCTTTTAATATGAGGCCAAACCAAAAATCGCGAAAATAAACTCAGCTGTTCCCTAAAATGTTGTCTAGCTAAACAACGTTTTAATAAGTGAAACTTGTTCACAATGATGAGGACGAACCATTGACCACCGTTCTACCTTATAGCTCAGTTGGTAGTATGTCTGTCTTCAGAGCTGTGGGGCGAGGGTTCGGTCTCCACCCAGAACAAGCATTATTAACATTAACAAATTATTATTAAGCATTTGACTTTATTTAAATTTTTATTATGTAAGATTTGTAATTTTCTATAGACATACTTATCTGAACCATTTAGACATAATTTGATTAAATTTTTATCTCTATCTAAAATAATTTAACAAAAAAACTAATTATTGTGACGAACATAGATGTTTGTTCTTTGTCTGGGTGTTGTATGTATTAAAAGTATAAAAATAAATAAATAAATATCTACAAAAAAAGTATATATTGTATTCTATCTTTTTTTTAGCTATCTGGTTCCCATAGTAGCTTTGCTTAGTTTAGGTCTAGATGGCGCTGTATAAAAATGTCCTCCCAATATTTATATTTATTATTAATTTATTCCGCGTAACCCGTACAGTAAAGTAGTTTTAAGTAGTTAGAGCAGGGGTGCTAAAATGGTCGCGTTTAGCAATTCAGCATATGATCCTATGATGATTCATTTCGTAAATCGTAAGACGGCCACTTAAGCGCCAATTCATACTATGATTTTGCAAATGATTCTATTACGGAATTCATTAGTTTAACAGTTATTTAAAGAAAGTCGTAAAATGGTCGATGATCGAAGGCTGCTTGTCGAAAACGACTATTAACGACTTTTTGAATGACAAATTTTAATTGTATAATTATTGTTAGTATTAAATTTTTTGACATTGGTTTATTTTTTTGACATGCATAATCTATTATATTTTCTTGTTGTGTATTGCCATCTCTCATTTGCACGCCTCTTCAGGCATAACATGAAGCTCACATAATTTAATGTCATCAAACGCATGTTTCTACTCGTGTTCAATGCAAATAAATGAATCTTTATCTTTAAAGATGAATTGCAAAAAGTCAACTTACAGATTCGTTGGAAGTTACTCAAGATCAACTTTTTACAATTAATTCTGCTAAGAATTCATAAGATGAACTGCTTTTAGAATTGCTTAATGCGGCCATTTTAGAGCCCCGGGACGCAGGTGTGGACTAGTTAGCGCAGCTCGAGCACGAGTGAGGCGCTAGTGCTACTCCCAGCGGCTCCGCTTGCCGCCGCGCCGCACGCGGTCGGGCTTCGCGTCGGGCTCGGGCTCCGCCGCGGGCGCCGTCACCCCGGGCTGCGGGCCCGACATGGTCTGCTCCCACGAGTGGTCCGATGATGCTGTGAACTGACACACAAACATTTCAATATGTATGGGAGACTTCTTTTTTTATTTTATCGAGTGACGAGACTGGCGAGTCGTTGCTTTGTGGTAAACATCACGTCTGCCTATAACAGTAGCAGTAGCAGTCCCTAATGTTTTATTAACTCGTAAAAAAGCTGATCATCAATTGAGCCTATCAACGAAAACAAAATTTAAAATAATTCATAAATAAATAAGTTCTAAGTATTTTAATTTCAAGCTAGACAGAGAGCGCGCTATACTGAGTTATGACGTCAACCCTCAGGCGCGGCATACAAATGCTATACTAAACACGTGCTTTGCGAGAAAGGGATAGAGCATCCCCTCTCTATCCCCACCTAAAACTTAAAACGCTCATATCTCAGAGATTTATCAGCCAATACAATTTATTTTTTCAGTATGGTAATGTATTTAGTTATATTCATCACTAAGCCTGTTATTTGTCATAAATTAAACATTAGGCGACACGCCTATTGTAAACTTGCGAACAAAATCCTGTTCCGCGCCGCACTGCGCTCATCACCCTGAGATATCAGAAATCTCTTCACATCATCACATCAACAGCCGGAAGATGTCCACTGCTGGACGAAGGCCTCTCCCTTAAAGGGAGGTGTTGCCATAATCCCCACGCTTGGCAGGCGGCTTGGGGATCGCAGAATGGTTACCACCGTTAACGGAGAGGACGCTGCTGCCCGTCCTCCGGTGGTTCTGGATGCAGTTTTAGGACATACCCAGGTCCAGGAAATCTCTTCAGGTCTAGTAATTTCTCTGGTAACATTGCCCTACAAACCGAAACACAGTAATGCTTGCACACTACTGCTTGGCAGTTGAATAACGGCAAAATCACATCACACTAATATTATAAATGCGAAAGTTAGTCGGTATGTGTGTGGGTATATAATTATGTTTGCTACTTTTTCACGCCATAACGGCTGATCTGGTGAGACTGAAACTCGGAATGGAAATACCTTATTTCCCGAAATAACATAGGTATAAGCTACTTTTAATCAATGTCATCACCACCGTTTTCATCATGACGCGTGTGAAACCGCGGGGCGTAGGTAGTGACTAAATAATTTTGAAATGACACCTTGAAAATCGGTTATGTGCGAAGCTTATGGCGTCCTCTCTGGAAGAATGAAGAAAAATCCTGTACAGAGGTGAAGCTAGGCAGTAGGTACCTGGTTGTACTGGGAGCGGAAGGCCTGCTTGAGCGAGGCGAGGCGGTCGCTGGCGGGGCCCGCAGCCCCCGCGCCGCCCGCGCCCCCCGCGCCCGCGCCCCCCGCGCCCTCCACCTCCGCGTGCTGGGGGAGCCCCGGCCGCTCCTTGTACCTGGGTACCAAACATTATTTTAGATGTTACGCTCAAAACCAGTAAAAAATAGTTTTAAGTAGGACGTTGGTCAAAACCACTTTTCAACCGACTTCAAAAAGGAGGTTCTCAATTCAACTGTTTTTTTGTTCAACTGTTGTTTGTGTGTTTGTCAAAGACAAAGACAAAATTGTTTATTGCACATTATGCTGCTTATGTAACTAACATTACTAACATAACTAAACTTCTTTTTTTTTTTCATTTTTTTTTTCAGTGTCCTAGCAAATGAGTTTGTGATAGCTGTTTGTTTTCCAAGAAATAAATAAATTATGTCCCAAATCAGGGAATGGCAATTTAGTGTGGAGCGGTCCGATCTGTTTTTTGCTTGAGTGCTTCATAAAGTTTTGTCGTTAAGAAAGTCTTGTACGGAATAATAGCATTTATCATAAGTAGTATGTATCATACGTATGTATATACGAAAAAAAAATGTATATAGGTATTCTATCAGCTATCTGGTTTCCATAATACAAGCTTTGCTTAGTATGGGGCTAGATGGCGCTGTGTGTAATAAATGTCCGCCCAATATTTATTGTTATTTTTTTTTATTAGCAAGGTTTTTAATTTATTTGCAAAACCATGCTCGTTTTCATCACTCTTTAAGTCGTCAGGTAATTTATAAATATTTTAATAGCCATTGCATGAGGACTACTACTCTGCATTTCTAATCTTTTTTATTTTTGTATAGTTAATTAATGTTTGAACCTGGTCGGATATTTTCGAGGTTAGTCTGATATTTTTTTTAAGTATTCAGGTTACTATTTTACAAAATTTAAAATTTCTAGAATATATATTGATGCTATTGTTAAAATCTTCAGTTTAATAGAATATGGTTTGTAACGCGATTAGTTCGCCAATTATGAATTGATTTTGTAATTTTTTTTTTTTGCTTGGTAGTCATATCTGGGCGGGCATTAACTCGTTAATTCGTTAATCGTTAATTAACGAAGTTAACATTATTGATTAACGGATTAACTTTTAAGTTAGTAGACCTACCAATGGTAGGTCTTACTTCAAAGGTCCATATACATTTTATCGAAATCGGTTTAGTAGTTTAAATCAAAATAACTGAAAAAATCCAGGTAATCGAAAATGAAGTCGATTGTTTTTTTTAAAAGTACTTGTTGTCTCTACATGATAGTATTCTCACCCTAGTCCGCAGCCGCCGATGTTGAGGTTCTTCCCCTTGCCCTTCTTGAAGCGCGACTTGCGGAACCAGGCGGACTGCATCGCCAGCGCCATCAGCTCCTCAGGCACTTCCTGCAGACACACCACCGTTAGCAATTTGAAAAGATTCGCCAAAATGAGAGGAAAACTCGGAGTACTGGACCTTCTTCAGAGACTTCGTAGACCAAGTGAACTTAGGTATGTCCTAAAACTGCATCTAGAACTACCGGAGGATGGGCAGCAGCGTCCTCTCGGTTAACGGTGGTAAGCATTTGCGATCCCCAATCCGCCTGCCGAGCGTGGGGATTATTGCAACCCTTATTATAGGGGAGGCCTTCGTCCAGTAGTGGGCGACTTCCAGCTGATGATGGTTCCAAGTGGCATGCCACTCTCTCAAACCCATTCTCATTGAGGTCGATGTCGCGCGCTACCGTGTAGCTGTAGGTACCTGCATGGCTCCCTCCAGGTTCCGCAGCAGGTGGCCCGCGAACTCGCGGTCGCGGTCGCGCGCCAGCAGCGTGTAGGCGGCGCCGCGCACGCCGGCGCGCCCCGTGCGCCCCACGCGGTGCGTGTGCGTGTCGATGTCGCGCGCTACCGTGTAGCTGTAGGTACCTGCATGGCTCCCTCCAGGTTCCGCAGCAGGTGGCCCGCGAACTCGCGGTCGCGGTCGCGCGCCAGCAGCGTGTAGGCGGCGCCGCGCACGCCGGCGCGCCCCGTGCGCCCCACGCGGTGCGTGTGCGTGTCGATGTCGCGCGCTACCGTGTAGCTGTAGGTACCTGCATGGCTCCCTCCAGGTTCCGCAGCAGGTGGCCCGCGAACTCGCGGTCGCGGTCGCGCGCCAGCAGCGTGTAGGCGGCGCCGCGCACGCCGGCGCGCCCCGTGCGCCCCACGCGGTGCGTGTGCGTGTCGATGTCGCGCGCTATCGTGTAGTTGATCACCGTCCTGATGTGGGGGATGTCCAGCCCTCGAGCTGGAAACGACATCTTGTTTATACGTACTTATACGTACGGAAGGTATGACTATTCTAGTGTGAGACACGAGTTTTAGACTTAGTGTAGCATATAAACTCTTGTATCTGACAGAAGGTAAGACACGAGAGTCGTTTTGTCGCGTTACGCAGAAACGCCAGAAATACTAGTATAAAAAATAGTAGTAGTAGTGTAAGTCGCAAACATCTCAACTTCCAGTGTAGCGCAGAAACACTAGTATCTAGTCTAGCGTGAGACGCAGTTGTCTTGGCTTAGTGTAGCACAGAATCGCTGGTATCTAACCCAGCGAAAGACGCGGGTGTTTTGGCTTGGTGTAGTACAGAAGTCTGGCATCTAACCCAGCGAAGGATGCGGGTATTTTAGATTGGTGTAGTACAGAAGTATGGCATCTAACCCAGCGTAAGACGCGGGTGTCTTAGTGTAGCACAGAAACGCCGGCATCTAACCCAGCGTAACACGTAGGAGTCTTGCCTTAGTGTAGCACAGAAACTCTGGCATCTAACCCAGCGTAACACGTAGGAGTCTTGCCTTAGTGTAACACAGAAACTCTGGCATCTAACCCAGCGTAACACGTAGGAGTCTTGCCTTAGTGTAACACAGAAACGCCGGCATCTAACCCAGCGTAACACGTAGGAGTCTTGCCTTAGTGTAACACAGAAACTCTGGCATCTAACCCAGCGTAAGACGTAGGAGTCTTGCCTTAGTGTAACACAGAAACTCTGGCATCTAACCCAGCGTAACACGTAGGAGTCTTGCCTTAGTGTAACACAGAAACGCCGGCATCTAACCCAGCGTAACACGTAGGAGTCTTGCCTTAGTGTAACACAGAAACTCTGGCATCTAACCCAGCGTAAGACGTCGGTGTTTTGGCTTGGTGTTGTACAGAAACGCAGGCATCTAACCCATCATAGCATAGTGCAGCATAGACAAGACCCGCTTGTATCTAGTCTAGCGTAAGACACGGGTACACATGGTAGCCTAAAAATATTCGTATGTTAGTCTTACATGAAATGTTGGAGACGTTACCTAGAACGAGGGATATAGTATAGCACCCTTATCATGGACGTTCGCGATTCTGATTGCGATAGCATGCCATCCCGCTCGTACGAACTTACTCGCGCCATGCGCCCTCTCGCTCGCGCACGCTCGCAATCAGAATCACGAACGTCCATGATAAGGGTCCAGGTGCCGAGCACCGGGACCACGACTGCTCGTGTGTGCGCGTGTCTTACCAGCGACGTCGGTGGCGACGAGTATGTTGCTCTCCTGCCGTTTGAACGCAGTGATCACTTTGTTCCTGTCCGCCTGCTCCATGTCTCCGTGCAGGAGCAGGGCGTCGTACTCCTGCACGCCCAGGTTCGCGGCCGTCTGTTCCGCTTCTAACTGCGGACAGATATATGACATATACAATAATAATAGGACAAACATTTTTGTGACGTACATCGATGTTTGTTCTGTGTCTGGGTGTAGTATGTATTTAAGAAAAAAAAATGTATATAAGTATTCTATCAGCTATCTGGTTTCCATAATACAAGCTTTGCTTAGTATGGGACTACGAGGGCTACACTAAAAGTATCGGGAATGGAATATTTCCACTGTTTCTGTCATATTAAAATCTTTTTAATTGAAAACTCCTTGGTTTTAAAAATCGAATACCATTTATTTATTAAAAAAAATATTCTCGGTCTTGTCACAAGGTTTTGTCAAACTTGTTTAGTCGTTGAGAAAATGGAATTGACTCGAGAAAATTCAAGAGCGATGATTTATTATGACTTTCGAAGTGGTTTAACACAAAAACAGTGTGTTGACCGGATGATTTCTGCATTTGGTGATAAAGCCCCATCCAAAACCACAATTTATCGCTGGTTTGCTGAATTTCAACGTGGACGTGTCAAGCTCAGTGATGATCCCCGTCAAGGTCGTCCAAAAACTGCAGTCACCCAAGAAAACGTTGATGCTGTGCGTAAGCTGATTGAGGAAGATCGACATGTGACATACCGCGAAATTCAGGCAACTTTAGACATTGGCATGAGTCAAATACAAATAATCTTGCATGAAAAATTAGGTGTAAAAAAGTTGTTTTCCCGATGGATACCGCATTCGCTCTGTGAAGAGCAAAAAGCGGCTCGCGTTACTTGGTGCGTCAGAACTCTCGAAAGATTCCACGCAGGATCCTCAAATGCTGTATACAACATCGTATCAGGTGACGAATCCTGGATATACGCGTACGAACCCGAAACAAAAAACCAGTCACGAGTTTGGGTGTTCGAAAATGAGTTAAAGCCAACAAAAATTGTTCGTTCACGGAGTGTTGCAAAAAAAATGGTGGCCACGTTTGTCTCCAAAACCGGCCATGTTACGACTATTCCTCTTGAGGGACAAAGAACGGTTAATGCAGAATGGTATGCTAGCATTTGTTTGCCACAGGTCGTTTCTGAACTCCGTAAAGAGAACTGCAACCGCCGCATCATCCTCCATCACGACAATGCGAGTTCTCACACCGCGCACAGAACAAAAGAGTTTTTAGAGCAAGAAAACATAGAATTATTGGACCATCCGCCGTACAGCCCCGACCTAAGCCCTAATGATTTCTATACTTTCCCTAAAATAAAGAATAAATTGCGTGGACAGAGATTTTCATCACCTGAAGAAGCTGTGGACGCCTACAAAACGGCCATTTTGGAGACCCCAACTTCCGAATGGAATGGTTGCTTCAATGATTGGTTCCATCGTATGGAAAAATGTGTCAAATTTCGCGGAGAATACTTCGAAAAGCAATAAATATATTTTTAAATAGTAATGTTGTGTCACTTCCTTGATTCCCGAAATTTTCAGTGCCGCCCTCGTATATGGCGCTGTGTGTAATAAATGCCCCCCAATATTTATTTATTTAATGTGTAACTAAAAGGTTGAACAATACTGAATACCCTTCAGTATTGTTCAACCGCGTTCACAGCACGTTAGATTTACGAAGCAATAAAAAGAATGACCAACCGATAACCCCGTCCCAACTTCTCGTCAAGTCGGAGAGGTCAGTGTATATTTTGGGGCCCGCGATCTACAACCGTATACCAGCTTCCATTCGGGATGCTCCTTCCACCGGGTGCTTCAAAACCAAGCTCAGTGCGTGGTTACAAAATAATTTGTTTTATGACATTGAAGCTTATTTTAAAATAAGAGATTATTAACGTATTTTTTATAATTATTATGTCATTTAAGTAAGTGATTATTTTTTTGTAACATACTTAATGAAATTTGACTTGTAACTTTGGTGTTATAAATAAACTATATATTTGTTGTATATACCAATATGTATGTACTCATTATTATGAAAAAAAAATGCTATGGGAGCAACTTTGAAATCGCGAAAAAATAACTGTTCCATACATTTTGTCCAAGGCCAGTGAACTTTTTGTATGGAACAGCTGTTTTTTTTTTTTCGCCTTCTAGGTAGGCCTCGTAGTAAAAGTTGTTCATAATGATGAGTACATACATACTTTTTAGTATTGTTCAACCTTTTTGTTACACATTGTATAATACACGTTTTATGCAACCGAGTGTTAAAGTAATTGCTTACTTTAACACTTAGTAGTATATTAAATTCAAAAATAATATAAATTATAATAGATTACTGGTTTTTTTTTTTATTGTCCTATTCAAATGTGGCCCATAAATATAGCTGATTAAAGAAAAGAAAATTAAAATCTGATCAAAAATAAGCAACTTATAAGCATTTTAATATCATGCTAGACAGAGAGAACACCAAATCGTGACGTCACTTGTCAGGACGCCATATAAATTCTATGTCAAACGCAAACATACTACATCGAAAAATAAGATTTGTTGATTTTGGTCATTGGAACCTTTTTGGTAACGAATATCAACACGCTGCCTGAAGAGAGGAACTCCACCAGGTTCGCCAGCAGCCACGGCCACTTGTCCTCTGGTTTGCTGAATAATCTGGAAAAGAAACAACATTGTTAGCTGTTGATAGGCGATTTCGGACAGGCTGTTATAAGGAACAATCGACAATGTAAATAAAAAGTGATACGTGCTGGGTCACGAGGTCGCTGGCCTCGCCGGCGGCGCCGTGCTGCACGCGCACGGGGTCGTGCAGCGCGTCGCGCGCGAGCCGCTCCACGCGCCGCGGGAACTGTACCTGACGTGCTGGGTCACGAGGTCGCTGGCCTCGCCGGCGGCGCCGTGCTGCACGCGCACGGGGTCGTGCAGCGCGTCGCGCGCGAGCCGCTCCACGCGCCGCGGGAACTGTACCTGACGTGCTGGGTCACGAGGTCGCTGGCCTCGCCGGCGGCGCCGTGCTGCACGCGCACGGGGTCGTGCAGCGCGTCGCGCGCGAGCCGCTCCACGCGCCGCGGGAACTGTACCTGACGTGCTGGGTCACGAGGTCGCTGGCCTCGCCGGCGGCGCCGTGCTGCACGCGCACGGGGTCGTGCAGCGCGTCGCGCGCGAGCCGCTCCACGCGCCGCGGGAACTGTACCTGACGTGCTGGGTCACGAGGTCGCTGGCCTCGCCGGCGGCGCCGTGCTGCACGCGCACGGGGTCGTGCAGCGCGTCGCGCGCGAGCCGCTCCACGCGCCGCGGGAACGTCGCCGAGAACAGCAGCGCCTGCCGGTCCGGCCGCACGTGGTTGCAGATCGACCGCACCTGCGGCTCTAGGAAATACACGACAAACATCACCCGCTGTCGTCATCCGAACCACAAAGTGCGAATCGGATTCCCGGACCGAGAATTTCATGAGAGTGCCAAGGCGCAGGCACTGCTCCAAGTACAAAATTTCATGGGGACGCGGACATCCTTTCTTCCACTACAATTGTTCTCAGTTAAAAATCAGATCAACATTAAAAAAAACTAACAAAAAAACGCGCATTTCTACTTCTTCCATTTTGTGTTCTCCAACCATCCGTTTTTTTGCGCAGGTTCACCCTTATACAATGTGTAACAGAAAAGTTCAACAATGGGAGATTTTCTGAAAGCCAATAAAAATAAATTGAGTACATAAAAATCCGTTCGATGGCAATGAAGAGACATGGCCCTGAACAGTTTCACTATCTTCTCTGTGGTTCTGAAGATTTTGAACGAATGAAGCAAAGTTATTTACTTTGCTTCATTCGTTCAAAAGGTCATGTGTTTTTGTGGGTATTGTTTGTATAACAAAGTAATTGCCCTTAGTATTTCTTACGCTTTCGTTTCCACGCAAATTAGTAAGTGAGCCTTGCCAATTTATTAATTAATGACTATCAATAAAAATAACAATTACTATCAACAAAAAATTATAACAATAACGTAACGTAACAATAACAATTTATCAGAATTTTAACAAAATGATACAAGAAAACTTGGAAAAACACTCCACCAACGAACGCGAACTGTAAAGTGAAGCAGTGAAGGTGAGTGAACTGCTTTTTCACAAAAATATGCGAAAAAAGTGGGCCATATCTCGCCAGCGCCGTCTATCCTTTGGCTGTAGAACTACGTTTTGACAGTTGTCAGAAAACTTCCCATTATGAATTGTAACATCGATTAAAGTAATTATGCCGTTCTAACTTTGAAAAAATATATAATATTGTGTGCCTCCGTCACAAAGGTTACGTTTTTTAATTTTGTTGAAGTGTCAAATGTCTTTCGTTTTTCACTTCGTCTTGTTCTTCCGCTTTCACTTATTTGGGCTTTTTTTTGGCAATTGGCTACTTTTTTACTCACCGAAGCCCATGTCGAACATCCTGTCGGCTTCGTCGAGCACGAGGTAGGTGACGCGGCGCAGGTCGGTCGCCTTGCACTTGATCAGGTCGATGACGCGGCCCGGCGTGCCCACGATGATCTCCGCGCCGCCGCCTGCTCCATACAAGACACACCGTTCGCATTTATCACGTTTCAATTTAGAAGACCTGGGGCTAAAATGGTCGCGTTTAGCAATTCTGCATGATCCTATGATGATTCATTTCGCAAATCGTAAAACGGTCACTTAAGCGCCAATTCATACTATGATTTTGCAAATGATTCTATTACGGAATTCATTGGTTTGACAGTTTTCTATAGAAAGTCGTAAAATGGTCGATGAAAGATGAATTGCATAAAGTCAACTTGCAGATTCGATAGAAGCTACTCGAGAGCAACTTTGTACAATTCATTCTGCTAAGAATTCATAAGATGAACTGCTTTTAGGGGAATTGCTTAATGCGGCCATTTTAGAGCCCCGTGCTGTTTAAAGTTCACACGGCATTCTGTCAATGTCATTTAGTTGCATTTTTTCCAGTTATAATAGTATCAAGTCAAATAAGTCTTAAAATCACAGTTGATCATATAAAAATATTACTGTCTCATCCAATATGTCAGGGTGACGACCGCAGTGCATTGTCACACAGGATTTTGTTCGCGAGTTCACAATTCTGGCACTGCTACTATTGTGGGCAGGCGTAATGCTTACCGCCAGGCGAACGTTTCGCTTGCCTCGTCATTACATAAAAATAAAAATAAAGTTTCCTTGTAACTACCGGCAACGACACTGTTATAAATTCATGTTTTCATAGAGAATAATTCCCCAGCAGTGGGATCTCAAAACCTGATAAAATTTGTTAAATAGTTAAACAAAAGTTGTAATTGCCTTCTAATGCTTTTGTCTGTTCCCACTTGGAGCCGCCACCGTAGCAGCACACGCAGCGGATGTTGTATACTTTGCCAAACTTCTTCGCTTCCATGTAAATCTGAACAAAATAATGACGATTTTTCATCGACAAATCGTCATTGATGCTGAGAGGCTCATCAATGACGATTCGTCAGTGAAACCCAGGCTTCAGAGCTTTGCACACCGGCGTAATACGGCTAGGTCGGTATTATACATAATACACTATGCTGAGTGTGCACCAGAACTGCACGACGTTATCCTGCCTTCGGCGTTTTACTACAATACGATCAGACGCTCAAAGAGACCCCCTTATGGTGGAATTTCCTTTTAAGCGCACTAAGCGTTTCTAAAGCACCTTTCTTGCAAGAACAGCAGCAGAGGTGTGACTCTCCTTACCAGCCTTTGTCTTCACGAGTAAGTGCAATCCGGGGGGGATCAAGTGCAAATTAATTAAGGAATCAAATTCGTGAATGATTCCTTGACCACCTATACCTATATTGGTACCTCCTATACTCCTGTGCAAGAGTGCTTTACCAGCCGATTTCAATTATTTATTCAATGTAAATGTCAGTTTAACTCCACTTCCAAATTGTTGCGCGAGCTCCATGGTGGGCGCCAGGACGAGGGCGATAGGCATCGGCAGCCTATACCACCTACACGTAGCAGTGGGGTAAAGAAGGCTGCGACTGATGATGGCGCTGATAGATACCTGTTGCGCGAGCTCCCTGGTGGGCGCGAGGATGAGTCCGATGGGTCCGTCCTCCGGCGCGAGCTCCTTCTGGTCCATGATGTGCACCAGCAGCGGCCACAGGAACGCGGCCGTCTTGCCGGACCCCGTGCGCGCGATACCTGCCACACACGTGGTTAGTTATAACTTGCACCAATTCATACCAAATCGCGATTCCAAGTTTCCGGAGGTCTTTTGCCACCTCATCCTTCCACTGTACTTGGAGGGGCGACACGTCTTCGCGGCCTTCCGGATTCCTAGCGCACCCATCCTACAGACATTTTAGCGGTAATAGGCGTGTGGCCTAATGTTCAATTTATGACAAATAACAGGCTTAGTGATGAATATAACTAAATACATTACACATACTGAAAAAATAAATTGTATTGGCTGATAAATCTCTGAGATAGGAGCGTTTAAAGTTTTAGGTGGGGATAGAGAGGGGATGCTCCATCCCTTTCTCGCAAAGCACGTGTTTAGTATAGCATTTGTATGCCGCGCCTGAGGCTTGACGTCATAGCTCAGTATAGCGCGTTCACTGTCTAGCTTGAAATTAAAATACTTAGAACTTATTTACTTGTGAATTATTTGTGTCGGCGTGGTGCCTGCGGGAGAGGTCGCGTTACCTATGAGGTCGCGGCCGGAGAGCGCGGCGGGGATGGTCTTCATCTATTGTTTAGATATCGTGGCGGCGTGGTGCCTGCGGGAGAGGTCGCGTTACCTATGAGGTCGCGGCCGGAGAGCGCGGCGGGGATGGTCTTCATCTATTGTTTAGATATCGTGGCGGCGTGGTGCCTGCGGGAGAGGTCGCGTTACCTATGAGGTCGCGGCCGGAGAGCGCGGCGGGGATGGTCTTCATCTATTGTTTAGATATCGTGGCGGCGTGGTGCCTGCGGGAGAGGTCGCGTTACCTATGAGGTCGCGGCCTGAGAGCGCGGCGGGGATGGTCTTCATCTATTGTTTAGATATCGTGGCGGCGTGGTGCCTGCGGGAGAGGTCGCGTTACCTATGAGGTCGCGGCCGGAGAGCGCGGCGGGGATGGTCTTCATCTATTGTTTAGATATCGTGGCGGCGTGGTGCCTGCGGGAGAGGTCGCGTTACCTATGAGGTCGCGGCCGGAGAGCGCGGCGGGGATGGTCTTCATCTATTGTTTAGATATCGTGGCGGCGTGGTGCCTGCGGGAGAGGTCGCGTTACCTATGAGGTCGCGGCCGGAGAGCGCGGCGGGGATGGTCTTCATCTATTGTTTAGATATCGTGGCGGCGTGGTGCCTGCGGGAGAGGTCGCGTTACCTATGAGGTCGCGGCCGGAGAGCGCGGCGGGGATGGTCTTCATCTATTGTTTAGATATCGTGGCGGCGTGGTGCCTGCGGGAGAGGTCGCGTTACCTATGAGGTCGCGGCCGGAGAGCGCGGCGGGGATGGTCTTCATCTATTGTTTAGATATCGTGGCGGCGTGGTGCCTGCGGGAGAGGTCGCGTTACCTATGAGGTCGCGGCCGGAGAGCGCGGCGGGGATGCCGGCCGCCTGCACCGGCGTGGGCTGCGAGAACTCGGAGCGCCGGATGGCCTTCATCAGCTGTTCGTCGAAGCCCAGATGTGCGAAGCTGCTCACTGGCTTCGGAGGGTCCGGCCCCGATATCTGACAGAACAATGCATTTATAAATAGATTGATAGATTAAATCTTTTGTTATTCATCCCAAAAGTAATATACAATGCAAAGACATTTAAAATTGTTTAACGACTTAACATTTAGAGATTTTATTTCGATCTGAATGAATAACAAATGAATCACCTTATTTGTGCTTGCATGTGCTTAACTGACAGTACTTGCATGCGCTTTAACCAAGTGTATGTTTGGCGTGAAGGCGCTGACCTCTATTATACAATATATTACGACTTCATATTGTCGATACCAAATTTAAGCCATTTGATTTTCGCCATTTTGGCGCGGATAGCCTACGAATAGCAGTGTGAGCATTCATGGAACTAATATTTCGTAATACACAAATGTCAATTTTAGTACCGGAGATGCTCGAAAGGGCACTTCAAATCGGCACAAAAAAACTGTCATTTCCTAGACAATATTTAGTCCAGCATACTTGTATAAAAGAGGTCAGTGCGTGAAGGGGTATAGGTACCATCAGTCTATGGGTTCGCGAGCCGCTCGTCTCGTTGTAGTACAACACACAGCTCAGTTGTACAATACTACTTATAAAACTTCCACATCGATAATGTTTGATACTGGTTTATGGCAATATTAGTAGTGACCATGGTAAACTGGTACCATGGTCACTACTACATGGTAACTGGTGTTTGTGTGGTAAGGTTCGTGAGTAGCGACCACGAACCAGAATACGCAGCGTAGGTAGGCCTCCCCCCACTAGGTGAACCGACGACATTGTAAAAGGTGCGGGCAAATGGTGGATGCAAATGGCATGTTGTTGTACAGTGTGGCAGTCTAAGAGGGAGGCCTTCGTTCAGCAGTGAACGCCTCTCGGCTGATGATGATATAGTAACTCACTTTAACTCCCAAATTCTTCTTCAACTCCTCAACCTGCTGGAATGTTAGCTTCTCAATGTCTTCATGTGGCGTGTAGAAGTTTTTTACAAAGGTTTCGTAAGTTATCTCCGTGTGGTCTATAGGGGGCAGGGGGTCTATGTATTTCTTCTTGGGGGGCGCGAGGGGGTTGCCGTCCGCGTCGTACTCTACTTCAACGTCAGAAGCGTCGTCGCCATTGTGTAAGGGGTTGTCTTCCATGTATCTGAAATTCGGTAAATAAACTGTTACAGTTCATCTTTTGGCGGGAAATTCAATTTTTTTTTTTTTTTGCCATAACGCTTGGCAGGCGGCCTGGGAATCGCAGAATGCTCACCAACAATAAGTGAGAGGATGCGGCTGCCCGTGCTCTGGGAATTCTAGATGCAATTTTTGGATATACATACTAGTTTATCCAGCTAAAAACCGTAGTGATGGGTTTTAATCGTTAAAAAATTTGTCGAATGTAATCGAATAATGTTTTTTAAGTATTATTATTGGTGTAAGTATTTAGTTATTGTTTGTTTTTCGTTATGTATCACATCACATAAGATGTGATGTTGGTCTTGTGTATGTAATTAATGTAAACATTCGTGCCTAGTATACGTATCATGCGATATTCGCGTGCGTAACGTCACCTGCCGAGCCTAACTGAAGACCAGCGCCGGTTGTTCACAACCAGCATCATGCTGAGTTGGAGCCGGTTTGAGGCAAAAGGTCGAACAATTACATAATGTAATTGTTATTTTGTTTATATTTTTTGCCACAAATGAACTAATGTCTATTGTCTCGTTGTCATCCATAAGACGTCTACTGCTGGACGAAGGCCTCCCTCTAAATAGAAGCGTGTTGCCATAATCCCCACCCTTGGCAAGCGACTTGGGATTGCAGAATGCTCACCACCGTTAACCAAGAGGACGCTGCTGCCTGTCCTCCGGTGGGTCAGGTTGCAGTTTAAGGACATACCCAGGTCCTTTGTCTATTGTCTATTTATCATCAAATAAATATATAATAGGCTAGATGACTGGTTTTTTTTTTATTGTCCTATTAAAATGTGTTACATAAATATAGCTGATTAAAGAAAAGAAAAAGAAAATCTGATCAAAAATAAGCAACTTATAAGCATATTCATATTATGCTAGACAGAGAGGCGAAACTGCAAATCGTGACGTCACTTTTCTGTACGCCATTCAAATTCTATTCTGACAAGTAAGGCGTGACGTCATTTTTTGTTTTGTGGGAAAGGGACAGAGTTGTCTCTAACAAAAACTTTAAACGCTCATAAATCAGAACATTATTAACCGATTTAAATATTTTTTTCAATAAACATACTATATTTAGTTAAATTCTTCATCCAAGCTATTGGTTTCAACGATATAAACATCAGTCATCTACCCAGTCATTGGCAAGGTATAATTCTTAATTATATTTATCACTGGGTCATATCACGCACGAAACAACCCATTCTCCCTTACTTGTAATAGCTCTCTTCATCGTCCATCTCATCGATATCCCCCCGGGTCCCGCGGCCGGTGTCCCCCTTGCCCGCCGCTGCGTTCTCCTTGCTTGTCACCATGTCTTTGGCGGCTTGTTGCTCCAGACCTGCCATGTATGCATCTAACGGATCCTCTTCCTCATCATCTTGCTGCAAAACATTACAAAACATTTTGTTTATTCATTGGATGTGAGTATATTCTAACTGTCTTATGACCACCAAAACGTATTGGAAACCTCTTTTAGATAAACAGTGTTTTGTTTCAGTTCGAATTCAGTTTGAAAAATTATTTTTTCAAACTGAATTCAAATGAAAATGACAAAACACTTTTTAACTAAAATCAGTGCAGAGGATGGCCATTGCCAAAGCAGTTTGTGTGATGGGCACTTTTGCGCCGGGAACGGTCGGGGCGGCATATTTGATTACTTATTTTAAGGTTATTTTTAAGGGTTTATTTGACATTGGTTTTTTATTATAAACAAGCTTTTAAAACATATAGTATGCTCCAAAAAAACATAGTATTTTAGGGAAAGAACAAAATTAAAAACTGAATATAACACTTAATATACTAAAATAAGTTTTGCGTTTTATGCATAAGACAGTAAAACCACATCCAAGACCACTGTAGGACCGACAGCAGCATCATCTCAGTTAACGGTGGTGCAAATAAATGCAAACATATAACTAATTTCTCAGCTTTACCTTAGAACCTGAGGCATTTTTATATGAAGGACTTCCAGGAGCTGGTATATATGCAAGGGCTGGGGTCAGAGACTCCTCGTCATCATCAAAGTACCTAAAACAATGTCAAAACTGGTTTTTGGCTTGTGGGGTTGCTTTCATGTAAGTTTTTGTTTTTGTAGTGGTAGGGCTCTACTGCGGAGTCCGCCTGGGGAAGTACCACACCTTTGCCAGTTATTCAAAACACAAGCAGTAGTGTGCAAGCATTACTGTATTCCGGTTTGAAGGGCAATGTTACCAGAGAAATTACTGAGTATGAAGAGATTTAACATCTAATATCTCAGGGTGACGAGCGCAGTGCAGTGTGGCGCAGGATTGTGTTCGCAAGTTCACAATTCTGGCACTGCTACTGTCAGTGGCAGGCGTGAAGCTTACCACCAGGCGAAAGTCTTGATCGTCTCGTCACTTGACAGTATAAAAAAAAAAAACTTCTAGCAAAGGACCAAACTTAAAGTACAGTGTGAGATTTTTTTAACAACTAGGACAGTCAATGAATTTTAGTGTTTATATTACGTGAGAAATGTATATTTACAATTCAGTAGTTTAACTCATGATTAAATTAAATTGGTCTGATAATATGTTACTGACCCTTCATCCCAGATCTGATTTTGTTTTATTATTAGTACAAATAGCATGAATTTAAATTGGTCTGATATTGTGTTACTGACCCTTCATTGCAGGTCTAATTTATTATTATTATTGGTATATAACATGCATCTGTATACTCTAAATCATGCTAATATTACAAATGTGAAAAAAAAGTTTGTGAGTTTGCAGCCTGTTTTTAGTCTGTATTTTATGTTTATTACTTCTTCCAGCTTATTTTTTGACTTTTGTGAAGATATTACATGAGATACAATGAACAGTAAGATAGGAAAAACATTGTAATAGGTATTGTAGCCTAAAAGAATTCAGAAATCTTTAGTGGGCTTCTTCTAATGCTTCTTATTTTAGTTCCTTTCAAGACTTGTGAAATAAAATGTTGATTAGGTGGCACAGTTTTACAGCTTGTCGGGAATGTTTTATATTATATACATTCGTCATGAGGTTGAGTAGCCCTGGCTTAAAATGTGAGTATGCATTCACAATATAGTAATTTTATTTAAAAGTAGGCTTGCATTTGACCATCAATTCACCTGATATTATGCAACGATGCAGTCTATGATGGAGAATGCTTTGTCAACAGCTTTTTTGGAACATTCAGGATTTTCTAGTACCTAATTGTTGGTCCCGGTTGTTTGCTCTAGTTTCTATAACAACAACCATCAGCCATGTCAGATGCCTCCGGGCGGCACATTAACTCTGACACTAACTCTGGCCACTCAGCCTATACGAACTTACTTTTTTTTAGTACCTAATATAAATACACAGATCCTAACTTTGGCTATCATCTTGTCACTGAACAGCTGTACTGACATTAATGATATTTAACAAGAAAGTTATAACTCTATATTGAAAGATCCCACTGAAGATAAATCTTTAAAATACATGTTAAATCTTTAAAAAAAAACAATGCGAAGGGCAAGTTATTACTAAAATAATGGACACATACTCATCCTCAGTCTTTGCTCGTTTCTTGCCCAGGGAGCCCCAGTTGCCAGTGACCGCGTTCTGTGTTATAGAGTTCATTGTGTGATACCCTTGCTTCGAAAGGCCCGTGGCCGGTGGAGGCACAGAATGCATGGTCGATGTCGGCGGAGGCACCGCATGCAGCGATACATTGGAAGGATTCCGCTTCGGCATTGTGAAGCCAGCGAAGCCCAATCCCTTGCCCCCGCTGCCGCCCGAATTATAACTCATTTTTATGCACTAAATCTTAGCATATAAATACGACTCGATGAATATTATTTATAATGTAGTTTTTTCATCACAGATGCAATACGGTTTTATCACAACACTGAGCTGGATTTTATAAGATACTTTTAGTTTTAGCCCCTAAACGAGTTACCTAGTTTGAACTTTAATTTTATATACTTTTGGGAAATATTGGATGGGAAAATAACAAATTATCAACGACTCAACATTTGGTTGGGAGAATAGAATCATCAAGCAAGAATCATGACATGACATGACATTTGACATGAGATGAGAGAGAGAGAGAGAGATATATGAGAGATGAGAGGGTGAAGGTAGAGAATGGTAGAGAAATATATTTATCTGTGTGCAGGATACAAAGAAATTTATAGGCAGCCAAACAGAGAAATTTACTAGCAGCCAAAGAAAATTTCTCTGTAGGCAGCAAATAGGCAGGATATGTGAGATGAGAGGGAGAAGGAAGGAGGTATTGTTTGTTTTAAAATCATTCATGGCCATGGATACTAGTCTTTCAGCCGAATACATATTTCTTCATCGATCCTTCTTTCTCCGGTTATATGAGACATCACCGCGTACTTGTATATTAGAGGTCAGTGGAAGTCACAGTCCCAGTTACAGTAAGTCACGGTCGGTCAAGTCCAATCACGTCTCAGTAACGTCGCCATAATCGTGACATTAATACTTACAAGCTTTTTCGGAGTTTTGGAAACAACACCAAAAGATATGTTTCACTACATTATAATACAATGCAGCGACATGTTTTTTTCGCGTTCCCGCCAAAAACCCCGAAGGAAATGAGGCATTGACTCGTAGACGGAGTAACTTCTCTCTCTACCGTAGAGAGTAACAATAGAGGCAGTGGCATATTTCTGCCTCACTCACACAATAAAGAGATCACTTCACTTCTTCTCACATAATACACGGAACAAATGTATCAGAGAGAGACACAGAAACATAATTTTTTATCCCTCACAGCGTACCGGTTTTTTCAAGGTCAGCCACTCAAGTTGCCAAACAATGACAGTTCGACATGTGTTCGACACAGAGAAAAGTCAATTTATCTGGTTCGACATGTTCGATACGATTCGTATGTATGTTGTCAGCTTGCCATTGGCTTGCCAGCTTGTATTATGCACACACTGTCATAGTATTTTGTCTCAGTCGAAGTTACACATTACCTTCATCTATTAGTTACTCCGTCTACGCTCTCTACCAAAGAAATATTTCTCTGCTCTCTACGCATTGACTGGAGCAGTGCTCCCGTTTTGCGTAAGGAAAAAATGCTAGATTTCTACGACGCAAAAGTCTAAAAAAGTAGAAGCTAGTTATGATACAAGTGTGCTATGTTGGTCACTAATATGCGTGCGAGCCATATGTGAGCGCGATAAGGGAGCCGATAGTGTAATTAACAATGCACACACGTTTCATACGACGTTTTTCATCACACTTGCGAGGAACGCATGTGTTGTTATTAATTTTTTGATATTAATCAACCACACAGCGAAGACGTCAATAAATATTTGCGGTAAATGGCACGCAAGCCAACTATGTGCGCGCATGTCACATTTTCTTTAGTCGCATAAAAACTTTGTTGGCATCACGTTCCCTTTGGTAACGGCGTTAGTCATTTTTGTTTTATTTATACGGGAATACTCACGTTTAATTAAATTGGATACTCCGACTATAGTTCGATCACAGACACACTAAGCTTCAGTTCCACAGACGCTTATCAACAGAGCATTAAAATTATACCATCAGGAATTCCTGGATACGGAGCTAAATCACATCAAAGGTGTGCTTAATAGCAACGGCTATTGTTGAAACAAAGCTGGTGAGCTGCAAACACGTACAGTATACACCCGACATCGGTAGAGTGAGCCGTGGCGTATTTACCTTACATCAAAGGAGTGACGGATAGCATTGGAAACTTGTTACGCCGGAGGTACAGCATCAAGACAATCTTCCGTCCTTACGAAAAACTCCGACAGCTACTTCGCTCTCCCAAGGATATAGACCCTTTGGGTGTCCCCGGTGTCTACATGATCCCATGCGATTGCTGCCAGTGCTACGTGGGCGAAACAAGAAGGAACGTGTCCACTAGACTCGCAGAACACATACGCTCCATGGAGAACCTGGACAGCGACGGGTCGGCGGTGGCGGAACATTCTCTCGGCTCAGACGCGCAGCACTATATCCGGTTCGACAGGGCAAAAGTGCTAGCACTCGAAAAGTTTTATGTGCCTCGGAAAGTTAGGGAGGCCATTTCAGAAGATTTAATTAAAAGTGAGTATTCCCGTATTCCCGTATAAATAAAACAAAAATGTGTCAAAACCACGTCAGTTTTCATAATAAAAGGCGTTAGTCATTTCATTTCCGAAACCATATTAAACACTTACCTGGGTATGACCTTAAACTGGAACCAGAACCACCGGAGGACGGGCAGAAGCGTCCTCTTGGTTAACGGTGGTGAGCATTCTGCAATCCCCAAGCCGCCTGCCAAGCGTGCGGATTATGGCAGCACCCCTCTATTAAGGGGGAGGCCTCGTCCAGCAGTGGGCGTTTTATGGCTGATGACGATTAAACACTTTACAATCTCTTTGTCTGAAACTATTAGGTAATATTTCCTTACTCTATGTCTGATACTAACATGACTTACGTAGTATTTACTTACTCTATGAACATGACCAAACATGACGTTCAATAAACATTACGAAACACCATAAAAATCGTAAAAATTCAAGGATAATTCAATAAACAGTATCTTTATATAATTTACAATTACAATAAATACATTCTCAATAATTATGCACTACAAATTGTATGTAATTCTTCTTACACTGCTCACAGTGACCAAAGTAAACGCGGCCAACTGGGGCTTCAGTGGTTATTTAAATGCAATTTTAAATCTGAACACAGCAGTCATGGGATTGCTGGTGTGCCTGGTTATGGCTATCGTATGGGCCTTCATAGGGCCGGGATCAAAGTAGTACAAATTCTATGACCATTGGAGAATTATTACCGAAAGTTGAAAGTTAAAGGTAAGCTGGATAGCTGACAAAAACAGTACCTACCCTCCCATTTTGATCTTGCTCTTTATCGAAGGCAGCTTGTGTACATTTCGATCAAAAGTGGATGAGACAGGGAGACGATAACGTCTCCATCGTCGTCTTGATCCATGTTACTTATTTCGGCTGTCTTAGAGACTGCCTAAAATGCTTTTATACTCCACATATTACATTTGGAGTCCTTGCAGATGATCTAGAGTACCTTTGGCCTAAAATAAAACCTGAGTGATCTTCACAGGAAAATTATTCAAGAGCTCTCGGGTGGTTCTTTTAAAAATAGGCCTAAAAATAAAAATAAATAATGTTCAAGCAATACCTAAAATAATCTCGATTCTCTTAGTCACTGCTTAAACTTCTCTGTCCTTTTCTAGCACATGCAAATTCACGTCAGAGAGAAGATGGCAGAGCATCTTAAGCAGTGACTAACGGTTGAAAAGTTTTTTTAAGTAAGGCCGTTAGAATCTACCGTTGTTTTTACACGGAATCACCGTAAACCTAAATTCTGACATGGCAGCACTGCTCATTGCATAGATAAATTGAGTTTTTGGCGGGAACGCGAGAAAATCATGTCGCTGCATTGTATTATTTTCTAAACCATGTGTTTTTTCGAGTATTAATGCATAAAAATGGTGGCGTTTTATTCATTAAGTGCTGATTTATGAGCAAGAGTGTGGGCAAGTGATATAATGTGGTGAAACGTGTCTTTTCGTGTTGTTTCCAAAACTCCGAAGAAGCTTGTAGTAAAGTTGCCACGACTTTACTAGGGCATGATTGGACTTGACTGTGACTACGACTCATTTAACTGCAGAAAGAAGAATCGATGAAGAAATATGTATTCGGCTGAAGGACTAGTATCCATGGCCAGGAACTATTAAAAACAACAACAAACATAGTTAAATTAAATATTTATTAAAACCTCATTGATTGAATCAGCATTGGTTTGGTAATCTCATTACAAAAATGTATATAAAATTATGCTTATTTGTATTTACGCTTCTCACAGTGACCAATGTGGAAGCGGCCACTGGATACGATTTTGGCGACTTTTTAGCCACAGTTTTAGGACTGGGAATTGCAGTCGTAGGAATACTTGCGTGTTTGGGAAATTACGCGAGACAAAGAGCAAGAAATGAATTCATTTAAAACGCATTCATGTAAGTAAAGTAAAGCATCCTGCGTTCAGGTGCGGCAACGACCTGTGCGATACGGTTAAATGATTATAATGCGTAAATTGTCGTGTGACGTTCTATAACAGTATACCATTCACAGCCTAATTCATATTAAGTTCTAATATTTTCGGAGATCAAGTTTTCAGAACCGGTTTAAGTACCTAAGCATTCAACTAAGTATACCGTCATCGAAGTATTATAAATATTAATTGGAATATATTTTGTTACAGATATGTGAAGACATAAGATTAAAAAACATTGAAATTGAGACAATTTCAGTGTTCATACATTAATTACTGTCTTCAAGCCATTCACAATTTATAGATAAATATTTTGTCATAAGGAAAAATTTTATATTTACTGTGTGGTTGTATTTGAAACATAAGTGTACAGAAATATGTAAGCTTAGGATATGTTTTGTTATGGTTTTCTCTCCTAAATATTACACATTTCCTATTTTATTTTACAATACGAATTTCATATCAATGTCTGTAAAAAGTTGTATAATTTCTATTCTGTACATCTGTTTGGACAGTAGAGCTTATACTAAAGAACTGTAGAAAGAAGAGATGCATTCAAATAATGTGAAACTATAAAAAAAACTTCATGTATTGTAAAACTTTATCTTCGTAAATAATTTATAATTAAAAGTTCATTCCATTCGCACTCAAGACAATCATTTAAAGTAATAAAACTTAGTCATGTTTAAACATTTGACTTAATCATTTGGTTTTTATTAACTGTTCTCTGCTTCTAGAGTTTCTATTTCATTTATTATTTCAATTTTCTTGGACATTTTCTCCTTTTGATCTTTATCAGGGGTTTTAAGTGATCCCATCTTAATTTTCTCTTCAAGAAATTCAATTTCTCTGAGTTTCTTTTTTAAGTTTTTGAGCCGCTTCACAGGGTCTGTGATGGTGGCAGGGGCAGAGCTGCTGGATATTGAAGATGATGATGGACTACTGAATGTAGGTTCCGTTATCTCACACTTAGCAAGTTTGTCTGCTGCTTCATCTGCCGCAGCTAGAATTAAACAGTTAAATATTTTATTGCATATGTACCTCAATTCGGTAATGATATCAGTTTTAACTAAAAAATGCTGCCCAATTTAACATCTGCACAATCCAAAAATTAAGTGCACATAACTTTGGCTAAATAAACGTAAAGTATTTTTGGGCATCCTGACTTATAACAAGATTACTTTTAGTATACAAAAAGTTATAATGTAGAACATCTGAAACTGCAGGGAAGAAGCTTATTGATTTTCATTCGAAAAGTATTTACTAGTACTAACTTACTAGTATTTAGTTCTTAAATGCCATATGCATAGATTGCATCTTTACTTAAAATCAGATGAGATGAAACATTCAGACTCACGATTGGAACACAAACTAAATTGGTACATGCCAGATTAAGTCCCAGTGATAAACATAATTATCAAGTGATATAGCCAATGCAAGCCTTTCACCCATAAAAAATGGACACCTCAATAGAGCAACACGTAAAATATTGGGATCAATCATACCTGAAGACTTCTTTTTCTTTTTTTTCTTTTCTACATTGATGATCATGCCTGGTATGGGTTGGATAGTGCCTCCATGGGTTTTCTTCTTTTGGCTTTCGGCAGCTATCTCTGGCGGCAAGCCAACTGGGAGGCCGGTACTCTGTCGCGCCTTGAACTGCTTGCCTTTACTCTCATAAAGAGGAACTTCATCCTGAGGTACGTATCCATCCTTTACACGTCTCGGTTTTCTCCATGTCCCATCTGGGCGTTGAGTCGCGGGTATAAACTTACCGCCTGAAATAACTAGAAATGATAGATCATAACTTACAACCTGAAACATTACTACAAACTGAAAATAGCAACCACCAGGTATGCTGACCATCTACTTTGCTGGTAGTGAAGCATCTGCCAACAAACTAAGTTTATAAATTTGAGCTCAGCTTTCACTGCGAGAGGTAACAAATTTAACTGTGCAGACTTCACGGAATGCAAGGAATTATTATTACTTCATCGCCGCTGAGTTTGTGTGAGATTCGCCTGTAAGCAGTTATGTGTAAAGTATTGGAATGGCGCGTACTTACCATCTGCATCGAGTTTATAGGCCGATGTAGACATAGTAATTCATGAACATTCGCTATGAATTTGTTTTAACAATTTTAATTTAATATTAATAGTTACGACTGTGCTGTGCAAAAAAGCTTTTAGCTTGCTTTCAACTTGCTTTTCCTCTCTCGCTATTTTTGTACACACACAGACACACACAATATTACGTTACTTACTCTATGACACACAACACAACTCATAGAGCCATAGAGTAAGTAAATACTACGTAATACATAGAGCAGAGTAATATACTGACACAACTATTTTGACAGTCTTTTTTTTATTCATGGCCGTGGATACAACTCCTTCAGCCGCAATTTGTTAAATAATAAAGGAGATTGCATCATTTTACAGTGTAGGTGGGATAGGGAAAATTACATTAACATGGCTTGTATTATTGAACACTGCTATATTTGTAGATAATATTAAGCACATAGAATATTTTTTTATTATAACCATTTTTTAATTTAAAAAAATTGTAAGCCTTAGTAGATGATAGTCATAATAACACTGGTAACACTAAGTGATGCTTAGCAGCCCCGATCGAGCATCACAGAGATGGGCGATATCATAATTAATGAGGCGTTTGTTTAAAAAAAAAAGAATAGTTCGTGATGTTTTACTAGATGGCGTAAGAAGCACAGAATCTGTCAAACCCCGCTTAATCTTTTTTAGTTATTCCTGGCCCTGGATACAAGTCCTTCGGCCGAAACACGGTCAAACCGATTACGTATATATGGTGGTGGGTTCGTAACGAGTCACACCAAAACCAGTCACAGTTTGACTCCTTGGGATTTTTCTTCCCATCGAGACTTGTTGGGAAAACCTTAATTGAAAAAGTTTCATTAGTAACAGGGACACGATGGGCAGAATGTCGAGTCAGATCTCTAAAAAAGCTTCTAGTAAAGTTGCCATGGTTTTACTAGGGTATGATAAGACTTAACCGTGACTTACTGTAGGTAACATGGACTGTGACTACGACTTATTTAACTAGAGTAAGAAGGGTTGATGAAGAAATATGTTTTCGCCTCAAGGATTAGTCCACAATCCAATCAAACCATCCATGAACATGAGCAACCATGATTCATCCTTGATCCATCGATCCATAATGGATTGTTAATAGATCCATGGCTATGAACAATTTTATAACAACAATCAGGAGATCAAATCAACATAAAGTTTTTGTTGGTTGTTTTTAATTTTTCGGTTTGGAATAAACTTTGTAAGTTCTGATCATTTCACCCAAAGCAGTTTTGAGATGTGTTAGTAAACGGTATTGCGTCCAAGGTAAAGAAAACATCTAATAAATGTTTTATTTACCTTGGATGGAATTAACAATATCGGTGAAGTGGTAGCTCAGTCGGGCCGCTTCGCATTCGTGAGTTGACCGGTTCACATACCAACGACTCGTACCAATGGGTTCTTTGGAATTTATGTACGATTTCAAGTACCACTGGATGACCACTGGCTTTTCGGTGAAGAGAAACATAGTGAGAAAACCGGCCTTATGTCTGGAGAATAAACTCAGTGGCGTTTTTAATCTACATATCCGCACTTAGCCATATCCAGTTTGCTGGACTACGGCCTTATCACCCTGAGGCATGATCTTGGGTAAAACTTAAAGTGCAAAAAACCTAAAACGTAAGCAAATCGAATCCGAATCGAAGGTAGAAATGCAGGGGTCACGTTAGATGGGTCCAGAAAACAAAACTGAGGCGTTGGAAAGCGCAAAAAACAATAACAATAATATTCCACACTCGTGAGCGAAAACACTAAAACGTAGTGTTTAATTTTTCTATGAAACAAACTGCAAACTGCAATTCAAAATATATTTATTTCAGGTTAAGGTACCCATAATTATGCAATGAGTAGAGTTTTTTTGTTTTTAAGCGAAATTAACTGTTTTACAATCAATGTCAAATTTACAAGTTTGCCAGAACAATTTCAAACGACTTCACGGCATCCTGACGCCATCTATTATATTTTTTGGAACTAACACTTTACTTTTTAAAGAAAACGCCTCATTATTCGAAGCATCGATTAAATTACGATGGGTCTGTTATTGTTAATTGATTAATTTCAAAAACGATTTTGGTATCTTACTTTAACCTAAATTGGTTAACATAATTTTTAATTGTCTTAAAATATTATCATAATGGATTTTGAAAAGTAATGAACATGAAGGAACTTTCCGAAGGTGCTCCGAAATAAACGAATAGGTGGTGCTACTCAGGCATGTCTTATGTTGAACAGATGACAATGTCACTGTCAACTAAAGACCGTTGAACAACGTTTTGGCGTAACACAATTAATTTATTTACACATTTTTTTAATTGCATTTTATAAATTAAATGGCTATAATAAAAAAAAACAAAAAAAAATATAAAAAATATATTTAAGAATATGAATAAATAAGCTTTATATTGCTATACGCACTATTTATGTAAGAAGCCCTAAACCGCTTCTAAGCATGTCCTTTTAAAATTTCCCTCGCCCTTGACTAGACTAACATTTTACTGTGATAATACTCAAAAGTCAAAACCGTAATTTTTCCAAAAAAACCCATAGCAGAATTATTTACTAGCTGACCCGTCCCGGATTCGCACGGGGGTAAATACCCATTTTAAACCGACATCAAAAAAAAAGAAGTTATCTATTCGACACGTACGTATGTAATATTACCTGTGTCCCGCGGTTCCATCCGCGTGATGACGAAAAACAGACGATAATAAAAAAAATGCCTATAATGTTGTCATCACTATACCTTTAAAAACCAATTACCTACTTCCCATACAAAGTTTTATCCTACGATTCACCCCCTTAAGTCAGCCCTGTAAAATTTTTATTGAAAATTACTTTTTTAAATTCTGAATCATGTATCCAATGTTCATCATTATATCTTCAAAAATATTATTATTAAACCTTGCTTTATGAAGTTAAATCACCCGCTTTACCCCCATAATTCAACCCTGTCGCAAAATCCGATGTTAGCTGACATTTTCTACCTATAAACTACCTACCTGCCAATTTTCAGCTTCAGAGATTAAGTAGTTTTCGAGGTTTCGCGTTTTAGCCGTTTACAGTTTCATCCTCCATTTCACTCCCTTAAATCATCCCTGTCTAAAAATATAAAAAGCATCATATTTTATTTTGAATGGACTACCCAAATACCAATTTTTATCACTATCACTTCAAAAACAAAGAACTTCCATAGAAAGTTTAATCCCTCATTTCACCCCCATAATTCAGTTTCAAGTTTTTTAGGATTCTTGATACACCTCTGTCTAATGAATGAAATGAAGATGATGCTAGAGATACTACACTTTGCACTAGTTTCTTATATGCAGAGATCAATTTATACCAGTTTATAAAATCGGTGATTTCGTACAATATTGCAGCCTGTGCTGTCATAGCAAGTATATTACTCTTCTCTGTGTCATAGTCTGTCTGTGGAATAAGATGAATGAACGCAAAGTAAAAAAAAAAGTTTTCAAGACAAAACAGACGAATTAAAATTCAAAACAAGGAATTCGATTTATTTACATAGTTTCTTAACAATTTTTCCATTCTTTTGTTTTAGTTAATTAACTTGTAACTTTTCAATATGCCTAGGCGCCGCCGCCTATTTACACCTAACAAATATAAAATAAAAAGTATCAATAAAACCGATGTAAAAAACGATAGCGACGCTCGAGGTTCTCCACCAAACTTATTTTTCTATTTTACTTTCCACTTCTACTCAAAAAATTTGATTTCTAAAATAACAGCAGATTAAAAAACTGATTTTTAAAATGAATTTCTTTGAGCTGTCATACCTCACCTTCCTTTTGCAAGGAAGAAGTACGAACCTATAAATTTGCTTCATTGAGTCAATAGTGGTAATACATTTTTTATTACAGAAGACGTGAACACGGCCAGAGGTAGGTTCAAAGGAGCCTTGAAAGATGTTCTAGAGCCCGCGAGCCAGGATGATTCTGACTATTCTGCTGAAGAGACTCCCGTCAAACGAGAGAGGTAGGAAATCTTAAACTATGTATTTTACTTGACTTCCCAAAAATAAGTTATCCGATAGAAGAAGAAGAAGTTATGAAGAATAGGTATTGAAGAAGAGATTGGGGCAAGTCCTGCACTGACATTCCGCTTGGGGTTTACTGTAAATTTTACCTGTAAAATAATAATCTCCCGATCCAACCAGTGCCGGATTTATATTTTTTATGTGTGAGTGTAGGTCACTTTATTTTCCGCCCACATGTACCTTTCTAAAATATTAGGGGCGGCAGCTTCCTCTGAAATCTACTGCCTCTAGGACGCTGCCGCCCCTAGGCCACGGCCTATTCGGCCTATTGACAAATCCAGGACTGGATCCAACCCAGTTTGTTTTTAAGGTTAGAAGCTAAATGTATTACATTCATGACTATTGCTGCAGTACCCAGAACTTATTATTAAAAGAGCACTATTCCACAGACGGCAAAGTGAGGAGAAGAGAGAAGTGTACCTGTCAGATGAGGAGGCAAAGAAGGCACTTCACAAGTCTCCTCCTCGGCAGTCATATGTGCTGAAGCTGTTTGACCGAAGCGTCGACCTGTCTCAGTTTCGGGATGACTCCCCGCTGTACCCAATATGCAGAGCTTGGATGACTAACCAGCCTAAAGCTAATTACAGCGATAATGGGTTAGTATTCTATAACACACCAATGTAAACTTGTGGGATCACACAGTTTACTTGAATTATTTGCATTTTCTAGGGATAATACTAATATCGGAAAATAGTAGTATGTTGAGTTCTCGTAACTGCTATCATATCAAACTACCTATAGCTTGTCAAAAAGAGCAGAAATAAATAGGGCACTACCCAATGATATTATTATAATATATAAGGAGGGAGGTAAGTCATATCGCGCCCTAAAATGGCCCCGTGAAGACGACCCTAAGGACTGTCTCGCCTGTCTGCGCTCACTAAGCCAGACGCGCGCTATCCCTTTTGCTCTCATAAAAGTGCTATCTTCTTTCGCACTCCGACGCAACTCGTAAGCATGACGGCGCGGGGGTCATTTTCAAACGTTGTTTTATTACGCGATGGCGCATCTTTCGTAATCTTCGAGCACTACCACAAATACTAGTATAATCTGCAGTGGGATGGAAACTTGTAAACAGGTTCCTGAAACGACATAACTATATGTCTCAGTTCCAGAAGGACACATCACATTCTAATTCTGTGCGAAAAAAGGTATGTTTATAAGCAAGAAAATTGTATCATCATCATCATTATTGTGAATCGATGCTGAATATTTTTATTTTGTATATTTTTTGTATAGGTATATTTGTTTTTGTTTAAATTGTATATTTTTTTTGTTTCTTATTCTTTTGCATTGAGTATATTAATAAGTACAATATTATAACATCTCTGCAAATTTAAATCCTTTCATACGAAATAATATGTATAATTTGAAATCCAGTTGTGGCATGGCGCATGGCGTAAGAAAGTATTTTTATTTACTAATATTTTTTTGTTCCAATTTGGGATTAAAATTGTTGTCTTCATGTAACTATAATTCTAACTGTGGCCATATGTTTTTGATCTTCTAGTTTACTATTTCGGCACAAGCGTCAGAGGCGCCGTGGCTTAGTTGGTTAAAGCGCCTGTCTAGTAAACAGGAGATCACGAGTTCGAATCTCGTCGGGGCCTATGATGTGAGAGTTCACTTTTTGTTTTGTGCATCGATTTTTTCTTTATTTTGTAATATTTTGGAGAAAATACTAGCTTAGTCTCCCCTGTTTCACTCGGAAATTTTAATTATGAATGTGTTTAGATTTGATGCGTTAGATACAGTTAAATGAAAATGAATCTTGTGACAAAGGACATAAAGTTTTTTTAATGGTTGACAGGTTTATTATTTTATGACTTCTGTTTTAGTCTTAGCCAGTTTGTTTGTAACTTTGGAAATATTTCACTTTTTTTTACTAATACAAAATGCGAATGTGTGTGATGTCAAACTATTACAAAAAGTGATAGAGCTTAAGCTCGAGCTACAAGTTTTCCGATAGAAATTAAATGTATGCTGCGTGAAATATGTAGGAAATTTTCAATAATAATAGATTAAAAGAGAATTAATAGAGTTAATAATACGCCGAAAACATTTTGTAAGCTCGTAGCTAAGCTAGATAAAGACTTGTGGCATTCGCTTTGATCAATAATTTGTATGGTAACAGATACTTGTCAACAAATTTCAGGCGATCATTCTATGAGGAGGACTGGGAGGATGGTGTGGAGCTCCCGGGGCCGGAGGGGCCTACTGTAGCCAAGACACCGGCCCTGCTGCCCGTGCAAGCGGCCGCTGACAAGAACAACATTAACCTTAACTATGTATGTAAACAGAATTCTACTTTTATACCTAACTGGATGGACTGGAAGCTTTAAGGGCATGACGCTAGATTTTTTTTAATTTAAAATTTATGTTTGGCGTCATAGAATGCATTTCAATTTGAAGTAGAAGGCGATCATGTACCTATTTACAAATTATGGGCGATTGCTAATAATTGCCATTAAAGATCTACTTTAAATTGAATTGCTATCTATGTCGTTGAAATAGTAATTTTTTACATACATCTAATACGATAAGAAAGATTCAAAGTCCTGACTGACTGACAGCACAGGCTAACAACTGGTCGTACAGACTTGAAATTCGGAGGATGCGTTTGTCTCGGATGTGTAGAGGTGAACTAAAAAAGGATTTTTCAAAATTCACCTAATGGTTTTTTTTTCTTTTTTTTATACAATCAAGTGACGAGACGAGCAAGACTTCCGCCTGGTGGTAAGCGTCACGCCTGCCCATAACAGTAGCAGTGCCATAATAAAAGTTGTTGTTTTTGAACTTGTTTTTTGAAGTTGTCTTTGAAACTTTGATAGTGATATAAATTGATATTTGGAGCGTTTTTTTTAAGTATGGTATTTTCAGTATTTTTTTTATAGGATTGTATGACTCGAAGTGTTCGTCAGGTCACGTGGCAGATGAAACTTTGCCTGGAAACTTGTTTGTTTTTGAATAGGTACCTATATAGTGATGAAAACAATTCTGTAATAATATTTAAATTTATTTAATTTATGTTCCAGCGTGAGGCTCCCCCACCCAGTCGCGAGCAGCTGCTGCGGCTCCACATGCCGCGCTGGGCCGCCGTCAAGCAAGCCTGGCAGGAACAGATCCTACTAAAGGAAGCAAGGTAATGTTTATCAACATCTCAGCCTGAAGACGTCCACTGCTGGACGAAGGCCTCTCCCTTAACAGGGAGGCGTTGCCATAATCCCCACGCTTGGCAGGCGGCTTGGGGATAGCAGAATGCTCACCACCGTTAACCGAGAGGACGCTGCTGCCCGTCCTCCGGTGGATCTGGATGCAGTTTTAGGACATATCAAGGTAATATTTCACTACTCTAATAGAAAATCCAGAAATTCTGTGGAAACACTTGAACAAGATACACAGGTATAATAGGTACGATTGGCGGAAGAGGGCAAAGAGGATATAAAATACTACTTTAATGAAGAGGGAGGCCTGTGCCCAGCATTGGGCTGACTAAGCTGCCGACGATAACGACGTTTCTGATAACGCTATTACATATGTGTAAGTTTGTCGGTATGCTTGTTTGCTTTGATAAATAATATGTCTAGATAGAGTCTCGTACTGTTTATGAGCGAAAAATGACAGGCCAACATTATTATACTAGTGTGCGTGACAGCCGTGTCTTACACTCGCGTTGCACCATTGTCGTTGTTATAGTGTGCGTGCATAAGAGGCTAACAATTAACCGCATTTTTTTTCGACGCGTTTAGTATCCATCATCCTATCTAGACATATAATTTATCAAAGCTTGTTTGTTAATTCTTCACGTCATAGCTGCCGAACGGATTTGTATGAAAATCAGAGCGGAGATTATTATTAGAGCTTATTTCCCGGAAAGGCTTAGTACTTTTTATCATCATCACGCGGGTGAAACCGCGGGGCGCAGCTAGTAGTGATATACATATATTTTTTATATCTTAAAGTCCTGTTGATTAATATAGTTTTTAGCAGCGACTGTGGTAATGGAATGGACGGGCCCAGCGCTTGCAAATCGTTCAAAATTAACAAGTCAACATAATCAAGCATACCTAGCTAAAAGTATGCATATTCCAATTGCCGGAAAATAGAGATAGCGAATCTAATTACTGCATTACAAAAAGAGAACACATGTACATGTATTAGAAGTTTGTATTGTCGTATCGTACGGCTCGCATGTCGCAAAGACAGAGTATGACTGGCGCGAGAGGAGAGCTGGCGCTCAACATATAGTCTTCAAAATCCGTGCGCTTAGTTCCCGTCCATTCATTTTATCATTGTCGCTGGTTTTTAATCGTGTCCAAGCCCTCGCTCCCTCACTGAACAAGTGGACATACGAGCGCCACTAATGTTAATATTATCTTTTCAGATATGAGGGAACACAGACAGTTCTAAATAAAATCAACCTGGAGTACCCGTCACGATAGCTACTAGAACCTAGCTTTAGATTTGCAATCAGCATTTTTATTTCATATTATTCAATCACTTGCCAAAATAATTTTTCGTAAAATCTTTTTGATCTTGTACATTATTTATGTAATTAATAGAGCTCAATCGTGTTGATTTACTAACTTCTTTTGATTTTAATATTTTATTTTGTTCTGTTAAACTTAATTAATTTAAAAACATAACATTAACCGATTTTTTTATTGTATACATTGAGTTATTGTATTTGTGTATTTATATAAGTAGTCGATAACATTTTATAGGGTAGATGACTGATGTTTATATCGTTGAAACCAATAGCTTTGATGATGAATTTAAGTAAATATAATATGTTCATTGAAAAAATAATTTAAACCGGTTAATAATGTTCTGATATATGAGCGATTAAAGTTTTTGTTAGAGACAACTCTGTCCCTTTCCCACAAAACAAAAATGCCGTCACGCCTTACTTGTCAGAATATAATTTATATGGCGTACAGAGAAGTGACGTCACGATTTCCTGTTTCGCCTCTCTGTCTAGCATGATATTAAAATGCTTATAAGTTGCTTATTTTTGATCAGATTTTCATTTTCTTTTCATTAATCAGCTATATTTATGGACCACATTTTAATAGGACAATAATAAAAACCCAGTCATCTAGCCTATTGTCTACATACTTTTAATTCTCCAGGGTGAATCAAACTTTTTTAATAATTTAGATTTTGTGACGGCTTTAAAAATAATAACTGATTTTTTTAATCATACTATTATTGTGAAATGAAATACACAATTTTGTATAAACATATGTGTTTATTGATATTAGAGACATGGTTATGCATGTTTTCGTTTCTTCCTCCTGGATCCTCCGTCCAACTGTGGACAATCGGACCGCTTGTGTCCTTTCTCCCGGCAGTGGAAACATGACTGGAAACAACAAATAGTACATTGTTATATAAGAAGAGGTTTTTTTTATATACAATCAAGTGACGAGACAAGCAAGGCGTTCGGCTGGTGGTAAGCCTCACGCCTGCCACTAACAGTAGCAGTGCTAGAATTGTGAACTTGCAAACACAATCCTGCGCTGCATTCGTCACCCTGAGCTATTAGATGTTAACTAGTTATGAATGTGGATAAAGCAAAACAAGGCATATTACGCGATTTATGCCTTGTTTTGACGGTGCCGTTATCGAGCGGCGATCGGGGATCTACCCTATATTACATCGCAGAAATGCCCTATTTCGTCAGATTTCCCTTGCCCGTGTATTTCACGGAGCTCGGCTGGATTGAGTTGATCTGGCAGGGGGAAATGCCCAATACACCTCGAGCGGGGACGTCACTCTGTAGTGACGTCCCGAGGCTCATGCCCAGTAATTTGTCTGGTAACATTGCCCTTCAAACCGGAACATAGTAATGCTTGCACACTACTGCTTGGCGGTTGAATAACTGAGAGACATTTGATTGATGTGGTAATGAGGTTCCACAGGAAAAACATTTCGCAGACGGCGCCAGCGGCGGTCCGGATGTGGCAAAATCAAGTATTCTTGTTAATTGTTGCTTATATCTATCTGCTCTTGATGAGGGCGAGGTCGGTAATCTAGTCCAAGGAAAAATACTCGTTACTGTGGCTTGTTTTAAGAACCAATGCAGCTGTTGGCGGCCTGAAAATAGGTTTGTAGGTTATATACTTGTTTCCATTTTATGTTGGACAGAGCTTTAATTAGCAAGGCAATGGATTGATGTACAAATCAGTATATGCAGATTCGCTCCGGTAATCAGAGTCTAACGAGAGTCCATTAAATTGAGTTTTTTTTAATGTATGAAATTGACAGTTGACTATGGCCGCATCGACGATGCGCCACCTAGCGAAAAAAAAGGCAGTGTGGAACCCCATTATGATGAGTGTAGGCGAAACCGAGCCACACTAATCCAATCCAACATGTATAATAATATTGCCAACAAAGCAGGAATCAGAATACTTTATAACCGACTTCGAAGAGGAGGAGGTTCTCAATTTGGTTATGTTTTTTTTTTGTTAACCTCAGAACTCCGTCATTTATAAATCTATTTGGAAAAATCTTTTTTATTTGAAATGATAATTATTAATTACTGAATAATCTTTCAGATTGGTCCTACAAAAATTAAATTAATATCGGTCCAGTAGATGTCATCCAAGTAAACAATATTGAAATAGGATTTTTTAAAGTTCATGCATAATGCATGTATTAGTAATTCGTAAGTACTGAGTTTTTAAAATGTAATTATTCTAATTTTAATTGTATGGTATTGTTCTTTTAATTTAATTGTATGTAATATGGATTCTGATGGTCTGAAATAAATGATTAATAATAATAATATTTTTTCAAAGAGTACTATGATAGCGATAGCCATTATTATTGGCTTCTTTTGTGTCTACAAGATATGATTTACAGTACCTACATCTGCATTTGTGGCTAAAAAAGCCTATTCTGTAGCCATAGGTCACATATATTTGTTGCAGTGAAGACAGCAATTGGTTGCCAATTAATATAATTAATTAAATCTCCAAAATTCTTTAGTAGTAGACACATACAAATAAATGGCCATTTTTGAAATAAGCATAAAACCGTTAAAGTTATAAAGATTTTAAAAAAACTGCATGAGCTTGAGTGGTGCACTACCCTGAGCTGATTGCCTATATTGTTGTACAACCTACTTCATGGTTGGCATACCAACCTAGCAAGTAAATACTAACCTGACTCTCTACAACAGTTCCGCACCGATGTTTCTCCTGAACGCATCTTGCACACTCTTTACAATGCTTATACGTTGGCTTCACACATGTCTTACAAGCATTACAATGCCGGTAAGTCATCCCATTTTTACTCGAGCACTCATTGCATTTGGTACAATGTTTATTAGATGCTGATACATAGAATTTGCACTTGTCACAGAGCTTGTAGTTGCTATCGTTGGATAGATCGATGGTGAGCAACGGAAGGTTGGTGAAGAAGCGGACCGGAGAGCCGTGCTTGCGGCCCGACTTGTTCTTACTTTGGAACTTTTTGTGGTTTGTATAGTCAACCTGGAAAGAATTAGATCAATCATGAATATGATAAACATGGTAGGCACTAAATCTGGTACTTAGGGACTGAATCTGGTACATTGTGTGGAATGTTTTTTTTTCTAATTTTTGGTATTACATACCTGTTTGGTAGAAAGATCTTGTCTCTTATTCCTTATTGAGCTTGAGACGAAATATTACAAAATTTCTGGAATAGGGTACATGACTGATGTTTATATCGTTGAAACCAATAGCTTTGATGAAGAATTTAAGTAAATATAGTATGTTTATTGAAAAAATAATTTAAATCGGTTAATAATGTTCTGATATATGAGCGTTTAAAGTTTTTGTTAGAGACATCTCTGTCCCTTTCCCACAAAACAAAAAATTACGTCACGCTTTACTTGTCAGAATATAATTTATATGGCGTACAGAGATGTGACGTCACGATTTGCTGTTTCGCCTCTCTGTCTAGCATGATATTAAAATGCTTATAAGTTGCTTAGGTTTGATCAGATTTTCATTTTCTTTTCATTAATCTATCATAGCTATATTTATGGGCCACATTTTAATAGAACAACAAAAAAAACAGTCATCTAGCCTATTACTTGGTATAGAACTAGAGATCTTTGAGCTATCAAGAAATAATTTTCCAAAAGAACAAATAAAGGGGGTTGTTTGTGATAGTTTATCTCAAAATCTTAGCATAAAAACAGCTATCATCATCATCATCATCAGCCCGGTGACGTCCACTGCTGAACGAAGGCCTCCCCCTTAGACCGCCACACTGTACGACAACCTGCCATTTGCATCCACCGGTTGCCCGCGACTTTTACAATGTCGTCGGTCCACCTAGTGGGAGGCCTTCCTACGCTGCGTCTTCCGGTTCGCGGCGAGCATAAAAACAGCTATATGTATATGGATTTATAAATACATTACCTGAAAATCATGCATCTTGATCTCTGGCATCATATTAGTGATGTAAGGCTCGGAGAAGTAAGGGAATGCCCACAGTACTGGCAACCTTTCATCCTCAGGCTTCTCGCACACTTTATTGTACATGGTGGTGATCTCACGCAGGGTCTGGACTAGAGGCTCTACTCTACCCCCGAATGGAGGGTCCATCACAATGCATAGGCCCTCTCTGAAAACATCAAGTATAAGATAAGGTTTAGCCCATGCTAGAAGAGAAAACAGACAAGAACAAGGGGTGGAGAGAAGCATGTTGTACATTAAGCTGAATGACAAGTGGAGACTGGCAGAATTAGGAAGGCCACAGGTGTGACAGATGCAAGATAAAACGACTAAAGTGGCGCTGGATTGGACATGTAGTTAGATCATCAAAACAAAAATGGACCAAAGTGGTCATATCTTGGTACCCCAGAGATGGGAAGAGATCAAGGGGACGACCACAGAGAAGGTGGGAAGACGACCTACCGAAAGGGTGGCACAGAATAGCCAGAGATAGAGAGGACTGGCGACTTTTAGAGGAGGCCTATGTCCAGGGAGGACAACCTGATGACGAAACTGGCGCTGGTGTTACAGATTAATAAAATAAGTATTAAATAATGTATAATAGAAACTAGAACCTAATACTGTAGTAGTTAGTAATAATGTCAGTGAATAAAGGCTATTTTTAATTTATCTTAAGAGAAAACAGAAGATGATGGTGTTTCAGCTTACACTAACGAGGAAGTGATTTTTTATTTGTTTCTTTACATAAAAAGGTTAAGTGTAAGTTATATGACAATAGATAAAATATGAGTGCCATGCACGTCATCCTTTTTTACTCAAAAGGATTTTCTTGGTAAAGCTTCATAAGCAATTTTTTTTTTTTTATATATTTATTTTTTAATGCTGCCTGCATTCTTGGCACCAATATTTATTTAATGATAGTAATTAAGGATTTTTTAGTGTAGTTTTTACTGTATTACAGTGGACCCCCGATAATCCGGCCCCTGTCTAATCCGGCGCCCCCTGTAATCCGACATGACCAATCTTTGCTAATACATATAGATCACGCAGGTTCGAACAGGTCACAACTCGTACGCGCCACCGCTATTGTGCTCGACGCGTATGCATTGTTTTACTTAGTTTGAATTTGACTACTAGTGATAGCGGTACGGCCTAGCGTGCGTTCATTGTATACGTATAATATATAGATTCTTGTCATTAGATATGTAATTTGTCGGATTACAACTCTTTCGTAAAAAAAACCGGACTATAGGGGTCTTAGGCAGTGCTTTATAATCCGACAAATCGATAGTCCGACACTGCCCTGCATAATGTTGGCCGGATTACCGGGGGTCCACTGTATATACCAAATCTACTCCTTTCTAAGTGGCTAAATAGAAAAATAGTTTAACTCACTTAGATTTCTTCAGAAACTTCTTGAAAACTTTTTCATCATCATTTCCATTGAACATGTAATTGTTGAACATGTTATACCATATAAAGTTGGTGGGAGCATTGAACTGGTGATGGCGCTTGTCATAGTCCAGTAATAGTGAGTCAAAGTCAGGACTAGCTTGGGCTGCCTCGTGGACTGATGGAGTACCAATGCAGAGGATATTGCTAGAATAAAAAAAATAAGTAATAACATAAATAATTAGCCAACTATATATACCACTCAACGGCCCAAGCACACTAATTGAATTTTATTATTTTTTTCTTAAAAATGTACTTACATGAGACATTGGTAATTTTGCATTTAAAAATATTGTTTGGTGTCATAATTATTATGTGCTCAAAAAATATTAGAGTAGTTCTATTTACAAGCAAGTTTACTAGCTGATCAATACCGGCAAAGTTGGATTTTCTCTTTTGTCCATTCACAGCTTATTACTCAAATTAAACTTTGAGAAGTAGATAGATTGATTATTGAATGTGATTAAATCTATATGGGTTTAATAAGTAAGTTCGTATAGAGGAGGCCTATGTCCAGGGAGGATAACCTGATGGGGAAACCAGTGCTGGTGTTATAGTTTAGTAATAAAACAAATATTAAAAGATGTATTATATAGGAACTAGTACCTAATACCGTAATAGTTGTAATATGTAATGAGAATAAAGGCTATTTTTATTTTAAGTTCGTATAGGCTGAGCGGCCAGCCCTAGTGTCAGAGTTAATGTGCCGCCCGAAGGTCTCTGACATGGCTGATGGTTGTTGTTATAGCTAGAACAAACAACCGGGACCTACAATTTAATGTGTCATCCGACCCACGGTAGCGCTCAGAAATAAATGACACTCACGGTCACCCATCCGAAGACTGACCGGACCGTGCGTTTCTTAACATCGGTGAAAATTTAAAATCACCTAGACAAGCTACACCACGAGCGCTACGGGTAAGGGTTTAATAAATGTGAATAAATATCAAAAAAATTGTAGTGTTTCTCTATTTTAAACTGGTGTCTATAATGTACAACATGATATTTGCCGACACGATAATGTACGGCATAATAATGCACAGCATGATATCAATTATGACAATTATCATGCTGTGCATTATTATGCCGTACATTATCTGTGTCATACATTATTGCCTCCCTTTTAAACAAGAAAAACACTCATACAGTTTGTTCATAGTTATAGCTCACCTAATTTTATTATTTTTCAAGATTCCCAATATGGTACCAACAGACTTCTTAGCAAATATATACTGTGCTTCCACACCATCATTCTCCAGTGTGGGCAGCCAAGAAGACGGGTTACTCAGCTGCTCATCCATAAGTGGAGTAGTTACTTGATGGTCTTTACCATGTTTCCTGGTCTGCGAGTGCAAGAATAACTCCTGACATGTGTTGCAGTAAGCTCGGTCAGAGTAGTGCCGTGATTTAATCTGGAAAGTTCTTTATGCTGCTTTATTCATTCTCAAGAAGAACATAACATAACATTTCAAGTGTTATGAACAAGTGATTATAAATAGTGATTGGATTGTACAGTTTGAATTGAATTTGAATCTGTGCAATAAATGAATAACAGTCAGTTATCTGGCAGAGAACGTATAACTTGGCTGTAAAATGTAGAAGAAACATGCAAGCATGAGCTTAGACACGATTTTTAACCTCGTTAAGATGCCGCCACGCAGCTGCCTTGTTTATCTTCGGAATGAGGCTGTAGTACTTTTCATTACGTTTTTTAACACCTTCCTTCGGCCAGTCCTCCTCATCTATGTGAACTGTACACTGTTTCTTGTCTCTACATGAAGCACAAGCAAAATATCGGCCTTTTTCAGTGGAAAACAATAATGTTGGTCCATGCAAACATAGAGGGTGAGATGTAACGTCTTCTATAATAACATCGACTGGGGACGATTTCTCGGGAACCGTGCCTCTTGATTCTAACTTGCGTTTTTTACCCATTATTACTAATTGAAAGTTTAAAAATACAATTTATGCAACCAAAACAACGTGGTTTTAGGAATGTTCACCACGTGAAAATCATGTGAAAATGTACATAAAATGTCAGTGAACGCATTCGAATGCAGTCCAAATAATCCAAATTACGCCAATAGTGATCAAAATGCTGACAGCGCTAATAATAACCAACATGGCTAACCATCGCCCCTGTGTTGTTTTACCGGCACTATTAGCAATTAGCACTGGTATACTGTTAATTTATTTCGGACCGTACATAGACAATTGTATGAAAAGAACGACTTCAGCAACAGACTACACAAGAATGTCGGAAATAACCGATTTTCTTTACACAAAATAATCGAACCAAAGAATAAGAACAAATGGAATCAGTCGAATGAAAAATATAATATATAATCGACATCGACACTAAAGTAAAGAGAGACTATTTTTTATGTTGGCAAGTAATTCATTTGTTACCGGCAAAGAGAGGAGGTTTCGGACATAGCACTTTGTCAATTTTTTGAAAATTAATTGACTGATTTGGTGGTGAAAAACAATACAATATCCAAAAATGAATAGCTTAGTTAAGTCTGCTCACAGGCTAATACAAGTTTGCGTGAAAAGCTCGAGTTTAACGAGCGCTTTGGTGTCTAGAACCCAGGCTCCAGTGAAACGTGATTTCACCCGAGGGATATGGCACATGAGCTCCAGAAGCCTTGACGGGCCTCCTGCTGGCATGGGTCTACTCCATAACCATTCCAACACCTGCAGTTGCGGCTGCGGAATGAAGGCCCTTCACACGAAAGGTATTGGTATCTTGAGATTTTGAGGTTATGATTGCACCACTTCCAAATCATCGCCAATCTGTTACCCCAAATAGGATTTAATGGTTTAATGAATATTGCATTTCTGTATCAGATCAAGAAGAAGAGAAGGCTAGTCCAAGACCCAAACCCCTTGGTAAGTCCTTTCCTGTATCCCGTTTCCTTCCCCAACCTCTCCCCCCTAAGCTTCAACTTATCACACCTGAAATTAACTTTTAAAAGAAGTATCTAACTTTAGTAATATGCAAATGTTACTATTTCATTATATTTTATATTATTGCTTAATTTGTATTTACTAACTACAACAAACTACAAAGCCTACTTAACCTACTACACAACAAAAAACAAAAGGATTGTATCCAGACTGATGAAAGTCTAGAGACAATCCAAATGCTCAAACCCACTACCAGTATTTACTTACATTATTATGTGTTATACATATCTCATCTCAGGAGATAATTAGTTTGTTCTCTGGAACAAGTAATGCTATAAAAGCCATGTGCACTATGGTAATCTCTTGAAAGGCAATACATACAGGTGTTTTAAATGTATACATACTATAAGTATGTATGTATTTACGAAAAATACTATCTAAGTATTTTATAAGTTATCTGGTACCACAAAACAAGCTTTACTTAGTGTGCTAGTTGGCACCGTGTGAAGTATACACCAATATTTATCTATTTACTTACAACTCCAGGAGAGCGAGAGCTGGTAGAGTTCCTGACTGAAGAGATAGTTGCTGAACGCAAAGCACAGAAGGTGAAGAACCTGCCAACTGAGTTTGAGGGCTTCGCTGTGAAAGGAGAAGGCGCCGAAGTCACCCTCACCAAGAAACTTAATGATGAATCGTAAGGATGTTTTATTAAATTGTGTAACAAGATATCTAATAAAAAAGTAATTCAATACACAACTTCCCTGCCAAAAAAAAATAGCAAATGTCACCTGGGATGGTGTAAGGATTCTAATGATACCCCATACATACAAATCTGTTCAGGCATTTAGAAGTTGTGGTGGAATAAATAAATCCACATAAATAGATATAACCCTGAGAGACCCTGAAAACTTTACATATAAAATATAAAATAAAGCTGTCAAAGCCGAGGAGTTCCATACCACTCACTACAAGTCCTAGATAATCCGCGATAGTTAAGCGTATAGCGAATATTCTTTGAATATTTCAACCGGCTATCTATTACGATTCACGAGATTATAGGTTAGTAAAGACCGGAAAGACAGATAGACAGACAGACAGACACGGTAGGCGGCTTAATAATAGGGTACAATTGGATTCTCTTTGGGTACGGAACCCTAAAAGAATTTCTACTTTCGTTAAATATGCTAACTGAAAATTTCAAAAAAATGTCTTATTACGAAACGTTTGCGAGTTTTAACACTCAGTGCTGCTGGGTGTTTTAGGCAATTTTATAAATATCAACTCAAAAACATTAATCCATTTTGATATATATCGTCGAACCCAGTTTGATATAAATCAGGTTTATATCTTGATATAATATCCATTGATATATATATCCTCGAGCCCTGCGTGCCGGACGGACTGGGACGATTTCTTGACATCGTTGCTGTTATGTCCTCATAATGAGGGTAGTTCCGGAAACGTCAGTCTGGTGCTACCAACCTAGCCAATAGTTCAGTTCTCTTTTGAATATCTTTATCCTTAATACCACATACCAATCTATCCCTTAGAGTTCGATTTAAATCAGTGAAGTTACATTGTATACTTAATTTCCTCAATTGAGCTACATACGTAATTCCTCATTGTTTCGCTTTCTTCTTGATTTCTAGTATGAAATTTATATGATTCTACAATTTCATTTGGTTTTGGATAAAAATGAGTGTTCAAAATGGCAACCAAATGTGCTAATGTTGCTATATTTTTATATGCAACTAACAGTTGCATATAAAAATATAGCAACAAACTACACGTGACGTGACGGCCCGTGAAAAATTAAATTATCACGCCGCACGTCACATCCGCGTCCTGTCCGAGGTATTATCCCGTTGTACGTATGCAGCGACCTATAACCGTCAGAAGTCGTGAGTTGTGAAAGCATACCGTCTCATTCCAGCATCGTGATAACATTCAACGTGAACCACACAGTGGACTCTGAAGACTTAGCCGAGGGCGAGCAGCAGCCCGAGAAGCAGGAGTTCTCGGAGATGCGCTCGCGGCCGCAGTTTGAGGTGGACGTGGTGCGCGGGGACACCACACTGGGCTTCACCTGCTCCTTCATACAGGAGCCTCCCACCTCCGACGAGTACAGTAAGATATATTTATTTATTTCTTTATTAAATCCAAATTACTATTATTACAGACATTCCCTAATTCAATTGTGTAAAACGACTGAATTATTTTAAACATAAATATTATTAAATATTAATAGTAATCATCATAATAAGTTTTTGCCTACATATAAAGTCAAAGCACATAATAAGTATTAAGTATCTTGTTTCACAAGCTAGGATATAGTTAATTTATTTTCCGCTTGCCTTGCCTCATGTTTTTTACCCACTTATGAAAAGTAATGACGCCATGTCGACAATATGTAGCCTATCAACTTGGTATAGATTGCAAATTAAAATAAACCAAACTATTAAAAAAAACTGCTTAAAGCAACAAAATACGCAATTTCGTTTACTTCGATGATATATTTTTTCCAGCTATTTAGATTTAAAAATCTAATAACTGAACCGATATTTAACATTTCTATGGAGCCTAGATCAGAATTGTCTTTGTCTGACATCTACGGCCCATATTGCAAATGTTTTAAATACTTTATAGCAACCCTGCAGATGTCAGAGGGAGACAAATCTGATCTAGGTTTATAGAGAATACATAATACTAGCTAAATACACATTAATATTAAGAGAATAGATTAGATGAAATCACCTATTGACATTATTACCCCCAGGTTAGCAAAGAGAGCTTTTTTCCACTTTTAAGAGTTTTTTACCAAGCTATACTAGTGTGTCTTTTCCAGAGTTCTAGGCTATCTCTGTACAAAATTTCACCAAGATGATCACCTAGGTGATTAACATAATTACCAACAGTAACAGAGGTATCCTAAATAGGCTAGATGACTAGATTTTTTTTATTGTCCTATTAAAATGTGGCCATAAATATAGCTGATTAATGAAAACAAAATGAAAATCTGATCAAAAATAAGCAACTTATAAGCATTTTAATATCATGCTAGACAGAAAGAAGAAACAGCAAATCGTGACGTCACTTCTCTGTACGCCATATAAATTATATTCTGACAAGTAAGGCGTGACGTCATTTTTTATTTTGTGGAAAAGGGACAGACTTGTCTCTACCAATAACTTTAAACGCTTATATAATATCAGAACATTAATAACAGAATTAAATTATTTTTTCAATAAACATACTATATAGTACTTAAATTCTTCATGAAAGCTATTGGTTTCAATGATATAAACATCAGTCATCTACCCTATTCCAGATGATGTGTTCGGCATCGACGAGGTGACACTCTACAAAGGAGAATGGAACGACAAGGTGTATGCAGTCGCCGGGGACGTACTCGATGGGGTAAATATCTATTTATTATCTGATCTTTTTACTACTGCGAGCGTGCCGCTCTGGTCGCAAAGTCAATACACAGCATTAGCCTTTTAACAGTACACTGCCGAACATAGGCATATACTCGAAGGGCAGGTGAGTTTATTATAAGTATGATACAATATTAATTTAATTGTGTTGTATTTATTTGTTAGTTATTATTATTGTTACACTTTAGAATTTGGTCAATAATCACAGTAAGATTTAAGATTCTATGTTTCATCGTCTTTACGACATGAAAAAGAGATATTACAAAAAAAATATGTTAATTATCCACACTAGTAAAGCATATTGACTGCCTTGTAGCTCAGTTGGTAGCATGTCTGCCTTCAAAGCTGTAGGTCGTGGGTTCGATCCCCATCCAGGGCAAACATTTCTGTGACGAACATAGATGTTTGTTCTGTGTCTGGGTGTAGTATTTATAATAAGTATGTATTTACAAAAAAAAAGTATATAAGTATTCTATCAACGATCTGGTTTCCATATTACAAGCTTTGCTTAGTTTGGGGCTAGATGGCGCTGTGTGAAAAATGTCCGTGGATATTTATTTATTTATATTCCGTGAAAATAACAACCGGCTACATATTACGGTTCATAAGATACAGGTCATAATAGGTCGGACCGATGGACAGACCTGACAGATGAGGCTTAATAATGGGGTCCCGCTAGACAATCATTTTGTGTATGGAACTCCAAAAACCAAGTTATAATAAAAGATTATTTTTGTGATAATCAATAGATCCCACTATTTTCACACTTAAATGACAACCACATCTAGCCTAGTGGTTAGCTGACTGGAATCAATCCTAAGGTCGCAGGTTCGAATCCCGTCCCCCCCATTTCTATGCCACACTTGATACTATAGTACAAGTAGTTGTCAGGTGCCAAAAATGGGGAATAAAAACGCATAGAGTTGAAGTTGATTCCTCCTAATGATAGATGAGGAATATTCAATGAAGTGCTACAATTTTATTTCTATACTAGTTACCAATTAATTATTAGGTATAATACAAAATTCACGAAAAAATAAATTGAGATTTTCACTAGATATTCGCCTCGAAACTTATCGACCACGCGACCTCCATAAATTTCACTTCTTAATATGAGGCAAAATGGCTCATATTTAACCTTGAAAATTGTGTTTGCATGAACTACTTGCCTACAGAATTTCGTTAAGATCGGTTCAACAGTTTGCAAGTTATGGTAGAAAAAATATACACCGACTCGTCCAAATAGATGAAACCTTTGCTTAGCTCTGTGAAGCTGGACGCCTTTTGACAGGTTTAGCTACATATATCAATAACTTGACTAACCATGACTTATTTCATCAATATCTTTCTTCACAGTACCTGTACGACCTTCTGATGAACCTTCTAGAAGAGAAGGGCGTAAGCAACGAATTTGTGCAGAAGCTCTCAGACTTCAGCACCGCGTACGAACATTCTGCCTACATCAACCTGCTTGAAGCAGTCTCCAAATTCACTATTGGAAAGTAATAGTTTGTTTTTTCTTGTCCAAATGAATAAACATGGCCGACTGGCGACCAATCACAGTCACTAGTAACAGTCGTCATATGTTGGAAAACGTTTATGTTTATTCATTTTGGACATCCGAGAAAAATAGACTTTATTAGATAGATTACTTGTATAGTGCTGCCGTTACTCTTCAGGTGAACGAAACTGGAACTATTTTCTGTATCGCTAGCGACGTCTGATGGTCGAATTTAGAAATATTATATTTCCTTGACCGGTGCAAGCAAACAGTGCAAGCAAAATGTTCCTCAAGTTCTGATGTTCTGTCAATGATGGCGCTAGTATACGAGGAAATAGTTCTGATTTTCACCACAATGATGATGGCGCCTCTGTACTAAGTGTAGTTTAGGGTTGAGTTAGTAACGGTATCTGTTAAAACAATTTAAAATTAGTAAGTAGTGATGAACCAAAGTGCAAAATAAATTGTTTTGTAGTAGTTATGCCGAAAGACTTGTGATTTTATAAGTAAAAAATTTTGTTTTATAGAAGACTCTTTTTGTTTGTAATTAAAAAAAAAGTGTTTGTTATCTTTATTTTTACGTTGTTTGGTCTGCAATGTAACGAAAAAATAAAACAAAGCATTTATTTTGCTCTAGGACAGCTTTAATGGAGTTTAGTTTGACATTATTGTCTATGGTTAGTTATCTAATGTGTCTAAATAAAAAATATTGTTCCCGTAAACTACGTGTTTTATTCTATTTTCTTTATGTACGGGATGGACTACAGTTGACCTGATATTAGTGACGATTGGTCGAAGATAGTTAACATTCCTATATGTCCTAAAAATGGCTGTTTGAATTTGTCTCGTTTTCTAACACCTATCTAGTGCGAGACAGTATAGTATAAGCTTAAGAATGTCGATAAGCCTTCGGTAAGTGAAGATAAAAAATATTCCCCAGGGATACACGTTCCCTGTAGATACAATTTTAGTGAAACTACGATTATGTATAATTATAGGGTGTCTGCCGTTTTCATTGCAGTTAGATACGTAAAGGCATGTGACATTTTAGTCTATGTAGTAACCTAGTTCATACAAGGAAGTAGGCATGTGTTTGTACCACAAGCCCATTAGGCCACCTGTGTATGTTCTAAACCTTTAGCAAAACTTTAGTGGTGCTAATGAGAAACAAATGAATGGTATTCAAATTACCCAAACTTAATACAAAAGCGGAGAATAAGAATTCAGTGGCGTAGAGGAAATAAATTCGCACAAACATACCAGTTGTGTGAAGATTAACTGATAACGCACAATTATCAAGTCAATAATTTAAATCTAGGAAAATGTACCTCTGACGATAACTTATCTTCACGCGGCAGTCACTCGCCACGACCACTCCCCCCATGCATATTATTAAACTAAGCCACTGAAACTGTGTCATTTCTAGATCACGCTAATTTGCGTGGAACTTTATCATTGATTAAACAATCCTAAGCCTTTTGTTTAAAAAAAAAACAGGCTTTGATAAAAATTATGATAAGGTGACCTATATTTAATCTAAGGTTATGGTACGCGTTTATAAAAACGAGTCCGGAACATTTTAATCCATTCAATTCAATGTCTTCGCGCCATCGCAGATAGCTCACTTCAGATTTTATTTATTTCTCTTGCTTTACAATTTACATACTTTGATTCAAGCTTTGATTTGATCAGCTGATGACTGTTATCAATTTCTCCAAATAAGCAAACCATATCTATCCTTTTCCCACAGCTCATAAAGCAATGCAAAAAAAAAGATAGAATCATATTTATAAGTTGTTTCCAAACCTCTAAAAGAATGAAAAGCGTTCACAAATCAAAAGTAAGCTTTGTTTCTAAGCTTATAAGCTGACCAATAATAACTCAATAACCTGTGTGAACATCGTGCTAGTTGAGCTGTCAAAGTTGTCAAAATCGAAAAAGATGAAGCGAGTTTTATTTTATCTTGCCAAGATGGCGGCCGTGAACGGAGCAATTGACCCGTGTGAAAATAAATTAAAATCACCCAATACACTGTACGAATCGTGTTTGACGTATTTAGTGAACTATTTCCAGAAATCTAAGTGCGATAGACAAGTGCTGCGGACTCTACCGGACACGGTTCTCATGGATGTTTACATAAAGGTGAGATAAGCCACTGATTCTTTGATAAAAACAATGTCGAACGGAATAATGTACCGTTATTATTGACCAAAGTGTTTTTGATTACGATAAGTGTTATCTGGTCAAGCTATTGTGTTAGGAAATTTTGTCATTGCAGTGTTTTAGGCGGCATTCATTAAACGCAAATGATCGATAGGTCTGGCCGTGAACTTATCTAACACTGTGCATGTGGCTGTGTGGTGTGGGAGCCATGTAAGCGGTCGCCCGGTCGCCAGGCGGCTGGCTGCATGTACGCAGCCCTCCACTTTGCATGCACTTTCACTGAACGAAGCTACAATGTCCGTCCTTTGTTATGAAACATGCTGTAAATACCTATACATAGTTTTACAGGCATAAGAAGGCCACACACACATAGTTTTAGCATCCAATATAGCTTTAATTAGATCATTTACTTGGAACTAAAAAAAGATGAAAATACTTTTTTTAAGTAGGTACTTACCAAAAATTTTTTAGGGGAGAGAAATCATGACACATCAATTATAAACATTTTTGATTCTTGTTTGTATACATTTAGTAGATTTGCACTATTTCAATGAGTCAAAAAGTCACAATAAGGAAACAATACATACTTTCCTGTAGATATCCAGTAGGTACCTGTAAAGTTACAAAAAAAATTGTGCCTACTACATAATATATATTTTCTAATCAATATTATATGTAAACTATTATAGTTCATTGCCATGCCAGTGAGGTCAATTAAGTAGTTGGTGGTTTCCTTAAGGATCGACAAGTTGACGGCTCGAACTCATCGGTGGGCGCGGCTAAAAAGCATGCTCTCTTCATCAAACAAACTGTGGGAAAGGGAGAAAGAAAGATAAATGAGTTTTTCAATGCAATTTTTTTTTGTTGACCTTTGGCTGCATTAATGTGGTTGAATAAACTCTGAATTAATTTATTCCAACTTAAGTTATTTGAAATGTTTATGGACTAAACTATGCCGCTTGATAAATTATTTTAGAGTTTTCGTATTCCTTATGTTATTTATTTACATCCAATGTGGCGTTAAAATTGAGCTAAAATACAAGATGTTTCCTGGCTCATAACTTTCATGTTTATTAACTTTTTACTTTCGTAATAATTTACAATCCTAGATAATGAAGAGATTAATCGATATAATACTTAGTCTTGGACTTACAAAATTACATAGTGGAGTAGTAATACTACCGCGTTTCTATGGAGAAGTGACCAACTTGTCTACTCTTAATATGATGTTTTGCAACATCCAAGTTTCTTGGAGTTTGTTGTGGTGCAGAAATATATTTCTGCACCATCAATCAATAACTCTACTTAATGTCAGACTCCCAAGTACACTGACCACATTGTTACTGTTGACTTGGAAACATGTTGCTTATTTCATATAAATGCAGAATGTACATTACACAGGTACATCAATAGAATACATGTCAGCAATATTATTTAATGAATACTTGAATGAATAGGGAATATGCATGTGTTTTATTTTTAGAAAATGATAGGATAAGTGGAGAGTTTAACTGAATCTGATGTTGCCATCGAAAGAATAATTGAAATCGACTGGTAAAGTTCTGAAATATAAGCGTTCAAAGTATTTGGGAGGGAGTCATCGTACCTTTCTACCAAAACACATGCTAGTATAGAGTTGGTTTGGAATTGTGTACTTTGACGTCATTATCCACTATAGTGCCCTCCCAATCTAACATGAAACTAAAATATAATTTTCTATGATTTGTTTTGTTGCGAGCCAGTTTTCATGATTTATTAGATTGGGAAGTAACTGCACTTAACACTCTTTAGTTAACTGAGTAAGGGAAGTTCTTCTTACTAAAAACCATCAACTGATCCCCACCCAGGGCAAACATTTATGTGACAAACATAGATGTTTGTTCTGTGTCTGTGTGTAGTAGTATTATAAGTAAGTATTTACAAAAAAAAAGTATTCTGTCAGCTATCTGGTTACCATATTACAAGCTTGCTTAGTTTGGGGCTAGATGGCGCTGTGTGAAAAATGTCCACTGATATATCTCAACCCTCTGAAGAATGGAAGACAGAAAGTGTTAACTCAAGGTTTTGATAGATCCTTTAGTTAAGAGATTAGTGAATGATCATAAGATGAATGCATTACATAAAAACAATCATCCAAATGCAAGCCAGACTCTGAACGAGCAGTGTTTCCTTTTGCAATAATAAATACATTTCTCGTTTCTATTTTAGGTATAGTATGCACAATTTTGTTAAATCCACCTATTTTGGCTTACCTTGAAATAGGTACCTACGCTAGGTACCGAAAACTTAATGAGTAAGGGCTTTGGACATTGTTCTGAGTCAAGGTATCCAGACTCAAGTTATACTCGACTCACCAAGTGCTCAAGGCGCCCAAGTTCAAAGTGGTTGTATGAATAATATGGATAAATAATAGATAGCCTTTTTTGGTAGGTAAAATGATAAATATATTCTCTGCATGGGAACCCTTTGTATGGCTTATATACCCAACAGTGGGATAAGGAAGATGTGGATGATGAGGATTTCGGGGCACTTTCTTTGTTACTTTTTATATTAATACGTATAACTGGCGATATCCTCCGGAATAAATAATTCTGTGAACAACCGGCTACCTATTACAGTTTAGAAGAAAGTAGAGAGTTCAAAAGTAGACATACTGCATTTGTAAGTTTAATTCTTACTAATAATAATAGGCTAATAAATATAATTGATACTCTCTTGTTATGGAATCCTAAAACACAAAATATTTTTATCATAACCAGAGGCAGATTAAATGTTGATAGCGCTCTAGGCTAGTCCCTCATCGGCGCCCTTCTAGAATCTGGCGCCCTTACATTGTCTTGGAAATTGTTACAAGTAAAACAAACGTGACTTTATGTATTTGTGTAGATAGTTATTGGTAATATCAGAAACAATTTGCAGATGATTGATTTTCGTTTAAAATCTTCCGCCCGCGCCCTTGTGTATCCTCGCGCCCCTAGGCACGTGCCTAGTTTGCCTTACCGATAATCCGCCACTGATCGTAACAGACCTTCGACACACAAAAAATATATAAAAAATATAAAAATAAAAAAAACAATATATAAATCAAAATATCGCGAAATATTGTCTATTGTCTACTTTGATATTTGAAAAAGTCACATAAAGTTTCGAATTTCATGAAGTAGGCATTATGATCTCTGACAAACAAAATAACTACCTGTATACCTCAATTAGTATGTTTCAAGGTTAATACTGATTTTGGATGTATGGTTGGGGCAAATAACACCTAATACCTATATTATTTTTACACCTACAAAGTTTTGAGCAAAGCATTTTTATTTTAAATTCTGTGTGGGTAGGTGAATGCTCAAGCACTTACAATTTTGTTGATTGGCCCAAGGTGACATCTACTGGTAAAAGTCTGCGTTTGTATGTTTGTTTATTGGTTAGTACTTAAATACAACCAATTGTTCTTTCCGAACGTGACCGCTACACGCTTTCGCGTTATCCTTGACCGATTTTGCTCACATTAGCTTCAAATAGAAATTGAACCCCTATGTACTTGCACGGGCCACTTGCCAACAGTTTCATGTAGATCGGATCAACGGCAGATAATATACAAGAATACTATATATATAGACTCTCAGGAGACTTCCACTTCCCTTGGTCAACAAGGAATATGCATGAGTTTTGATCGTTAAAATAATAAGATAAGTGGAGAGTTTAACTGAATCTGATGCTTACATCGAAAAAATAATTGAAATCGGCTGCTAAAGTTCTGAAATATAAGCGTTCAAAGTATTTGGGAGGGAGTAATTTGTCCCTTTCCAGCAAAACAAGAACATTAACATCAGACGAGTTGGCAGTCAAACGCAAGCCTATTACTTAATAATAATAAAAAATAAAAAACACCTGCTAGTTTATAATTTGTTTGGAATCGTGGACTTTGACGTCATTTGCTCTTTTGCCCTCCCTGGCTAACACGAAACTAAAATGTTTATTACTTCGTTATTCAAAAAAAAAGATATGTCTTTTGTTGCGTGGCAGCTCTTTTGTGAGCCAATAAAAAAAACCATGCATATTCCCTATTATTCAAAGTCAAAGCCTAGCCGGGCATAAGAAACTGTCCAAAACCGAATCAAACCCTTGTATTTAAACTATTCATATATTCTTATTCTTGGAAGTAGACCCCAATTTGGTATGAATTGGGTCACAATGTGTGATTGTGAGCGATTGTTATCCAATCAAAGTTGAAATTCACGACTTGAAGCTCTGTGCAGTTGTGTCTCGACTGGACGGGTTATTTCCAAGTACCTACTCCAAGAAATTGAATATTTATATGAAGTGTTTCCACACTCTGGGTATTTCTATGTTTTTAATGCATGGACAGTATGAAAAATTATGAGACTTATGACCTCTGGCAGGACTCGAACCTGCATGTAATATTTGTGTTACAAAAATGTACAGATGGCGCCATCAACGCTTTAGTTGATTAACATACAGTATGAGAACACACAGAGACAAGGCTTGCAGGAGTAAATTGGCAAGTATTCGAGTTACCTCATTGCCGAGCGAACTCGTTTGAAATGCCTACAGTAAGCCCATCGAAAGTAAGTAAGCCCCTACGGCATACTGATTGGATTTCTATGGCATTTCGCCGGGTGAAAGTCATTGCGTGGCGTTGATCCGAGGGCCGAATTTGTAATGTGGCGGTATAGCAATCTATTCCTATTTCTTGTTATGAACAATCGTTTTTGACTGTAGTAGGCAGTGCCGTAACTATAGTTACGGCTATAGCCTTTTTTGAGTCCTGTGCAAACTTTGTATCACTGCGCCCTTGAAATTGATAAATGTTCTAATCTTACCCGGCTCTGACAATATAAATAAATAACAGCCCTCGCTCGACACGCAATGTTAACAATTACGATCTCATATCAGAAGAATATAATATTATATCAACATTGTATTGTATATTGGCGATAGTAGGGCGCATCTACACCCGTATTACGCGATAAATAATAGGTATTGTATGTATGATACTAATAACTTGCATGACTCAAAACTTGGTCCTGGTCTGGGGGGCTAAAATGGTCGCGATTAGCAATTCTGCATATGATCCTATGATGATTCATTTCGCAAATCGTATAACGGTCACTTAGGCTCCAATTCATAATATTATTTTGAAAATGATTCTATTACGGAATTCATTCGATTGACAGTTTTCTATAGAGAGTCGTAAAATGGTCGATGAAAGATGAATTGCATAAAGTCAACTAGCAGATTAACGAATCTGAAGTTACTCGAGAGCAACTTTTTACAACTCATTCTGCTAAGAATTCATACGATGAACTGTTTTAGGGGAATTGCTTAATGCGGCCATTTTAGACCCCATGGTCGTTTTTGCGCTCCCACCAGTCTGCACCCTGTGCCTGGGCACCGCTGGCACAGCTCTATTTACGGCACTACTAGTAGGTAATCTGCGGACCTGGGTATGTCCTAAAACTGCATCCAGAACCACCGGAGGACGGGCAGCAGCGTCCTCTCGGTTAACGGTGGTGAGCATTCGGCGATCCCCAAGCCAGGCGTAGGCATTATGGCAATCCCCCCCCTAATAAGGGAGAGGCCTTCGTCAGGCAGTGGACGTCTTCCGGCTGCTGAAGGCGAATGCAGTGGACACTGGGAGACTCAAACGCGCCACGTTATTACAAGTATCGCGGCCATAGATTTCTCAGAACAATCTCATCCCTCATTAGGTACTGCAATAGACCAATCTTCTGCTACTGTTGTTCCATTTGAAAACTACTCTATCTGAGAGATAGATGATGAGAGTAGTTTTCGAATCCGATTCGATTGGGTTTAGGATATGGGAGCTACCGTTTTTATTATATTGGGTAACGCGGCATTACACGTCTTAAACATTGAACATAACTACCTACATGGACCAATAGCGTTTAGGGAAAGGAAAACATCGGAAACCAAATTTGTAAGCACAACGAATTCATTTGCGCATGTAAACCAACTTGCACTGCGTGTATCGCACTGCGTGTATCTCCGCCAACCGAATAACTTTTCGAGGATACATCTGTTCCAGCTGTGGGATATTAACGGACCTATATAGGCAGATGCAGTAAAATATACTTTAGAGTAGTCTTTAATTTAGATAGAGAAAGGCAGTACATACTTATATTATAATCGATACTGACACTGTCTTCAATCTTATCTTTGCCCTCGGATTCCTTCATACCATTTGTAGTCCATTGCCCGTCACAATTACTTTCCTTCCCATCTCAACTCTTTGTGACGTAGAGATTAGGGCGTAGTTACACCGACAGCGGTTCGATCAACTAGTTTACCTTCACCCAATATGCTAATGTTAGCATAGCGGTAACAAACCGCTGATTTCTAACGGTAAAGGACTTGGCATGTTTCGCTGCATGTGCACCTACTTGTCATGGACCTACATATAGCTTGGTAAAATTTGAGAAATTGTGGGTGACAATATCGCAAATCGTTCTAAATACTAGCAACCCTGATTGAGATCGGATCAAGATGTTTGGATGCTTTTGTTATTGTCCACAATATTGCCAGGACGGAAAAGAAAGTTTCCGTTTAGAGACTTTTTTACCAAACTAATACTAATTCATAATCCAGCCCGGACAAATTCTCTGCTGAACGAAGGCCTCCCCCTTAGACCGCCACACTGTACGACAACCTGCCATTTGCATCCACCGGCAGCCCGCGACTTTTACAATGTCGTCGGTCCACCGAGTGGGAGGTCTACCTACGCTGCGTCTTCCGGTTCGTGGTCGCCACTCCTTTCTTCCCCATTGCTTATCAGTTCTTCGAGCGATGTGGCCTGCCCATTGCCATTTCAACTAGCAAACCTTGCGAGCTATGTCGGTAACTTTGGTTCTTTGGCGAATATCCTCGTTCCGGATTCTATCGCGCAAAGTAACTGCGAGCATAGCTCTCTCCATTGCCCGTTGCGTGACTCTGAGTTTCTCCAAAAGGCTAGCAGTTAAAGACCATGTTTTAGTTCCATATGCCATCACTGGCAACAGATACTGGTTGAAGACGAAGGCTGGGCGCAAACTACGAGAAAAACCGCAAGAAAAACCGTCTGGTTTCGCCCGAAGGCGCTCCGTGCATACATTTTGTACTAAGTCCCGCACACCGTAAGAAATTTCTCGAGACGCCCGTCTCGCTCGCACCAGTTAATTGTGCGCGGTGTGTTACGGTCGTACGGCGCCGGACCGGTGCCTGACGGAAGCCTTGCCAGGCTATACCAGCAGGTTAATCATTTAACTGTTCGGGATCGCGATTCGGGTCGCGATTTGTCATAAATGGCACTTGTCACTGTCCCCCAAAACTGGTATTGAACCTGCAGGGCAGGACGAATCGCCAAAAGACCGTCGGATTTGCTTTTCGTAATTAGGAAATCAATGCATTCGTTCGATAAAGATAGCGAGAGAAATCTCTCCGTGATACCGTGAAGCTGTGACAGTGACAAGTGACATTTATGACAAATCGCGATCCCGAACAGTTACATGATTACCCTGCATATCATATAACGGTATAACCTATACTAATTACCTAGTAAATGTCTCTGCCACATTTTATCAATGGTCTGCCACGACTGCCACACATTATTGTTTTTATTCGAATGCGGCAGAGAAAACACTAGTCTCAGCGAAGAATGAATCAAGCAGTGCACATAATGCTTTTTAGGTGCAGGTTTTCAGGTAACTCTGTTACCTACTCTCCTACGCGCGTCGCGTCGTAGAAATTTCCTTTTTACTGTTTTTCCATATTTTTATATTAGCTGGAGAGCATAGAGGTAGGAACTGGAGAGGTAGGTATTATGTCTGCATATGCGCGGGGACACTTTTGAGGTTTGATTTTTATAGAGACTGTGTATCTATAGTATATTTGATCTAAGGCTTAAGGTACTTAAAAAATATGTGGTACTCCCTGTTTGTCTTCTCGGCCAGTCAAAAATTTCTGTCTATCCCCAAATTATATACGTGACGTGTTCCGTACCAATATTCTAACGGCAAGAGTGCAACGAATTAAACACCTACAAGATTAAACATATTCCCCCAGAAGCATAATAACATTTACAATGCCCACTTATAATAGATATGTGTTTTTATATAATACAAAATATTATTATTGCAATCCAATCGCGTCGCGATTATGAGACTTACGTAAAGTTCAACAGACGTCATATACCATTAAATTACCATAACTTGTACCACGATTTCACTAATGTTCTAAATCGGATCGGACGACTTGTATTTTCAACCGACTTAAAAAAGGAGGTTCTCAATTCGACTATGGTTTTTTTGTATGTTTTTTTTGCGATTACTCAGCCAATTACGAATTGATTTTGATGGTTTTTTTTTGTTTGGTAGGTCATACATAAAAAAATATCCGACTTCAATTTCGATTACTTGGAAGACATTTCTTTTCCATTTATTTTGATTTAAAATACAAACTACTGAGCCGATTTTGATGAAATTTCTATGGGACAGATATGACAATGTTATAATTTTCTGTGACTCATTAAATATGAGTATTCTATAGTATATTTTTGAAATCTGGAATCGCATCATATTTCCTTGCTATGGCAATACTTATACTTTGATACAATTAGTTAGCCAATCAAAATACAGCGAAGATGACGCGCCGCTATTTTAGCCAATCAGAATTTCCCGCCCAGTATCTATGGTCAATTGTGATATGGTAAATGGAGAAAATGAAGGTGAAGTCAAAATAATCATGTCATGGCATTCTGAATTGACTCTTGAGAGCAAAAATATATTAGTGATTGGTAGACAAATTATTGATATTGTAATGTTGGCAATGTATAAAGCTGAATTACATATTGAATGCGCTGTGTACGAATTAAAGATTATAACTACAAAAAAAATATTGATGGAGTTTAATTTATTATAAAAGTATATTCTTTTAAATATGTAAAATAAAAATGTTAATACGTATTGTAAATTACGGAGTTCTCAGGTAACAAACGTTTAAAAAACATACAACCGAATTGAGAACCTGCTCCTTTTTTGAAGTCGGTTAGAGAGAGAGAGTCGACACACGGTTTATTTACAATTTTACTATAGGTTGCATACTAAAATGTACTATTGTTTTGTATTGTAGGTATTGTAAATACGCTATGCGATTGCATTATTTTAGGATACAGCGCCATAGCCTTCGATCAATACATTCATGTATGCACACATGGACACGCGGGACTCAGCAACAATACATTATTATTTAAATGTAAGCTTGTTTATATGTGTGCGTGTGTTATTGTTTATTAAGCACCTATACTGGGATTGCTGGGTGGTCTAACGCAAGGAGTACGAGTTTACATAACGCTAATTACTATCGTGCGTTGAACTTTTGTTAATTTGATTTGTTTGTTTTACTGATTAGATTCTGATTACTAAATCAATAGTGCCCGCATAAAATTATTTTTGTTTGTTTACACGTACCCATATAAAACATTTAGCGTGAATACGTTTTTAACTGCCCCGGCAAGGGCAGCCACCAAGGGCATGGTGGCGTGGGAATGGGACACAGTGTAAAAGAAGTTATTATGTTATCGGAATGTTTTCCTCAATTTTTTTTTATTTTTTATTTTTTATAATTTATTTTTTTAATAATAGGCTTGCGTTTGACTGCCATCTCGTCTGATGATAAACGAAGATGCAGTCTACGATGGAGCACGCTTGCCTAGAAGAAACCGATTCACTCGCGACACACACATGATGTTTACATGAAGAAACGCAGCAACTCATTTATTGTCACTTTACACTCTAAAAGTTGTATGTCTGTCATCTGTTTTGTAAGGCTAAACGACAGTTAGCCCAAATAAGTGAGACCAGTGTCGGATTTTTTTTATGAGTGTAGGCCACTTTATTTCCGTCGCCCCGTGTACCTTTCTAAACTAATAGGGGCAGCAGCGTCCTCTGAAATCTGCCGCCCCTAGGCCGCGGCCTATACTGCCTATTGACAAATCCAGGGGCCGTACCGTGAACTGCTTATAGCGGGACCGAATAGGTTCAGCTGCCGACACCGCACGACCGCGAACCTTATTGCGAGGCGATAAAATTCACAGTCGCGCAGCGTCAGCAGCTGAGCGTATTCGGTCCCGGAATAAGCGCTCATGGTAGGGCCCCCACTGTGTGTAACGTCACTCCGACCGCATGATCAGAGCTACGGCCGCATTTTGCTCGACGCAGCTCCTTATCCTCCATGGTTTCCCACACCTGTTTGTCTTTAAAATAATACGTAACTTACTTTATAATATTATGCACGTATGGCGTGGAATTCCACTATCAAAATCAATACTACAGCCTATATAACATAAAGCATATATATTTTACCGGTTCTAAACTCCTAGAAGAACTGCGAGCATTTGGTTTCACCTTCTCGATCAATATTACTAAAACGTTCGTTCAATAAAATCGATTTTCACCACCACTACTGCCATCTACAGTAGCGGCGCACCAATCGGAGAAAAACAATCTTACTTAATCTTTTTAACCGACTTAACCTACGACTTGAGCCTATTAATATTAAAAATAAATGAAAAACGACTTAAAAAAAGGAGGATTTTCTCAATTCGGATGTATGTTTCCTGTTTTTAATGTTGGTTACCTCATAACTCCGTCATTTATAATATACTATAAATCGATTTGTTTTTTAAGTATAAACATTATTTTCTACATGTATATTTCATCAAAATCGGTTCAGTAGTTTGGTTTTATAAATATAAATATGCCATCCAAGTGATTTAATTTGCGTATTTTGCTATGAAGTCGGTTTTTTTAATACATAGCTGACTTTTCTCTCCTTGGTCAGTCCCAGTCCCAGCTAAAGCCAGCAAGTCTGTTAGTGCTACAACACGTGATGATATCCGACCTCGAGCACCTTTCGCTTTTCATGGTGAATTTCTCTAGCCAACACACGTTAAGGCGATGCCTAATCTATTAAATCGTCCCGTGTTACCTCACATGCACATAAATACGAATAAGTACGTAAACATAATAAAATTATAGTCATTATAAATTAATTTATTATGTTTTTTTATGATATGACCTGCTCGTGCTTTAGTTAATTACTAAAGTTATTGTTTTCACATGAACGTAAATAATTTATGTGCAATTAACAAAGACATTAAAATTATTATACAGGGTTAGTTCTAATCAGTTAGCATCCTTTTAAGAGCATATTCTGTGCATCAAAACATACAACTTTTACTACGGGGTCAACATTGAAATCGCGAAAAAAATATCGTCTGTTCCATACAAAAAGTTCATCGAACTTGGGCAACATGTATGGAACAGCTGTTTTTATTTTTGCGATTTCAATGTTGTCACCATTGTAGAAGTTGTTTGTTTTGGTGTACAGAATATGCTCTTAAAAGGATGCTAACTGATTAGTACTAACCCTGTATATGTAAGTATATGTATTTTTGTTTTATTTATACGGGAATACTCACGTTTAATTAAATCGCATACTCCGACTATAGTTACTATAGTGCTAAGCAGGACGCAGCTGCACGCGCGTCGGGCTCTGTATTCACTCTTTGAAAAAGGTCACCGGATGTGATCGAAACTATAGTCGGAGTATTTATAAAACAAAAATGTGTCAAAACCACGTCAGTTTTCATAATAAGTATATGTATGTTTTAGTTTTCTGTTTGAATACATTATCGTTGCCATTGCTTTTTATACACAAACTAAGGACATAATTTCTTTTTATACGTAAACTAAGATCATTAAATAAATTGATACATAAAATTGCTCCTGTAAATATGTTTTTTTCCACAAAATTTCCATATTGATTTGATCTGAATGTTTGTGATTTACAAGAAATGTTGAATTAACTATATTGGTTGAAAATGTACTTATTATTTTACCCTACATATAGTATGTTTAGTTGTATGTTATTTTGAAAATGTCTTATTGTTCTCGTTTGTCGTCTTCGATTCGAAAAAGTTTCTCGTAAAGTAAAGAACAGCGAAGCTTCTATTACTGAAATAATTTCCGAAAAATTACTATAAATTTGGCTTTCACTTTAGTGCGCAGTGCGATGTAGAATAATCTAACTTAAACAATTAACAATGAGAATTAACATTGACAATTTTTTATCAAAAAATGTTAATGTTAAAGTCTAAACGACTCTACATGATCAACATGAGAGTTCATTAAAAATCTATTAACCGTTCATAATAAAGAAATCATTACGAAAATATGTTTAGTAATTACTAAATTAGTAATCTTGCATCAAAAAAAAAACTATCTGCGCCCCGCGGTTTCACCCGTGATTCCTACGATAAGTAGCCTATGCTTTATTCCAAGGCATAAGCTACCTCTATTCCAAATTTAATCCAAATCCGTTCAGCCGTTTCAGCAACAAACAAACATACACACTTACCGACAAACTTTCGCATTTATAATATTAGTAGGATGCCAGTGTGAGAGCAAGAAGCGATTTCGCCTTAACAGTCGTCGTTGGGTTTATGCAGCTCGCACGGCTCTGTAAATTTCACTTTCGCTCGCTTACGTAAAGTGTGTACCAGCCTTTGTGGATGATTCACTGTGCATTTCGTCACAAATAGCCCCGCGCTTGGCTTAAAACCTGCATAAAATTAATAAATCCAAATTTCAAATTCAAATTGTATTTATTCGGGTAACTAGTATCCAGGGGTAAACTAGATAAACTTGGCAGAACCGGCGAAAAGTAAATTTTCTTAGGATTCTGCAGGTTTCATATAATATCTATTTATTATAGGTCTGGAATACGGCGCGTGCAGCAGTCTGTCTCGCACATTTCATAGTTAATGATTTAATAAATTATTCAATGCAGCCAGCATTATTGGGGTACTACCTTCCCCCAATAATGCTGGCTGCAGCCAAATATTTTTTTAAATTATATGTTTGAAGTATGTTGTCGTTAGTTTTAAAAAATATTTCGAATTAGTAGTTTTATATTTTAGGTAGTATATAGGTTTTTTTAATTATCTTTATTTTATTATAAACTGGCTAAAGTGAATTAAAATATTATACGTAGGGCGTTCATTATAAAGTGAGAATGAGGTAGAAACTCTTTGGAACCGAAAAAAGTAAATACTGGCTGGTAAAGCAGGAATATTGATAAGATTAAAAATAAGTAAATAATTTGAATATCTTTTGTTTTATAAAAATTTAAGTCTTTTGTTTGCAATCTGTCGTAGCGTGTTGTCGAAAATAGAAAAAAAAAATTGCGTGCGGTTATTAAGTATCTGTGCATGAATGTCACTACGGAACGAACTAATCAAGACTTGCAGGATACTTTAGGAGCAAATGCACCACCTTATTCTACAGTTGCTCGTTGGTGTGCCGAATTTAAACGTGGAAGAACATCCACCAAGGATGACCCTCACCCGGGCCGCCCCATAACGGTAGTGACCGAAGAAATGGTAAAAAAAAGTCGAGAACATTGTTTTAGCAGATCGTCGTTTCATGGTGCGTTTTATAGCCGATGAAACAAAGATTTCGACTGGTAGTGTGCATAGCATTTTACACGAACGCTTGGGGATCAAAAAAGTATCCGCGCGCTGGGTCCCCAGAATGCTTACCGGTCACAAAAACAAACCAGGCTGAACATTTCTCGAGCTTCATTGGAAATGTAACAACAAGATCCTGATCGTTTTTTGTCTCGAACCATAACAATGGATGAAACATGGCTTCACCATTACGACCCTGAAACAAAATTACTATCTATGACTTTGAAAAGACCATCATCTCCAACTCCTAAGAAATTTAAGTCGAGTCGTTCCGCCGGATAGATCATAGGCTCTCTTTTCTGGGATAGTAAAGGGATGGTCATGATAGAATATCTCGACCATGGAGCTACTGTAACGGGCTCTTTGTATGCAGAACAAATAAAAAAAATGCGTAACGAAATACGCGAGAAACGGCGGCGAGGCAAACTAGCAAAAGTTGTTTGTAAAGATAATGCCCCCCCCCGGCTCACAAGTCCGCCGTTGCTATGGCTACAATTCGTGATGCTGGCTTCGAAATACTTGAGCATCCTCCATATTCACCCGACCTTGCCCCTAGTGATTTCTATCTATTTCCGAGGTTGAAGGAGTCTCTGAGAGGACAGAGGTTCGAAAATGATGAATCAGTAGTCACTGCAGTACAGGAGTTTTTAGGTGCTCAGAATGAAGAGTTCTTTAAGATAGGAATTTTAAGCTTAGAAAAAAAATATTCCAAGTGTATTACGCTAAAAGGCGACTATATCGAAAAATAAAACACCATTTAATAAAAGTTACCAGCAGCATACTCATTCTCACTTTTTATTGAACGCCCCTCGTATGTGTGTAACTATGTATAGTAGTTTGAAAGTCTCAATCAGTGAATTATCAGAGAAAACGGACTTCAGCAAAAATATAATTCAAGATGAATAATAACTAAAAATAAATGTGTCATTATTATATATTTACCCACTAATTATATATTTTTACAAGAAATTGTATCGCACTCCTTTGTCCTTGTTGCCTTTTCCTCGAGTCTGGTCATTGAGTTTGTTCATTTTATTTTTAAATGCCGGCTCCTTTACCGTTACTTTCATGGAACGGTGGACGCAAACAACATCACCTGATCGACTTTTTCCTTGATAATTTAAGAACAACTCAATCGAACGAGTTTTGTACGCTATAAATTAGGTTCAGGGCGCCGTACCAGTTGTACCATTAATGGTATAATTATAGTCGAATTCATAATTAGACTGACTATACTGACGTTTCGAGTGTTGCTACTTTTTGGCAAAATTTAAATAGTGCTGGGATTAAAAAGCTAAGTATGTTAACTTATGTTAAGAAACTTGATTATTTCACACCAGTGGTATTTTCGATATTAGTCTTATTCATATTTCGATATTTTCACATTAGTCATTGTAAAAGTTGCAGTTCCTAATTTATCCACGATTTCAACCTTTTCAAAGTTATAAATCATGAAAATAATGTTACATTTCTCTGTAGCATTTTACAGAACAAGTTTTCCCTTTTCTACCTGCACTTGTACCTGGCAGCACTTTAAATGTTTAACGGCACTTAATAATTATTAGATAATTCTTTTGAACGTAAAGAACTGAACTATATCCATCACTGGCTATTTAGCTGTCATCATTATTTTGAAAAGTGACATTTCAATCTGTCAGTTTATTCTGTTTTTACCTATTATATAATAGTACCTACTAAGTTGTCCCACTAGTAGTACCACAATGGTACAGTTGGACTGATATTTATACGGCGGAAGAGCTTTTCATCATCTATTTACAAATTAGATTCGCCTTAACAAGTGATTCGCTACCGTGAAGCTACTATAATTTTATTGCAAAGACTGTTTGTATTTTTTTTTACTATTGATATATAATACTTGCTTTGTTTCAGGTATGTTCCGTTTTGCAGTTTAAGTACGTACTACTATTATTAATTCTGTGTTTGTTTGGAGTACTGTACTAATATGTAACTATAGGGACCTGGGTATGTCCTGAAACTGCATCCAGAACCGCCGGAAGACGGGCAGCAGCGTCCACTTGGTTAACGGTGGTAACACTGCGATCCCCAAGCCGCCTGCCAAGGGATTATGGCAACCGCTCCCTATTAAGGGGGAGGCTTTTGTCCTGCAGTGGACGTCTTCCGGCCGTCAATGACGTAACTATAGACGATATTTTTTCCTGTGGTACTAATAAAAGCATCAAGTAGGTAAGTTAAATATCGATTGAACTCTGCACTCGGCAGTACACGCCCTCTATACCTGACTTTTCCTGTGTTACCCGGATTACCTATCAGGAAAACTGACTTTCCACTGACGCTGGTCTGTGATATTATCTACATACGTGATCCTCGAAATTGCCAGCTTCACAAGCACTTACCATCGCTATTAAGCGGTGGCAAGTGGTAAGATGTGGCTAAAGTGCCACACTTCTTAGCCTTCAACAGGTGATGATAGATGACCACAGTTGTGGTTGTGTATACTTTTGTCTTGTACTTACAAAAAATGTGGTATGGGGGACGAATAAAGACAAACATTATCGGGCGGGACAAACAAATATTTTTTAATGTCGTGGGCCGAGGCGAATAAGGCATAAATCTCATTACCACCGTAAAATAACAGTTTACCCCCACAGAGGTTAAATTATCCCTAGGTTCTAACCTAACTCTGGTTCTAGACTGTCTGAGACAGTAAGTAAGTAAGTTCGTATAGGCTGAGTGGCCAGCCCTAGTGTCAGAGTTAATGTGCCGCCCGAAGGCCTCTGACATGGCTGACGGTTGTTGTTATAGAAACTAGAACAAACAACCGGGACCAACAATTTAACGTGTCATCCGACCCACGGTAGCGCTCAGAAATAAATGCCACTCACGATTACCCATCCGAAGACAGTATAAAATACAATTTGTAAAGTCGTGCTCCTATAACTGAAACGCGCGTGGTAGCACGCGGTAAACACTTCCATTAATTGCGGGGGCTAAATTTTTCCTGCATTCTCATTTTCCGTGATTCTCGCGCAAAGCCCGAAACTCATCAAACGAAAGTCTGAAATGTGTGCAAAAACTAATGTAGCAAATACAGCCGTACAGCTCTGAACTAGCAAGTCCCAATTTGTCATTTTGTCTATAAATACAAATACATTGAGCAATCGAATAAAAGCCACTGAAATGAATATGACCCCGCTGCGTTCAGTTCAGTAAACTGTATGACGCGGCGACGACGGTGGACAATGCATAATTGTTTTTTGAACGAATCAATACCAAAATACCACACGATTACTTACCATATCTTTTGTGCTGCAGTGCAGGATTGAGGAATTATACAATTAGACCGACTTTAAATATTTAAAGTTCTTTGTCGCCGTCCGCGTCGTCTCGCTACATTATGTTCATATTGTTGAATAGATTAAATCTCTTAGTTGAACCACGATAAACAAAATAGTAATAATAATAATAATATATAATAATATTGGGCGGACATTTACACACAGCGCCATCTAGCCCCATACTAAGCAAAGCTTGTATTATGGAAACCAGATAGCTGATAGAATACTTTTTTTTTTTTTTTTTTTCGTAAATACATACTTATAATACATACTACACCCAGACACTGAACAAACATCGATGTACGTCACAAACATTTTTGTCCTGGGTGGGGATCGAACCCACGCCCTGCAGCTCTGAAGGCAGACATGCTACCAACTGAGCTATCATCAGGCTGTTAGTAAGTACTGAGTAGTTCATTACTCTACGGTACTGCGTTTAAAATGTGTATGTTGCAGCTGTTAGAATATTACAAACAATCGTTTTAATTAAATGTTGATGTCTGTTAATGTAAAGAGTAGATCGGAATAGTAGATACATACTAAGGGAATAAAGCAGTGTCTTACGTCGCGGGCGGCATCTTGAACCCTGAGCGTAACGAGTGAGTGAGTGAGTGAGGCTAAAGCCTGTCTTTAATAAAATAAAGAAAAATGAATTCCAGAGGAGCATTATTCTAGTTTTCACACCTGCGAGACAATAAAAAGCCAGGGCTCCATAAATTTAAATTCACTGACAATCACAGGACCAAACATCGTCTTTTGTTTCACATTCTTTGTAAACGTAGCTTTTTTTATTGAGTTCTGCTTATGGTGGCCAGTTCGATTTTAGAACAAACCTCTATCTTTCCTTCTTTGGGCTTTTTTTTACTTACGAGTTACCCAAGAGTTTTGACACGAATTTGACGGACCAAATTCAAATCACTTTATTCCTTAGGGAGTTTCATACAACTTTATATCCCTTAAGAGATAATACTTTACTTTACGTTGAGGTTGCATGATATGTAATTGGACATTGTCGAGCAGGTGGTGTGAAAAAATACCCTTTATTCCTGGGTTTATTTTGATCTCCTCCACAAAATTTAAAGAACTTGCGATACACATAAATTGCAATTTTCTAATTTATATAGCTGGTACCTGGCTAAACATTTGGTCGAGGTGACCAAAAGGCGCGTCTGTTTCGACCAAAAACAGCATTGCCATCCAACGTGGCATTGTTGCCAGCATTCTGGGCGCCTAATAAATACCCGAGTAACATTATCTGCTAAATCACACATGCTTTTTATCCTGAAAAATTAAGGAAACTAGTTGTAGTTTTTAGAAGTATAGCTTATCCGGCGAACTAGGCAGTTTGCGCAATCAGAGCGTATTGCCCTCCATATCACTCTTTTATCGGCAGTGTACCAACGAAATGGGTTATTGCACATAATTATGTATACATACATATTTTATATAGGTATGTAACTGGTTATTGCTCTTTGCGACGACATTTTCTATTACAATAGCCATTAAATTTTTCACGTTCCTCCGGGTTATGGAGTCACACTTTGTGCATTTGCTATTATAAATACCTATTATTAAGAAACAAGCGAAGTCGAGCGCAGCAAGTCACAGTCAGTCCAAACCATGCCACGATAAAGTGGTTAAGACTTTGATTTGGGTTTTGATAACAAACTCAAATATAATTTTTTTCAGTTCACATACATCTATAAACACAAAAAATAATTAATTGAAGTAAGTTATAATAAATTAAAATTAGATTAGAATACACAAATATCTTTTAGGTTCATTACGTCGGCTTTGAAGAATTTTTAATTCTCGTTAACTGTTTACATTTTCACAATGTTGATACACAAAATGTTCAATTACTTTAGAGTAAGCAAATATAAATAGCATTATCTAGTATACCTAAATGTGCGTACATAAAGCAAAATGTACACAATAGTTCTTTGTCTCTGAAAATTAATTGTTGTGTGATCAGTTGCTACGACATAAGGGTCGTGAGGTCGCTGTTCGAGGCGAACTATATAATAGGGTAGATGACTGATGTTTATATCGTTGAAACCAATAGCTTTCTTGAAGAATTTAAGTACTATATAATGTTTAAAAAAATTTTTTTTTCTGTTGTTTGTGTTCTGATATATAAGCGTTTAAAGTTTTTGGTAGAGATAACTCTGTCCCTTTCCCACAAAACAAAAAAAATACGTCACGCCTTACTTGTCAGAATAGAATTTATATGGCGTACAGAGCAGTGACGTCACGATTTGCTGTTTCGCCTCTCTGTCTAGCATGATATTAAAATGCTTATAAGTTGCTTATTTTTGATCAGATTTTCATTTTCTTTTCATTAATCAGCTATATTTATGGGCCACGTTTTAATAGGACAATAAAATAAACTAGTCATCTAGCCTATTATAGCTGTATTTTATACTATAGCACGCAGGCTAAGATATTAATTTGCAAATTAAAGATTCTGCATTACTTGAACTAGTCACGACTATACTCGTTGTGGTCGCCTCACTGACGGCATCTTAGAAACTCCAATCTGATATACCCAACGCAAATACCTTACCATTTTAATACCATATCGCTCTAAGATTTAAGAAAATCCACCATATTTGACCGAGCAAAGCGAAGATCTCTATCGAATCTATTGCATGGAAGTATACTTATGTATTTTTCACACCGCCTGCTCGACAATGTCCAATTACATATCATGCAACCTCAACGTAAAGTAAAGCATTATCTCTTTAGGGATATAAAGTTGTATGACACTCCCTAAGGAATAAAGTGATTTGAATTTGGAACGTCAAATTTGTTTGGTAACTCGTGGAAAACTAAGTAAAAAAAATGCCCATACGGCATTGTAAAGAGGTTTGTTCGAATATCGAACTGGCTACCATAAGCAGAACTAAAAAAAAGGTGCGTTTACAAAGAATGTGAAACAAATCCCTTAGTGCATAATACTAGTACTATATCGAGTTTAGGGGTTGACGCACGTTTAAAGTTAAGTGTTCATGTATTTATAGAGAATAACCCCCTCAGCATGGGGATTATGGCAACCCCCCCCTCCCCCCCTTAATTTTTTATGAAGGGAGGCTGTCGTCCGACAGTGGACGTTTTCTGGCTGTTGCTGAACATGAAATTTGGGATAAAACTTTTTGAAGAATACACGTAAAATTTGAGTAGTGGTAGGACTCTCTAAAAAATTAGATCAGGGAGCAGATGCGTAGCTATGGGTCGCGAGCAATCAGTTCAGAATTCTTATTGCGATAGAGATGTAATATACTTTTTTGCTTTGTTGCCTTTCCGTTCAGCAATAAGCAACATTGTACGTGTAACTACTCAGTAACCTATCTATAAGCTTTAGCTTATACTAACTGTTGAATGTGATATTTTTGTCCGTTGATTCTCACACTCGCCTATCTATAATATTATACCGTCATATTATGCATAAAAACTTATAACATAATAAACATTTTTTTTGTCGAGTTTGAAAATAGAAGACAAGACTCTTTTTAAATACGTTTTTAGTGTTTTTATGCTTATTATACGGCTTGTTTTTAAAATAATATTTATTAGTTTTTTTCGATATAAAGGTCCATGATATTGAGTATGATATTTTTTTGATTCGACTTTGCTTTGTTGTCCTTGAAAAGTCCGCCAAAAGTGTTACCTGTTGCTTCTGAAGATATTCTGTTCCCAAGTAGGTACCTACTTCCATTTGTATGTGACGCTCAAAAGAGCAAAAGAACTGAAATACGACCTGCAAATCGATTATCCATTATAAATACTATAAGGTATAATTACCTTATAGTACCTTCTCGATCTCGGTACCCTTTATAAATAGGTACCTGTAAGGAATAATTACCTTACGGCCCCTACTCGATTGCAGCGGTTCTCTCCGCTAACAATTTGTGTTTTTTATATATATATATTTTTATTCCTAAAAGGATTATGACGTCGCACTTTGTGTGTTTGCCAAGTATTTTATTTAATATATATGAAATATATAATATATATTGCGTATTGCTATAGCTGCGCCACGCAGTTTCACCCTCGTGGTTATGAAAAAGGTGATAAAAATTAGCCTATAATAAGCTAACTCCATTCCGAGTTTTTGTATGAAGAGGTAACAAACACACGCAACCATACATACCGACAAATATTCGTGTGATGTGATGCGACTTTAATGTTTGCGTCTCCACCAGAAATCCATTAGCGTTTTGTCCTATAACTTTATAGCAAGGGAATCGGCGCATGCGTTTATTTGCGTGACACGCTTACCCATACCCCAAACGGGATCGCACATAAACACACACACACACCCCAACATAAAAACACAAGTGATAACATACAGTTATGTATGTCACGCGTTTCACACGAGTCTAGACTTCGAACCTAGTATGCACTACGAAAGTGGTTCCCAAAGTTGGGTGACTTCGCCTTGTCAAGTCATTTTCTCTCTAAAAACTAAGATTTCTAATAAAAAGTCTTGAAAAACCAGAACTCGTTTTAGGTATTACGGAAACTGCGATTCCCAAATGTATTCCCCTATTTTTAACCGACTTCAAAAAAGGAGGTTCTCAATTTGACTATGTTTTTTTTGGTTGTATGTTACGCGATTACTCCGCCAATTATGAACTGATTTTGATGATGCCTTTTTTGTTTGGTAGGTTATACTTCAGGGGTGGTCCCATATAAATCGAAATCGGTTCAGTAGTTTGGTTTTTAAATCAAAATTACTAGAAAATATGAAGATGTCGTCCAGGTATTCGAAGTTAAAGTCAATTGTTTTTTTTTAAAGCGTATTATTATTTAAGTGGTCACTATGTATGTTGTTTTTTTTAAATATGATATAGGCTTGCGTTTGACTGCCATCTCGTCTGATGATAAACGAAGATGCAGTCTACGATGGAGCACGCTTGCCTAGAAGAAACCGATTCACTCGCGACTTGAAGACATCCGGATTATATAATTTCGGGAAACACCCATTCGGGCAGCGCATTCCACTGTTTAGCAGTTCGAATAAAGAAAGTGGAATCAAACCGTTTCGTACGAGTTTTTGGTATAATTATCAACCATAAAACGGTGTCGCTTTTTCGATGTCCTGGCCCTCCGATAGAAGAATGGGCAGGGAGGAATAAGATCATGGAAATCCGAAGCACACTCTCCGACATGTATCCGATAAAATACCGATAGGCTAGCTACTTTTCGACGGTGATCGAGGCTTTCTAGCTTGGTCCGAACTAGACAGTCATTGCCAATGATTCTCCTGGCACGTTTCTCGATTGACTCCAACGTCTCAAGCTGGTACTTAGCCGATCCATCCCAAAGGTGCGAGCAGTATTCCATGCACGACCGAACTTGTGCTTGGTATAATGAAAGCAACTGTTGGCGTGAAATACCGACGCACGACTTACGATTCTTCTGCTTGTAAGCCGTCTTTGTTATGATAAGAACTTGTCTTTGCAAAAGAAGCCGAAATAAAACCTGCCTTTAAAAATATGATAATATTTTTTTGGATGGTGCCATGTCGATATGGCGGTTTGAGGTTTTCCCTACTTTAGCCTTATAGTTCTCGGAACAGTCGGTCGTTGGTATGACTAAAGCCACACGTTCACCCGCAGAGGATAACAAACATCAAAAACTTACGGCCTTATAAGTTAAATTGCGTTAGTTAGTACTGCGTACTACATTTTTGTACTGCGCAAAAGTTAATTATAACGTCTGTTGACTAAAGCATAGTTTCTAGATAAGGTCTAGAAATACTTTTTTTTAAGATTTTAAGTTTATTCTATAAATGTCCACTGAAATTGCTAGACATGAAAATATTTAATTGTTAAAAGTAAGTAAGTTCGTATAGGCTGAGTGGCCAGCCCTAGTGTCAGAGTTAATGTGCCGCCCGAAGGCCTCTGACATGGCTGACGGTTGTTGTTATAGAAACTAGAACAAACAACCGGGACCAACAATTTAACGTGTCATCCGACCCACGGTAGCGCTCAGAAAAAAAATGCCACTCACGGTCACCCATCCGAAGACTGACCGGACCGTCCGTTGCTTAACATCAGTGATCGTTTAGAATCATCTAGACAAGCTACGCCACGAGCGCTACGCGCTATTTAATAATAATAATAATATGTATCGAGTGCAGCACCCAAATTTATTTGCCTTATTTGATAAGCGGTTGAGGCTCAAAATTTAAGTTTGCAACATAACTTGCATGTATTTCATTAACATATTTTATTCACTAGCAAACTGCTATCTTTATTATGGAAAAGTAGTTCTCTATATTCATTACCAATCACTTGCTTGATTTCTTGTAAAAATCAAAAAAATACTTCAAATATGTTTAAAGTAATTTTTTGAGGGTTTTATTTTCTTTAGCAATTAGGTGCTGAAAAATGATAGAGACCTGTGTAGACATGTAGAGTAGACCTAGACTTTATGAAAAAAAAAGATTGTTCTAGAGGCATTATCCAGAAAGAAAATAGGGGAATACTTTTGTGTGGAGAATCGCTCACCGGATTCCCTCGGTACCAGGTTCAAGTTTGAGAATCAATCCCAGGCATTCTAGAGCTAGCCAATGCGGTAACCGGGTGGCACGCTTGCACACTTGCGCGTGCGCCTGTTCAGGGTTCCGCGCTCGAAGGGAGACCCTATTACCAAGCCTACATCGTCTGTTTGCCTTACCGTCAAAAGCACCTTCGAACTTTAATAATTAGCCTATTAAAAAAACACAGTGCCTTTTTTCTTGTATGGCCGATTTTAAAACAAAATAAAATATGAAGACGAAGAAATATTATATTAACATGTATATTTTTTGTAACGTTTAAATTATTTGGGGTTTTTCTATGGTAAAATATCCGGTTTCTCACTAGAGATCCCATACTAAACTAAATTCTAACCACTATTTTTTTGAATATAGTGGTTATAATTTGTTGGTGGTGTGGTGGTGGTGGCTTTTGTGGTTTTTTTTTTGTTGAAGTGTTTATCTATCTATCTATCTACCACTATTTTTATTATTCATGGTGGTTTAGGCGGGTGTAGCAATAGATAGAGTAAATGAGTATTGCTCACACAAAAAAATTTACGTGAAGCATTAAAAAGCCAAAATCATGAAAAAAATGCCCTGTACAAAATGGATCATGAGAACGGTAATTTTGCATGCGAAATTGCGAACACAATAATAATTTTAAAAAATAACAAAAACAAAATAAAATTTTTTTTTCTGCTCAATATTTTTCCCGAATTTAAAACTTATTTTTAGACCTAATCATGAAGGCGAACTACGTTTAGACCCCTTAACCCTTAAGTTTGCTGTACAAAACATGCGTATTGTGTGACAATCAGTACAGAACCCGAACAGAAGTAGTGCGGCTCCGACTTGCAGTTGCAGATGTGTTTTTGTAACCCCCTGTGTACCGAGATGGGCACCATTTCAATTAAACTCGTTGGGTTAGTAGGCCCATCTCGTCTCCGGGTTCAGTGTTTAGACACGCCAGTCGTTGCACCGTGCTTAGTGGCTAGTGATGTGCTACAAACAGGAAGCGTTGATTGGCTAATTGATAATAGCTGCCCACTGAGCTGTTAGGGTTGCCAACTTTTATATGTCGAATAAATTAAAAAGAAATCTGAAATGGCTACACTTTACTCAACTACAGACTGTAAGCCCTGTCAAACGTAAATAATCAAACCACGTCAAACTCAAAGGGTTTAATTAATAGCTATTGAAGAGTACAATTATCCACCTCCTCGCTCCATCATCAGATCAACCCGGTGCCAATGGAATAAATGTTGAAGATGAAGATGGTACGATGGTTGTTGCAAAGCCGATGTTGTCTGAAATGAATACAACATTAAAATGTTGTAATATGTTGTACACAGAAATGTCGCTAATAAAATCGTATTTATATGTGGGGACACAATAACGTGATAAGACCTTTATACATTACGACTGATCTTTGCCCTGTGCGAGTTGTGTATCGCTCCAAACACAGGGCAATGCCTTGCTTTCTCCGCACTAAGTATTGCTGTGCTCTTGCTCCGCACCGTCCAGTGCACGTCATGGTTATCTGACACCGGCACGGCTGGCTGCTTACTTGACTATAATTACGAGTAGCCACGAACGGATGTTGCACAATTAGATTGGTTGTTATTTTAATTTCAATATTTGGTCTGAAGAGGAGACCTATACTCGGCAGCTGGTGAAAAATGGTTGATGATTTTTTGCTGTAATCTAATAACGTAAACTCTGGGCGTTCCTCGAAGGTGCGTCGGTATTTCACGCCGGAACAGTTGCTCTTATTATACCAAGCGCAAGTTCGGTCGTGCATCCTTGGGATGGGTCGGCTAAGTACCAGCTTGAGACGTTGGATTGGAATCAATCGAGCTAAGAGAATGATTGGCAATGACTCCCTTGCTCGGACCAAGCTGCAAAGTCTTGATCATCGTCGAAAAGTAGCTATCCTATCGATATTTTCAACCGACTTCAAAAAAGGAGGTTCTCAATACGACTGTATGTTTTTTTTGTATGTATTTTACGCGATTACTCCGCCAATTATGAACTGATTTTGACGATTATTTTTTAGTTGGTAGGTAATACTTCAGAGGTGGCCCCATATACATTTTATCGAAATCGGTTCAGTAGTTTGGTTTTTAAATCAAAATTACTACAAAATATGAAGATGTCATCCAGGTATTCGAAGTTGAAGTCGGGTTTTTTTTTAAAGCTTATTATTTCAGATACATTTCGGAGAGTGTGCTTCGCATTTGCATTATCTTATTACCCCCTGCCCATTCTTCTATCGGTCGGCCAGGACCTCGAAAAAGCGATACCGTTTCATGGTTGATATACCAAGAACTCGTACAAAAGATTTTATTCCACTTTCATTATTTGAACTGCTGAATGCGCTGCCCAAGTGGGTTTTTCCTGATAATTATAATCTGGGTGTCTTTAAGACGCGAGTGAATCGAATTCTTCTAGGCAAGCCTGCTCCATCGTCTGCATCTTCGTAGATGGCAGTCAAACGCAAGCCTACAAAAAAAAAGTTATTGCTGCTTCTGCCCGGTAATAGCTTGCCTGAAAGTAATTACTGTTAACGATAACGGTGCTAATTAGGAATCTAGTTCATATGTAGTACAAACTCTTAAGGGGCCTGTTCAAAAAAATCACGTGCAGTCATAGCAGTTATTTGACGGTTTTTATGAGTTTGTGTTATCCCAAAAAATATATTTGTATCTATAAGACGTGAGAAGTGATGTGACGCTTTTGTAATCTTTCTTAAAATTTAAGAAAAGAAGAAAAAATATTGACAATAGACAATATACAATGTTATTGACATAACACCTCTATTTTTACACATTACAGTTGCAGTTTTAATTAATTCATTCATTCATTCAGTTTCAATTTAATTATTCCATTTTTACAAATTTTGCACAAAGATTTACTCACTTGTAAATAATATAGTTTGTCACGATTTGTAGCCCTTAGTTTTAAAAAAAATATTTATATTATGCTTGTAGTATATTAAAAGTGGGTAAAAAAATCGAAAATCGAATCTTGACACGCACGAATCTGCGTAACTGCCATATTTATGCTCCGCTAAATGTGGGCCCTATCTCATTCAACTTTAGAATAATTATTGATCGCAGTAAAAAATGTGCTTGAAACATGGATGAGGGCGGCCTTAAACTGACCAAAAGCCAGCCAGACTAGATTATTTCGAGCTGAGCCAATGTATATCTTATTTTTTGTTAACTAATCTACTAATCCGCATTTTGTTTTATTTATACGGGAATACGAACCGGAAGACGCAGCGTGGGCGCGGCCTCATATTATATATATATATATATATATATGTATATATAGGTGGACCAACGACATTGTAAAAGTCGCGGGCAACCGGTGGATGCAAATGGCAGGTTGTCGTACAGTGTGGCGGTCTAAAGGGAAGGCCTTAGTTCAGCAGTGGACGTCTCCGGGCTGATGATGATGATACGGGAATACTCACTTTTTAATATATCGGATACTCCGACTATTGTTTCGATCACATCCGGTGACTTTTGACCGGTGCAAAGCAGCACGCAGCCGCACGCGCGCCGGTCTCTGTTTCCAATCTTTGAGAAAGGTCACCGGATATGATCGAGTATTCCCGAACAATAAAACGAAATGTGTCAAAACCACGTCAGTTTTCGTAATAAAATAATCTAATCAGTTTGCTCAATAAATAACTAACTACTAACTATAAGTTACAACATATTATAACATTCTTTAATTATGCGAATGAAACCACGTAAACATCTTATTTAATTATGCGAATGGAACCTCGTAAAAAGTCCATTCATGTTCTGTTTGCAAAGCAATCATTCTTATTGTATGAGAATGATGCACGTGCCACATAAAATCTTGATTCACGATAAACAAAGTGATACATGTACAAGTCGATGGTGATAAATAACGAATTCGCGATTGCCAATCACTTGCAGTAGGTACCTGCTTGCTTTAAGCAGGAACATCGAAAACCTATTTAAAAATCGATCACGGACCTATAAAATCGGGTCGGTCCTAGAATCACAAGCGGTTGGTGTCGCTAAGCATACACAGGTAGGTACATACAATCAAGCCAGTTGGTATGAGGAAGTACTAATGCATATTGGCGCCTGCCAAACTTGCTGACGCAATATCTATGTTGCGTACGCGACGAGTGTACATGACCAGCAGCGCGTCGAGGTTTCTCCCGCTTTTCTACGGGATACGCATATTTTTTACTATTGATAAAAACTAGCCTACCACAATCAATCCTAGCCGCCAGAAGACGACCGCTGCTGGACGAAGGCCTTCCACTTAATATAGGGTTGCCATAATCCTCACGCTTGGCTGGCGGCTTGGGGATCGCAGAATGGTATCCACCGTTGACTGAGAGGATTCTGTTGCCCGTCCTCCGGTGGTTCTGGATGCAGTTTTAGGACATACCCAGGTCCAGCCTAGCCTATCAGTTTTTCGGTACCTATGTTTGTGTTTGTGTAATTATGTATCGTATAATACGCTTTAAAAAATATATACAACCGACTTCAACTTCGAATACCTGGATGACATCTTCATATTTTCTAGTCATTCTGATTTAAAAACCAAACTACTGAACCGATTTCTATAAAATGTCTATGGGGCCACCTCTGAAGTATTACCTACCAAACAAAAAAATAATCATCGAAATCAGTTCATAATTGGTGGAGTAATCGCGTAACATACATACAAAAAAAAATAAGCTTGGTCGAATTATTGAGAACCTCCTTTTTTGAAGTCGGTTGAAAATATGTTTGTTACCATCAAAACGCCTACACGCCAAAACGGCTGAACGGATTTGGATGAAACTCGGAATGGAGATGGCTTATTTCCCGGAATTACATTTAGGCTTCTTTTTATCATCATCATCACACGGCGAAACCGCGTGACGCAGCTAGTGTGTTAATACTCTTTCCATTCCAAATTTCTCCCAAATTCCTTTAGTGTAGTAGTTTATAATAAACACAGGAGAGGTCATGATGTCGTTCATTTACCTGTCGCCTACTTCTATTCAACAACCAATACCTACCTGAGCCTTCGAGCACGTAACAATGGAGCCAAGCCAAGGCGTATCAAAGGTATAATAAAATCAGTGATCAGTGAATGATCAGTGACCATATTCCCTTTCAACCGACTTCAAAAAAGGAGGTTCTCAATTCGAATGTTTTTTTTTAATGTATGTTACGTGATTACTCCGCCAATTATGAACACTGATTTTGATGATTCTTTTTTGGTTTGTTAGGTAATACTTCAGGGTATATGGGATCATACTTCCCATATAAATTTTATCGAATTCGGTTCAGTTGTTTGGTTTTTAAATCAAAATTACTAGAAAAATTAAGATGTCATCCAGGTATTCGAAATTGAAGTCGGTTGTATTTTTTTAATCCGTTTTATAGTGTAGGTATGCATTCATACGAACAGGAATTTGATTTATTAGCGTGAAAGTTTACTTGAAAGGTGCTATATGCGTGTAGGCAAATTATGTAGGCAGATTAAGGCCGTTAGCATCTCCATTGGGTTTTGCTCTAAGATCTGAGCTGTTTTCAACAAATGTTCGGAAATACTGAAATGCTCTCCGTTGGAAAACAAGTAAACCGTTCCGAGTCAAGAAAACACATTAAAAATTCCAACAGAAAGTACCGTTGCTATTTTGTTTTCGTTGCGAAACTTAAAATACATTTCTACTCCTTTCGAAAGCCAAAACCTACCACCATAGAACATTCTCGAAAAGTTGATTCATCTGATGACGTCGTTGCCTGTTTCCCGGTTGTTTGATTGCCCATATCTTCATCAATCTTGGTTTGTTTACCAGGCTCTCGTACGATGACTTGTTTATTACACATACCATTCATCGAATCGAGATGTTGTCGGGGGAAAATCCTATGTGATGTATACGATAACAAGGCCTCTAGACAACACATAAGCACAGAATAAATGATAGTATGACATAAGTATCATTTAAAGTCTTGCTGTTTCTTGACTTACCCAGCAGCCAGCACATCTAAATACCTCCCCGTGATTATTATTATGGTAATAATAACCTAGATCTAGATGCATTCCTCCGGCTTACATTGGCTTGGTTTAGAAATTCTCTTCGACATTCCCCTGCCTGCCAAGGGGATTTTTTGACTCTTTTGCTCAAAAATCCCCTTAGTATCCCACTTGAGTGGCGGAAGGTTACCTACACCTTCTAAAAACTTACAAAACTAGTCAAACTGCCTTCGAATAAACCTTTTGCCCTTCAGAATAATAAATTCTACATTCCTGTTCCGACCTTCGTTCTCTATCGATTTCACGTTATGAAAGGGCACTAATGTTCAATCAGACTGGAAGCACTGTCGCAATCTACGATAGCAGTAGCAATCTCTCCCATGAAGGTTCCGCTCTCTCAGTGAAGACCGGCCGTCCAGTGCAACGAACCTCGGTGTCGCAAGTTTAGCAGGTCAAGGTCAAAACCTTGTAGTATGACCGCTTAATGACATGTGGCAACAATTCTAACCACATTTGATGATTTAAATTATTGATGTTATCACAAAGTTTCTTCAGATTTGTGTCACGATTGAGTGTTTTTGAGCGAGTTTACGATAAGTAGTTGTTCCGTTATCCTAAGCCTGCAATCACTGTTGCAGCTTGCGTGGCCACTTAGTTTGCAGAATGTGTATTCTGATAAGCAAAGTGAACGTGCCTTAACGGTTTCTGTAAAGAAATGTCGAAATATCAAGTGATCACACTATGGATTTGGGTATGTCCTAAAACTGCAACCAGAACCACCGGAGGACGGGCAGCAGCGTCCTCTTAATTAACGGTGGTGAGCATTCTGCGATCCCCGAGTCGCCTGCCAAGCGTCGGGATTATGGCAACACCTCCCTTTAAGGGAGAGGCCTTCGTCCAGCAGTGGACGTCTTCCGGCTGTTGACGTGACACTATGGACCTGGGTATATCCTTAAACTGCAACCAGTACCACCGGAGGACGGGCAGCAGCGCCCTCTTGGTTAACGGCGGTGAGCATTCTGCGATCCACTAGCCGCATGCCGAGTGTGGGGATTATGGCAACACCCCTCTATTAAGGGGAGGCCTTCGTCCAGCAGTAGACGTTTTATGGCTGACGACGACACTATGTAGTCACTATGGTCGAGTTTACAATGAGCCTTCTGCAGGTATATAGGAAGGCTTACCTTTTCCTTACCTGACCTTACAATTGGATGATTTATTACTGTAATAAAAGACAAAGATAATGCACATTCATTTGGTTTATCGACTATCTTGCTTGGTCTCAGCTTGCAGTGTACACCGCTAGAATATTGTATGGGAGACGCTAAGAGCCTAATACAGTAATTATACCGATGCAAACGGAAGAATATTTACTCTGGAGCTCATGTGAAGTTGACATAACATGAATTGTGTTATGACGTAGTGAAAGATTTTTAATCAACAATGACTACACAATGAAGTTGGAAGTTAAACCAATAATATTGAGATTATTGAATATTTATATCAAGCCCACACTTTGGGTATTTCTACGTTTTTAATGCATAGACAGTATGAAAAATTATGATCTCTGGCAGGGCTTGCACCTGCACACGAGCAATGTCCCAACTGCTATGCCAATGGGCGATTTTCTGACAGGCAATAAAAAAAGCTCATTGGAGATGGCTTTGACTTTGCGCAGACCAGACGCGCCAGTCAATGTCAAGTTTTTTTATTGTATTCCATAAGCCACCTATCAAAAATAGTATGCTGTTTTTGACTGGCACGATATGCTGCGCTATCTGTCGAGTTGAAGGAAGCTACTTTTTTTTAACTTAAGAGTTACGCAACGGGCAATAGAGAGAGCTATGCTCGGAGTTACTTTGCGCGATAGAATCCGGAACGAGGATATTCACCAAAGAACCAAAGTTACCGACAAGCTCGCAAGGTTTGCAAGTTGAAGTGGCAATGGGCAGGCCACATCGCTCGAAGAACTGACAACCGATGGGGAAGAATGGTTCTTGAGTGGCGACCGCGAACCGGAAGACGCAGCGTAGGAAGGCCTCCCACTAGGTGGACCGACGACATTGTAAAAGTCGCGGACAACCGGTGGATGCAAATGGCAGGTTGTCCTACAGTGTGGCGGTCTAAGGGGGAGGCCTTCGTTCAGCAGTGGACGTCTCCGGGCTGATGATGACTTTTTTTTTTAAATTCATGTTTGGAAAATCACTCATTAAGCTACAACTGTTAATACAACTATTATTTATTGTGTGCTAATACTGATTCATCGGACACTCATTCAATAATTTCAGACGCCAAATTAAGTAGGTAGTGTGTAATTTACTGTAATTAATGAACGGAAAAAGTAATACACAAGAAGCATCGAGTATTTTAACTTTCTACTGTAAAAAGGAGGTCAGGACTCGTGATATTGAATTAAATAAATAAAAGCGCAAATATACTTTCACTTTGTGTAGACAAGCATGCGCTCGCAAATCATGTTTTTTTCTTGGCATCAATTTGGCGACTAAGTTAGATATCTAGGCTTTTTGGTGAGATTAGAACCGCATGGAAAAGGATTTCTATGGAACAAATGCACATGTGTAACATGTTTGCAAAATTGGGTTGTTCCCCACTCGTCCTATGACATCTCATCCTTCATTTTTTTTCTTAACTCGAGCGTTTTCTACTCTCAACTCGTCCGGCAGCTATTTTAACATTTTATTACTCTTATTTCATCCATTTTGTATTCTTATCTCAGCCGACTTCATTCTGAAAGAAGGTACGTCACCATAAGCCCACCTTAGTCCACTGCAGGACTGCGCCTCTTTTAATGCACATCACCATGGAGCACACCACAAGGCCCGATATTCGGCCTTAGTCACATCACATAGGCTTCTCTCTCCTAATGCCCACCATGTATCCCGATTTTTGGTTTTCCGTTTAGTCACTAATCATTGCCTTAGGTTTGTCGTCACTATCGAGCCACAGGGCAGTCCTACATGCCAATTCGTAGTCCCAAATCTATCCAGACAAGAGAAGGTTAATATCATGTCATGACTTGCAGAGAGATGAAAACCCTATCTTGACAATGGACACGCTCTGATCCACCCAATTAGTCTATTCCGCAAGGTAACTGACCGCGCGACTGAGGTAATAAGCTACGTGAATCTGCTCTTGTCTATTGTAGCGAAAGGTCATAAATAACTTACTACAGTCAAGTCCTATCACTCTTTATTTTGTTTCTCTACATTAAGTCAGCTAGAAAAATGCACGTTCACGTCAGGAAGTGAGTCAGGCCGCGGCAACCTTGGGTGTCTGTCTAATGGTTTGTTCTGCCCACTAGAACGGTTATTGGCACCAGTTTTTGCCACTACCTAGACAAATTACAAAGGTCGGTATAACCGAGAAAGGTACTATTTTTAATTATAAAGTATGTAAATGTTGTGCCGCTATTTTTTTATCGACATTGAAAAGGTTTTTGTTACAATAATAAATTATAAATTTGAGAAATATCTACAGCGGAAGTGTGGTAAAGTGAAGCTTATTCATACAATTTGGTTGCCAAACAGATCTATTTAGATATATTTATTTTATAAAACATTTCTTAAGAAGATAGCAAATATTGTGGAGCTAAAGTTTAAGACAAAGGAGATCACTAGAATATGTACAATACTTTCATAAGATTTGTTATCAGCTCCGGAATATCTTTATTGATCTTTAAATTTATTTTCTTTTGTTCTGCGTAAGCCACACTATAAAGAGATTAGATAAGCCGTATTTTCGCAATCTTCGTTGTTTTGTTCCAAGTTCAGTTTCTTATTTGAGACTAATTCACGCGTATAGGAGCTCGATCGCTAGCGGTAGCTAGATCTGAGTTAATCTGCTAAAAATACATTATAAAATATTGTATTTGTATAATTACGTATAAACTGAGAGATAGCGACTTTTGCTTTTTGACCAAAAAAATATTACATAAATTTAACATGAAATAGGTTTTAGACTTAGTATTTCCTAAAATTGCCGCAGAAATAGCAAAATATCAGTACACAAATACTCGTACCATAACCGATAGACCACTTCCTTTAGACAAATTTGCCCAATCTCCTTTTATCAAATTTTGTTCCGGTTTGTCATCTTAAATGATATAACAAACAGATAGAAAGCCTAGAGTATCTTTTAATTTATGGATACGATGTCGACGTAATCTTGTAAAATAATAAAACTAGTTTCACTTTGAATATTTTTAGCGAATAGCGAAACATCCCCAGTAAATTCAAGTACTCATTGTAAACTAAAACACGTATTGACGACCTTACAAAATTCAAGAAATGTGTTTTCAGTTCCGCTCCACTCTTTTTATAACCAAACAAGTTAACATTAAATAGTGCATATAAAAAACAAAAAATATTAACAAACATTCAGCACAAAACTATAACCAGCGACGCAACAAGCACAACACCAATAAAATAGTATATTACAAACAAAGACTAAAAGCTATGGATTTCTACTTAGAGCTCAAATTTTTTTCGAACCAACAGAGAGCAACACCGTTCTAAGCCGTTTTTGAACTACATTCAGCGAATAGACATCTTCTATACAATGTAATCAGAAGTTACAGTCGTCCCGCCCGACGGGGACCTTAAGACACTTTACTTTTTTGACAATACCTACATTAAATAAGCTCGATACACTATCTTAAACAAATAAAATACAAAGAAAGCAGTTTTTTTATGTGGGCCGAACTTTCTCGGGATGAATATGGCATAAATCACTGAGCTTGTCTTGTTTCTAGTTATAGATTATGAGATTTAACTATATTTAGACGCATTTTCTACGGGACTTAATCTTCTGTGTGTAGTATTATTATGTATCTAGAGGTCCCCCGCGACTTCGTCCGCGTACGGGAAAAAATCGCCCCGCACTCAAATACTCGTATCTTCCATACCGCTGGGTATTTTCCTCCCCATATTCAACACTTTAAATCAGCCCGCAAAAGCCCCTCCAGTCCCAGTCCCTAATCCTTTCTTAGTACACCTCTACGCATCAAGACAAATACACCCTCCAAATTGCAAGCGGTTTAGGCTTCGTGGTTTAGGCTGTGCGTTGTCTGTCAGTCAGGACAGAGATTCTTACAGTATTAGATGTTTTCTATGAGCTGCCTAAGTAGTTGTCTAGTGACCCGAATCTGCCCCCATTATCTCACAGGCCTCGTGCTCAATTCGTTCCAATTATTCCCAATGCACTCCGCTAATGTACCTGCCTACCATGGCATGCAGATACTGTTTTGCATTTATTATCTGTTGATCGTGCAAACAAATTCCCCGCTCTGGTATGTGAAAACACTCAACTGTCTCTGTTATGTAACTTAACAACTTTTTTGTTTTGTAGCAGGACAGGGATAGTTGACAAAACTCGCTAGTACGGCAGCATATAGGTTTTCAAATACATGGATTTCGTGTCAACGCTCATAACGGAACTAAATGAGGACGGAAACTTTAGTACTTAACTTCTAAAAGTGATATGTAGACACAAAGTTTGAAAGCTTCGAGCATAAGACTTTTTTGGCATGATAGGTACATCGTGAACCAAAGTCACCGACGATGCGACATAACTCTCAAGGTTTGCAATGGGCAGGCCACATCGCTCGAAGAACTGATAACGGATGGGGAAGAAAGGTTCTGGAGTGGCGACCACGAACCGGAAGAAGCAGCGGGGGGCTTGTACTCAGCGTCCCGCTAGGTGGACCGACGACATTATGAAAGTCGCGGGCTACCGGTGGATGCAAATGGCTGGTTGTCGTACAGTGTGGCAGCCCAAGGGGCGTCTTCTTGTTGATGATGAGGTACATCGTGATATGTACTCGTTTATGAAAGCTTCACAACTAGGCCACTTGCTTAAAAAATCATTTAGACAGATTAGGACGACAATAAAATGAATAGTTTAGATCGTGTGTCAATGTTTGTTGCCAACTTATTACTTTGTATTTTGATAACAGCATACAAGTTGGCATTTACCTAAAACATCATATTAATGGCCTGTTTAAAACCAATTGAGTTATAAAATGTAGCAAGTTAATGAAACCATTATAACTCCGATAATAAAGGCAACATTGTCAGCTTGTGGCGTGGCGACTAACAACCTGAGAACATGTTTTAATAATCCTGTTCGCTTAAGAATCGCGAAAGTCAATATTTTGATCTGGTATGTCAGGGCATTTAGACCAGACACTGTCCTACTTTGGCCTCGATGTGCTTCTTGTTCTTGGGCGCACAACTGATTTAATTATCACAAATAAATAATTATCAATAGTGTTCTTTGTTACACTCTGTTTTTAATCAATTCAATTACACGGGCTGATTTAAAACCAAAACTACAACCTAACCCAAACCCGCTTCTCTAAATCTAATGCCGCATTTGTCTGGACCTACGATATATATGATAAAAAGTCACTTTTAAGGCTGCGCTCATCTATGTTTCAAGCACATTTTTTACTGCGATCAATAATTATTTTAAAGCTGAATGAGATAGGGCCATCTGTAGCGGAGCAAAAATAGGGCAGTTACGCAGATTCGTGCGTGTAAAAGTTCCGATTTTCGTTTTTTTTACCCATTTTTAATTTATTACACGCAAAATATAATATTTTTTTCAAAACTAAGAGCAACAAATCGTGACAAACTATATTATTTCTAAGTGAGTAAATATTCGTGCAAAATTTGTAAAAAAATAAATGTTGTAAACTTAAAACTGTTGTAATGTGTAAAAATAGAGGTGTTTTGTCAATTTTTTTTCTTCTTATTTAATTTTTTTATAAAGATTACTAAAGCGCTACATCACTTTTCACATTTTTATTGATACAAATAAAAATGTTTAAATTTTCATCACACTTGCTCGTAAAGTGGATCTTATTGCATCTGTTTTAGGCTCATAATCCAAGCTATTACGCACGCGTGCTATAATAGCACATGGTGCTATAATAGGTATAACCCGGTAAAGTCAAGTTTGTACGTGACTGCAATTAGACGTACGTATACGAAGCACTCTTAATATAGCCGGGTAATACTTACAGTTTTTTTGTAATACCAACAAAGAGTTCTTATGCCACTGAAGTAAATGTCAACCTGCGCGCGCATTACTGATTTGGGCGCCATTTTCCGCAAATGTTTGTTGACGTTTTCGCTGTGTGGTTGAATATTATCAAAAAAAAAATGTTTTTTCTTCGCAAGTGTGACGAAAACAGTCGTATGAAACTCTTGTGGTATGTTTCAATACACTCTCGGCTTCCTTATCGCGCTCGCCTGCGGCTAGCGCGCATAATACCGCCTCTAGTGTAATGACCAACATAGCACACTTGTATCATAATGTACTATTTTGGGAAAACACAAACTCGTAAAAACCGTCAAAAACTGCTATGACTGCACGTGAATTTTTTGAAACAGGCCCCTTTTTTAACGGAGAAAAAAACGCGTTACGTAAAGCTGTTATACAATGACGCGCGGCAATTCTTGTCGGCATAGGGTACACTTTCCTCCGCAAAATGCTGGTAAAACCGCGGAACCCGTGTCCCAGCAAACATTGTATGAGGCGCAAGGAACATTATTTGTGCAATGTACGTGTTCCGAGATATGCCATTACAATGTATTCATTCAGTAGGTACTCTGTGTTTAACATCTTGACAAAGTGTAAAATCCCTACTAATAAGTATTTACCAATTATAAATGCGATAGTGCGTGTGTTTGTCCTTTTTAAATACATCAGCGACGGATCGACAGGATTTTTTGATTTAGCATAATATATACAAACGTTTTAAAAACAATGGAAATAATTTTGACTCACCGCTGAGAAAGTAACTTGTGCTGTGTATTTGGAATTTTAAAACGCATGTTGCATGTGTTGAAAGTTAAATTAGGCAGTATTTTGTTGTCAGAGAGGTGGGCAATTTTATTTTTTTATATGTTTATAGGCTTGCGTTTGACCGCCATCTCGTCTGATGATTAACGAAGATGCAGTCTACGATGGAGCACGCTTGCTCAGAAGAAAACTATTCACTCGCGACTTGAAGACACCCAGATTATAATTATCGGGAAACACCCACTCGGGCAGCGCATTCCACTGTTTAGCAGTTCGAATAAAGAAAGTGGAATCAAACCGTTTCGTACGAGTTTTTGGTATAATTATCAACCATAAAACGGTGTCGCTTTTTCGAGGTCCTGGCCGTCCGATAGAAGAATGGGCAGGAAGATCATGCAAATCCGAAGCACGCTCTCCGAAATGTATCCGATAAAATACCGATAGGCTAGCTACTTTTCGACGGTGATCGAGGCTTTGCAGCTTGGTCCGAACTAGACAGTCGTTGCCAATGATTCTCCTGGCACGTTTCTCGATTGACACGTTTCTCAAGCTGGTACTTAGCCGATCCATCCCAAAGGTGCGAGCAATATTCCATGCACGACCGAACTTGTGCTTGGTATAATGAAAGCAACTGTTCCGGCGTGAAATACCGACGCACCTTCGAGAGGACACCCAGCTTTTTGGCAGCCAGTTGAGCCTTAGACTCAATTTAAGAGCCAAAGTTGGGGGTTGGAGTCAGAGAAACGCCCGGCTATAATTAGTTAGTATTTCTAAAATGTCTTCTAAAGGATTGGTAAACTGACTCATTTTTTAAGCGATTTCAAGAGAAGGAGGTGCACAATTTGGCTAGGTTTTTTGTTTGTTACCTCAGAACTCTGTAATTTATAAGCCGATTTGGATAATTCTTTGAATTTTTTGTTTGAAAGGATATACTTTCAGGTTGTTCCCATCAAAATCGGTTTAGTAGTTTGGTTTTTTAATCAAAATAACTGGAAAAACTATGTCATCCAAGTTAACGTAATTGAAGACGGTTGTTTTTTTAAAGTACTTATGAATGCTACGGAAGATACGCAATATCCATGACTTATAATATCATTGGCGATACATATTTCTAACTAGAGTTGAGTATGAGTAGAGACACGTAGAGAGAAGAGAACATGTAGTGCGTAACTAGTAAATAGACGTTGACATCACGAGCAAAACACTTACAAGCGATAACTGGGTAATTAGTACACAGAGAATATAAACCACTTAGCAATTACTTATCACTTTTGATATTGTATTAAAGTCCGGCCACTGAGAGAATGCGTTTGACACCTACAATATAACATTGTCTAAAGCTGAATGAAAACACTTTTGCCAGTTACTAGTTTTGCGATTATAATGCCTATAAATACACAGGTGGTAGCCGATTACTGGTGGTACCGATACTACCTAAAGCAATTTTTTTATTTGTTTTTTTTTCAGCCTGTATTGTCCCACTGCTGGGCAAAGGCCTCCCTTCCCTCCTTCCAGACTGCTCGGTCTTCGGCTTTGGTGGCCCAGTGCTTGTCGTGCGAATTCAACTCGTCACCGCACCTTCGTCTGGGTCGACCCTGAGGTCGTTTGGATTTAGGAACCCAATCTGTGGTGACCTTTGCCCAGCGGTCGCTTGGCATGCGACAGACGTGTCCTGCCCAGTCCCATTTCAGCTGTCCGGCTTTGTGGCCTACATCAGCAATCTTGGTTTTGGAGCGTAATATCGTGTTCCTTATTCGGTCTGTTAATTTGACTCCCAAGATACTACGCTCCATTGCTCGCTGGCAAACCCCAAGCGCGGTCTTCTGGTCTTTCGTCAAAGACCAAGTCTGTGCACCGTATGTGAGGACGGGGAGAATGCACTCGTCCATGAGTTTACGTTAAAGGCATAGTGGGAGTTCGCCTTTCATGAAGTCTTTCATGGCCCAATAGCTCTTCCAGGCGTTAATTAAATGTTTTAATAATTAAACCTTTTTCTTACGTGTAGTTTATTCCCAGGAGTCGTTTGACTAACTTTCCTATCGGTGGTTCATCATTTCTACCCCAACATCCTTACCCTTTAGGATCCTTAGGTTTTACGACTATAAACACACTTGATATTCGGTTTTATTAGGTTAGGTTGGGTTGTTAACTTGCCTTCTTTTTCTTTGTTTGGAGTTTTTCTTTCAATTGGAGTCGTCCCACTGAATATGTTTTGTTGCCATTTGGCTCTGTATTTTTATCCCCACCTTACAAATTTAATTTAAATTACAATGTAGCTATTTATTCGACAAACCTTCTGTTTGCGTAATTATGACACGTTATCGGACTGATTGAATGATATTCACAAATATTCATTGTCTTGGGTACTGGTAGGAAGCCCGCCTGTTTGCCAATTGATTGGAATGAGTTTTGAATGACTTCAATTGTATGGCTTCACTTAAGGATGTTTTCATTCTATCCTTTTTTTCAACCAACTTCAAAAGAGGAGGTTCTCAATTCGATTGTTTTTTTTTAATGTTTGTTACGCTATTACTCCGCCAATTATGAACTGATTTTGATGATTTTTTTTTGTTTGGTAGGTAATACTTCAGATGTGGAATAAGAATTTCATAAGTTTTTTTTTATTTTTTTTTTTAATTTTTTTTTTTTCTTCATATGAATTTTGTCGAAATCGGTTCAATAGTTTGGTTTTTAAATCAAAATTACTAAAAAATTTAAATTAATGAAGATGTCATTGAGGTATTCGAAGCTGAAGTCGGTTGTCTTTACTTAAAGCGTATTATTATTACTAAATAATACAACGGTTTTTTTGACCACCATTATGCCTGTCGTGTATATGTATGAAGAGCACTAGCAGCACCCCGCGGTTCCTGGGAATAAAAGGCATTTGCGCTTGCGCAGCGACCCGAAGCGGGTCTTGACCTCCGACACAAGAGATAAAAGGTAGCATATATACTGTTCGAAGGTATAAGCTAGCTATCTCTATACCAAATTTCGTCCTAATCTTTTCAACCATTTTTGCGTCTCACATACAAAAATCTAAACATACAAACTTTTACATTTGTAATATTATTCTACAATCTATCAATTGTGTTGTAACAGAGAAAGTACTGGGTATGAAGAGATTTAACATGTGATATCTCAGGGTGACGAGCGCAGTGCAATGCGACGCAGGATTGTGTTCGCAAGTTCACAATTCTGGCACTGCTACTGTTAGTGGCAGGCGTGACGCTTACCACCAGGCGAACGTCCTGCCGTCACTTGAATGTATATAAAAAAATAAAATAACCACTTGTTATTATAATTTCTTTCTTTGGGAATTTCTAATACAAGTCGATAAATTATTAATATCTCTCTTGTTTTTGCTCTTATTTTCGCTATTCTCGTGACGTACCTAGTTAATGAATATAAAGACAAAGTATTTATAAACGTATGCTCATTTGAAAAGTATACTATAACTAGACCAACAATTTGATTTGAAATGAGTTCATTCAACAATGTAGACGAATATCACTTTCTGTCGGTTGGTAGCTTTATTTTTTTCCGCCATTTCGGTGAAATTCATAGTACGTCTGTATACGGACAAAAAGTATTTGATGATCAGTATTTTGTTAATGTTACGTAATGTGCTGTAAATTAATGCCTAATCTTTCTGCCGCTAAGGTTTTCCCGGTGGCCTTAGTGTGTAGCGAATCATAAAAGAAACGAGTCCAACTGCCCCGCGCCGCTGCGTCAGGCCGCGCTGGTTTTATTATGTAAAGCTCTTAACGATACCTCTCGGTTGTAAATCTTTCTACCAGTACCAGTTTTACTAGAGGTCGCATAGCCGCACAGACTTAATTACTAGTACCCACAGCAAATCATTGTACTCTCGAATCATTAATCGCCTGCAAAGTCCACAACGAAGACTCGTCATATCTTAGAGAGGACTGTACTACATGTCTTAGCCAGATAAGGAGGCCATGTATGCTTCAATTTGCAAATATTTACTCCTACTAGGTACACTCGCTAAAAGATTTTATTAGTCTGCACTGCATATGATTCATAGCTAGCGGTGCCGGAGGCGTCGTCGCGGCCGGGGTCGCACGGGCGGCGCGCCTCGTTACCGGCGGCGAACTCTGTTATCGGAACGAGGAGTTTTCGTTGCTTACTTTGTATCTCACTGTTGCATGGTAAACAAGCTCTGTTATTAGTCTGTTACTAACTAACTAACATTATTGCTCTTGTGCCTTGATTTTAAATGAGAATACTAAGAATAACTACTTATCTACTGTTCTGTGAGATGTGAAGGCTCTAGCCATATCTCAATAGCTCTAGCGTGGGCTAATCTATCGGTTATCGCCAGTACTTATTCCTATACTCCCGTTTGGGAGCTGAACCATTAGTCGCTTCATTGATAGATCATAGATAGATCTATTAAAGTCAAATTGAGATTTGTTAATTATACATTTTTACCAGGTTTTATATTTAAACCAAATTTTCGACTTAGGTATATAGCTTGGTTTCCCAAAGTAGTAAAGGGGTATCGCTGAAATATTTTTTTATGGGCACGCGGGCTTCTTACGAGAACATCTTGTTCGTATCATTATTTGTTACTATAAAAAAAACATTCAAAGAGCTAGTCGCGATAGTTAAGTTAATATATATTTTTTTTAAATTTAATACTGTTCATAAAAAAATTATCGGCTTAAAACCCGAGTCGGCTCAAGCTAAACAATAGGCATGATGACTACAATTTTTTTATTACCTCATAAAAAAGCTGAGCATCAACAGAGCCTATCAACGAAAACAAAATTAAAATTATTTTTAAATAAATAAGTTGCAAGTATTTTAATTTCAAGTTAGACAGAGAGCGCGCTATACTGAGCTATGACGTCAAGCCTCAGGCGCGGCATACAAATGCTATACTAACACGTGCTTTGCGAGAAAGGGATAGAGCATCCCCTCTCTATCCCCACCTAAAACTTTAAACGCTCATATCTCGGAGATTTATCAGCCAAAACAATTTATTTTTTCAGTATGTGTAATGTATTTAGTTATATTCATCACAAAACCTGTTATTTGTCATAAATTAAACATTAGGCCACACGCCTATTTTATTTTATATATTATAAGTGAAACAATTTCAAGAAAGCCTTAAAAGGCCGAGTACGGTATGTACTCGACCTGATTTTCTCGTGATGACGTTAATTTCTTTACTATTTCTGTTAAATTTTCCTACTTATGGCGAAAATGTCTATTTATTTGCAATATTTTTCGAACGCTTGTGTGCGTGTCAAAGAAAGTAATTACGTAACATTCACGCACACATTGTATGTTTTTCGGCTTAAAAAGTGTTTTCAAAATTTAAAAAAAAAACTGAACACACTATCACTCGTAAATGTTATTACTCTCAGCCGTTGAGTATCGGGTTAAACACTACCTTAACATAGTAATATTGTTACAATGTTCTATGTTGCTGAGTTCGCGTTCGTTGACATACAATTACAATATTGCGTTTATTACAACCGTAAATAATACGAAGTACGAACATAAAACGTACTTTCCGGTGAACGGCGCCCCTTGTAATGTAACATCATACACTGTCGCTTGTAACTCATTGTTGCTAACGTAAAGACCCTTTTACTGGTCCGTATCGTAAAGCTCAAATAGCTCGTAAGTTTTGCTCAAGAAATAAATAAAAAAAACAAAAAAAACAAAGTATTTTTTTAAACTAGCCTTTTAGAAGCTATTGTTTTAAGAAAGCTTTTTTGGTCATTAAAAAATAATTATAAATAAATAAATAAACATGGCCGCCTTCCAGCTCCATCATCAGATGAGCTCAATGCCATAATAATTCAAATTGGCAGAAAATATTTTCTATTGTTGAATTGCGACACATTTTTAATTAGGTAAACATGTGATATGCTTGGGGTTGATCGTCATTCGCCACACCAAAACGGCACGACTGGTCTACGATATTGAGCACGCTTGCCTGAAAGAACTGAACTGATTCACTTGCGTCACCCAGATTGTATCTATCGGAAAACAATTATAAAGCTACAAGAATTTTCCGGAAATGGCCGGGTCAATTTAGCTAATTCTTTTTTAAAGTTTTCGTTGATGTTCAAAAAAGGTTCTAATGAAGAGAAAAATTTCACAAAAATAACGATTTTCATTTTCAATACAAACTGATCATACCTAATTTTTTTGAGGAAAATACCTCCGTGCAAAGCCGCGGCAGGTCAGCTAGTATTGGATATAAATGATCGTTATGTTCTTATTACAGATGCTACATGAAAAGAAGCTCTGCATCCTGGGGCAGGAGCTGTCCAACCTGCAGGTGTTCGAGAGGCTGCTGCGGTTCAGCGGGAGTCATCTGGATCTGCTGCAGTGTCTGCAGGTAACACTGCACTACTCATTATTTTTATTGCCTCGCCGGAAAACTAACGATAAATCACACACACACACACACACACACACACACATCAGCCAGAAGACGTCCACTGCCGAATTTCACCCCCTTAACTTTGGGGGGGACATAATACCCACGCTTGGCAGGCGGCTTGGGGATCGCTTAATGGTCAGCGCTGTTAACCGAGAGGACGCTGCTGCCCGTCCTCCGGAGGTTCTGGATGCAGTTTTAGGACATACTTAGGGCCGTCATCCGGACAGTTCATACAACGATAAATCACAAATATTTAAATACCTTATACCTATACAAACTTTACTTGGATAAGTCTGTGTACTGCCAGGGCAGGCAGACCTACTCCCTTAGAAAACGCGTCTAAACGCAGCTATACCTATATTTACAAAAATTACAAATTCATTGCAAGCTAATTTGTACCTGACAGGGTGTCGATTTTCCGCTGCAGTGCTTGGCTCGTTGACGTCAGGCAATGTTCAACTATATTTAGACGCGTCTAAGGGAGTGAATCTTCTGTACCAAAGTACTATTATGTTATCTGTGGTACTGCTGCAATGGTTTTGGACGCGTTATTTCAAAACATCACGAAAGAGTCTTGTTATTTGCTTGTTATACAAAAGATACATCGAGCCATACGTGCTATATGTGGTGTCCAGAACGATGTCTCATGCGTAGAGCTATTTAGGGAACTTCAGATACTGCCCTTGCCATGTGAGTTTATTTACCAGATAGCCCTATTCACCCATGTAAACCTAGAAACGTTCCAACGTACGGGCGTTCACAGCACGTAAGCTTTACGAAGCAATAAAAAGAAAGACCAACTGGTAACCCCGACGCACCGTCTCGTCAAGTCGGAGAGGTCAGTGTATATTTTGGGGCCCGCGATCTACAACCGTATACCAGCTTCCATTCGGGATGCTCCTTCCACCGGGTGATTCAAAACCAAGCTCAGAGCGTGGTTGCAAGAGAATTTGTTTTATGACATTGAAGCTTATTTTAAAATAAGAGATTATTAACATATTTTTTATAATTATTATTTCATTTTATTGTGACATACTTAATGAAATTTGACGTGTAACTTTGGTGTTATCAATAAACTATTTGTATTTGTATTTTGTACAGACCATGTTTGAGAAAATAATATTAACTACAAAAGACCTTAGTTATTAATTAAATGAATATGAAACTGAATGTCGACACGCAGCACGTGGCGACACCTGGCCCAACGTGACGCCTGCCGTCGACGGCCGCTGCGCGGTTGGCTCCGCTATAAACAAACACCTTGCCGCGTGACCCGCTCCGCCGCCGTTTGCAAATTCTGTTTGTGTGGCTACACCTGTTGTTCTCATTATCCAGTGATCAACAAGCATCTATTTTTTGCTTATTTGGAACTATACTCTAGTTCTGAGAAGTGCTGAAAGCTGAAAGATTACCGTGCTTTCCTGGCCTAGCATAGGACGGCCCCTTACCTTCCTGGGTGACGTAAGAACCGTCTGAGGGAGAGGCGATGGTGGGTACCAGTATACGTCAAACCTCTAACTGGAGGTGTACTGACATTGACTTGGTGACTTTCAAGGGATGCAAACCATCCTACCCCCTCCCAAATGGTGGCAGAGAAAAATTCCACCAAATCGATTGCATTTTCAATCAAAGAGGGTTGACGGCAGACAGGTGGCCGGTCATAGAACCAAAGCCAAAACTATTACAGCATGATTAGTACTATAGATAATCATGGCGACGCTGTGTCGAACTCGCCTAATGGGGATAAGGGCAGGAAGATGATGAATTGATGATGAATCTAGTACTGAGAACAGTGAGAACCCTCTATCAGTTTGTACAGTTGGATATGTACTGTGTTTGTTAATACGTATTCTATTTAATGTAGATTCTGTGTCATACAGATGTATATAATACGCTTTTAAAGAAAAACCGACTTTAATTTCAACTACCTGGACTGGATGACATCTTCATATTTTCCAGTTATTTTGATTTATTCCAGTAATGTTGCTTTAAAAACCGATAAAAAAAAAATGGGACCACCTCTGAAGTATCACGTACCAAACAAATAAGATTTATCAAAATCCATTCATAAGTCATTCATCAATCAAGTCTCTAGTAGCTTCGACAGTATATAGATGGAATGTGTTTCCAGGCGGTGATCGAGCACGGCGATCAGCTGTCCGCTGAGCTGGCTTCCAGCTACGCGGCGAGCTGCAAGGAGGGCGGCTCGCCCCAGGACGACCTCATACACCTCGGACTCAGACTAGGTAAACCATATGCGTATCATGGCCTGCCATTGGGATGGAACCGGAAAAGATTACGCGTTAAAGAGAAAAACAATAATCATTAAACTAATGGGTAAACCCATATTGAAAACCAATAATCCGTTCAAAGTTACCAGATATTTAAGTTTTTACCTAAATATTTGAATAGGTACCGGTGCGGCGCTCGGCCTTTCTGTTTCCTATAAGAGAGTGAAAGCTCTATACACGAAAATTACTCGGATTTTGTTAAAAGTATTATGTATACCAGATTTTACTTTCTTTTAAATCATGGTACTCTTGTCGAACTTGTCGAAGTGTGTGAACGATAAAGGAACTTCAAAACAGTACGAGTATGTGTCTTTGTCTACTTACGTAAGATGTTTAAATACTTTGCTCCAATCCAACGTTGCGTGCGGCGAACTCCTAACCACTCGTACGGAGATGTTTTAAAAACCATTCTAGACTAGTTCTAGTTTTGTTTGTATCATTGTAACCGAGACGAAGCGACGACCGTCCAAACGTGATGTTTCTGAAAGCAAGTTTTGCATAACTGGTTCTTAAATTGCTATATACCATTTATCTCTAAACGATACGAAAGCGGAAATACACAAGAGATAAATGGTATATAGTAATTTGGGTTAAAATGAACTTCCATAAAGTAACGCCTGTATCAATAACATATCTACTTTTGTGTGCAAACTAAGCTCATCTGGACCTTGTCCAAGGATTACTATCTAACCTATTACCAAAGACCTATACATATATATCGATGCCTATTACCTACTTCATGAGTATACTATTACTGATTATTCCCTAAATCTCTAGTTAGAAGTACCACCTATAGTCACCGCGTTACCAACTGAGTCGTGCGGCCATAAATCATTGCACTATGTCTATCTCGCTCGCACTTGTGGGCACGCTCGCACTATGTCTATCTCGCTCGCACTCGCACTATCCTTATTGACGTTTATGGCCCTACGACTCAGTTGGTAACGCGGTGACTATAGTAGTTAGCTTTTTATGGCGCTTAGGATGGCGAAAAAAAACGGAATAATTCGCCAGAGAATTAGTCATCGTATATGAAGTTACAAGTGACAGTGGGCTGGTCATATCTGTTGCAGGACAATAATCGCTGGGGTAGGGCTGCTGGGTTTTCTAGAGTGGAGACCACGAAGCATAAAATGAAGTGGATGGTATACGTAGGGCAGCGGACAGTGGTTGGAAGCGGAAAATCGAAGATCGAACCGAGGATCGGGCTGAGAGGCGCGCCTTGGAAGAGGCCTTTGTCCGGCAGTGAACTTATGATAGGCTGATTTTGGTGATGATGATCTTCAGGATGAACGTGGCCACTTGTTCGGCTATCAGCTCTCTTTCTCTTCCTAGTTCAAGTTAAGGTTCTCTGAAAGCTGAGTGGGTGTGAGGGGGAGTGAGCTGTTACACCCTAGAATCAGATGTTAGTTGCCATGTTCCATGCCATGCCGCCATTTTGTTGTTCATGTCTCTCATGGCATGCTGCATGTTCCAGGTGGTTTTCTGAATGAGGCGGGCTGGTACGCGGACGCGGAGCGCGTCCTCATCCGCTGCCGGGACCTGTGCCAGGCACAGCCGCAGAACACATATCACAAGCGACTCACGCTCGAGTGCTGCCACAGGTAACTGAACTTTTTATCCGACTTCAAAAAAGGAGGAATACGATTAGTAGCAGCGGTACCACTAAAACAGTTTGTAAACTGTAACATTATCTTTTTAGATTACTGAACACACAGTCCGCGTACTGCTGTTTCCCGGCCGCGGCGGAGACCTACGCCCTGGTGCTGCGGCTGCTGGACCTCAGCGAGGAGGAGGCGCGGAGCGAGCGCGTCACGCTGCCGGCCGCGCTCGGCCGCGCCGCCTCGTGCGCCGTCGCCGTGCAGACCGAGCCCGTCGATGAGATCGAACTGCGGTCAGTATGCACGCAGCATACTATCCGAGGACACGTACTGGACCTGGGTATGTCCTAAAACTGCATCCAGAACCACCGGGGGACGGGCAGCAGCGTCCTCTCAGTTAACAGTGGTAATCATTATGCGATCCCCAAGCCGCCTGCCAAACGTGGGGATTATGGCAACCCCTCCCTAATAACGGGGAGGCCTTCGTCCAGCAGTGGACGTGTTCCGGGTGGTGATGTGTACACGTACTGTCTCCAGCACCAGTGACAATGCCAGATCAAAGAGGAGGTGCCGCGGTGCTTATCATATTTAATGTGCGGTCACGGGGTGTCGCGTCAATATGTGTGTGTGACCAGCGACAATGATAAGATGAATGGACGGGAAATAAGCGCACGGATTTTGAAGACTATATGTTGAGCGCCGGCTCTCCACTCGCTTCAGCCATACTCTGCCTTTGCGACATGCGAGCCGTACGATACGACAATACAAACTTCTAATACATGTACATGTGTTCTCTTTTTGTCATGCAGTAATTAGATACTCTATCTGTATTTTCCTAGGTACTTTTAGCTAGGTATGCTTGATTGTGTTGTATTGTTAATTTTGATCGATTTGCAAGCGCTGGGCCCGTCCATTCCATTATCACCGTCGCTGTGTGTGACGGCGTTGAATTTCAGTCTCAGCACACCATTGATCTCGTCTGGACCTATCTATGCTTAGCTATATGTAGCATAGCTATCTATGCATAGCTAGCCTAGTACCTAGCCGCGACTTAACGAATTTGAATCAGGCGCGCGCTCCATATCATTCGGTGTTCAAGTTGCGATTTTATTCCGTGTGTTTTGTACGAAATTGAAATGCTATTGAAAAACGTCCGTGCCATGTCCGCGTTGGCGCCAGATTCTATGTGGCTTGCGCCTTATGAGACACGTCAGATAGTTTGTTAGGAGCTTTATATGAGTGAGAGATAGTACTGTCGGTCGTAACCGGCAGTGTAGTGCGGTGGTCCTTCCATTCATCATCGTCATCACCCCTTCCCTTACTACCTCCACATTTTTTTCTTCTTTTTTTTTACTTGGTGTTTGCCGGTGTGTCAGGCTGTCTGCGCTGGGTCGCGAGGCGGGGTCGGGTGGCGGGTGCGAGCCGCGCGGCGTGTGGGGTTGCGGCGAGCTGGCCGTGCGCCTCTGCAAGGAGCTGAGCGGGCTGTTCTTCGTGCGCTGCGACTACTCGCTGGCGCACGCGTGGGCGGCGCGCGCGCTGCGCCTGCTGCGCGCGCACCACCCGCCCGCGCTGCAGGTCGACGTCATGCGCGCCTGCGCCAAGGTACACTCTAACCTAACCTACCTACTACACGGTATATACACTTACCGGTACATATACGTCACGCGCGTCGCACACGCAAACACGATCCTAGAAATCGCCCCTTTGCACCATCTTTTTAATGCAAGTGACGAGACGAGCGAGAAGTTCGCTTGGTGGTAAGCATCACGCCTGCCAATAACAGTACTAGTACTAGAATTGTGAACTTGCGAACAAAATCTTGCGCCGCACTGCACTGCGCTCGTCGCAGGACGCTGCTGCCCGTCCTCCAGTGGTACTTGATGGAGTTTTAGGACATTATTATTATTATAGCCCTTTCTGCTGTGGCTTGTCAAATTATCGCTTTTGAAAGTGTTGAATGTCCGACATTTCCTATTTGATTATTTAAATGTCCAATATATTTTTAGTTTTGACATCGGCTATTCAGCTTTCTCTGGTTTATGTTTTTCCCCAGCTTGCCTTCCGGCATACTTCCTGGGACTTCCATTCCTTCCTTTTTGGTGTCAGTTGTTTCCAATTTGTTCCAGCTTCTTTTTTAATGTCATCCTCCCATCTTGCTTGCTGTCCTTCTTTGCTTCTTTTTCTCTTGGGTACCATTCTAATATGTCTCTATTCCATTTTCCTTGCTTAACCCTTAGCATATGACCATCCCAACGCCACTTTTGTTGCTTTATTACATATGATACGTTTTTAGTCTTTGTCTTCTCTTATATTTTCTTTAGGACATACGGAGATCCAAACATTATATTGTATACCGGCAAACTCACCTGAGAACCAGCTTCAAGCTATATTATGTACAATAGGCTAGATGACTGGTTTTTTATTATTGCCCTATTAAAATGTGGCCCACAAATATAGCTAATTAATGAAAAGAAAATTAAAATCTGATCAAAAATAAGCAACTTATAAGCATTTTAATATCATGCTAGACAGAGAGGTGAAACAGCAAATCGTGACGTCACTTCTCAGTACGCCATATAAATTATATTCTGACAAGTAAGGCGTGACGTCATTTATTGTTTTGTGGGAAAGGTACAGAGTTGTCTCTAACAAAAACTTTAAACGCTCATATATCAGAACATTATTAACCGATTTAAATAATGTTTTCAATTACCATACTATATTTACTTAAATTCTTCATCAAAGCTATTGGTTTCAACGATTTAAACATCAGTCATCTAGCCTATTGTATGTAATGTTCAATATAATATAAATGAAAATGTTTAGAAAGGTGTCGACCACCTAGGTAGGGTGTCAAGTATCGTTTGTTGTGTGGGTGTGTGAAGGCTCGGCGTGGTGTTCCAGGCGAGCGTGGTGAAGCGTCGGTTCGGCGCGGCGGGCTGGGCGGCGCGCGCGGCCGTGGGCGCGGCGCGCGCCGCCTTCGGACCGAAGCACCCGCGGTACGCCGGCGCGCTGCTCGACTTCGGCTTCTACCTGCTCAACATCGACAGCATCGTGCACAGCGTCGCCGTATACGAGGTCTCATACACACAGAAACATACACATACCAAAAACTACATAAACACCAATATTACACCAGTTGATAAACAATCCATTTTACAAATTAGCTGAATAATGTCAATGAATATTTTTTATATGAAGTATTTTACACTTTGGGTATTTCTATGTTTTTCAACGCATAAACGCTTTAGTTGATAGCTTAAACGGTTTGATAATTATGACAGGTAAGGCAGAGACTTCTGTAGCTTAATTGGCAAAGCAGACGGGACGGAAACCCAGAGATTCGAGATTTCGTATGCAAGTTCAAGTCCTGCCAGAGGTCATATTTTTTCTTACTGTTTACGCTTTAAAAACAATGTCAATGAAACACTGTTTTAAACTATCACGGTTGTTTACTAATAATAGAACTTTAATGTCAATGAAGCTCTCGGAATCCTCGTTTTTGTGTACCTAAGAAACAAACATTGTTCATACAATGATGAATTAAAAATATTACAATTAATAATCATAAATTTAATTAATAAATGACTGACCTGTAGCATTCAAAGTTTTTTGCGACCAAAAAATATTTCTGAATTCAAATCATTATCGGTTTTTCAGTTTGCAGTTCTTTGGGAAAACATTGTCGAATTCTCGCGTTTTATATCCCGCCATACATCGTCAAAAAGCTTTACAAAACTCGGCAAAATAAACGTTTAAAATACTGTCGAGTTATAAATGGTGTAACTAACCCGACTTTGTTTTATTATATTAACCGTCTAATGCATAAAACATTAAAACGTATTTCAAAGTACTTATAGTACATTTTAGCTCTCTGATTTCAAACCTATTTTAGTTAAGAAGTATTTTGTTTTGTTTTTCAAACTCAATTCGTAATTCCGAAAGAAATTGACAATACACTTTTTAACTAAAATAGGTTTTAAATACGTTTTAGTGTTTTATGCCAACTGCCAACCTCTTCACAATATATCTGCGTAAATGTGACCGCATCTGCCGCTCTAGAATAGGTTTGTTTAGCCACGAGCGCAAATGTACTTTGGACGCTACATAAATCATCTCTTGTAGATGGAAAAGGGCCAATGATGATGATGAGTGTTTTATGCGTACGACGGTAAAGAAGATTATAGTTCGTCGACATTACACAACATTACGTCATATTTTATAGACCATCCACCTTAACAAAAAATTACATTGACGCTCTGTGCTCTGTTTATGAGCATCGAAACTAGGCGGCCCAAGAGCGCCACCTATAAGAAGGTGAACGTGGAGTTTTGGCGGGAACACGGAAAAATCATGTCGTTGCTTTCTATTATTTACTTAAACATCGCGAATTAATGATTAAAAATGGTGGTGTTTTATTCGTTGAGTGTTGAATTACATGCACGAGTGTGGGCAAGTGATATAATGTGGTGAAACATGTCTTTTCGAATTGTTTTAAAAACTCCGTAGAAGCTCATAGTAAAGTCGCCACCACTTTACTAGGGCATGACTTGGACTGGACCATGACTAATTTCGTGTGACTGACTGTGATTTCATGACATATTTGACTTGATTTTAATAAAAATCTTGAAAATTCATAAACTTGACACTGGCAGAGTGCACAACGTGCGACGCCAAGATCTAAAAAAATAAATATAAGATGAACGTGTTTGTCAAGTTTGTACCTGACGCGACAGGAGGCGCTGGGCGTGCTGCGCGCGGTGTTCGGGCGCAGCAGCCTGCACGTGGCGGCGGCGCAGGAGGACCTCGCGTACGCGCTCTACGTGCTGGAGTACTCCTCGGGCCGGTTCTACAAGGCGCGCGACAACGCCGAGCGCGCCATACGCATCATAGAGGTACTTGCTCACTAATATAATGTGCTCAATGGGCAAATTTCTGACAGCCAATTAAAAAAAAAATACAACGTGTAGCAGAAAGGTTCAACAATAAGGTTCAACAAAACACAGTAATGCTTGCGTGTTACTGCTTGGCTATTGTTGAACAACAAGTTTTCTTTTAAATGAATCAGATTATTTTTCAAAATTCTATTCGGTTACTCGGCTTCTATAGGGTTTTCCCCTTCATGTAGTTTTTTTTTTTAAATCTGAACATTTACGTTCTTAAATCATTAAGCGATGTGTTTAAAAATACACCTTTTACTTACTATTGGCATTGGTCGCCCCCTTAAAGGAGTTGTGAGTTAGAGGAGGTGGAGGTGGAGGTGGAGTGAGTGTGTAACGTTGTTCCCCGTATTTGCAGAACCTGGTCCCGTCGGACCACCTGCTGCTGGCGTCCGCGAAGCGCGTCAAGGCGCTCATCCTGGAAGAGATCGCGCTCGACACGCCCGCCGCGCAGGGCAGCACCACCTCACGTCAGTCTCCATCCATCCATTGTCACTTATTATTGACACTTTTTTTTTGTCTATACGATCAAGATTTTGGCCTGGCGGTACGCGTCACGCTTGCCACTAACAGTACAGTGCCAGAATTGTGAACTTGCTAACACAATACAAATTTATTTATTTTGACACAAATCAAGGTAATCAAGTAGGACTCTACTGCGGAGTCCGCCTGGGGAAGTACCACACCTTTGCCAGTAGTGTGCAAGCATTACTGTGTTCCGGTTTGAAGGGCAATGTTACCAGAGAAATTACTGGGTATGAACAGATTTAACATCTAATATCTCAGGGTGACGAGCGCAGTGCGGTGCAGGATTGTGTTCGCAAGTTCACAATTCTAGCACTGCTACTGTTAGTGGCAGGCGTGACGCTTACCACCAGGCGAACGTCGTGCTCTTCTCGTCACTTGATAGTATAACAAAAGAAGATTCCTGGTGTCGGGTGCTAGTAGCGTACTGTCCGCAGAGCCGGCGCTGCTGGAGGAGGCGGAGGCGCTGCACCGCGCGGCGCTGGCGCTGTCCATGATGTCGTTCGGCGAGAAGAACGTGCAGACCGCCAAGCACTACGGCAACCTGGGCCGCCTCTACCAGAGCATGCAGAAGTTCCACGTCAGTACACTACATGACACCATGATCCGATGTAACGAGCTCTGCTGCTCCGGGAGTGGCACTTGCTTGCGTCACTCCAGCTGCCACTTTATGCCAACAAAATTTGATAATTGGGAATCAAATCTGTTAATAATTTATTTATAAAATACACATCATCATCAGCCCGGAGACGTCCACTGCTGAACGAAGGCCTCCCTCTTAGCCCGCCACACTGTACGACAACCTGCCATTTGCATCCACCGGTTGCCCGCGACTTTTACAATGTCTTCGGTCCACTGAGTGGGAGATCTACCTACGCTGCGTCAAAAAAATACACAAATCATTTCAATTGTCATTTCGTGTCCGTTCAAGCGAAATGATTCAAGTTAAACACGAATTAACATAGTTTCAACCAAAATCACATCACGTAATATACGGAGAACGGGGAGTTATGATTTCACGCTACTAGTAATTTCACGTCGAAGACGTAGGCTTGCGTCACCCACGTGACCTTTGTCACTCGGGAGTATCATACCTGGCGGAGTATATTATTATACCATGCATAACACTAAGACTATCCCACCCATCCGCCAGAAAAACGTCCACTGCTGGATGAACGCCTCCTCCTTAACAGGGAGGTGTTGCCATAATCCCCACGCTTGGCAGGCGGCTTGGGGATCGCAGAATGGTCACCACCGTTAACCGAGAGGTCGCTGCCGCCCTCCGGTGACACTGGATGCAGTTTTAGAACATACCCAGGTCCACTACACTATACTTACTGCTTACTCGTATTACATATGCGAAAGTGTGGGGTTTTTCCTTCTCGCTGCATCGGAACAATGGATCGTCCTGGCTTTTTAACCGGCATCAAAAAAGAAGGAGGGTTTTGTTTCACCCTCAATAGGCATGATGGCTAAATTTTTTTATTACCTCATAAAAAAGCTGATCATCAATAGAGCTTATCAACGAAAATAAAATTTTAAATAATTCAAAAATAAATAAGTTCTAAGTATTTTAATTTCAAGCTAGACAGAGAGCGCGCTATACTGAGCTATGACGTCAAGCCTCAGGCGCGGCATACAAATGCTATACTAAACACGTGCTTTGCGAGAAAGGGATAGAGCATCCCCTCTCTATCCCCACCTAAAACTTTAAACGCTCATATCTCAGAGATTTATCAGCCAATACAATTTATATTTCAGCGTGTGTAATGTATTTAGTTATATTCATCACTAAGCCTGTTATTTGTCATAAATTAAGCAGTAGGCCACATGCCTATTGTGGACCGATTTTGAAAAGATGGGTATACTCTCGAGGTGGTCCTATATTAGATTGAAGTCGGTTGTGTTTTTTTTAAGTTACTTGTTACCATCACACAAATATTATAATTGCGAGTTTGTCGGTATGTATGTGTGTGTGTTTATTATCTCTTCACGCCAAAACGGCTAAACGGATTTGGATGAAACTCTGAATGGAGACAGCTTATTTTCTGTACTAACATATTTGTTATTATCATCATGATTACCGTTTTTCATTATCACGCGGGTGAAACCGCGGAGTGCGGCTAGTAAATAAATGAAATACTTTCTCTTTGATCTGTAGAACAAACAAAACTCCAATTTACCTCTCGATAATATTAGTGTAGGATTGTAGACGTAGTTGTAAGATGTGGTTGCGTGTCCCCAGGACGCGGAGATGATGCACCTGAAGGCGATCGCCATAAAGGAGGAGCTGCTAGGGCCGGACGACTACGAGGTGGGCCTGAGCACGGGCCACCTGGCCTCGCTCTACAACTACCACATGAACATGCACCAGCAGGCCGAGAGGCTCTACCTGCGCTCCATCTCCATCAGTGAGTCTACCTGCTCGACTCGACCCCGTACCAGTCCGACCAGATTATAACCAATGACTGCTTTAACCCCCTGTATACATAACTTTAAATTAAAGCTCGACTGGAAGCACATTTTTTGTCTTGTGTATTTTGGTTACGTTTGGTTTGATGTTGTGAAGCTGCCTGCAATATGCACATAGATCTCAAAATCTAAACTCTATTCTTTAAAGCTAAACTCAGTTTGTATATAGAGTTTAACTAGGAGTGAAGGAGTCCCGAGTGCTAGGACAACTCTGTTGTATAAAGCTGCGGTTATTGTATGTATACGTGACGTGCAGGCCTGAAGCTGTTCGGCGAGCGGTACTCGGGCCTGGAGTACGACTACCGCGGGCTGGTGCACGTGTTCACGCAGCTCAAGCAGCACGACCGCGCCGAGCACTACCTCTACCTGCTGCAGCACTGGTCAGGTACGACAGCACACCACACATCTTGTAACCAGGATTACCCTGTCCTAAAACTGCACCCAGATCCACCGGAGAGTTTTGGCGGGAACACGGAAAAATCATGTCGTTGCATTCTATTATTTTCTTAAACTTGTGTTTTTTCGCGAATTAATGATTTAAAATGGTGGTGTTTTTTTCATTGAGTGTTGAATTACTTGCACGAGTGTGGGCAAGTGATATAATGTGGTGAAACATGCCTTTTCGTGTTGTTTTCAAAACTCCGTAGAAGCTCATATTAAGTCGCCACAACTTTACTAGGGCATGACTTGGACTCGACTATGACTGGTTTCGTGTGACTGACTGTGATTTAATGACATATTTGACTTGATTTTAATAAAAGATACCTGAAAATTGATAAACTTGACACTGGCAAAATGCACAACGTGCGATGCCAAAAACTAAGTTTTTTAAAAAAAAAAAACCACCGGAACATGGGCAGCAGCGTCCTGTCAGTTAACGGTGGTGAGCGTTCTGCGATCCCCAAGCCGCCTGCCAAGCGTGGGGATTATGGCACGCTGACTTAGTTACATGTTGGTAGATTCACACACTAATGAATGTCTTTTTTTAAAATTCGGAATAGGTTTCCGTTTGACTACACCATGCCTGGTGGTAGGTTAAGATAATTTGATTTATTTTGACGTATCTATTGTTATGTTATTAAACCTTAAACAGGTAGAAAAATTATGACCTCCGGCAGGACTCGAACCTGCATACGAGCAGTCTCTATGGGTTTCCGTCCCAACTGTTTTGCCAATTAAGCTACAGAAGTCTCTGACTTAGATGCCAAATTCTATTCTAGTTAATTTCTATTGTTTTTATATTTATTATTTGCTGTGTAATTTTATATAATTATCTAATTAAAATTTATGATTTATTTAAATAATTCATTGATAGTATGATGAGTGCGAATTGTTTTTTTTTTAACCTAACATGTAACTACTTATGGACTTATGTCTGAAATAAATGAATATAAAAGAAGTAACCTATCTATAACTATAAAAGGCTTTGTCCTGACTGACTGACTGACTGACTGACTGACTGACATATAGACAACGTACAGCCCAAACCGCTAAACGTAGAGACTTGAAATTTGGAGGGTATGTTTTTGGAGAGGTGTAAACGCCCACTAAGAAAGGATTTTTCGAAAATCAACCCCGAAGGGGGTTAAATGGGGTGTTAAAGTTTGTATGAAACTTTTTATTCTCTGGTTCGATTGATACAAAACTTGGTATACATATTCTACTATAAAAATAAGAAGATACGGGTGTCACAGTTTTTTCAAAATCAGCTCCCGTTAGTATAAAAAAAAACGAAGTTTTATTGATAGTACGTTTGTTTCTCCTTAACTTTGTAACGGCTGTACATATTCAAATGAAATTTGGTATAGGGATGGGGATAGATGTGGGGATGGGGGTGGGGGTGGGGGTGGCGATGATACTGGGAACGGAGACGGGACGGAGATAGGCATGTTAATATTAAGATTACAATTGGTATCGGGATGGGGATGGGGATGGGGATGGGGATGGGGTGGGACGGGGTGGGGATAAGGATGGGGTGGGGATTTGGTGGGGATGGGATGTGGATGTGGATGAGGCTGGGAACGGGGATGGGCGTGTCCATATTAAGATGAAAGTTGAAATCGGGATGGGGGTGGGGATGGGATGTGGTGAGGATGGGGTTCGGGATGGGGATGAGGGAGGGAACGGGGATGGTGACGGGGATGGTGACGGGGATGGGCGTGTTCATATTAAAATTACATTTGGTATCGGGATGGGGATGGGGAAGGGGCCGCTTATAGGGATGAGGCTGGGAATGGGGACGGGGATGGGCGTATTTATTGGTCGGCTGAACAGATGGAGCTGCATTTTTGGATAGGTAGTTATAGCATAAGGTTCGGAAACGGACATAGGCTATTTTTTTGTAGGTCCACGCAGACGACTGTTTGACGGACATAATTATTATAGATACTGTACAGCCTAAGCTGCTAAATTATTTTTTAATCTATAACTATAAAAGGCTATGTCCTGACTGACTGACTGACTGACTGACTGACTGACATATAGACAACGTACAGCCCAAACCGCTAAACGTAGAGACTTGAAATTTGGAGGGTATGTTTTTGGAGAGGTGTAAACGCCCACTAAGAAAGGATTTTTCGAAAATCAACCCCGAAGGGGGTTAAATGGGGTGTTAAAGTTTGTATGAAACTTTTTATTCTCTGGTTCGATTGATACAAAACTTGGTATACATATTCTACTATAAAAATAAGAAGATACGGGTGTCACAGTTCTTTCAAAATCAGCTCCCGTTAGTATTAAAAAAAACTATGTTTTAGTGATAGTACGTTTGTTTCTCCTTAACTTTGTAACGGCTGTACATATTAAAATGAAATTTGGTATAGGGATGGGGATAGATGTGGGGATGGGGGTGGGGGTGGGGATGATACTGGGAACGGAGACGGGACGGAGATCGGCATGTTAATATTAAGATTACAATTGGTATCGGGATGGGGATGGGGATGGGGTGGGGATGGGGATGGGATGGGATGGGGATGGGATGGGATGGGGATGGGTGGGGATTTGGTGGGGACAGGCGGGGATGGGATGCGGATGTGGATGAGGCTGGGAACGGGGATGGCCGTGTCCATATTAAGATGAAAGTTGAAATCGGGATGGGGGTGGGGATGGGATGGGATTCGGGATGGGGATGAGAGAGGGAACGGGGATGTGGACGGGGATGGGCGTGTTCATATTAAAATGACATTTGGTATCGGGATGGGGATGGGGAAGGGGGCGCTTATAGGGATGAGGCTGGGAATGGGGACGGGGATGGGCGTATTTATTGGTCGGCTGAACAGATGGAGCTGCATTTTTGGATAGGTAGTTATAGCATAAGGTTCGGAAACGGACATACACTATTTTTTTGTAGGTCCACGCAGACGACTGTTTGACGGACATAATTATTATAGATACTGTACAGCCTAAGCTGCTAAATTAATTTTTAATATTAAATTAACTTACTTTTAAACGCCTAAACTAAATTTTGAGTGGTGTAAACTTACACTCAGCTCAAGCTGTGGTAGCTTCAGTGAGATCAAGCTCGACTCACATTCTTGGGGTCGCGGGTTCGAACCCGGGCGAGCCCGTTCCAATTAGTTCTTTGAAACTTACGCATGGATAATACCACTGGCTTTTCGGTGAAGGAAAACATCATGAGGAAACCTTCATATTTCAGGAGAAGAAATACGATAGTGTATGTGAATCCGCCAACCTGCACTGGGCCAGCGTAGTGAATATGGCCCAATCAGGGTAGGCCGATATACCATTAGTGTTAAGGGCTGATGCAGAGAAACGCACACTCAGCAACGATTTTGAAAAATTCGCAAGGGGTTCAATGTATCATTAAAATACCATTTTGCCGAAACCATTCATTTAAGGCTGTTAAGTTTTTGACTTAAGAGATAAGATAAAATAAACATAAACATGTTTCAGAATTTTCAAACAATTTCAAAACTGGAAGGCCACGGGTCAGTTTTTCATTTGAAAAAAAATGTTATATTTATAGATTAGATAATCGAGTGTTTATGCGTAAGAAGATAAATATTTTAAACACATTTACTTGATCCGGTGCACGCACCAAGCACAGCGCTTTCGAAACGTCCATCCCGCGTCGGCTCAGATACGTTAAAACCCGAGTATGACGCGCTGTACCTCGAGCGCGCCCCACTCCAACCCACACCGAGTCTACCTAAGCGATCAGTGCAGCACTGTATTTTATCGAAGTTTCGTAATTCTTGCGATATTTTGGTAATCTTTTTACGTTCTTTGTTATCATACTTTTTCTGCTTAAGCTTATTTCATTTCATTGACTCTGTTGATACGGTATGCAATAATGATGATGCTGTAAACTATCCAGTTGAGTTTTTAAATTCATTAAGACCAGCGGGGCTACCATATCAGAGGCTTATCCTGAAGAAAGGTATACCCGTCATGCTCCTTCGGAATTTAAGACCACCCAAATTGTGTAATGGAACCAGGTTACAAGTAAAAATGCTGCATCGTAATCTGGTTGAGGCCATCATTTTGACTGGGTGTGCCCATGGCGAAACAGTGTTTGTGCCGCGTATTCCCATGATTCCCAGTGACTTACCTTATGACTCTAAAAGGCTTCAATTTCCTCTAAAAGTTTGTTTTGCCATGACCATCAATAAGGCTCAGGGTCAAACTTTAAAATACGCTGGTATTGATTTAAGGCAGGACTGTTTTTCGCATGGTCAGTTCTATGTGGCTTGCTCGCGAGTTAGCTCCCCTGAAAGCCTGGCTATTTTAGCACCTTCCAACAAAAAAATCAAAAACGTTGTCTACAAAGAAATATTGTAATCTTTCGGGTCAAAGGCCCCGGCAACTATAGCGTCATTAGCAGACATTTTTAGGGTTCCGTAGTACTACGAGGAATTCTTATAAGTTTGTCATGTCCATCTGTCTGTCTGTTTAAAATTCAACAAGACGGCTTTGTTTTGAAGTAAGTATTGCAAACGCGACATGCCAAATTTGGTCATCCTCAAGAAAACTTAAAGACTTGCAAGCGGCTTGGAAAAAATGCAATAATACACGTATTTTAGTGATTCAATTGAGTTGGGCCCCGATTTAACCGAATTCCAGTATTCAACATTACTACGCGGGCAAAGCCGCGGGCAAAAGCTAGTTTACTATATATTTGAAGATACCCATATTGTACGTTACGGGAAACAGACTCCGGCAGAGAATTCCACAACCTCGCAGTACGAATAAAAAATGTGGAATCGAAAATTCGCTTTTCTTAATTTTTTTTTTTGTTTTTTTTTATCGTCTTCTGGCGTGTACATGTTTCCTCACGATGTAATCCTTCACCGAAAAGCCAGTGATATTCAAATCCGTATATGAATTGTAATGAACTCATTAGTAAGGGTCCGGGAATTGATTTGACTCGTGTGGAAGACTTCCCACTCCACTCTTTTCGGCCTTTTTACACCATTTACAGGTTGCCTTTTGTCTTCTTGCCTGCAGCCTTGGCCGTTCTTGATTAAATTTGGCATAGATATAACCGAAACCCTGGAAAATGATACAGGCAACCTACATAGCCGAAAGTCTTGAAAATAACACAGGCTACATAGCCAAAACTGTAAAAAGGACATAAACTTCATTTAATCCATTTAATTATTATCATCACCGTATTTAACTAAATACCGCGAGGTACAGCTAGATATTTAGTAAAGCCTCCACGCTGAAACTCACGTTTGTTGTCGACAGAGCTGAGGGAGCAGTCGAAGGCGGAGCCGCAGCCGGTGCTCGGGCAGGAGGACATCATTCCGCTGGAAGAGCTGCAAGCGAAGTTCTTCGGGAACGACTGAGCCCGGGCTGCCCCCGCCCCCCGCCCTGCGAGCACCTGCCCTCTCCCCCCTCCCTGCGTCTGTCCTCGCCAATAGTACATTACTGTCGCGGCAGTAAACGAGCCATGTCTTGGACAAACTTAACAAATCTGCTTCAACAAATACATAGACAATATTTATGTAATTTTAGCACCAGCGAATGTTTCATAAAGAGGCCATTGCAGTGATGCCCCGGACTTTTTGTTACTCAAAGTTCTGTGTACCGCTGACAGGGTCATGGGCAGACTAGCGCTTACCATCACGAGAGCGTGGAACGTAGGCATGGCAATGGACATCATTTTCTGATATGGCTCACATTTACATCTCTTTTACTCCGCAGTGAAACAGCCATAATGAAGTAAATGCATGCATGAAAGAGAAAGATTTATCCTATTTCCCTTTGTCGTTGTAACTGGTTGACTCTGGCTTTGGTCTTTGGCTCGGCCTGGTTGAATTTTTATATTGAAAGTGTGGTGTCAAACACGAAACTAAGTGTTATTCTCGAAAGTCTGACAGAAAAAGTATCGTATTTAGAGAGGTGACTGGGGGAGGGTGCCGTGCGGCGGGCGACGCCAATCAGATGCTATTCGACAACATTTCTTACGAGACCGAGTGAATGTTTCTTGTCTGTGTACTGTTATGTTGTTTTGTAAGTATTTTAAAAGTAACAGCGTTTGCTGTGCAACATACTATTGCATAAGACGTGAACGTCTCGCTGCTGGGAATTGACCCACCCTTGAAGGCTGATTGGGCCAAATTCCGCCACCCTGGCCCGGTGTGTGAGTTGGCGCATTCACATACCATTTAATGTCTTCTTCGGCCGTTCTTTAGGTTGTCCCTAAGGTTTCCTCGGGATATTATCTTTCTGTATTTTTTTTTTTTGAGATTTATGTTTTTTTTCTTAAGAGACTTGTTGATAGCACAAACAGTAATAGTGTTCAACTTCGAGATAAAGTTTGAGTTATGAAAAAAATTGCAACAGTTTACTTATATCGAGCGACACTGGCTTCAATCGCTGTAGTCAACAACAATAACAATAATCAACAATCTTGTTTAGTTTCAAAAAAGGACAAACGTTCATGGCCCTCATTCAGTGTCTTAACACTTTCTTCGCAACTGCTTTCTACATTTTTATCGCATTTTACAGAACGAATAAATAATTTTATGTCCGACAATGAAAGTTTTAACCATAACCTGCTCAATATAATTTCATTAAATAGCTTCAGGACTTTAAAATGCTTGTATGATAAAATGTTTTTCTTTAACTGGTTTTCATTGTATACAATGTAGGCATCTGTGTTATGGCATGACCTCATTAGTAAATAGTTCTTGTAATTATATTCGTATTAATCTAAGTTTTAAAGCTTATCTGTAGAACTGAGAGTAACGAAAGCTTTTTAGTTTTTTTGAGGTTCGTCTAGTTACATATGGATTGCACACAACAATTTTTCTGTAACTTCTGTAACTGTTCAAAAGCTATCATTGAATTTTTCTCATTGTATAAAGCGGTTGTTATTATATAATAAGCATCATTTTGATTAAATGTAATTTGAAACCTATTTGCTAACAAGGCCATGCCCTGGCAGGCATTTGATAGATCTATATAATTAATAATTACGACTTCTGTTAAAGTATCTGATAACTAACATTACCCTAAAACCTTGGAAAAACGATTTTAGTGTTATTTTTTTATTTTGTGTAAAATGATTGTTTAGATATGTTATTGTGTAGGACGATGTTAGGTTATATACTGTTTTACGTATTAGTTTGTAGCTTGTAACAATAAATGCGTGTTAAATGACGTGCAATATATTGACCATTGTGTAAATATTTTTCGAATGTTTCGTCGACGTTGCCTGCGTCATTTTTTAGTCAAAAGTTAAGGTTAGGCGCATAATTACATCTGAATTTTTATGCCGAATAGAGTTATATTCTAGTTTTATAATTAATTATCCTTAGTCAGTATTTTGCCGTAGCATATCGATTTGTAGGTTCAGCTTGATTAGCTTATAATTAATCATTTATTATTCTTTTCAATGTGTTAGTAGCATTAAGCTAATATATATAGAGTCACAAACGTGCAAAAAAATGTCCGCGCCAAAACTCTACGACTTTTTCAACGACTTGAACTACGATACGACAAAAGCGCTCAAGCAAACATTGAACACTAAACAAGCGACATAACGTCTAAATTCGAACAATTGTGACCTATATACATGGTGCTATTGAATCGGCTAGGGTGCGGTTATGAGGATGTTGTATACAAGATAACAAACAACTTATGTTGACCGATTTTTGTAAATTCACGGGGAAAAATACAGCTGTTCCATACAATTTGTCACAAGATCCGTGAACATTTTGTGCATACAATACAGTTGATATTTTTTTCGTGAAGTTTCAAAAGTCGTAGAACAAAAGTCGTTTGTTATCTTTTATAGAACACGTTTTTGTCTCAATAATAAATAAATAAATAAATTAATATTTAAATGTTCACGAACGCTCCCTAGCTGATTAAATAGCACCCGTATAATGCACGTATAGGTATGTACACCGGCACTCGGACGTTTTTTGACTGTTTTCACTTAGAGATTGTGACTCTTTAGATATTAGCTCAATGGTTAGTAGAGAGTAAATGTTCGGTTAGTCTTCGTGTTGATGTTATACATTATTTCGTTGTTCGTGTATGTTCTTAGATCACAGTTGTAGGTAATGATGGCTGTTAGCGCGATACGCGCGTCAATAAAGAATTCCTACGAAATGTTTTGTGTTTTTCTTTCTAAGGGTTGTTTCACACGTACTACAACCACACCACGTACACCACAACCACAACACGTGGTCGGGCGCATATTTTGTATTGAAAATGAATAGTAGAATTTGCACGTACCACATTTTGCCGTCATTATCGACCGCGTGGATTAATACCGACCACAACGCAACCACCAGTGAAACCGTGAAATAGCCGCCGGCCACATCGCAGATACAACGTTGCGTCGTCGCAACGACAGTGCGCGCTCTATGGAAGCCGGAGTCGAACTGTGTCTGCACACGATGCAACCACATCGACATTTTGTCGGTACTACAACGCAACTGCAAAAAGCTGCAGCGACAATATTCGCACGTAGCCACTGCGTCACCACATTTTGTCGCTGCGATGTGGTGTGGTTGTGGTACGTGTGGGTTGACCCTAATCCTAGTCAAAACGACACTGAAATAATATCATTGGCTTTATTTGACAGATCTAAACTAATTAAAATATCGCTGTCCCTTTTTCATCAGACATGTTAACTAAGGACAGCATTAGTTAAGTAATGTTAACTAAAACCTTCAAAACTGCCCGCCGATTTCGTATGGCCTCAGTTATTGTTTTTTTTTGTTACATATTTTATATTATATCATTTAATTTGTTTTATTTCCTGTTTGAATAAATATGGGGAAAAAAGTTACATAACAAATCATTTTGGCAGAGAAATTTACTAGCATTTTGGGGACCAGCTTACTTGAATATGGGGAATTTTTAGAAACTCGATCTAGCAACCCTGCTGACTCGGACTCACTGTCGGTTTTGGCGGGAACGCGAGAAAATCATGACGCTGCATTGTATTATTTTCCAAAACTTGTGTTTATTCGAGTTTTAATGCATAAAAATGGTGGCGTTTTATTCATTGAGTGCTGATTTACGAGGAAGAGTGTGGGCAAGTGATATAATGTAGTGAAGCGTGTCTTTTCGTGTTGTTTCCAAAACTCCGAAGAAGCTTGTAGTAAAGTTGCCACGACTTTACTAGGGCATGATTGGACTTGACTGTGACTTACTGTGTGTGACTTGGACTGTGACTACGACTCATTTAACTGCAGAAAAAAGGATCGATGAAGAAATATGTATTCGGCTGAAGAACTAGTATCCATGGCCAGGAACTATTAAAAACAACAAAGGACTCACTGTCCTCACGGCCAAGAATAAATTTAAAAAAAAACACTCACTGACAGTGTCAGAACCAGCGTTGCCAATTTGTGGGGAATTCCCCAAATTACGGAGAATCCGGACTCGTGTGGGGATTGGTTCCGTGCGCGGTATATGGGAAATATTAGATTTTATATTTTAAAGTTTAAAAAAGTCGGCAACGCGAACGGCCAGTAGTAGGAAATCAGCATAGTACCACCCGTATGTTGTAGACATCCCAAAAATACGTACACGAAAGCTACTGGGGGAAAACGTACAGTTCTAAAAATCCCGCCAGACTTTTTTTTTCAAGACAAGATTTTTGTTTCCAAAACTGTAAGTTGCGATCTGGTAATTACACGTGCTGAGTGCTTCCATTTGCCATCGCATCCATGGAGGAGAAGTTCAGTGACTAAAATAATAACATAACAGCAAACAGAAATAGACAATACTGAGACATGATATATAAATATTAGTGTCTTTAATGGTATGTACTTACAAAATATACCAACAAAAAAAAAAAAAAAAAAAAATTATGGCCAGTGATTTACCGAAATGGACTAATTAATTTTCTACCGATTTTGAAGATAGGTACCTACTTAAATATGAAGGAAAAAACACAAATCTACTGACTTTGCAGTTTTTAATTCAAGATCACTCTGTATGGCACAAAAGCCTGAGTAAAAATCAATATAAACTTGCTGAAATTCACATTTTTGTAATTTTTTTAGTATGTGGGGAATTGGGTTTATTTTTTTGGGGAATTTCACCTTAATATTTGGGGAATTAGGAAAACATCCATTGGCAACGCTGGTCAGAACTGTCAGTCAGTCAGTCAGTCAGCGAGTGATCTGTCTGAGCCTGAGCTGGATGTGGATCTGAGTGTCAGACTATTTTCTTTTTTTAGAAAAATACCTAACATTCTATTTTAATTCCAATTTCTAACCGTATAGGTAACAGTGTAATTACTTTGCTTGCAAAGTAAAAGTAGTCTGTGCTGTGACAAAGATAGTAATTGCAACGTATTGTTGTGGCTTCTTGGTGTTCTCTCTCTTAATCGCACCTTCGAACTCAACTGGATCAGATAGATAGATCGACTACCGGAGAGAGTGAAACTGGTTTTGTTTTTACTAGTTGCTGTGCCCAGAAAAGAAAGCGCGAAAGTTACGATGTCTTTTCACGTAAGTACAGTTTCTTAAAAATAATGTTTTATTACATGTAGTAGGTAAAGGCGACCTATGTAACAGGGAGGTAGGCGGATCCCCATGACATCATAGCCAATTAACTTTAGGGCGGGAATTACAACCTTGACCTCTTAAGTTACAAAGAAGTAATTTAGTACTAATGCACCTGTTATCCAAACTTTACTAGTGGTTCGCTCCGTATTCACCTCGCAGCCCTATTATTTTCTCAAGCCAGTGAGTTTATGTCATTATTTAAACTTTAATAAAAACTAAAGCATTTGATTGATGATTTTATTTGATTGACCTTAAGTTTTTACAAAGTAAAGGCTCTCAGTTACAGTTGAGATTGTAATGAAACTTATTATGGCAGCAACATACATGTACTAACTTAGCTATCCTGGCTGGATGTCACTCATCAAACAGATATCTACTTATACATATAAAACATAGAAACTTGAAACGTTTAAACTTTCGTGATTTGAACACATAATTATGTTTATCACCGGGACTTAATCGCGCACAAATAAATTTATTTTTATTTACCTCGACGTTTCAACCATGTTCCAATGGCCGTGATCACGAGCTTTGTGCGCGATCCCAGATCCAAGTCCCGGTGATATACATAATTATAGTAGGTACTTAACTGAGTAAAACAACAGGGTATAATTTATGAACTTTAAAGCAGTAATTACAATTACAACACAATTCACAATTTATAATTATGAATACAATTTATATTTAATATGATGGATACACATATGCTGCGTTCCGTAATGCGCTTATAGTGATAACATCGAATCCGACCACAGTCAGAAGTATTACTCAATCAAATCAAAGCCCTTATATTTTGTGACTATTAAATTTGGTCGGACTCGCAATATTAACACTTTTAGTGCATTACGGAACGCAGCAATAATAGAATTAATATCTGCTCTCATTCCTATTCAGCTCAAAAATATATATATATTTTTTATAAACAATCCAATAAATAAATATAGATACCTATTATTATTAAATACTATTAAACAAGTTCATTTTTTTATTGCACTTGTTTGGCTAAGCTATTTTTATTTCTATTATATTCTATGTATTCCTATTTATGAGCATAATGATATCTGTATACTAATCTACATTGACTTGCATGTTGGCATAGAAATAGATTCAGGTGAATCATAATTATTAGAGCTACTGAATCATGCTTTTTTACATGTTGGCACATAGCGTAATTCACACATTTCATTTTGTGGATATTTCAAATCTAATTCAATTTATTGAACCTATGGATTAGGGATAGATATAATATAGAATCTATGTCATTGTATACTTAGATTTAATTTAAGTGGTCTTTTTTGATAGCAAATAAGTTGATAAAAGTGAAAGTAGATTGTTGAATAGGGAGAAGACACAAGACACTCCTCAGAGTTGTTAGGGCTTCAATCCCAGCCTTGTATCAATAAGTTCATTTGAATATGTTTGAATTTGAGAATTCTTTAAAACTGGTTTTCTGATAAAGGAAAACATTATAAGCTAACCATATGCAAGCATATTTATGTCTATAAAAGATTATACAAAGGCGAGTGTAAATCTGCTTACCCGCAACAAGTCAGCGAGGTGGAGTATCGCCCAACCAAGGCTGTAGGCAGGGCAAAGTAGGCAAGGTTTTGGGGGTCCAAACCCCCCCTCCCGAAATGCCTTCGCCAACCCACCCTTTTATACATACCTACTTACATATAGATCGTCGTCTTAAAGTTGTTACTTATTGTCTCTGGTCCAGAGCTCGACCCCCGAAATGAACCTGGCTACGGCCTTGCGCCCAACTGCCCTTAGTTAGTAGGCCTATGCCTGGCAATGGGATGTTAAAGGATTGCAGTAATTGACTAGATAATAGTTCCCATTCCAGGTCAGTTGTGTTTACCATCTCTGACTACACTTACCTACAAAGACAGCAGTGAGTAGCGACAAAACCTAAAATAAATTAATAAAAAAGTGTTAATAAAATAAATTGTGTGTGTAGCGTGAGCCAACTGTAGTGGGCGTGGCCAACTTCAACGCGGCCGAGGATGCGGCGGCGCTCCGAGCTGCAATGAAGGGGTTCGGGACGGACGAACAAGCCATCATCGACATTCTGACCACTCGCTCCAACCAGCAGCGCCAGGCCATCGCGCAGGCTTTCACTAACGAGTATGGCAGGGTAAGCACTTGAAGTAGTTATATTGTAATTGTAAATGACAACTATATAAAAAATATACTTGATTGGTGTCTCCGAAGCTCCACAGAGAAACATTAAAATTGTGATATCCGATTAATGGGTGCCTCTTTAAGTCATCTAGGTTAAAACAACTTTGATTGCTACTACATTCTACCTATTAACATGTGTACTTTATAATATTTTATTTTTTATTTTTTATTTCAGACCTAAGTCGAAAAATTCAATTATAATTAAAACAAAATAATAATTACATGTCAAAATAAAAATCAAATAAGTAAATATTAAAAGTCAGTAATTTAAATTATAAGTATTATTATTTTTATAGTGTAGAAAATTAGTACAGTCAGGAAAAATGTGTTTCTAAAATGTAAGGTTTTGATTGTAACAATTTGTTAAACTTTCCTCTATAGTGAGATATGTATGTAATAAAAAAAAAAAATTAAAAATTGTTCTTTTGGTTAATTGTTACTGACATGAAGAGAAGCTGAACTGCGTGCGTGATAACAGGGCAGTCAACCTGCCCTGCTATAATGCTCAGGATGCTGTTGGTTGCCCCGGACACGGCTGAGTAAGGAAGCGGCTCGTTTACGCATTATGGCATGAAAGTCGTCTAATCGAGCGTCAAACATGCCCGATGCACTGCAGCGCCAAGGCAGCCAAAGTAGCATTACTTTACCTTGGTCTCATACTTATATTTTCAATACATGTTATAGTAGCTGCAAATTGTCGTACTTGCTGATAGATCTTGATAGATTGTCGAGATAAACAAACAATTAGGGAGATAAGATGCATTATTTTCTTGTTAGATGAAATAGTTTCTGCCATGGATTTTATTTTGTAATGTAGATAACAAGTCACTCTAATATAATCAGTTCCAAGTTACTCAACAATCAACAACAAATGTGTTCAAAGTCAAATACTGGCCTGGTGAATTTTGAACAGTCACATAACCCATAAATAAATACTTTCCGTCTTAGGCATATAACACTAAAACCTATTTTATTTAAAAAGTGTAGTCTTCTTTTTTCAAACACAATTCGTAATTCGAAAGAAATTGACTAAACACTTTTATTAAATAAAATACGTCTTTTTAAAAAAAATACAATCGATTTCAACTTCGAATACCTGGATGACATCTTCATAATTTTCTAGTAATATTAATTTAAAAACCAAACTACAGAACTTATTTCGATAAAATGTATATCGGACCACCTCTGAAGTATTACCTACCAAACAAAAATAATCATCAAAATCAGTTCATAATTGGCGGAGTTACCGCGTAACATACAAAAAAAAACAGTCGAGTTGAGAACCTCCTTTTTTAAAGTCTGTTGAAAATAGGTTTTAGTGTTTTATGCATAAGAGGGTCTTACTTTGTTTTTTTTTAATCAATTTAATTGTTTTACCTCCTAGGACATAATAGAAGACCTGAAGTCGGAGCTGGGCGGGCACTTCGAGGACGTGATCGTGGCGCTGATGATGCCGCCAGAGGAGTACCTGTGCCGCGAGCTGAACCGCTGCATGGAGGGGCTCGGCACCGACGAGGACACGCTCGTCGAGATACTCTGCACACGGACCAAGAAGGAGATCGCCGCCATCGTCGACGCTTATGAGAGACGTGAGAACACCTTAATAAGTCTGTGCTAGACAATAAGCTTAACAATGTCTTTTGGTTTTGGCGGGAACACGGAAAAATCATGTTGGATTCTATTATTTTCTTAAATTTGTGTTTTTTCGCGAATTCATGACTAAAAATGGTGGTGTTTTATTCTTTGAGTGTTGAATGACATGCACGAGTGTGGGCAAGTGATATAATGTGGTGAAACATTTCTTTTCGTGTTGTTTTCAAAACTCCGTAGAAGCTTATAGTAAAGTCGCCACAACTTTACTAGGGCATGACTTGGACTCGGCTATGACTGGTTTCGTGTGACTGACTGTGATTTAATGACATATTTGACTTTATTTTAATAAAAGAAACATGAAAATTCATAAACTTGACACTGGAAGAATGCACAACGTGTGAAGCCAATAAAAAACAATGTCTTTAGTCTCTACCAAGGGCGGATCCAGGGGGGGGGGGGGTCATGGGGGCCATGACCGCCCCCTGGGCTGGGTGTAGGTCGACTACTGATATTTTTTCTAGTTGTAATCGATTTGGGCCGGTCCTAATTAGACCTCGACTCGACTATAATGACCCCCTGACTTAAAAGCCCTTGGTCTCTACTACCGTGACTTTAATAATGTCTTATTGTTTTGTAATAGCTCATAAGTACGCGTTTGATCGCCAACTCGCCTATTGGTAAGCGACGATTAGGAAGGTTGAATCAAAACGTCTGTCAAAACGAAAATCCACAATGTATTGTGTGGTTGGTACTGTAGATGAAACTTTCTAGCTCGACTCTACACCGTAAGACGGGAAAGTTGTCTCTGTAAGCATGTAGGTAAGCTCAACGTCAAGCTAGCCTTTCTCAAGGCAAGCCACCCAGCTCGATCTTTGGCATTCCGGTTCCACTACCAGCTATCATACATACATCGTCTCTCCAGTCTTAGCGCGTCCTAAGCAACGTTTGCCAATTCCAAGCTTGCAATCAAGAACAATTCTAGCTCAACATATATGCGAAAGTTTGTCGAAATGTGTGTGTATGTTTCTTTACTTTTAACGCCAAAACGACCGAACGGATTTGGATGAAACTCGCAATGAAAAGCTTATTTCCCAGAATAACATTAGGCTACTTTTTATCATCATCATCATCATCCCCACGTCACCCGCGTGGAGCAAATCATTTATATGTCGCAGCCCGATTGTTGAATTCGCCGTTTTACTTAATGGATAGCCATTTTACAAAACAGCCGTTTTGTTAAACGGCGGATCAACGTTCAGCCGGATTGTCATTACGATACGTTCTACAATACGGCGGCCTATGTTAAGCCACATTGTAATCAAGTTGCCTTCAATGCAAAGTGGTTATCATACTAGCATAATACAATGCGCATACCCAAAAAAAAAGACAAATAAGGACACTTGGTATGTAAGTAGCAGGCAAATCTATCCATTTACTATGAGTTGACTAAACTTGTCTCCCGACGGCAGTGTTCGACCGCCCGCTGGCTGAGCACATGTGCTCCGAGACTTCGGGCGACTTCCGCCGCCTGCTCACCCTCATCGTGGTTGTAAGTACACACTACACACACACATACGTGTACAGAGAGGAGAGTGCCGTATCTCTCATAAAAGAGAGTACTTCCTTTTCACTGATGTGAAGGCAGATGCGGTGGAGACAGGCAAGAATGGACCAATCACAAAAATATCACTTTATTTCAACTGATCTGATTGGTCTATTCTTGCACATCTCCTCTCCGCTCGTCTCCGTTTAGGTGCAAGGTACAGACTGATTCAAATATAATGGCGCCTGTGAAGTGCGCTGCAAACGAGATTGCGATTGTGTGCACACCGCACGTTAATTTTTGCTACTGCACAGCGCCTCGCGCCTAAGTTCACAGCTGCCATTAAGTTTGAATCGGCCTGTATCCGCGAGACCATCAATAGGGTAGATGACTGATGTTTAAATCGTTAAAACCAATAGCTTTGATGAAGAATTTAAGTAATTATAGTATATTTATTGAAAAAATTATTTAAATCGGTTATTAATGGTCTGATATATAAGCGTTTAAAGTTTTTGGTAGAGCCAACTCTGTCCTTTTCCCACAACACAAAAAATTACGTCACGCCTTCCTTGTCAGAATTTAATTTATATGGGATACAGAGAAGTGACTTCACGATTTGCTGTTTCGCCTCACTGTCTAGCATGATATTAAAATGCTTATAACTTGCTTATTTTTGAACAGTATTTCATTTTCTTTTCATAATTAATCTATATTTATGGGCCACATTTTAATAGGACAATAAAAATATACTAGTCATCTAGCCTATTGCGATTGTCAATCTCGTCGTCACGTAACATTTGCTCACGTTACATGCATTGCCTAGTTGCTTAGAACATTCATAGTTATTATAAGTTCTAGTATATTTAATTTAGATTCAAATTATTTATTAGCCTGTGGACAGATAGTGATATCAAAGGATATTCTTACGGTAGCCTTAGATTAACGGAAACTGTGTTTTCTCAATAAAAATAACGTTAGTTTGGCGCTCTTCGATTCTCCGATTAAACGATTTCGATTGGTGCACCCTCTATGTGCTACAATCTCCATCAGTCGAAACCCCATGTTACGTTAAATATTGACATCATTGACCAACTCGCTATTGACGGTCTCGCGGATGTCTAAGGGTCACTTCGTTCGATGGACAAAAGTACAAAAAAATCATTTTGTTAATAAAAAAATAGTACATTTTTGATTTATTTATACGGAAATACTCATGTTTAATTGAATCGGATACTCCGACTATAGTGCAGGACGCAGCTGCACGCGCGTCGGGCTCTGTTTTCACTCTTTGAAAAAGGTTACCGGATGTGATCGAAACTGTAGTCGGAGTATCCGATTTAATTAAACGTGAGTATTCCCGTATAAATAAAACAATAATGTGTCAAAACCACGTCAGTTTTCATAATAAAAAAAAATTGTAGGTCTAGAAATCGATCTCCTCTCTAACTCACACACTAAACTTTACGTTATTGAACTTTCAGGTCTTATTAGTGAAAAAATACCGCATATAATAATACAATATTGCTTTGCTGATAAATGTGGTGGGAGCAGCGCATTTTACTTAATTAAAATAATTATCCTAATTATGACATTAGTCCTTGTACCTTGTTTGCGTGACTATAATATTGAAAATGTTCTGCGAGTAATAATGTTAAGTCCCATATGAATTTGCGTCAAACATAATTACTCTTTTTTAAAATGGAAAAAAATGTGCTTCACGCCAGAATCCTCACCACTGAAAACTTCATAAAAATCTGTTTTGAAAATGCAAATATTTAGTCATAATTAGTCACCAATGTGAGATAATTAGTCGCATCTTAATTACGAAGATATAGGTAGGGTTTGATGAGGAACTTAAGCTTTGTATGAGTATCAGGAGAGGATTCTGGCGTGATTTGTTCACGCCAGAATCCTCACAAACTTACCTTTATAACTCTGGAACCCTTGTAGCATTGTTTTTGAGATTTGGCATATCGTAACGACCAATTGACAACTAAATTTAGGAATCAAAACCACGTCTCACCGTTCGCTTCGTTCGATTCGTGAGGATACTGGCGTGAAGCACATGAAAAAAACACATTACGGATTTTTTTATGACGCCTCTATTTTATTCTGGAATACGTTTAAATACGTCGGCAAGCTAGGTGTTTCCTGACATATTTTCAACTTGAAGATAAAATAAGATTTTATGATATGAAATATACAAGGTGTTATTGAATTCATGAGCAATATCTTAGGGGGTCGTTAAACTCATCATAATGGACAACTCATAGTATGAAACTAACACTGAAAACGAGAAATAAAATCGGCTGTCCGACACGAAAAATTCAACAACGCACGACGGATCGTATGGAGCAGCTCTTTTCTTTGATTTCCTCTTTGACTTCATAGTTAAAAATGTTCATTAAGAGTTTAATGACCCCCTAAGATATTGCTCATGAATTCTACAACAACCTGTATATGGTTATAAGATGATAGCAAGGTTGAATCAAAACATGGTAGCTAGTTGAATATGAGGTCTAGGGAGTCGTTTACCACCAAGCTATGGCTTCTTTACGATGTTTTATGTTTTTCCTTATTGGCAACACAAATTAATTCATTGTTGATATTCGAACGCTCAGCTGCATGCGATCCAAACGCGACAGTTTAACTAAGCTATCATCGCTTTTACATCTAAAGGATAAGTACAGTACTCATGGATGTAAACTAACTACTACTAACTGCTAATGAATAAAACATATTTAGAAATGGCTTGCGCTGTTGTTTTCGTTTGCACACTAATAATAAATAATACATACCTAATACTTATTTATAATTTTTGTATAAGTTTATATCGTAAAAAACTAAAAGATAAAGAAAATGAATAAATGAGTGAATAATAATATTTATAACAGTTAACCCCAACTTTAATTGTTTATTTTAAGACGCGACAGTTTGATCTCGGAAGAAAATGCTGGACTGGCGCCATAGCGTCAAATATGACGACTTGACGAGTCACATTAAGTGTAACGTATCTAAGCTAGACATGTTCCATCAGAAACATCTACTCAACATAGTATAAAAAGTCGACTTAAAAAAAAACAGAGACCTTCGTATTCATTGTTCTGTACATTAGTGAGGCCAGTTTTTCTCAGAAGCGCTCATTACGTCGTGAACTCATGACTCAGTTCATGGAGTCAGTCAAGGTCAGTAGGGGAAGGAACTACGTACACTCTACTATAGAATAGCTAAACAACACAGTTAATAGTCAATCTGTCCCTCGGCTAGCGCACTTAGCGCTTGAAAATTTACACGAGTTTTAGATAGAGTAGGATTGTCCCAATAAGTAATATAAGATGCATCAGTCTGTTAGATAAAAGATTTAAAAAAAAAGTTTTATCTAAATATTTGCAATGTATAATGTTACTGTAGATGGAACATAAACCATTTTAGAAAATTACGTTCAATTATTTAACTTACCTAGAATTTGTTCCACAATCCTGCCGTGCGAATAAAACTTTGGAAGCTAAGCTATCATCGACTCACTCACAGACAATTCACAGCCCAAGCCGTCAAAAATTTCATGGGTCATGAAATTATTGCACAGGAATTCCGTATTATAAATTTATACACTTAGACCACATTTTTTTTCTCAAGAGCCAAGACCGCAGCAATGATATGTCTTTATAAAATTTACATAAAATTTACATAAAATTGCAATGAAAAATAAAATAGGTTAATTTAAAGATATAATATATGGGAAGGTAATATAATATACGGGCGCACAGTGCTAGAAATCTTTTACTTTCGCTTATGCTGTTGTACCTTGACTTCGGGAAGCGTTTGGCATCGATATTTTTTTTAATAAAACTGCTAAATAATATTCAGTGACGTTAATTTCCCACGGATTTACAAGTTCTAGATATTACAATAGCAAAATACGAACCATCAAAAAGTATTTTTGTTTTATTTAAAAAGTAAAAAGAAAAGTATTTCTTCCGATGCCAGTCGTTTACCCCGGGGTCGGCATAAGGGCTATTTCTACGTGTGACGTCAGACTGCTTCGAAGGGCGCCCGCGACGAGGAGGGCCCCGTGGACCCCCAGAAGGCCCGCGAGGAAGCGCAGGCGCTGTTCGACGCGGGGGAGGCGAAGTGGGGCACGGACGAAGAGGTCTTCAACAGGGTGAGTCACATCTAGTATATTATCTTTGGTCAAATTTAAGAATAAAGTTCCCATTTACATCTGATTTAATTATTATCACACCCACCTAAAGTTGTCCCAGTTTTCATACGCATATCATCAGGCTATTAGATTATTACGTTTGAAATTAGCTTCGGCCACATTCGACACCACTTGAATTGTGACTTTTTTTGCTAAGTCGACCAACTCGAACAGTTTTACTATCGTCACTTTAAAAAGGAATATAAGACGATGACTATTGTCAGAACTTCGATGGAGTATATAGTTTGTTCTACGCTACCAGCGTCATACTGACCTTCATTTTCAGAAGTGCCCTTTTTTTGGAGTATTGCACTTTATGGGATGTGTGCCAAATGAGAAAGGCTAATTTTGAACCTTGTGCACATATTGCAAAGTGTATATTTTGGATCGTTTTGGACCTAATGGTGGTAAAATAATTGAGATCTTACTGGTAGTTTACCCCACAGAAAAGCGAAAGACCTACTTAGGTAGAACGGCTGTCAAAACAATGTTGTAAAGCAATTGTATGGAAAACCGCTGTCGCCAGTTTCACACATAATTGCATAGAAACCACGACAAAAAAATGCAAATCATTGGTCGCGCATTTGAAGTAATACGCTCGAAATGCCATTTTGCAACAGATTAAAATTAATCTAATTACGATGCAATATGGTTTAGTTTCCTACGCGTCTATTTAAATTGTCTTTTTTGAGTATTCTCAGTTTAAAAACATGTATATTGGAAGAATTGTCATCTAAATAGGCTTAATGCCGGCTAGCGCGGCCCGGCACATTTCCGTTCTAATCACTTCTCTCTTCAGTGAGTTTGTACAGGGTACAATGTACATAACCCGAGGCGTGTTCACAGATCCTGGCGCACGAGAGCTTCGCCCAGCTGCGGCAGATATTCGAGGAGTACAAGAACATATCCGGGCGCACCATCGAGCAGGCCATCAAGGCGGAGATCGACGGCGAGCTCAAGGACGCGCTCTCTGCTATCGGTCAGTTACGTTGAGCTCTGCTCACACGCTTTGTTCCTACTAGATACTAGATACTTTTTCAAAAAAAAACTTGAACCGTCTTCAAATTAATGTGGGACCACCTCGGGAGTATAACCTTTCAAATAAAAAAAGAATTTTCATAATCGGTCCACAATTGACGGAGAAATCGACGAACAAACATTAAAAAAAAACATACATACCGTCGAACATAGAACCTCCTCCTTCTTTGAAGTCGGTTAAAAACAAGAAACCATCTCTCCATGGGAAGGTTACATCGGGTTCGACTCCAAGTAGTCTTTTTGTTTTTGATCAGATAGATTTCGGAGAGTTTTTTTTTATACGTTCAAGTGACGAGATGATCAAGACGTTCGCCTGGTGGTAAGCGTCACGCCTGTCACTAACAGGAGCTGTGCCAGAATTGTGAGCTTGCGAACACAATCCTGCGCCGCCCTGCACTGCGCTCGTCACCCTGAGATATTAGATGTTAAATCTCTTCATACCCAGTAATTTTGTCTGGTAACATTGCCCTTCAAACCGGAACACAGTAATGATTGCACACTACTGCTTGGCGTGGTGCAGGCGGACTCTGCAGTAGTCCTACCACTACTAAACTAGATTTCGGAGAATGTTTCTTTTCATGCAATGGCGTGCGGCGTGACGAAACGAACGAGAAGCTCGCTTGGGATCAGCTTAATCTAGCACCTATCTGGTGTCTATCCGCAGTTAAGAGCCAGATCCCATTCTAGGCTAGGCGTGTTTCCCGTTTTCGACAACACGTAATTTCACATAAGATGAGCCATGGTTTAAGGAACATAAAAAGATCTCCAAGGAAAACTCACTATGAGAAATGTTTCTATATTCGCGCTTTCGCGCCATGTATACGGAAAACTATACATTTTAGTAAGCGTGTGTTTGGAAATTGACACATTTTAACATCTTTATAAATTTCATAATAAAAACGATTTTATGATGAATCTAGTAACTTTAAATATATTGCTAGGCTCAACTCGGGAATTAATCTACAATTTATTTTTGCATCAAAATTGGTCTATAAAAGCGTCTGTGGTCCGCAAGAAAAGAATGCTCCCCGTAATGATATTGACTCAGCTGCCGACAATGCGCGCTCATTGAATCAATTGAGGCAATGAATCAGCCGAGACGTAGCGCTAACGTACGGAGAGCCCGTCACACCCGGCACGTGAAAAAGTTACAATACAACATAACTTTACACCGCACATACAATCAATCAATAGATTTTATTTATTACATTTTATTTTTGGGTTAGTTCTAATCAGTTAGCATCCTTTTAAAGGCATATTCTGTATATCAAAACAAACAACTGTCACTATGGGGCCAACATGGAAATCGCAAAAAAGAAAACAGCTGTTCCACACATTTTGCCCAAGGTGGATGAAGTTTTTGTATGGAACAGCTGTTTTTTTTCGCGATTTCAGGGTTGGGCGCATAGTAAAAGTTGTTTGGTTTGTTGTACAGAATTTGCCCTTAAAAGGATGCTAACTGATTAGAACTAACCCTGTATAAGCCCATTGCCATCGCCATTGTTTGGATAAAAAGTAGCTTATGTTTTATTCTAAGGTACAAGCTACCTCTATACAAAATTTCATCCGAAGCCGTTCAGCCGCTTCAGCGTGAAGGAGTAAAAAACAAACACAAACACACCCCGTGTATGAAGGATACACACCGTCTAATATTATAATCTTTCGCATTTATAATCTTGTAGGACAGGATAGTAGGATTAATATGAAAACTAAATTGATTCTTTGGTGTATATCCAACTCCGTGTATTATTCTCTGTGAATTGCTACGCTAAAATCATTGAGCTAATATCTATAGAGTCAAAATCGTGCAAAAAAATATGTCCGCGCCGATACTCGGCGCACGCTATGCAGTCAACACTATAACACTATCGTCGTCAGCCGTAAGACGTCCACTGCTGGACGAAGGCCTCCCGAATAGAGGGGTGTTGTCATAATCCCCACGCTTGGCAGGCGGCTTGGGGATCGCAGAATGCTCACCACCGTTAACCAAAAGGACGCTGCTGCCCGTCCTCCGGTTGGTCTGGTTGCAGTTTAAGGACATACTCAGGTCCAGGTAGATATTAGCTCAATGGCTAAAATACATTTAAGTTTCAGCGTGCATCCTATACTGCGCCGGCTAAACTCGCCGCTGAGATCAATTTTAATCTGTTGCAAAATGGCATTTCGAGCGTTTTACTTCAAATGCGCGACCAATGATTGGCATTTTTTCGTCGTAGTTTCTATACAAATACGTGTGAATCTGGTGACAGCTGTGTTCCATACAATTGCTGTACAACATAGTTTTGACAGCCGTTATACCTAAGAAGGGCTTTCGCTTTTCTGTGATGGGAAGAGTTGATGTGGCGTGCCACCCCTAGCGCGTAGTACAGTAGTTGGATGTTCGTAGTGGAGTGCGTGGAGAGCGCGGGCGCGTGGTTCGCGCGGCGGCTGCGCGGCGCCATGCAGGGGCTCGGCACCGACGACCGCACGCTCGTGCGCGTGCTCGTGTCGCGCTCCGAGCTCGACCTCGCGCTCATCAAGCGGGAATACGAGAGGCTTTACGACAAGACTCTCCTCAGCGAAGTGAAGGTACGCTCAACACGTGGTCACGTATTTCAGTGGAGTGCGTGGAGAACGCGGCCGCGTGGTTCGCGCAGCGGCTCCGGCGCGCCACGCAGGGCGCCGGCACCGAGGACAGGGTGCTCGTGCGCATCGTCGCCACGCGCAGCGAGATCGACCTCGGCTCCATCAAGCGGGAGTACGAGAGGATCTATGATAAGACTCTGGAGAGCGATATAGCGGTATGTCTTGGGTGGCTGCCAACTCTTTTGGCGAGTTTTAGAACGACTTCCTTATTACGGATGGTCGTGCGTGGTTCTGATCGCGTGCTGTCTCATTTGCACCTACTGCTATTTCAGTTGCACCATGCGCACGAGCGGGATGGCACGCGGTCACTATAACCAGCGATAATTTGGCCGCGTGATCTAAATTCAAACAGACATTATCAGACACAAATCTTTGGTGGCGGTCTCGTGTCTCCCCTGATGTGAGGCTATACCACCAAGTCTAACCTGGTTTACTAAAAAAGCTCTCGAGCAATATTTTTTAAATTCATACCATTTCTTGGATTGCCCATATTGACATCAAGACTCTTTCACTCGAACAGTACGCCTCCGCAAATCAAGACTCGGATCCAAACCTCGGCATTCGACCTCAACCCTATTTGACCTCTTTAGGAGATATTTATTCAAAAATTTAAGTCGTGATCATTCACATTATACTCGTACCTATGAATGACTCTTGGCTAAAATTGTAACCTTCTAGACTTGCCAGGTTACACTTGCGATGTCTGTCAGGGTTGAGAATAAATAAATAGTTGTTGCCAGTTAACTAAATCGAACTCCTTGCTAAATTAAACTTATCCTCGCCGCTATTACAGAAAATATTGTAATTGTAACCCTTAGCAAAAAGCAGCTAATGAAAGCCGACCACTAGCGGCTGTAAACAGATGCACTACTACATAGCTTAATACATAATTGCTTTTTATAGTTACGATCTCAAGTAAATTCTGTAATATTGCCGCACTGCACTGAAATATTCAAATCACCTTTTGACCACCACGTCTTAAATGTATTGCCGTAACTTGCACGCCAAGCTAACTAGCTAATTAAGAATAGGGATTTCAAAATAACATGTAAATTTTTCAATAAAATATTAACCGACGTCAAATTAATATGGGACCACCTCAGAAGTATACCCTTTCAAATAAAAACAAATTCAAAAAATTTTGACAAGGGAAGTTTTCTGACAGCTGTCAAAACGTAGTTCTACAGCCAAAAGATAGACGGCGCTGGCGAGATATGACTCACTTTTTTTCGCATTTTACTTGTGAAAAAGCAGTTCACTCACCTTCACTGCTCCACTTCACAGTTCGCGTTCGTTGGTGAAGTGCTTTTCCAAGTTTTCTTGTATCATTTTGTTGAAATTCTGATAAATTGTTACGTTACGTTATTGTTATTATTTTTTGTTGATAGTTATTGTAATTTTTATTGATAGTAATTAATTAATTAATTGGCAAGGCGCACTCACTAATTTGCGTGGAATAACGAAAGCTTAAGAAATACTATGGGCAAGTATTTTGCGAGACAAACAATAACCATAAAAAACGCATAACAGATCTGATATAAATGAAATAATGTTACTTTTTATTTTTTCACCTTTTTACTTTGCTTCATTCGTTCAAAATCTTTAGAACCACAGACAAGATAGTGAAATTGTTCGGGGACATGTCTCGTCATTGTCATCGAACAGATTTTTTTTTATTGGCTGTCTGAAAATCGCCCATTGACGGAGAAATCTGTGAACATACTTACCGTCGAACATAGAACCTCTTCCTTTTATGAAGTCGGTTAATTATTTATACCCACAATTACAGTCTTTTTCAAATAGCAAGTCACTTATGACAGGTCCATAGAACGTAAAATATTACGTAAATAAATCATGTGACGTCACACCAATAGTCGAATATTTCTATTTATCAGTGAAAACATTAAGCAAACTTACAAGAAAAACTACTAAAATAAACGACAAACGACGCAAGAAATAGAATAAAGGTTATTGATTCGCGTATACATTTTCGCGTTCACTTTTCAATTTAATAAAATGTTAAATGGCTGGGAAATCGATTATTGTTGAAATCGAAGAATATCGAAAACAAAACATATTAATCGAAGCAAGGGTTATCGTTAATCTGTACCCCTAGTATAAAAATTATAAAATATGTAGTGCGTATTAATGTGGTTGAAAAAACAAGGAAAACTATTGCGGACGACTAGGACAGAGATGTTCACATAGACAATATGATGGATAATCAAATGATTATAAATCTGTAAGATTCGTCAAATGATGATAATGATGATAGCTCCGATGATGAAGTGGCGAGGACATTATTTCCCAAATAAATCTTTTTTACCTGTCACTGTCACTTTTTTCTAAACCTATCGTCTAAGTAAGTCCTACTGACTTGTAGATAAATTCATAAAACACGTTTAGGTATATTGTTCGATAACTTCGATAAGTACGCAAAATCGATAATAATCGGTAATTACAAATCGAATATAGGTGCGGTACATCATTACAATTATCAATGTATGTTTGACAGCTGACATTTAGGAAGTGTCATAAGTGACTAGCTATTTGAAAAAGACTGTAGCAACAATTCCTCATATTTAATCGTGGACGTATTAAGGCCTGCCATCACCTTGTCAAGTATACATAAGAGACTGGCTGTCATTGGAGTTTTGGCACATTCACATGCATTAGCCTAGATGACTATTGTGGTTTTGTTTTGTCCTATTAAAATGTGGCCCATAAATATAGCTGATTAATGAAAACAAAATGAAAATCTGACCAAAAATAAGCAACTTATAAGCATTTTAATATCATGCTAGACAGAGAGGAAATTATGACGTCACTTCTCTGTACGCCATATAAATTATATTCTGACATGTATGGCGCACAGAGGCGTGACGACATTTTTTGTTTTGTGGGAAAGGGACAGAGTTTTCTCTACAAAAAACTTACGCTTATATATCAGAACATTAATTACCGATTTAAATTATTTACTTACATTCTTCATCAAAGCTATTGGTTTCAACGATATAAACATCAGTCATCTACCCTATTCAAAGTATGCTAATCCTATTACAAACTACAGCTGAAACAACTTAGCTTATTTCATTTATTTACTAAACCATCCAGTACCATCCTCGCACTACTCCCGATATAATAGAAATGCACCCCCACATTCAAGTTTAGACTTTAGTCCAGCGTGTTATAAGGCACATAGTTCTCGCTTTATAGACACGCGGTTGGTTTGTGAAGTAATGTGTTTTACTTACTCATTTACATACTCGCTTCCATCTCGTGCCCGGACGAAGGAGGTGAGAATATTCTAACTGGATAATCGAACTACCAACTACCATAATGACAGATCGCTCAGAAGTTTTGTTATTATATCAAATTATTTTTAAACAGGATCATTTGTAACTAATAACCGCTTTAGGTAAAATGTTGTAAAGCAATAATAACTATTACTATTATGGGCAATAACTGCTACTTTTAGCCACAGCATTAAAAAAACCAGCAATTTCATATATTTCCCAAGAGTAAATTAATGAACCGAATTTTGAATAAACTTGTACGAGTCCCATGTAATTCTTTTTAATTAATGATTCAATTCAAACTAATCATTTCCCCCAAGACCCAGTATTAGAACAAGTGCTAATTTGGTGCTTGACCTCAGATCAGTCCGAATACAGGTCTATATATCTCTACACAAAAATGCTAATGAATGTCGCTTTCTTTCCCGCACATCGCCGCATGCGCACCGCAACCGAAACAACGCCATCTCTCGGCCGAATCTGCTAACTCGGTAACCTCGTTCTCGCGACGCGGCAGCAGGGGGAGACCTCCGGAGACTACAAGAGGGCGCTGCTGGCGCTCATCGGGCCGGCTTAGGAGCCCTGGAGATACTCGTTACAAGAATCCTCAAGTTTTATTATAAGATATCTGTGTACGTGAATTGTAATTGTTGTAGAATGTTGTCAATTCTTCGTGTTTGTCTGCTATTCTGGTATACTATAATAAGGTAGCTTTATTGAGACAGCTCTAAACTAAAATACATTAGAAAGCTCAGTTTTTTTTGCTGACGCGTGTGTGGCTATACTTTTGATTTGCTATTAGCTTATTGTCGTTGTGTAATGAATTAATCTAAAGAAATACTGTAACGAATCGGAAAGTTATGACGTTGACTAAGTACATTAGATACTCACTAAAGAGGTGAACTAACAAAGCTGGTTTGCTGATGCCAGCTTGTTTTAAAATTATAATTATTATAATTTTTTATCATACCTTGAGGAAACCGAACGATTAATAATAAATTACATTTAGGTGATAAATATGATGATAAATTTGTTTTGAAATTATAATTAGTTTTTTTTTTATCATACCTTGAGGAAACCGAACGATTAATTATAAATTACATTTAGGCGATAAATATGATTTAGAATTGCGAAAATTTTTAATGCAGGTTCCGTGATGAAAATCCATTACATTGTTTTTTTTAAATGAACACCACATTGTATTGAAAAAATATTTTGGAATAGCGTTTATATTACAAATAGGTACATGTACTTCATGTATTTTTTCAGAGAAATTTTATATTTTTCTATAGGTATGGTAAAAATTATAATTCGTCACATTTAGTAATTACAATGCCTTACAGCAGTGCCTTGATTTGTTAATACATTATTAATTTTATCGAAATTACTAAATTAATAATAAATTATTTATTTGTATACAGATAGGTTTTGTTATGACCTAAAATTATTTTATCTAGACCTGCATTCCAGTTGGTAGATCCTGTAAGCTTTAAACTTAATCACAATAAATTGTGTATTTTAATGTATTGGTTTGTTTTTCTGTATCCAATAAAATAAAATAAATTTGATCATAAAAATATCTCCCATCTCCGAAAATGTAATTCACATGATCTTTCTTCCAATCTTTCTTTGAAATGACCTATCCCGTAGTATTCCTGGATGTTACAAAAAAACTAATATAATAAATATTTGAATTTTATTTTAACAAAACAAAGAAAAAAGTGTATACAAGTATTCTGTCAGCTGCCTGGTTCCCATAGTACAAGCTTTGCTTAGTTTGGGGATAATGGCGCCGTGTATAGAAATTCCAACCAACCAATATCATCGAACCAGTTAATCCCGTATAAATACATAAATAAACATTATTTTAAATTAAATTATCTATTTTTATTAGAAGTCAAACGAAAACATAGAATAGAAAAAATAATGTATACGATAAAAGAAATTATCACAAAATTACAGAACCCGCTGTAAGGCACTTGGCCCACAGCCGACGAGTCTCTCAGCGTCACTGTCCACCACATAGAGGGACAGTCTTTTCTTTGATAATTCTTATCGCTGCGACGAACTATTGGAGAGATCATTCTTGCCGGCAGGGTGTACAGTCATCCACTATTAATTGATCGAAGCGAAGCGAAAGTCTCAAGAGTCTTAGGTCCGCAGTGCGAAACCGGTGAGACCGACGCACGCGGCGCTGACGAGCGAGACCGACGCACGCGGCGCTGACGAGTGAGACCGACGCACGCGGCGCTGACGAGCGAGACCGACGCACGCGGCGCTGACGAGTGAGACCGACGCACGCGGCGCTGACGAGCGAGATCGACGCACGCGGCGCTGACGAGCGAGACCGACGCACGCGGCGCTGACGAGTGAGACCGACGCACGCGGCGCTGACGAGCGAGACCGACGCACGCGGCGCTGACGAGCGAGACCGACGCACGCGGCGCTGACGAGTGAGACCGACGCACGCGGCGCTGACGAGTGAGACCGACGCACGCGGCGCTGACGAGCGAGACCGACGCACGCGGCGCTGACGAGCGAGACCGACGCACGCGGCGCTGACGAGTGAGACCGACGCACGCGGCGTTAGCGAGTGAGACCGACGCACGCGGCGCTGACGAGTGAGACCGACGCACGCGGCGCTGATGAGTGAGACCGACGCACGCGGCGCTGACGAGCGAGACCGGTGCTGCTGACTTCAGTGTCGCAGTGCGGCCACATAAAACTATATTCGTACGCCTGACCGACGTCAGCCCAGGAGAAAGCCAGCCTGGGGGCGTAAGTATGTATATTTGTTCGACGATAACTTGAAACCTTTGATCCGATCTCTAAGAAATTTTGTAAGCAAGAAGGTTGCGTAAAACACAATCATCAAGTTCGAACTTCGAATACGAGCCAAACTGGTCACGGGGCTTGGAAGATGTGGGGCGAGGTCTCGTTTCGCTGCAAACTACTCTAATATCTGTTTACTGACACGGGACCAGCCACCTATCATGTAACTTTTCGGGATCGCGATTCGGATACGAGTTGTCAAAAATTGACACTTGTCACTGTCACTGCCAAAACTCATTTGACCCTGCAGGGCAGGATGAAACGCCAAAAGACCGACGGATTTGCTTAACTTAATTAAGGAAATCAATGCGTTTGCTCGATAACGATAGCGAGAGGAATCCCTCCGTGATACCGTGAAGCTGTGACAGTGACATTTATGACAAATCGCGATCCCGAACATTTACATGATTAACCTGCTGTTGTACGTTTCGAGCGAGAAAAATCTATAGCTAATCGCTTTCTCATCGGAGGTGGGACAAGTGCCTCAGAGTGGTCATGTATACCCTTTTCCAATAAATGTTTCTACATTATCTATATCGTCTTATGCATAAAACACAAAACACAGGTTTAATGTAAATTTCTTTCTAATTACGAATTGAGTTTGAAAAAAGAAGATAAAACTAAACTATTTCAACACACTAAACTAAAATATTATATTTATACATTTTTATTAAATTTTGACATTTTATTTGCAAATATTTTTTTATTGTCCTGTTTCTGGACATTATTGTATTTTGCTAATTTTAATTGTATTTCGCTAATTTTATGGGTCTTGTTATCTGCAATAAATGTTTTTTTTTTTACTAACATAGGTTTGAAATACGTTTTAGTGTTTTATACATAAGACGTTGAGTGTCTATCAAGTAAGTATATCCGTCAGTGAGTGGTGTCATTCCCAGAGGACCATGCGGTAGTTCCGCTCCACGTTGTCGATGTAGAACCCGTTCACGTACTGGCTCGGCAGAACCTCGCTCAGCTGAAAATAATTTCCATATTTCTGAATAAACTCATTTTAAGCGTATTGGTGGTAAGCGGTTGGTTACTTTTTGGCAAGTTTAGCTTGAACACAGATATCATAGTTTCAGTCAAAACTCAACACTTGTTTTACCGAATGTTATTGTATAAAAATGGCGGCGTTTATTCAAGAACGTGATCATGGTGGAACAAGACATTTACTTGTTGCTTTCAAAATATTGCAGAAGCTTCACGCAGTAACTACTACCAGTAGAATGTGATCATGACTTACTCTTTGTGACTAGACTTTTTTAAATCATTTGGATACATTCTGCATATCATCAAAAACTTCAATATATTCTAACTCCTGACACGGGCAATATGCAAAAAATGCAAAGCTAAACTTTGAGAAGAAAAAACAAACCTTTATTGCTGAACTAATATTTGTTAGCCGATTACACAAAATGAGTCTGTTTTTTGGGCGTACCTTTGTTTGGTTGCCTTCTCTGTCCTTATGTAGCGAGATGTGGTTAATAGTTAAAACATTACCTATGCTCATAACACGATTGTTGATTAGGATGTGCTTTAAGGACAGAAGCCGGAGTTTGACTCGTGGCAGCTGTAACACAGGGTTACCTAATAAAGCTGCCAACGAAATTCCTAACATGTTCAAGTAATTAGTGTTATTTAACAGCGACGGTGATAATGGAATGGACGGGCCCAGCGCTTGCAAATCATTCAATATATATATATATATATCACAAAACCGGAGTGCAAACTGTAACCCCGCAATACAGGTTATCCTAGTGTGGGGGACAGGGATCCACGAAGGTCCATACTTCAAAATGTAATCATTAAATATATATATAGGCTATATAGGCTAAAAGTATGTACCTATAATATTCAACATTATGTCAAAAAAGTTTTTTTCATTTTCATTTCATTTCATTTCAAAATGAATAAGTCAACACAATCAAGTATACCTAGCTCAAAGTATGCATATTACATTTGCCGGAAAATAGAGATAGCTAATCTAATTATTGCCTGACAAAAAGAGAATACAAGTATTTGTCTAATTGCTCTAGTATCTCGAACATTCACGAGCATTGAGGAAGGATTCTCGAAGTATCTCTGTCTCGTAACATTACGATCGCCTCAAAATGGCGATTACCCTGACATATTTATGAAATTAATTGCAGTTGTAACAAAATACAGTGATTAATGTGTATTTGCTTATGGAAAGTGATCGCCAAATTTTAATTACGATTATTAGTAGTGTTTTTACACTTAGGGAATGCACACGAAGGCATAATTAGGATTTATTTGTATTGTTGTATCGTACGGCTCGCCTGTCGCAAAGACAGAGTATTACTGACGCGAGTGAAGAGCTGGCGCTCAGTATATAGTCTTCAAAATCCGTGCGCTTATTTCCCGTCCATTCATTTTATTAGTGTCGCTGTTATTTAAGATACATTCTTTGTTGACAACTAAACTGATTGCTTGATTTAAAAAAAAGTCGGGAATGACAGGTCTATATTTTGTGTTCGGGTTTTCTTTTTTTAATTTTGTAAAGCTGTCAGGATAGGTATTTGGCCACAGCTCACCATTAGGATCGAACATGGTAAACACATGGCTCCGACTAGGAACCAACTCATTTATTCCGTGCTACATTTTACACAATGCTACGAAGCTACGTCGTTCCCAAGTGTAGCTGGGTATGTACTATGTAGCTACAGGCTGATTCAAACTTAATGGCGGCTGTGAACTTAGGCGCGAGACGCTGCGCAGTAGCAAAAAGTAGGCGTGCGGTGTGCGTACAATCGCAAAGTTTCGCTTGCAGCGCAGTTGTATTGCCATTAAGTTTGAATCAGTCTGTACCTAGAAGCAATTTATGTAGGTAGTGTAGCGGTGTGGAAACCAGCCATTTCTTATATTTGGAAATGAAAAGAGACCTATGTAATTATAGTGTTTTAGTTCAGAGAATGGCACGTCAAAATGCCAATAAATGGGCAATGTAATCAATATTAAAACAATGGTTTTCATTTTAATCACGATTTTAATCTTATACCTTAAACAAATCAACAAAATTAATAACTTACTTAATAAATATTTACAAAAGTGGTTTTACATACATATTTATTGTCAGTCTTACATTAGAACACTAGCATTCAAAATAAATTCAAATCTTAGAACATTCATACATACCTACGCTCATTTGCAGTTACACTAGGACGTTATGATTAAAGACAAACTTAGGTCACAGCGATTCGATTATTTCAAAAATGGTTATTTCAGTTTCCGTATTTTAAACTCAATCGAAACTGCAGCACGAGTGCTGTTCTTGACGATCGTTACATTTGACATTTAAATCGGTAAAATTTGACAAGAATCGGTACACTCAAATTCGTCTATACAAATCTGCTATACCGGCACGTCAAATTTAGCGACATAGAACGGTACTCACGAAAAACTAAAATCCGATCTCGATCCGAGAATACAAACTACTCTCACCATGTCTTCTGCATACAGAATAACAGAGACAGTGTAGTTACCGAATGGAATCCTTTCCGATTCGATTCAAAATACGGATGCAGAATGAAGTTTCGTCATTTCATTCTTCAATGGGCGATTTTCCGGCACACAAAAAAAAAGCTCATCGTAGATGGCGCCGACATTTTCATATATTTTTTCTTCATTTTTGGCATCGCACTTTGTGCATTCTGCCAGTGTCAAGGATTTATGAATTTTCAAGTTTAGATAGTATCAAGTCGCAGTTATCATAAAATCACAGTTAGTCACTCAAAAATAGTCACAGTCGAGTCCAAGTTCATGCCCTAGCAAAGTTGTGGCGACTTTACTATGAGCTTCTACGGAGTTTTGAAAACAACACGAAAAGACACGTTTCACCGCATTATATCACTTGCCCATACTCGTGCATGTAACTCAACACTCAATGAATAAAACACCACCATTTTTAATCATTAATTCGCGAATAAACACAAGTTTAAGAAAATAATAGAATGCTTGATTTTGAAATTATTTTTCCGTGTTCCCGCCAAAACTCCTCTTATTTCATGTTACGTGCCACAGATAGAAAACATTATGCTGTTTTTGACGCGCAAGTATAGCCAACACTAGTTGATAAACAACTTTTTTTTTAAACATGTTTGGAAAATCTCTCATTGGAAGCAGTCTCCAGCGCGCTTGTCAACTAAAGACAGACCGTGACAACGAGATATAATTATGTTGCTGTCAACCACGTGGAGTTCTTTTAAGGTCTGTCGGTTGGCTTTATCCTTATAAATACCTGAGTCGCGGATATCTAAGGGTGTCTACACCGAAACAGCCGGCCCCGGCGCGGGCGCGCGGCGGCGCAGTCGGCGGGTTTATTTTGGAAATACGCCGGTGGCGGGTAGGCCCGCGCGTACTTCACGGCAGCTTGCGCTTCGCTCAGTTGACCGCCTTAGTCGGTTGTTTCATAATTATCTTAAAAATAACACTACATAAAATCAGGAAGCGCCCTACAAATCATACTGTTATAAATGTGTCACGTCACGCCTGAACGGTTCAATGGGATTTTAGTGGAGTTTGAACGAATTAACGAGGATAGCTTGTCTTAACTCTAGATTAACACATAGGCTACTTGTAGTCCCGGAATATAACTACATTGATCCTGTAGGATTTGAAACCGCGGTGCGCTGTTAGTAGAACCACAGTTAACATAATAGTACTGGATACGTAGAACTACCAATAAAAACTAGAAAGGACCACCCAGAGAGATTACTTTACGTAATAAAATAAGCAAGTAAACCGTTTCACAAAGATTATGGAGAATAGGCAAGATGACTTGTTTTTGTTATTGCCCTATTAAAATGTGGCCCATAAATATAGCTGATTAATGAAAAGAAAATGAAAATCTGATTAAAAATAAGCAACTTATAAGCAATTTAATATCATGCTAGACAGAGAGGCGAAACAGCAAATCGTGACGTCACTTCTCTGTACGCCATATAAATTATATTCAGACAAGTAAGGCGGGACGTCATTTTTTGTTTTGTGGGAAAGGGACAGAGTTGTCTCTAACAAAAACTTTAAACGCTCATATATCAGAACATTATTAACCGATTTAAATTATTTTTTCAATAAACATACTATATATACTTAAATTCTTCATCAAAGCTATTGGTTTCGACGATATAAACATCAGTCATCTACCCTATTCCTTGTGATTCAAGTCGGTTTAAAAATAAAATCTCATCGTCAGCTCTCTTGCCATCAACTAAGAAAAGTTGTTACCCCGCGACCAAACCCGCCACCGCACCGGGACGGCTGCTTCGATGTGTAGACAACAATAGGGAATATGCATGTGTTTTTTTATTGACTCGCAAAAAATATGACTGGCACAAAAAAAAAACATCGAAAGTAAAATTTTAATATATGCACAAATAAAGAAGTTATAAACATTTTAGTTTCATGTGAGACAGGGAGGGCAAAAAACTAGGTTTATGACGTCAAAGTTCCAAACAAACTGTATACTATGCACGCGTTTTGCTAGAAAGGGACAGATGACTCCCGCCCAAATACTTTGAACGCTTATATTTCAGAACTTTACCAGCCGATTTCAATTATTTTTGAGACGTAAGCATCAGATTCAGTTAAACTCTCCATTTATCCTATTATTTTTAATAATTGAAACACATGCATATTCCCTATTGCACATTAAGATTACTGATGGAGGCTCGACAGATTGTGTGAATTCACTGGTTTCTACAATAAGCTAGCAAATGCGACCTAACGGCACATGAAAGTGGTTCTACATGAAAATGATTTCATGGCTTTGTTTTACCAAAATCGGAAGCAATTTATCTGCTCCAGGATGCACAAGAAAGAGAAATGAATTTTAATCTCTTATTTTTTTCTAATAGGACACTTGCTTGAATGTAGGGACAAAAAATACCGTTGTTCTTTAACTCTTTTTAAAAATACTATATTTTTTTTTGTACGATTAATTTTTTGGTCTATATCCTATCCTTTTGTTTTTGCGTAATATATTAACCGTCATAAGCATACAACGCTAAAACTTATTTCAAACCTATATTTTTTTTAAAGTGTTGTCAAATATCTTTCTAATTACGATTTGAGTTTGGAAAAAAGACAAAACACTTTTTAACTAAAACAGGTTTAAAATACTTTTTAGTGTTTTATGCATAAGACGGTATGTTGTTAAATTGTACGTGTTCTGTTCAAGTAAATAGACCCTTTTCTATTAAGAAATTTTAATACCTTTAAAAATAACAATACAGTAATTAAAATAATATTATGAGTTTCGAAGTAATTCTTACATCGATTTGGCTGTTCCTATTTTTTTCATTTCTCTTTGATTTCGTAAGGAAATTGTATGAAATTCTGCAGGCGAAACACAAATATGTTCCATATCCGTGTTTCGCCTGCAATTAAGCTGACCCATACGTACCACATCGGCGGCTTTGGCGGCGGTGTCATCGGTCGCGACGGTGCGGGGCTCGTCGGGGTCTGGAAACGACATAACATGACATTATTAAGAGTTACATACTTGGCAACGGATTTGAGACTTGATGGTGGTAGCTTGCCAGCCGAGTTCTAGAATGTACCCTATGGTTTCCTCCCGATTTTTTTTTTTTAAGATTAGAGAAACCGAATACCGCTGGGTTGACGCCCGTGCCCGTGGACTTGGGTATGCCCTAAAACTGCATCCAGAACCACCGGAGGAAAAGCAGCAGCGTCCTCTCGGTTAACGGTGGTGAACATTCCGAGATTCCCAAGCGTGGGAATTATGGCAACCCCCTCCCTAATAAGGGGGAGGAATGCGCCTAGTAGTGGACGTCTTCCGCCTGCTGATGATGACGATGACGCCCGTGCAGGTCTAACCCTGCGTAAACTCCATGAAGACACCTGGGACGAGACCGTTCTCTGGCGTCGGGTGCCAAGATCTACTTTACTAGAAGCGAATAGGAGCTTTGTCCAACGAGCTTGGGTGATATGATAATATAACAAAAAAAAAATTGTAATAGTAATTGTGTTGTAGTTGTAATAGGGAATATGCAATGCATGTGTTCCAATTATTAAAAATAATAAGACAAATGGAAAGCTGAACTGAATCTGATGCGTACGTCGAAAAAAATATTGAAATTGCGTGGTAAAGTTCTGAAATATAAGTGTTCAAAGTATTTGGGAGGGAGTCATCTGTCCCTTTCTAGCAAAACACGTGTTAGTATAGAATTTGTTTAGAATCGTGTTCTTTGACGTCATAAACCTAGTATAGTGCCTGTTTGTACACACATACCTAGTATAGTGTCTAACATGAAACTAAAATGTTTATAACTTCGTTATTTGTGCACGTATTAAAATATAACTTTCGATGATTTGTTTTGTAGCATCAGTTATTTTTGAGACAATAAAAAAAAACATGCATATTCCCTTTTGTTGTTGTTGGTTCCCCAGCTAGAGCTGCCCGAGGTAATACCAGGATACCCGAGTAAAACTAGAATACCGCTTCCGTTGATCCTCGCACTTAGTTTTACACAAACTCCTTCTAGCTTCGCGTGTCTAGCGTTCTAAGTTCAATACAACTTAAAGCATATCGCATTTAAAATGTGTCGCAATACAATTTAATTAAGGCATACTTATCGTATTTTATTTAAAGTTCAATGTTCGGCACAATAAAATAACTAGCAAGAGCACGTCAACGACCCATGTTATCTGGTAGGTATTGTTTAAACACATATTATGTAGGTAGTATGAGTACATTTGAAGAAAAAAAACAGCTGTTCCAAACTCTTTGTCGAGGAAGTATTTGTTTTATGGAACAGCTGTGTTGTGTGATATGAGATTCCAGTGTTGGCCTCGTTTAAAAATACAAAATAGGTTTGCGTTTGACCACAGCCTTTCTGATGTTAAGCAACAGTGCGGTCTAGGATGGAGCGCGCCTACCTATGCTTTGTCTAAAATAAGTTGATAATTTTGACAACTCACAGTACGGACGAGGTGTATAATCGGCAATGAACCTACTCGATTATTTTCTCGTAAAACTTCTTTGTTTTCGAATATTCGAAAACTATTTTTTTTCTTCTAAATTATAATTTATTAATTAATATGACTATATAACCCTCTCATAACGATTCATGACTCCGCAGATCAGAATGAAGGTGATGAGAAAACTAATAATTTACTGAAAATGAATTTCGTATTGCAAAACAATATATTTTACCGAAAAATTTGTTAAAAGGAGCAAAAAAAAGTTTTATGTAAAAGACGGAAAATTATTCATTTTCTATAACCTAGTCATTTTCCGAAAACCTATTATAGCGCCACATTTCCGGCACTGCGCCCGGACGTGACGGCTGACGGGTTACAAAATGAAATCGTTAGGTATGTAAGCAAGTAAGCAATAGTATTTTTTAAAATAATTGGGCGATAGATAATAGGGAATATGCACACATGCACTGCATGCATTTTTATAGACTCACAAAAAAGCTGGCAACAAAACAAATCATCGAAAGTAACATTTTAATATGAGCACAAATAACGAAGGTATAAACATTTTAGTTTCATGTTAGACTATACTAGGTTTATAACGTCCAAGTTCCAAACAAATTATATACTATACACGCGTTTTGCTAGAAAGGGTCAGATGACTCCCTCCCAAATACTTTGAAAGCTTATTTTTCAGAACTTTACCAGCCGATTTCAATTATTTTTTCGACGTAAGCATCAGATTCAGTTAAACTCTCAATTATTATTATATATTATTTTTAATAATTGAAACACATGCATATTCCCTTTGCAAATATGACGTGTAACTTTGGTGTTATCAATAAACTATTTGTATTTGTAATAACTTTAATATTTCCTAAAAATTATATTGTTACCCAAATGTACCTTTTTTATTATTCGTTTTTTTTATTTCAAATCCGATTATTGATAGTCTGTGGTTGTTCGTTATGCGTCGCGGTTGACTAAGTGGGCGGTACCCATCAACGAAGTACGAATCGATTGTATTATATTTATTTGAAAAAAGAATACGAAACTAAATGGGCGTGAGCTGCCAAAATTATCAACCTAATTTAAACAAAGCATAGAAGGAGCCAACTCTAGATTAGGACATACCCGTATTGTACGTTACGGGGAACACAGACTCCGGCAGAGTTCCGAATCCTCACTGTACGAAAAAAAAGAGTTGGTCACAATGATGAGTACATACAATGACCTCCTTTCGGCTCTATACTACCATTCCGCGTAGCCCGGAAAAGTAAATCGTTTGTAGTCAAAGTCAACACAGCAACAGTTATCGTTTGCACCGGGTTATCGCTAGTTTTGTCTGGGAACATTTCCACGGCTTGTCTGCCTGTTATCACACGACACCCAAATTGGAATTAAAATTAACTTATCTTTTTAATTTGGAATGTAAACTCGCGGCCAGCTAACTAAGGATAAGTACATACGTTTAAATTGATCTTTAAACTAACACTGCACCGTCACAACTGCTACAACAACGCGTGTTTAGGGGCGGTGCAGTGTTAGCTAGAAAAACATTTTTAAAGTTTTGTTTGTTTTTATTGGAAGATAGTTGCACCTGTCCACGCTATGCTGTGGCCCTGTTCACACGTTGCTGTGGCTCTGTCCACGCGTTGCTGTGACTCTGTCCACGTGTTGCTGTGGCTCTGTCCACGCGTTGCTGTGGCCCTATTCACGCGTTGTTGTGGCCCTGTCCACGCGTTAGTGTGGCCCTGTCCACGCGTTAGTGTGGCCCTGTCCACGCGTTAGTGTGGCCCTGTTCACTTGTTTCTGTGGTCCTGTCCTCGCGATTCACAGCGGACAGGTGCAACTAACTTCCAATCAAAACAAAAGTAGAAAAAGGAACTGACCATCATCGGCGAGATTGAGCCAGAGTTGTCTCTTGAGCGCGCGCCAGAGGCCGGGCGGCAGGGCCAGGCGGCCGGGGCGGCGCAGGCCGGCGTGCAGCGACTTGGCGGCCTCCAGCTGCAGCGAGGCGCGCCACGAGCCCGCCGACACGAGCCGCATGGAGGACTGCGCCGCCGTCGAGCACACCGTCGGGAACAGCGCGCGGTGCCGCCGCAGGTTGTAGAACGACACGCCTCCACCGAACATTCACGTTTACTTTATGCTGACTACATCGACCCAGATCGTCGCACGCAGATGCAACGCAAAAATACTCAGCGACTAAAGTGACTCTAACATATGAGGATAAGGCATAAATTTCAAAGTACCCAAGTAAATGTTCGTCAAGTGTGTTTCGGTTTGAAGGGCAATTTGTTCATGGGCGGATCCGGGGTTGTAGGTAGACTACTGATACCTTTTCTAGTTGTAATGGAATTGGAGCCTGACCGATAACTAGACCTCGACTCGACCATATGACCCCAACTGACTTAAAAGCTGGATCCGACCTTGAATTTGTTACCAGAGAAATTACTGGGCATGAAGAGTTTTCATCTAATATCTCAGGGTGTCGAGCGCAGCGTAATGCTGCGCAGGATTTTGTTCCCAAATTCACAATTCTGGCACTACTACTGTTATAGGCAGGCGTGATGCTTACCAGGCGAACGTCTGGCTAGTCTCGTCAAGCCATTGCATATATTGTACGCTTAAAAAAAAAAACAACCGACTTCAATTTTGAATACCTGGATTGCATCTTCATACTTTCCAGTTATTTTGATTTATTTCAGTAATTTTAATTTAAAAACAAAACTACTGAACCGATTTCGATAAAACATATATGAGACCACCTCTGCCCTACCAAACTAAAAAAGAATCATCAAAATTAATTCATAATTGGCGGAGTAATTGCATAACATACATACAAAAAAAACCTTGTTTTAAGTCGTAGTTGAATCGCATACAAACTGCCTCAACGTCTTTGGCAGAATATTAGGTAGGATGAAGATAAACTGAGAACTTGCTCTTTGATCTCTTTATCAGTTACCTATCAGTCAGAGATATGCAAGGTCGTTCATAGTACAAGTTGGTAATAATGCTCAGACGAGCTGATGACCTCCAGTTAGTGAAGACCACTGTATTATACAGTGCAAGTTTATCAGTAATCAGATAACAAGGCCACTCATCCAACCAGTGCCGGTGCCAGCTGCGGTAGAATCCACATTATCCGTCCCAGTCATCTACTTTCAGGATGACAGAGACGGATCCAAAAATGTGGATCCAAAAGGAAACCTTTTCGATTGAGTTGTGAATACCCCTGGTATCCCTGGCTGGTCTGGTAATTTCTGTGCCCCTCCAGGGTTTGTCGCTCTGTGATTGGGCACAGCTGACACCGCCTACGGCACTGATGACCTACGGTGCCAGCGGAAATGAGGAAGGGACACCGAGTGGCTGGACTAGCTGCACCAACACTACGCACCGAGGGCTCATGAGGGGCATGCATTGAGCTAATATCTATAGAGTCACAATTGTGCAAAAATAATGTCCGCGCCAAAACTTTTTGAACGACTTGTACTACGATAAGACACAAGCACTCAAGCATACATTAAACTCTATACAAGAGACATAACTTCTAAATTCGAACAATTGTGAACTCGTAATGCTCGTATAGGTATGTACAACGGCACTCGGACGTTTTCACTTAGAGATTGTGACTCTTTAGATATTAGCTCCATGGGGGCATGTATTGCAGAAAAATCCCGCGCACCAAGTACCCCTGCAGGTATTGGGTCACGTGTTGTAGTTATCTAATATAATAAAAGGCTCTGTCCTAACTGACTGACTGACAGACAACGCACAGCCCAAACCGCTGGTCGTACAGACTTGAAATTTGGAGGGTGTATTCGTCTCGATGCGGAGGGATGTACTAAGAAGAGTTGGTAGAGTCGGTAGAGTTTGCTCGGAATGATTTAAAGTGGAGAATTTTGGGAGCGGTCCGTATTTCTTACGCACGCGGACGAAGTCGCTGGGGACCTCTAGTAAGTAAATAAATCTACGTTTAGACACTTTTCTATGAGTATACAATCGTGCAACAGTGAGGTGGTAAAGTACCTTGCGACTTCCTATTGATGTAGAACTCCATGGTGCCGGCCCACATGTCCAGGCGCACGCCCACGATGCTCCCGCGACAGAAGCCGGCCGACTCCCGCGTCACGTTAGCCGAGTGCCGCACCTCGCCCTTGTACGACAGCCCGTACGACTCGCAGTCTTGTCCCAGCAAGGATTTGAACTCGAACTGCGAGTCGTTAAGAGATGCTTTGTCGCTGCACATGCCTACCATCTGTGGATAACGATTATGATATTTCATCAAGTGTTTGTAGAAAACGAACGAATCATTTAGCTTCGTGACTTGTCTATTCTATATTTACAAACCAACAATAGGGTAGATGACTGATGTCTATATCGTTGAAACCAATAGCTTTGATGAAGAATTTAAGTAAATATAGTATGTTTATTGGAAAAATAATTTAAATCGGTTATTAATGTTCTGATATATAAGCGTTTAAGGTTTTTGTTAGAGACAACTCTGTCCCTTTCCCACAAAACAAAAAATGACGTCACGCCTTACTTGTCAGAATATAATTTATATGGCGTACAGAGAAGTGACGTCACGATTTGCTGTTTCGCCTCTCTGTCTAGCATGATATTAAAATGCTTATAACTTGCTTATTGATTGATCAGATAAAAAAAATTGTTTCATTAATCAGCTATATTTATGGGTCACATTTTAAAAGGACAATAGAAAAAACCAGTCATCTAGCCTATTATACTTTCTCATTTGTAATAGATATTAAGTAAGTAAGGAAAAGGATACAACCAACATGATGCGATTACACAAAAAAAAACTAGCCACAATATTATATGTTAGTAATAAAATGAACCTGCTAACACTAGACTAGACGTCTAATTTTTCATACTGTCTATGCATTAATAACATAGACATTACCAAGTGTGGAAACACTTCATATAAATATTCAACAATATTTTGGTTATATTCCATTATCTTGACACATCTTCTCTAGTACATAATGGCTCAGTGGCTAAACTAATTAGAATCAGTTGCATAGAAGATAGCCTATTAACCTTGCATGTCTAATGTATAATGGGTCAAAGGGTATATTATTAATTGTTCTCTAAGTCACAATATAAATGCAACGCAGATTGTTTATAACTGTTTACCTGTAACTAGTATCTCCCTGTGGATTCACTTGCTATCCTCCAGGAATCACCTATTTTTTCCTGGTTTTAAACCAGGTACTTCTATTCCAACAAACACTATGTGTCATAACCACGTCAGTTTTCATAATAAAATTTACAAATTTATATTTAAATAACAGTTTTATTTTAGTTATTTCTTTCTCTATCTGCGATTGCCTGAGGTATTTGTAAGGTTTGAGGTTCAACTCATTTATGCCAGGTGAGACATCCTTACATTTCAGTTCAAAAACACAGGGTTTTAAGGGCATATAATTTTTGTGGCATATCGACCTGCGATATTGATAATAAGGTCATTGATATCAGAGTATCCTGCTTAATCCATTGAGCTAATAACAATAGTCACAAATGTGCAAAAAAAATGTCCGCGCTAATACTTTTGAACGACTTCATCTACGATAAGACACAAGCACTCAAGCAAACATTGAACACTATACAAGCGACATAGCGTCTAAATTCAAACTATTGTGAACTATATAATGCACGTATAGGTATGTACATCGGCACTCGGTTGCTTTTTGACTGTTTTCACTTAGAGATTGGGACTCTTTAGATATTAGCTCAATGGCTTAATCATATAATTAGAAAGCCCCTACAAATAATATAAATAAATTCATCATCATCATAATCATCAGCCCGGAGACGTCCACTGCTGAGCGAAGGCCTCCCCCGTAGACCGACACACTGTACTACAACCTGCCATTTGCATCCACCAGTTGCCCGCGACTTTTACAATGTCGTCGGTCCACCCAGTGGGAGACCTTCCTACGCTGCGTCTTCCGGTTCGCGGTCGCTACTCAAGAACCTGCGGTTGGGCTGACCTCTGTGATTATTCCTAATAAAGAAATTACTTTTGAATAAGTAATTTCTGTAGAGACTTTGGGACCTTGGGGGCCGGCCGCACATGTCTTATATAGGGACCTGGCGAAACGTTTAGTCGAGGTGTCAGGTGACCGGAATGCATTCTGGCCACCTTTCCATCATCTATGGGGCTTTTAGTTTAAATTTTTAAGTTTTGTATTTTTTATTATGTAGGGTTTGTTTTTACTAGGTAGGGTTTATTTAGTTGTTAGTTAGTTATAATTTAATTTTAGTGTATAATAGTATTTCATTTGCAAATAAAGAATGAGACTTTAGAATAAATACTTACAATGTCTGTGCCATATGTGTCAGATAACATCTTGATCTCCCAGTAGTAATGGTTGTTGTGTGTCATCGGCATGTCTCCCTTCACCGATGCCGTTCCCGAGCTGTAGAATGGATGAAATGTCACAGTCTTCCGATCCTCGCTTAGTAGCGCCCAGCTGTTGTTCATGGGGGACTCCCATTTCCACTCCTTAGCTATGATTTACAGATTAATAAATAAATAAATAACAGTGGGTATTTTTCACACAGCACCATCTAGCCCCAAACTAAGCAAAGCTTGTACAATAGAAATCAGATAGCTGATAGAATACTTATGTACATGTTTTTTTGGTAAACACATATATAAAATACATACTACACCCAGTCACAGAACAAACACTATATTTATCACATACATTTTTGTCCTGGGTGGGGATCAAACCCACACCCTACAGCTCAGAAGGCAGACATGCTACCAACTGAGCTAAAAGGCAGTAAAAAAAATTATATTGACCCCAGGTGGTGCGAAATATAAGAATACAAATGATATAAGATTGCACATATCTAATCAGCCCCATAATAGTACAGTGCTATACAGAGGCCTACCCTCAAAAGGCGATGGGGCCAGACCCAGCACGCTGGCCCAGTCGCAGGTTGGTGGATTCACATAGGACATCTGCAGGTTATCACACTATGTATTCACTAAAAAGCCACTGGTATGAAAACATGTAGTACATAAACTCCAAAGAGTGCATCGGTACGGGACTGGGATTTAAAAGCACGACTTAACAATATTGTGAGTCTCTTATCCTTACTAAATGAACAATTGTTAAGTCTAATACCACAACTTTTATCGGATTATAATAAGAATCAATACAGCACCCTTATCATGGACGTTCGCGATTCCGATTGCGATAGCATGCCATCCTGCTCGTACCAACCCACTCGCGCCATGTGCCCTCCTGCTCGCGCACACTCGCAGTCAGAATCACGAACGTCCATAAGGGTGCAGGACATAACAATAATCACAAGCAGACCTAAAGTGCAAATTATTTAAATCCAACTAACCAGATCAGAAATATAAAAAATTTTTTTTTTTCCATAGTTACCGTTCATGCACTAATAGGTACATAAAATTAAATGAAGAATGGCTTGTAAGGCTCATATACAAGGTGTTTCTGAGAGATGTGACCACATTGAATGATATGTATATTTATTCATCAATATGAACAACTTTTACAATGGAACCAACCTTGAAATTTCGAAAAAAAAATCAGCTGCTCCATACATTCTGTCAATTGTTATGGAACACTGCCAGAGCCAGCGACAATGATAAGATGAATGGACGGGAAATAAGCGCACGGATTTTGAAGACTTTCGGCCTTACTTAAAAAATCTTTTCAACCGTTAGTCACTGCTTAAGATTCTCTGCCATCTTCTCTCTGACGTGAAGTGTAACATGCAAGAACAAGACAGAGAAGTTTAAGCAGTGACTAAGAGAATCGAGATTATTTTAGGTAAGGCTGTATATGTTGAGCACCGGCTCTCCACTCGCTTCAGTCATACTCTGCGATGCATGCGAGCCGTACGATACAATACAAACTTCTAATACATGTAGACTAAGTTTAAACGGCGTTTTTAAGTATTAGATTCGCTATCTCTTTTTTCCGGCAAATGTAATATGCATAATTTTGGCTAGGTATGCTTTATTGTGTTGTCTTGTTAATTTTGAGCGATTTGTAAGCGCTGGGCCCGTCCATTCCATTATGACCGTCGGTGGCCAGAGCTACACACAATTTGGCGTTTGCACCAAAATCGTCTTGAAGGTATTTTGTGGTTTCGTAAGTTTTTGACCAATCAGGCTCAAATCATTCGAATTTCTTTTACCTTCTTCGTCTTCTCCACATTGGCACGCATTCAGTGACTTCCAGGGCAAAGGATTATCATGCTTGCACTGGCAGTAGGGCTTCGGTCGATGGGGAGCTCTGTCTCGACTAGACTTAGCGCGAGACATACACCCACTCGACGTCATTTTTCACGTAATAAAATTAAATTACAACTATTCAAACAAATGATCTTAAATTGTTATAAATTCAAACTAAAATACTAATTATTAAAATATTTGTTTCGTAAACGTAATATTTAAAAGTCAAAACAGAAAACATCACACGAACGAAACGAAACGAAGTGAGGCAATAATGTAGAGGTGGTCGGTGCAAACCGTAAACAGTTTCAATACCCAGTTATCAATGCAATAACCAATACCGGGTACTCGGAGTTTCGATAACTGGGTATTGTGAGAAACTAGGTATTGGCGAAAACGCGAACCGTCTCAACGTCATCGTAACGAGCGGGAACCAATACCTGCGCGTGCCGAGTACCGACGGGTGACGGACAATACCGATCGTCGCTTCGCAGCCGACGTGATGCGCCCGAGTTTATCCGTAATATTCCGAACGTAATCGTACTCTCCAAGGCCGAGAGGCGACTAGAGCGCCAAAAGTAAAACTAAAAATGACAATTATTATAACACTTATTACTGAAACATTAAATGAGTTTTATGAAAAAAATCTAGGTTTTGAATTTGAATATCATTCAAAAGTACAAGATTATATCACACTTTATTCACCGAATCAGTGCACTTTCCAACAAATTTAACCAGTAATCTTTTTAATTCATAAGCATTTTTATACTCCAACAAGGCGACTCCAACCATTAACTAGTAGGTAGTAAGCAAAGATTATTTAGAGCAAATGAATTATTATTTTAAAAAGTTTAAACGGAATCATCAAAAAGACATCAACAAAAAATTTACCAAAACCAATCGGTATTTGTACCTTCTTGTGCAACACAGTTATTTTTGTATAGCGTTTTTTTAATAACAACTGAAACCAATTACCTCTGCAGAAACTCAAAAACTACGTTATTAAAGAAACGGCCAATACCTAGTTATTAAAATAAACAGTTTCAGAACACGGTATTGCCATGCAATACCAATACCCGTTTCGGTACTGCAATATACCATACCGACCCACCGCTACAATAATGCATCCATAGAGTAAGTAATACTAAAATGCATCAATAATGTACGACACAGATAATGAACGGCATGATATTGTACGGCATAATAATGCACAGCATGATAATTGGTGTATCTGTACATCGAATATCATGCTGTGCAATATCGTGCCGTGCAATATCATGGTGTACATTATCGGCTCGGCTCAATAATGCACACCCCAATTTTGTACATGAATTCCTTATTTGTATAGCAGTTAGGTTCAGCGGGATAATCATGTAAGATCCCGATTCGGATCGCGATTTGTCATAATTGTCAGTTGTCACTGTCACGCCAAATCTCATTTGACCCGCAGGGGCAGGACGAAACGCCCGAACGCGAACGTACATATTCTTTGATTATATAGACAGGTATAATTATCATTGTACATATAAATATTTATGTTATATATATTAGTTTATTATAAATATTGTAGGTATTTTAAGTATTAGTATGTATTTTTATTAGTATGTATTTTTACTATTACATATATATATATATATATATTATGTTAGAATAATATTATGGTACATGTTTATGATTTCACACACTTTTCTTTTCTTGCACACCCCGTCTTCTATGCATTCTAGAAATCCTCTCCATCCAAAGGTTGCCTGGAAGAGATTGCTTTTAGCAATAAGGCCGCCACTTGTTCCAATATTTAAGTTTATTACATTATTTCTGTGTAATTCTTGGTGTGAACAATAAAGAGTTAATCAATCAATCAATCAACGCCAAAAGACCGACGGATTAAAAAAAAAAAGAGTAGTTCGTGATGTTTTACTAGATGGCGTAGAAGACAAAAACTGTTCTGTCAAACCCCGTATAATCTTTTTTAGTTATTCCTGCCCATGAATACTAAAAAAGAACTAGTCCTTCGGCCGAAAACACGGTCAAACCGATTACGTATGGTGGTGGGTTCGTAACGAGTCACACCAAAACCAGTCACAGTTTGCCCTGTTGGGATTTTTCTTCCCATCGAGACTAGTTGGGAAAACCTTTTGAAAAAAAAGTTTCATCAGTAACAGGGACTCGATGGGAAGAATAAAATCCCATAGAGTCAGATCTCTAAACTCCGAAAAAGCTTCTAGTAAAGTTGCCATGGCTTTACTAGGGTATGATTAGACTTGACTGTGACTAACTGTGTGTGACTTGGACTGTGACTAAGACTCATTTAACTAGAGTAAGAAGGATTGATGAAGAAATATGTTTTCGCCTCAAGGATTAGTCCACAATCCAATCAAACTATCCATGAACATGAACAACCATGATTCATCCTTGATCCATCGATCCATAATGGATTGTTAATAGATCCATGGACATGAACAATTATATAACAACAAACATTCAGGAGTTAAGACAGGAATTAAATTTTTCGGTTTGGATTAAACTTTGTAGGTTCTAATCATTTCACCCAAAGCAGTTTGGGGATGTGTTAGTAAACAGTATTGTCGCCGCGTCTCATATGATATATTTATAATAATACTAATTATGTATTGTAGGTATGTCAAGTATATTACTTTACACAAATATATTAATAACTGTTTACTGTTACTGTTCTGTTAAATAGAATATTAATACATATATTGATTTATAAGTTTACTTATCGCTAAAATGTCAATACCTACTCCTACATACTCGTAGTAAATAGTAATGAATATGAGAGTCGATGTCTGCCTACAAACTGCTCTGCAGTTTGGCAGAGTTATAAATTAAGCTATGTAATTAATTATCTAAGACAAAAAAAAAAAAAAAAAAAACTCGCGGCGTTAAAGTCACTGTGTTAAATTGATTGGGGAGAAACAAAAAAAATATTTATGGGCTTAATTATCGTAGTCTATTATGATACAATCCACTTACCTCCGCCATTGCGCAGTTCCCCTTTTGGATTACCTCCCTACGTCGTAGATCCATGACTGCACCATCTGTATAAAGAATCGACAACAATGACACCACTTGTATGGTGCCATTGGCTCGTCATCCTACCCAGCCATGCCGGCCAGGATAGATCCCGCCGCTAATGCCATCAACCCGATATGCAGTTATAAAATGAGCAGAGGACCAATAGATAATAAATCTAGTATACATCTTTATGACATGTTAATAACTCCATGAGATTAATCATTATTCAGTTTGACCCTGTTACAGTCCTTAGGCTATCCCTTTAGTAACTTGTTGAGGATTATTATTATTCATATATATATATATATATATATATATATATATATATACAGGGGGAAACACAATGATATGACATGGTCAGTAAGTCAGCCAAAACATCTATTTGTTATGTCAAAGTAATTGTCTAGTCATGTCCCACCGGACCAGTACGGTATAATTACGTCAGCATGATATATCAGCCCAGATCCCAACGGCCAACGGACCAGTATGTGAGATGTCAACATGATATATCAGCTCAGACTCTCCCTTCCTTGAAGAAGGGCAGAGATCTGTGTGAAGTTAGATTCCGCGGAATTACGGCACGACCCGTCTTCCCTTTAGGCCATCACTCCCCTCTCACGGAGGGGATCAATGATTAAGATTACGTCTGAGGGCCCGCTCCCACCCCGCAGGTTGGGCAGCGATATATATGCATATGAGTCACTAGGATCAGGGCACTACCCTTTTACCCATTTAGCCATCACTCCCCTCTCGCAGAGGGGATCCATGATTAAGACTACGTCTGAGGGCCCGCTCCCTTCCCGCAGGAAGGGCAGCGATATGCATACATAGAAACTATCGGAATCAGGGGCTTCACTTCTCCCCTTTAGGCCATCACTCCCCTCTCAAGGAGGGGATCAATGATTAAGACTACGGGCCCGCTCCCTTCCCGTAGGAAGGGCAGCGCTATAGGTGCATATATAGAAACTATCGGAATCAGGGGCTTCACTTCTCCCCTTTAGGCCATCACTCCCCTCTCACCCCTCCTTGAATGATCAATGATCCATGATCAAGACTACGGGCCCGCTCCATTCCCGCAGGAAGGGCAGCGATATGCGTGCTTCCAGTTCGTCATCAGGATCGTCATAGTGGATCAGTCCGTCAACAATAAGGAGTAAGAGTCATATACATCAAGAGAGCAAATTTGAATATCGAACCCCTTGGCCTAGTTCATAAGTCTATATCAGCCAGGCGGAATCTTAATACGAGTGTCAGAAATACAAACTACCCACATGAAAGTAATAATAGATATATAATTATATAGACTTAGGAATAGACCATGAAACTCCACGGCCACGTGGTCCAATCGCAACTAAGTTAGATAGTCACACATTATAGAAATACATCATGAAATATATATATAATCAAAGATCTGTGAGCAGACCGCTCTGCCATCGCCCCCACACTTTGGCATAGATTATCCCTCCATAAAACTTGTACAAGTCTGCATACGGCATACGTATTTAATCTACTATAAGAAAATTCCTGAGCCTCCCAGTCTACTCTACTCCCTAACCATTTTGCGGTATACTTGCTTCTTGCTTACAATTATACGGCGAACACTTTATTTCTCTGGGAGGCTCAAGAATTTTCTTATAGTAGATTAAATACGTATGCCGACTTGTACAAGTTTTATGGAGGGATAATCTGTGCCAAAGTATGGGGGCGATGGCAGAGCGGTCTGCTCATAGATCTTTGATTAAATATATATTTCATGATGTATTTCTATAATGTGTGACTATCTAACTTAGTTGCGATTGAACCACGTAGCCGTGGAGTTTCATGGTCTATTCCTAAGTCTATATAATTATATATCTATTATTACTTTCATGTGGGTAGTTTGTATTTCTGACACTCGTATTAAGATTCCTCCTGGCTGATATAGACTTATGAACTAGGCCAAGGGGTTCGATATTCAAATTTGCTCTCTTGATGTATATGACTCTTACTCCTTATTGTTGACGGACTGATCCACTATGACGATCCTGATGACGAACTGGAAGCACGCATATCGCTGCCCTTCCTGCGGGAAGGGAGCGGGCCCGTAGTCTTAATCATTGATCCCCTCCGTGAGAGGGGAGTGATGGCCAAATGGGGTGACGGGGACTGCCTTGATCCCGGCAATTTAAATGCACGCATATCGCTGCCCTTCCTGCGGGAAGGGAGCGGGCCCGTAGTCTTGATCACGAATCCCCTCTGCGAGAGGGGAGTGATGGCCTAACGGTGTGATGGGTAGCGCCCCTGATCCCCGTAATTTATATGCACCTATGGCGCTGCCCTTCCTGCGGGAAGGGAGCGGGCCCGTAGTCTTAATCATTGATCATTCATCACTCCCCTCTCAAGGAGGGGTGAGAGGGGAGTGATGGCCTAAAGGGGAGAAGTGAAGCCCCTAATTCCGATAGTTTCTATGTATGCATATCGCTGCCCTTCCTGCGGGAAGGGAGCGGGCCCTCAGACATAGTCTTAATCATGGATCCCCTCTGCGAGAGGGGAGTGATGGCCAAATGGGTAAAATGGTAGTGCCCTGATCTGTTGACCTCTTTTCAACACTCCTCCTTAAATTGATAACATCTTTAATCTCACTCATCCATACAAACTACAAAGACTACTTAGCCTACTACACAACAAAAAACAAAAGGATTGTATCCAGACCGATAAAAGTCTAGAGACAATCCAAATGCTCAAACCCACTACCACTCGGCAGCGTACCCAGCATGCTGGCGGCATTGCCACGCTGGATGGCAATGCTTATGCGTTGAGCCAAATAAACGCCAGCATTTTGATCACGCGTCGCGTTGACCAGGCGCTCGGATATGTTTTTGAAAAGATAATGAGCTCCCGGTCCCCACGGACCCAATGTCTCAACACCAAACGGCTCAAATATGTAACCTCTGCCGAGGTTAGCATATTTGCGCCGCTTGTACTGCTCCATACACACACATGCATCTCTATTCACACTCACTTCACCATCCATGAAGCACACCATTCAAATTTATCTCTTGGTGAACTGCTGATGCCAAACCTAACTCACTGATTCACCTTGTATGAAAATGAAGTTGGTATGGAGTAACATTGCCCACAAAATACAAATGATTCGGGCATAGTATCGTTATGAATGGCATCTTTACATCCTAGACTAAATAGTAGATTATGCACTAAGGGAATAATGCAGTGTCTTACGTCGCGGGCGGCACATTAAATCCGGAGCGTAACGAGGGAGTCTAAAGTTAACTCCCGAGCGTAGCGACGGAGCCACTACTTTTTTAAGTTAGCTTAATTTTAACAGCGTTATCTATTTCCGATATTGAACACATTCCTGAAGAAAAAAACTGAAAATATGAGGTAAAAATAATGTCTCGAAAATTTGGTAATAATTGGACACTAAATATGCAACACAACCATTTACGCAATTTACTCTATTACTATGTGCGTCAGCTGATTGAAGTCATTCATAAGCAATGCGTCCCTCTCTTCGCTCAATTCTGCGCCGACGCCGGCGGGCGGCTGTAATCAAAGGCGCCGCGCCGCAAGGCGAGCGAGCGATTCAAAGGTAGCCGCCGCGACACCAACGTACTGTCGTTAGTCGCGTGCTAATTGCGGTCAAGGTAACACCGGTTGCAGTGACCTTTTGCGCCGCGTCGTCGGTGCGCTTTTTGATAATGGCGTATCAATACAGTGCTCGTGAATACACTTTAATGTTACGGGCATATTTTATGTGTAACGAAAATGCCACTGCAGCCGTGCAAATGTATCGTGAGCTGTACCCGGACTCTCGTCAACCGACCCGAATAACGATGGATTTTTATCTGTGGAGTGAAATTAAACGCCGAGTGTATTTTGGTGAACCGGACACCGTCGAATTATTAAAACAGCGCATCATAGACGCTTTTGATGAAGTGAGATGTGAAGTTAACGTTTTGAACTCTCTAAAGAGCAATTTAGTGAAATGTGCTAGAGTGTGCATTGACAATGGAGGTGGACATTTCGAACAATTATTAAAATACCTGTAATGTAAGTGTAAATATCTTTTTAACTGCCAATCTTTGTAAATAGTTGATTCCAACTTTTTAAATACGCCAAAATTACCAATTTTTTCATTCAACATTTAACTTACATTTCAAAGTGTTTAATAAAAAAAATACATAATCAGTCACATAATTAACGTAATTTTGCCGGTCCTAAGCCCGTAAAAGTATGAAGGGAAAGTTAGAATCGAAATGTACCTATTTAAAATCGTTTCAGAGACAAACTACCTTAGCCTAAGCTACAGTAGTAGGTAGGTATTGTTTCTAGAACACAATAAGGCCGGTGATAGTGATTTCGCGGCATTTGTAATAAAATGCCTACAAAGCTACCACCCACGCTACTCCATTATGATTTGACACATCAATCATTGCGGCGTGAAGAGGCGTGAGGCGGCGTGAGTGAAATGGGTTATAAACGTAAGAGAAGGAATGAGCGCGTTCATTGATAAACGGTGACGTAGTATTTTGATTGTACTATCATAATACGGTGTTCATAATTTGTGGCAGGATATTTGTAATTATAAACTTGTTATAACTGAAGCTCTATGGCATATAGAGGTGTACTGACAGCGTATTTACGATGTATGTATAGGTATAAATCGCGTGTTAAAATTAAGCTAGCTTAAATAAAGTAGTGGTGTATAGAGTCCTGAGTGAAGCGAGGGGTTTCAATTAAGGGTGCCCAAGACGAAGACAGGCTTTATTCCAGAGGAGCTTACGCTACTTTACACACCTTGTGCGAGACAATAAAAAGCCGGCTCCATAAATTAAAATTCACTGACTATCACAGGACCAAAATTTTGCTTCACATTCTTTGTAAACGCACCTTTTTTCCTTCCCGCCAAAACTCCAGGTGCCGCATTAATAAAATATTATGAAAGTTCACTGTTGGCCATTGTGCTCGGTATTCACACATTTTCAGCCTTAACTAAAAATCTCGATTCTCTTAGTCACTGCTTAAACTTTTCTGTCTTGTTCTTGCATGTTACACTTCACGTCGGAGAGAAGATGGCAGAGCATCTTAAGCAGTGACTAACGGTTGAAAAGGTTTTTGAAGTAAGACTGTTTATTTAAATAACTTCACTAATCTTAAATATGTCTTTATTTATAAACGTTGGGTCCATAAAGTATCAATATTATTACTCTGAGGTTGGGTCTTGCGTCCTCATAATATATTGTACAACTAATAATACGCCACCAAATAATGTACAGTCAGTATTGCGCGACTTCTTCTTCTTGGACTTGACCGTGACTTCATCTGTGTTACTTTGACTTGGAACGTTTTTTTATTTTTTTTTCTTCTTTCCCCAGTAGGGGATTTTGGCTCCGCGCGATAAACGCATTTGCCATTTTCAAGTAATTTTAGGTTTTGACGGTTTTGGAGTAAAGGTAGGGAAACTTTTTACGCGATAGCTAGGATAAAAATATTAGGAAGGATGGATCAAGAGAGTGGATTGTTTAGGTAAGTACTATAAGAAATCCGTAGGTACTTGAAGAATGAAACTTATCTACATATCTACAATATTTACAGTTTTATATTATTAGAGATGATAAAGTCTGACAGAGAAAGGTAGATAGAAGGGGTAGAAGGAGAGTCGGTAACAAGGAGAGATTTTATGTTTGTAGGTAATAGGACACGGAGGGAAACTAATTCATCATAAAAGGAGGCATGGTCATATAGAGGACAGGAGAAAAATATATGATCCAGGTCCCCGTAATCACCACAATATTCACATTGCGGACTATCTATAATGTTAAACCGAGCAAGGTGGGCGGGACAAGTTGTGTGTCCAAGGCGCATACGGATTAAAACTGTGGTCGGGAGCTTGCCGAGTCTCACAACAGAAAACCATGGCTTACTTCGGATCATTGGTTGTAAGCTAGCGTAGTAGTTCCCTTTTAACTTGCTGCTGTCCGCCCAGCGGGCACTCCAGGAATCCTGAAGGTACTTTCTGGGAAGGGCAGCCAAATCATGCGTATAATTTAGAAAAGGAAACACATCACCACATGACACTGCTTCATTGGCAAGTCTGTCTGCTTTTTCATTGCCCGTGATTCCGCAATGGCTAGGAGTCCAAACAAAATTAATAGTCAAATTTTGAAGATAACATAGGTGGAGTTTTTTTCTGGCTTCAATAATAAGAGGAATTGGCGTTTTTGATTTAAAAGGGAATTTCATGAGGGCTAGTAAGGCACTCATGGAATCACTTATTATAATGCTGTGTTTCAGTTTAAAAAGTAGAACATACTCGATAGCTTTAACGATACCAAGACATTCACCCGTAAATACTGACATTTCAGGTGGGCATTTTATCTTTTGTACGATGTTGTACTGAGCGTGGTAAAGACCCACACCTACAAAATCATGCGATAAATGTTTTGAGGCATCCGTGTAAATTTGATGCCAATTGGGCCATTTATCGGCAACACTGAATTTGAAATACGAATTAGCATTATTTTTATCAATATCTAAATTAAGGCAAATTATTGGAGATTGTAACAAAGCTTCATAGTCACAATTAAACAGACTGAGAGTGCTAGATCGATATGTTGGAGCATGTAATGTCTTATACCTAATGAAACTTTGAACCAAACAAGGTAGTGTTTTATGTCTCCAATAATTCCGTGAAAATGCGATTCTTATATCTGTCACAAGAGTACCCACACTATCTAACGTACTTTTACCTTTACGGAAACCAAATTGTGTCTCAGGCAGAATACCTCGGCTTTCAATTATCCATTCAAGGCGATTTTTTACCATGTTTTCTGCAACTTTAGATATAACTGAAGATAATGCAATTGGACGGTAAGACGATGCTTCTGATGGATCTTTTCCTGGTTTCAAAATGGGTACCACAATTTGAGATTTCCAAGAAGGAGGAATATTTCCTGTTACCATAGCAGTGTTAATTATGTCCAAATAATATGAAAGTGAAGATTGACTTAAGTTGGCGATAAACGAATATGGTATACCGTCTTCGCCAGGCGCAGAATCTTTTACAGCAGATAATGCACCTTGTAATTCGTCCATGGAAAACAGATGATTTAGAATGTTCTCATCAGATATGGTAGGAACTAAATTGAGAACAATTTCTTTATTTGGTACGAAAGACGGAGCTAGACGATTCAAAAATGTATCTGCCAAATTCGGGGGTAATGACGACGAAGGGGTCACACTTACACCTCTTCTGAACCTTCTAATATTACGCCATACAATAGAAGAGCTTACATTTGGAGAAATGGAAAGACAAAATTTTCTCCACCCTTGAATTTTTTTCTCTTTTAGTAATTTGCGAGTAGTGTCTAAAACATTAGATAAGATTTAGTAATTCTCATTGGTCATGTCTGTATTGTACCGGTTTTCAGCTTTTTTCCTTTTTTTAATCGCTTCAGTGCATTCCTTGTCCCACCAAGGTGGAGAAGGAATTATACCTGAAGCTGAATTTTTAAGGGGAAATATTTCATTAGCAGATTGTAGAAGAGCATTAGTAAAAGCAAATGTACAGTCAGTAGCGCCATGAGATATGTTAGGTAAATTTGTTATCTTTTCTTCAACTTTTGCCTTAAATTTGGACCACAATGTATTGTTATTAATATTATAGCGTAGACGCGGTTGTCGCGGAGACTTTCGGTGCCAAACGTTTAATAGAGTTATAAGAATAGGGAAGTGGTCACTAGCAAAAGTAGATGCCAGTGTCTCCCATGTCAAAGAGGAAGCTAAACTCGGCGAACAAATGGAGAGGTCTACAGCACTCGTTATTTCGTGAGGGGCTGTTCGGCGGGTTCTTGAACCTGTGTTTAAAACACATAAGTTGTGCGTATCGATTATTTCTAATAACTTTTCTCCATAGAAAGAAAAAATAGAAGATCCCCAAGAAATGTGGGGACAGTTAAAATCCCCTAAAATAAGAAAAGGTCTAGGTAGCAATGATAAAAGATTTTGAAAGTTTTGAAAGACAATCAGACGAGGAGAGTGGATGTAAATTGAAACAACAAAGATATTACCTACTTTTGCTGCCACTACAGAAAAATCATCATATGTAGGAAGAGATAGAGGAGAAAATGAGATGGTCTTTCTAATAAGCAAGGCGGCGCCGCCATGATTATCAGATCTGTCATCTCTTAAACACGAAAATCCGTTTATATTGAAAACGGAGCCCGGCTTTAGCCAGGTCTCTGAAAGTGCTACTAAACAAGTATCATACTTGTTTAATAGGTATATAATTTCGCTTTTTTTATGAACTGCACTCCTGCAGTTCCATTGAACGACTTTGTGAAAGACTGCCATTATTAAAGGTTTTAGAGTTTTTAAACATATCAATTAAAGGAGCGACGATGGACGGTATTTTTATATTAGACTGGGTCAATGTATTGATTAAGATTGATAAGATATCAGAAGTTGTCATTTCTAAAATATTTTCTGATGTCTTCGTCAAGGCACAGCCATCTTGTGGAGTAGGGATGTTATATTCATTGTACATTTTTTGATGGGCTACTCGGTCATAACCAGTCCCTGGTTTGGGGGCTGGACGACGGTTTGTAAAAACAGTTTTTCTATAGGAACTTTGAATTGGTCGTTGAGTAGCTGAAGTCTGAGAGGGTAAAGTCCGGAAATGAGAGGTACTTTTGAAAACTGGCTTAACTACATCAGCATATGATTTTGAAACAGGGGGTATTAATTTTGTCGCTTCACCATAGGAAATACTGTTTTCTGCCATTGACATTTTAATTTGTCTTTGCCGTGTAAACTCGGGGCATGATTTATTAATAGCAAAATGCGATCCAGAGCACAGACAACATGACATATTTTCTTCTTCCGTATCACAATTATCAGCATTGTGATCGCGACCACATTTAAAACATCTAGGTTTGGACCTACATTGAAGCTTTGTGTGTCCATAGCGGCAACAATTGTAGCACTGGATTGTGGGGTATGTATAAAGTTCAACTGGTAGAGAGTTGTAGCACATGAAAATTCTATTAGGTAAAGCTTGTCCGTCAAAAGTGACCACAACACTCTGAGTTGGTTTCCAAACAGGAGAACCTTCTACCATTGTCTTGAAATTAAGTCTCCTAACTTTCAAAATCTTCCCACAACCATCCGGAACAGATATGTTATCTACAACCTCTTCTGGCGTCCATTCTGATGGTACACCACGGATTAAACCCATTCGTGTAACATTAAATGTTGGAATAAAAGCTTTCATATTGCCGTGTGCTAAAATGCTGCTACTGATGAATATGTTGGCATCATTAAAATTTGAGAATGCTAGAGTAATTCTGTTTCTGCCGATTTTTTTTACAGAGCCATTAATGATGTTACGGACATTATTTTTTTTCAGAAACTTACCAAATGAAACCGGGTGTAGGATAGTTCCGTCATCTGGAGTTTTAGTCTCTCGCTGCACATGTACAGTGAATGGAGCAGTGTCACTTGGATGATATATATTTCTCGCTATAGGGGATACCTGCTGAGGACCTGGACCTTCAGTATTAATCACTGCAGGAGGACCTACTGGATTTTCAATGTGAATATTAGCTGCAACCTTCTTGACAGAGTTGTCACTGTTGCCCTCGCTATCAGCACAGTCACAACCCGTCTTACCGTCTATAGCTTGTGAATGTTTCCTTATTTTTTTATTACAACTTTTGCATATTTTATTTAGTCTGCTTCTTTTGCGACGCTGGTTAATTGATCCATCCGTGTCCATACCAGACTCATTAGAAATTATGTTATGTGTTGTAACAGTCACATAATTATTTGCCGGAGGGACCATGCCCCTCGGGCCGCCGCCGCCGCCGCCAGGGTCGGGCGGCTCGCCCATAACGAAAAAGACAAAATACTTACCGAACCAAAGAAACTATACACTTACACTAAAATATATACAATAACTACTATTTTCATATACACTAAAATACTCTACTGATCCTTTCTATAAGAAATTTTAATTATTGAAAAATACGTGGAAAAAATACACCCGCCTAATTCGATGTTTCCCGCGCTTTTTTTTCCACTTGGAATGTTATTAGGACTAATTTAACTTGTGAAAGAAGGAACGATGAAGAAATATGTATTAGGCTGAAGGGCTAGTATCCATAGCCATGAACATTTTTAAAACAAAAAATAACCTTGCGCAGGGAGCCTATTCTCAAAAATGAGATATTTATGTCGATTTCGAGATTTCAATCTCGCATGAAAATCTCACAAAAACATACCTTTTGGTATTCTCATGGATGAGATGGACACATCTCAGTTATATTACGTTCCATTTCTTTCAACTTTAATTACGGAAAATCGGTGAAATCGATATAGTATAAATTAAATCCCATTCTTCTGATTATAAGCCTTGATTCATTAGATATCGTACTGTTCAATGTAATTAACTAGTTTATACTTATTATTATACTGTCTTTTAGTGGAAAAATGTAAATAACTAGGAATCAATAAATAAAGTGTCGTTCTTCAGTAGTTCAGAGTATTTGTGGAAAAAGGAACGTCAATGGTCCCCCGGCCCGGGTGAAAAAAAACTATTTGACATTTGACAGTTTACGGAAAATAATTTTAAAATAAACAAATCAACGTCACATTTTTTTTTTTTTCTTAGTTCTTGGCATCGCATGTTCTGCATTCTGCCAGTGTCAAGTTTATGATTTTTTCAAGTATTTCTATGAAAATCAAGTCAAATATGTAATGATATCACAGTCAGTCACACGAAATTAGTCATAGTCGAGTCCAAGTCATGCCCTAGTAAAGTTGTGGCGACTTTACTATGAGCTTCTACGGAGTTTTGAAAACAACACAAAAAGACATGTTTCACCACATTATATCACTTGCCCACACTCGTGCATGTAATTCAACACTCAATGAATAAAACACCACCATTTTTAATCATTAATTCGCGAAAATACACAAGTTTAAGAAAATAATAGAATGCAACGACATGATTTTTCCGTGTTCCCGCCAAAACTCGTCACATTTTAATAAACATAACAAAGTTATCGACGCATTACTTAAAATTATTTTGAGCGGATTGCGGCTTATTTACTGGAATTGTGAAAATGACAAGCTACTGGGACGTGTGCCGTGCCTATGTGCAGAAGTACAACAGTTAAATATCCCGACAAAATGTTTATACACTTTCCTATTATATGTCCTGAACGTCGAAAGCAGTGGTTACAATTAGCACGCCGCGACCCGGTCTGATAAATGTGCGATATTATTTTGTGAAGAACACTTTGATGTAAGTATTTAAAAGAAATCAACTTACTTCTGATCTAACCAAAAATAAATTAAACGTAACCTAACATTTTGTACATAGGTAAAATCTAAAACATGACAAAAGTACCTATACTTATTCATATATTTGTGTCACTTTACAGTTGCCTAATGATATGGAAAATTACATCCAATACCGTGTGATGGGTTCAGTCGCCAAAATAAGAATGAAGCCTGACTGTTTATTGTTTGCCATCGAAACTTCAATGTTGACCAGACACAATAAAACGTACCGCGTCGCCAGAGCCTCGATCAGCCGAAAGCAAAAGACGACGTATGGACGTAATACAAGAAATACTTGCTAAGGAAACTGAAATGCCAGCAACATCAGGCATGACAAGCGGTGAGTAAAAAAGTCATCAGCTCAATGATTTAAAAATAGGTTTGTTAAGTTTATCTGTTTATAAGTTTCATCTGTAGTAAAGTTCTTAAGTAGGTAGTAGAATATCTTTGCTATATACCTGTTATATGTAATGTTATAAGTATTGTTTTTTTCAGATTTTTTGTCCGCTACTTATAAGGAAGACTGCACTAATTTTCAAGATCAGGTGACACAAGTATTAATGCCCTACGCAACTAATAAATTAATTCAAGATTAGGAGGAAATATGTAGAAACTTCTAGTCAAGCTAAGGATAATAATACTTCTTCTATAAAGACTTATATTACAACTACTGCAACATCACCTTTTAAAATAAAGTCTGGAGATGAATCAGCTGGAAATACAAAAATCAGGAGAAAATTACTCTTTAATGAAAAGCTGGAAGTGTCATCTTCGAACAGTTCATCACGATCAAGTCATCACAATCAAGTCATCTTCGAACAGTTCATCACAATCAAAACAATCACAGTTAAATACTGACACTTCCCCATCAGTTCAGTCCTTAGTTACAACGACACCAACTAGCAGCGATCAATCTGAATTATGTGAAATAAAAAGGAAAATTAAAGCTGAATATCTATGCGGAATGTCAATTGAAAATACTGTATGATTAATCAAGAATAATCCAAGATATTATATAGATATTCCGTTGGATTGTTATTTTTTAATTGACGTTATATACCCTTAAAACCATACAAAGCTACCCGATGAACACATATTATTACGTTTAAAAAAAATAAGACTAAATACACCATTTTCTGAGCTCAGAGATCAATTTGGCTTGTTGCTGTCTTATGCCAGTAAAATATTCATGAAATCTGTAGCTCTTATTGCAAGTGTATTGTATTAATTTATAATAAAATAAAATAAAAGATCACTAAAACGAAACTTACCTATTGCATTTAGACATAAGTACCATTATATCTATTGTACTTATCATTGATTGTCTCGAAATAGAAATACAAAAACCATCAAAATCTGTAGAGCAGGCTTTAACATGGTTAGAATATTAAAAAGCTAATACTGCCAAATACTTAATCAGTAGCACCCCAGATGCTATTATCAATTATATTTCACCTGGATACAGCGGAACCACTGATGTCTTGTTAGTACAGAACTGCAGCTGTTTCGATTGTTTAAAACCAGGTATGTCTATACTACACACCTGACCTGGCCCTGATCTGATCGGGACAAGGGGATGTCCTAAAACTGCATCCAGAACCACCGGAGGATGGGCAGCAGCATCCTCAGTTGACGGTGGAAACACTGCGATCCCCAAGCCGCCTGCGAAGTGTGGGAATTATGGCAACCCTCCCTATTAAGGGAGAGGCCTTTGTCCAGTAGTGGACGTCTTCTGGCTGATAATGGATGGATGGATGGTGTCTATACTTGCAGGTAGAGGATTTAAATATAGAACTCTTACTGCAAAGATAAATTAATTTAGTGACACCCCGAAGTGTCGCATCTAACTCTAAATTGACAAAACAGGATGTAATCAAAACAAAATAGTGCACAAGTGAGTTCAAGGATTCATATTGAGAGTTATATGACGTTTGCGAGAATTCTCTATGTTATCATTCTGTAGTCAATTAGAAAGTGATAAAATACTTGAATGAATGTGTTATTATTGCATGTGCACTGATAAACCTACAGGATGCTATAATTAAAAATACTTGATTTGCTTAGGTTTAATTCTTTTATTTGGTACTAATAGATAAACATTTTCCTTCCAAAGAAATTCTAATTTACAGAGTAAATCTTTTACATAGTTAGAATCATATTCTATGGGTTTAATTTAGTTAAGCGCATCTGCAGTTGCACTTGTGTGAAGTACTTAGCGGTGGCTTTGCTGTCCGAAACATATTTTTCTTAAGTTTTTTATTCACTGGACATTTTGTTTCTATAACAGTATCACTATTTAAAGCCCCATCAGGTGATGCTGCTATCATAGGATACTTTTATTATATAAACAGGCCACACTGAGAAATTTCACCAAGTTGTAGTTTTAATTGTTCTTTTACAAGGTCTTCTAATTTTCGGCCCCTTTTCATAGCAACTCCACTCAATGTCAGGCACTTTTCCACCCATTAATGTTCCGATTAATGAGCCATCTGATGTTTTACAACGAGTCACATGGAAAGCTTTCGATGTGACTAGCTTTATTTGTATTTGTTATTCTTGCATAGCGAAGCTCCTCCATGCTGTTCACATGTTAGCCTTTCTGCATCACCAACATTCTTTTCAGTAAACACTGGATGAATTTTGTTTATAAACTGATCAGTCATTTTCAGAATTAAATTTGTAACTCAAATAGTGCAATGAGAGCAACTGAAACACATCATCTTCATAATCAGGTTGATGTTATAAAATTTGACAATTCAGCAATTTTCTTGTTTTACTTTCTTGTAAAAAGTCGCACAAGACATTGTCATCGTGTTGGGTACTTAAAGAACCTCTATTGTTACGCATTTCTTTGATTTTCATGTACTTTAGAGTGCTGCCACTTGAGACAGTAACATTCGGTGGCATTGCAAGATGGTTCCTCACTTCTTCTGTGAGTCCACATTAAGAAAGCCACTGCATGTTTGCAACACCTTTGGAGGCAGGGCAGTCAGCAAACTGGACACTTTGTACTATTCCTTCCTTTTCATCGAAGACTGAGTATGACTGTTGACGGACCTTATGTTCTGGACAAATTTTACGTTTTATTTCACACAAATTTGCCTTCCTCTTTAGCGTCATCACCGTACGACTGTCGCGAAGATCTGAAATTATAAATATAACCTAGTTAAAATCATTTCATAAAATGTTGACTATTTGAAGGAAGAATTATACATATCGACTTTTACAAATAAATTACACAATAATACTTTGTTTATTTCGGTTATTTTGTACTTACACGGAAGTTTTTGCATTCCGAAACTCGGCAGAGCAAAAGGCAGGATTATATGGAATTGCACCCTTCAATGAGTCTACTTTTGGCAGACTTGCACTATCAGCTTTTGTATAGCCTGACTTCATTTCGTGAAAGCAGGCACTATAGAAATTATGTGATTTTTCTCAGCAAACCGCGAAAGTTTTATCACACGACGTTTTATTTATTTTGTAATTGATTTTGTAATTTTGTACAATGTGACGTCACAAGATGGCCGCCCGCTTTTTATTACCCACAGTCCCCCACAGATTAAAAAAGAAAGAAAGAAAAAAAAAATATATGGCAAAAAAAATGTTTCTTTGTAATTTTAATGGATCCAAAAAACGAGTATATCCAACGGCGACTCAAAAAAGTAGACTAATCACTCGCTTAGAAGCGGACTCTAGCCTAATGTCAATAAAAATAGCAATAAACGGCAACAAATCGAAGCTTGAAAGCCGCGACACGCATCTCATTGGCTTCTCGACTGCCACCGACCACTCGTTGTATCTCGTGCGCTAGGAATCGTAAATATGTCGAACCATAGAGTTGAGAATGAGAAAACTCAAAAATATAGAGTTTTTACGAGATGAGATTGCATCTCATCTCATAACCACCGACAACTCGATGTATCTCGTGCGCCAGCAATCGTAAATATGTCGAACCATAGAGTAGAAAATAAGAAAAGTCGAAGATAGAGATTTTTTTCGAGATGAGATGGCATCTCACCTCTTGAGAATAGCCTCCCTGCTGGGTTGCGCACATCCGCCCTCGAATGGCTGTCAATCCGTGATCTTTTAAATTATTTTTAAAGATGGTGATAATATTATTAACACCTTGAGATAACACCATTTAAAATAATATAGTTGTACTTATTGTTCAGTGTCTAATATGATGATGTCCTTCGCATTTTAAGTTAATGTTTTATCATTGTATTTTTTATTATAATTATCGTGTCGGGTTTGTTTTTATGATACACAATAAAATAAATTGTGTAATTTATCATTAAGATTTTTATTTTATTTTACCGTATCAGTGATTTGTATTTAAATCGAAACTTATTTGGATTGTTGTGAATTCGGTAAGTGATCATTCTGTGTTTTTATAAGTGTGATTTATCAAATTTGTAAAAAAAATATTTGGGAAGATACCTACTTGCGCTTTATTAAACTAGTTCGTGTTGTGTGAGAAATACTTCCCTACATAATTAAGAATAAATAGTATGAAGCGATCTACTGAGGAAGTTACTAGGTACTTAGTTAAAAAACTAATCCCCATACCTCCATATTATAGCAATAACACTGACCCATGTGACCTATTTACCCACAAAACAAGATCGATGCAGATTTAAAAAAAACAGCACCTTCCGGTTTCAGTACTCTATTCTATAACAGATCTCATTCAAGAAAAACGTATACTGAAAATTTGCAAGAGATCTTGAAGAGAATAGGTAGGTATATGGGACTACGCGAAACGGCAGTACTAAGTCGAAAGGAGCTCGCGGTTGGAATAAAAAGTAGCCTATGTTTTATTACAAGGTGTAAGCTACCTCTATACCAAAATTCATCCAAATCTGTTCATCCGGTTCAGCGTGAAGGAGTAACAAACACACACCGACAAACTTTCGCATTTATAATATTATTAATTAAAATTAATATTAGTGTGACTGTGAGTGTGATGTGATGTAGACAGTCTTGGTTTCGCATGGTATACTTTCGAAGGTTAAGGTCGGCTGCACATTATGAGTATTTTAATGAGGCGTTTGTTTAAAAACAAAATAGTTCGTGATGTTTTACTAGATGGCGTAAGAAGCACATATCGGTTCTGTCAAACCTCGTTTAATCTTTTTTAGTTATTCTTGGCCACGGATACAAGTCAGTACAGCCGAAAACACGGTTAAACCGATTACGTATGGTGGTGGGTTCGTAACGAGTCACACCAAAATCAGACACAGTTTGACTCGTTGGGATTTTTCTTCCCATCGAGACTGGTTAGGAAAACCTTTTGGAAAAAAAAGTTTCATCAGTAACAGGGACTCGATGGGAAGAATGAAATCCCATCGAGTCAGATCTCTAAACTCCGAAAAAGCTTCTAGTAAAGTTGCCACGGCTTTACTAGGGTATAATTAGACTTGACCGTGACTTACTGTGTGTGACTTGGACTGTGACTAAGACTCATTTAACTAGAGTAAGAAGGATTGATGAAGAAATATGTTTTTGCCTCAAGGATTAGTCCACAATCCAATCAAACCATTCATGAACATGAACAACCATGATTCATCCTTGATCTATCGATCCATAATGGATTGTTAATAGATCCATGGCTAATATGGCCATGAACAATTTTATAAGAACAAACAATAAGCAGATCAAATCAACATAATGTTTTGTTTGTTGTTTTAAATTTTTCGGTTTGGAATAAACTTTGTAGGTTCTGATCATTTCACCCAAAGCAGTTGTGAGATGTGTTATTAAACAGTATTGAGTCCAATGTAAAGAAAACATCTAATAAATGTTGTCTTTACCTTGGACGAAATTAACAATATCGGTGAAGTGGTAGCTCAGTAGGAGACGGGCCGCTTCGCATCCGTGAGTGGCCGGTTCACAGCCCGACTACTCGTACTAATGGGTTCTTTGGAATTTATGTACGAATTCAAATACCACTGGATAACCACTGGCTTTTCGGTGAAGGGAAACATAGTGAGGAAACCGGCCTTATGTCTGAAGAAGAAACTCGTTGGCGTTTTTAATCTATATATCCGCCCTTAGCCTTATCCAGTTTTCTGGACTACGGCCTTATTACCCTGAGGTATGATATTGGGTAAAACTTAAAGTAAACGCTCCTAAAACGTAAGCAAATCGAAGCCGAATCGAAGGTAGCAATGCAGGGTTCACGTTCGAAGGGTCCAGAAAACATAGCTGAGGCGTTGGAAAGCGCAAAAAATAATAACAATAATATTCCACGCTCGTGAGCGAAAACAAACTAAAACGTAGTGTTTAATTTCCCTTTGAAACAAACTGCAATGAGTAAAAGAGTTTTTTGTTTTTAAACGAAATTAACTGTTTTACAATCAATGTCACATTGACAAGTTTGACATAAACAATTTCAAACGACTTCACGCCATCTATTATAATTTTTGGAACAAACACTTTTTTTTAATAGAAAACGCCTCATTGAAATGAAAAATTCTAGCGCGCGCGCCGGAAAGAACTCCGTGTTTAAAAAAATATATATACTTTATTTCGGACAAATTATCCATAAGTACAGTGTTAGTAGTTGTTTTAAACTTATGATATTATTTTAGTAGTGTTGTAGTTATTAGTAGTTATAATATATTGTACTAGGTCCCGCACACTGTAAGAAATTTCTCGTGACGACCGTTTTGTTCGCACCTGTTATTGTGCGTGGTGGGTGAAGGTCGGTCTGGCTCGCGCCTATTAGTTCTTATGATAAGAGGCGGACTAAATATGGCTTGTGTCCAGGTCCAGGTGAGTGGTGGCGATGGTCCGGGGCGGGCCCGGGCAGTGAGCGGCTCGTGACGCGGCTCCGATGCATTTCTGGATAGACAAGCGCAGTCAGTGCGCCTACACCGGCCGCCATAGGGTACCATCCTCGCTCTCAGCTGGTATGTTCTATCCAGGTTTTGGCATCGCACGTTGTGCATTCTGCCAGTGTCAAGTTTATGAATTTTCAAGTATCTTTTATTAAAATAAAGTCAAATAGGTCATTAAATCACAGTCAGTCACACGAAACCAGTCATAGTCGAGTCCAAGTCATGCCCTAGTAAAGTAGTGGCGACTTTACTATGAGCTTCTACGGAGTTTTGGAAACAACACGAAAAGACATGTTTCACCACATTATATCACTTGCCCACACTTGTGCATGTAATTTAACACTCAATGAATAAAATTCCACCTTTTTTAATCATTAATTCGCGAAAAAACACAAGTTAAAGAAAATAATAGAATGCAACGACATGATTTTTCCGTGTTCCCGCCCAAAAACCTCCATGTTATTTGTGATCTTCTAGCACTAGCAGCTAAACATCTTTCCTTTTTTTTTCCGCCTGAGAGGATTCTGGCGTTGCACTTTGTGCATTTGCCAGTGTCAAGTATTTAAATATTTCAAGTTTTTGATGAATTTCTATTCAAATGACTCTTACTTGGAGAATCTAGCTCAAAGGAGTCTTATGATAGTCAGTCACAATCCACAATCAAAATCTGGCACTGATGCGACGTGACGTTAGCAAAAGTTTTTCAAAATGATGAGTTCAATAACCTTCTTGCGACTTAATATTACCGTGCTTACGTGTAATCAATCCATACGCCAAAAACATGGAAACTCATGAATGCTCACCACCGTTAACAGAGAGAACGCTGCTGCCCGTCCTCTGGTGGTTCTGGATGCAGTTTTTGGACATACCCAGGTTCATTGCGATAGTGGCGCCCGCATTATTTTCTACTCTTTTTTGCCAAGCTGTATGTAATGTAATAAAAATAGGCATGTGTGTGTATGTTGCAGGGAGGTCGCGCGGGCGAGTGTGCGTGGGGGCGGGCGCGGGTGTGGGCGCGGGCGGCGGGCGCAAGGGCATGGCGGCGCCCGTGCACCGGTTCGCGGCCGTGGACTGCCCGCCGCGCCGCCCGCACCGCGCACACAGGCACTTCACGTCAGTACCGACCGACACATCCGTGACATCCCTCACCTACTAACACACACACCCTCTCCCTTACGCAAACGCACACCTACTCTCTCTCTCTCTCTCACGCAAATTATCAAACTCTCTCTCATGCAGAACACATACACCCACTCTTTCTTTCATACACATTGTCTCCTTTACTTCTATAAAGATTCGAGTTTGTATTACAAACTCTTTGGTGACATCATAATATATATTGTTACCTTTTGACGATCTTGGTCTTTGAACGGGGTGCCCCTTGTTACGCAGAATTTTTGTATTCCTAAAATTGTTCGGCATAAATTTTGTTTTGCATAATGATATCTTAGCAGAATGGTTTCTTTGCAGTATATGTTTTTAGGCATACTTATTGTTTAGCCTTAAATTATTTAGCATGTTATTAGTTTGGCATTGATTTATTAGCCATAATATTGCTTGTATTGTTAATTGTCATAATAACCATTGGGTTAGTTTTTTTCACCCCGATTTGAGTTGGTTAGGTTTGAAATTAGTGACAGATCCGAACCGGACTTGACCTAAAAATACTTTACCTAGGCTTGTGGTCCCTACCCTAGAGTGTATATAAAAAGCGCGGGAGCCAGAAGCTCAAGATTACCTATTAGACCTATTATAGACCTATAAGGTCCTGAGTGGCTCGCTTCCTTTAGGGGCGACCGCTAGAGCTTCTGGCGGGAGCCTACCCGGAGTCAAATTTGAGTTGGTTAGGGTTGCCTTAGCAGTCTCGTTAGGTTTTGGTTTTTATTTTAATTTAGAAATCCTCACTACTCGTACAACTCTGTATGTATATACTAATTAAGCTCGGTGACAGATCCGCCTCGGATAGATATCAGTAGATATTTATGCTTTTTAATTATTAGGGATATTTGTAGTTATGCTTGTTTGATTTAGGCGATATATTTTTATGATTATGGTGATCATTGCTATGCGTATAAACTTTATGCGCAAGGATTTATGCGGCTTGCATTTGATGCGTAATGATTTTTCTGCGTAAAGATGTAATAATGCTAATCGTCATTAAGACATTTGTTTTTCTGCGTTGGTATATGGACCCCATTGAACATTAAAATTATTGGATCAACGAAATAAAAATATCGACGATCAACTATGTAGGTATAGGTATGTCAAGCTTTTAATACACTTAACTACTACTTTCCCTACCTACTTTCCTTCGCTGAACTAGAACTACCGGTATACCTTGGTTAGCGTGATATATTTTTTGTATAGCATAATGCATAAAGCACTTTACCGAGCATTGAGACTCCATACAGGCAAAAATAATGTATGGGACTCCTTAGGCTAGCAACAAACAACAATGTATGGGACTCCTTGGCTAGCAACAAACAACAATGCTTGGGACTCCACAGGCTAGCAACAAACAACAATGCTTGGGACTCCACAGGCTAGCAACAAACAACAATGCTTGGGACTCCATAGGCTAGCAATAAACAACAATGTACTTTACACACACAAATGACAAAGGCCTCAAATTAAGCTTAATCATGAAACTTTTAAACTTTCGCGATTTGAACACATAATTATGTTTATCACCGGGACTTAATCGCGCACAAATAAATTTATTTTTATTTACCTCGACGTTTCGACCATGTTCCAATGGCCGTGGTCACGTCGAACGGTCGAAACGTCGAGGTAAATAAAAATAAATTTATTTGTGCGCGATTAAGTCCCGGTGATAAACATAATTATAAGCTTAATCAGTAATGTAATATAGATCCTCAATACCTGAAGAGATAAATGCAGTATCAGGGCTTTCTCTTACCTGTGCCCTTTACTAGTTATTCGTTTCTAACTATGACTTAGCGACACGTATCATGATGAAGCGACGTTCGTGAGTGATGTACATGTACAGCTATGGTCCCGGCAGGCCGCCTCCCGCGCCGGTGGCGGGCGTGCACCAGGCGGCGCGGCGGCAGCCCGAGGCCGCCACGTACGTGGAGATCCCGGCGGAGCCCCCGCAGCCCACCATCGCGTCCCTGGCGGCGGCGCGCAGCGTCACGCCCGACACGCTGCTGCGCACCGCAGCGCTAGGGCTCCAACACTCGCCCATGATGGCGCCGCACCTCAAGTTCGGCATGCTCGTCTCCTTCGCGCTCGCCACCATGTTCCTCGCGGGAGCTAAATATTACTTTGATAAACAGGTCAGAACACTATACTGATATGCAAATTATGTAATACATTTTACATAGAGGTTATAGTTCCTACCTCTATGACATTTTATTTATTTATTGTTATCGACAGCGTTATAACAATACATGATAGAAAATACAGTAATTAGAGTTAATAATAATAATAATTCATTTATTTCGGATATTTAGGCCAATGATGATTACATTTACATATATTACCTACTGCTTCTATGTTGTTCATGTGGTGTACAGATTTTTTAAGGAATGCAATCTAGAACAAAATATTTGTAACCTATACAATGCAAATTTAAAGTCTGTATTCTGTTTTGTGTATCAAATAAATAAATAAATATTAATAGATAATAACTAGCGGAAGAAATTGGGGGAGACCTTTGCCCAGCAGTGGGACAATACAGGGAAAAAAAAAAAACTAGCGGGCCGTCCCGGCTTCGCACGGGTGGACATTTATTTTTTAAACGTAGAGTAAATGTATCTTTAGTAGGACATTAAGTAGTTTATATGATAATTTCCCATTTGCGTCCCTATTTCACATTTTAACTTTTTCTTTTCATCCGAGGGTAGTCTTATGGCTAAAAGAGATCGCTTTTAGCCATAAGACCGCCTTTTGTGTTTATCTTTAGTGTATTATGTTTGTAATGTCCATTCTATGGTGTCAATAAATTGTTATTGTATTGTATTTATAATTTACTTATAAAATTTTATATTTTTATCCATAAAGGAACCTATTATTATTCTCAACGATTTTTAAATGTTTTATTTACATTGTTTTTCAGTTTTATGTACTTAAGAATTCATAGATGTGCCTGCCTCTCTTCCGCGCACTTTGGGGCCCCCTCCCTCTCCGCGTTGCCCGCTGCGCTGCGTGGTCTGAGATTTCCTATGGATAATTTTGCACCCCCCATAAATCGGTTCTACGGGTTTAAAAATATGAATTAAACGTCAATTTTTTCCCCTTACTTAATCATCATCATCAGCCTGGAGACGTCCACTGCTGAACGAAGGCATTCCCCTTAGACCGCCACACTGTACGCCATTTGCATCCACCGGTTGCCCGCAACTTTCACATTGTCGTCGGTCCACCTAGTGGGAGGTCTTTCTACGCTGCGTCTTCCGGTTCGCGGTCGCCACTCAAGAACCTTTCTTCCCCATCGGTTATTAATCCTTTGAGCGATGTGGCCTGCCCATTGCCACTTCAACTTGCAAACCCTGCGAGCTATGACTTGGCGAATATCCTATAAACCTAATCAAGGGTAATATCGAAATCAAGCGATTTAATGAATTTTAATTAAGTAATTGATATCTATAGACGACGCAACTCACATCATTGTGATTGTGGGTTCGATTTCAAGCCCGTACCAATGGATTCTTCGGAATGTACGTATAGATACGTTACGAATTACGTACGGTCTATATCATTCATAGCACTGCTGGCTTTCGTAAGGAACCCTGATGCATAATATGTCCAGATAATTAATTAAATGGCAACTCTGACCGGGTCAGCGTGGTTGTAGTCCAATCGTCCTTCGCTCAGCTCAGTAGTATAGGATGATAAAACTGATCCAGTAGCAGCCTATACGAACTGACTCACTTTAAGAGAGGTGGACTAGATCATTAAGCAGCGTGTGTCGGTGTATGCACGGCAGGTGGTGCGCGACAACTCGTCGGGCAACGAGGCGGCGGTAGTGTGCGCGGCCGTGGCGTGCGTGTGCTCGGTGGGGTGCGCGCTGTCGCTGTGCCGCGCCGCGCCCGCGCCGCTGCAGCAGCCGGAGCGCGTCTCCTCCACCGCGCGCCGCCACCACTACCTGCCGCCCGACACGGTCAGTACACACACCCCAACAGGTACCTACAACGAGGCGGCGGTAGTGTGCGCGGCCGTGGCGTGCGTGTGCTCGGTGGGGTGCGCGCTGTCGCTGTGCCGCGCCGCGTTCAGTAGACACTCATTCACACAAAAACACACGCTCACACGCACACACTCTCTCTCTCTCTCACACACACACACACACTTCTGTCAAACACAGATAACCCCATCTAGAAGCACAGACTGTTAATCGATCTTTAACTTTAAAGGAGACCCACAGATAACATGTTTCGCTGACTTTTCTGATGGTAGACATACCAGATAACCTTTATAGTTGAATAAACAAGTAATTTATAAAAAACCGACTTCAATTTCGATTACGTCTTTATTCTTCTTCTTCTGGATGACATCCAAATACCGATCTACTGAACCGATATCGATAAAATGTATATGGTCTGAAGTTATGACCTACCAAACAAAAAAATAATCATCAAAATCAATTCAAAATTGGCGGAGTAATCGCGTAACAAACATTCAAAATACAAGGAACCGTAGAAAAGCATACGGTCAAATTGAGAACCTCCTTTTTTGATGTTCTTGTTCCCCGGGACGCAGGCGTCGGAGCCGTCGGACGAGGTGTCGCTGGGCACGCTGGCGCAGTCGGAGCGCTCGGCCTCGCAGGAGTCCCCGGAGGCGCCGCCGCCGTACAAGATCGCGGTGCTGATGCCGGGCCGCCAGTCCCCGCCGCCGCCGCCCTACTCCGCGCTCAGCTAGCTGCCGCACCCGGTGAGCCCCGAGCTCATCATATAGCCTACTCTACTCTACTCACTCGGTAAGGTTCGACTCTTATAATAAAACAACTACCTACGATATCTACGATTCAACATCGACATCGTCGCGCCAACCACGACTACAACTATAGTAGGTAAAGTACTAATAATATAGCTCAATTTAAGGTTTCTTTTTGTAAATTGTTGTACCTATATTTGATAATTGGTCCACAATTACAGTTTTATTGGTTAAGTAACTATTTTATCTCATTATCGTGTAAGTATAGCTTATAGTCTAAGATCCGATGAACAACGACCTTCACCCATCTGTTTAGTCGATGAAAATTGTTTGTTATCAAATTAAGTATGTTAGAAACTACCTCAGGGATGGGTTGGCAAAAAAATCCTGGCAAGGCTATGATTAATTAAAAATTAAAAAATTACTTTTTATTTAATATTGCACACATGAGTTAAACAAATAAATTTAATAGCAATCGAAAGTATGAAGCCTATAGAATATGCAAACGTGGGTTTTTGTTTTTTTTCTCTGGCGTAACTACTTAACTTAGTAGTTAGTTAGTTAGTTATTCTATAGGATTCGTACTTTCGATTGCTATTAAATGTATTAGTTAAACGCATGTGTGCAAATATAAAACAAAAAAATATATATTTTATTTTTTATTAATCTTAAAATTAAAATTAAATAATCATTTATTTCAAGTATCATAGACTCATATTATAAATCATCAATTTAGCAGTCACATTAATAAGTACAAAGCAAAGCTAAGTAGTATCTTAGCCTTGCTAGTTATTTTTTTGCCAACACGCTCCCGGTGTATATTTAACATACCTACTTAATTTGATAACAAACTATTTTCATCGACTAAACAGATGGGTGAAGGTCGTTGGTCATCGGATCCTCTACTATTATATTTTATAGAAATTGTGGTCGTAACATAAAATGTAGATCGAACCTTACCAGTATCGTAGTAGCCTATATGTATATTGCCGGGCTCACCGCATAGGTACAAAAGTAATACTTTTACTAATGCCTATGGAATTATCTCGATTTTTAATTATTATGCGTTCAGTCGTGAAAGTTTAAAAGACATTGGTGTTTTCTTTAACTATTTTATGAATCCGTAAATGTACGTAGATACATGCCAATTGCCAATTAATATTACGAGCCATGCCAATATTCAAAAATTGATACGGTAGCACACTCAGAGCAAGGATTTCCCTCTCTGGTAGCACATGTGTAAAAACCGTGTAATAAGCATTCTTATTTCGAATATGCTAAAAAATCATCTTTTTTTTAAAGCTACGTTTGTTTGGTGTTTGACGGGCATAAACAATAAGTAACTCATCAAACATCAAAAGAGGTTGAGCAACCTATACCCGTTCATTGTGCGTCACAATGTGGTCGATTCTGACGGTTTTAGTTGACAGTTCTAAACTAATTAAAATATTGCTGTCACTTTTTTACTAGGCATGTCAGCTAAGGACAGCAATACTTTAGTTAGTTTAGTTCTGTCAACTTAAATTCTCAGAATTGACCACACTGAAACCGCACGCAAGCGTAGCCGTTACCCGCGCGTGACTAAATCAGTTCAATAAATGGATCAGATAAAATAAACTTTCCGACAAAATATTACCCTCCCGCTTTAAGTATTTACCGATATATGCATAAAACAATAAAATGTATTTCAAACCTATTTTAGTTAAAAAGTGTTTTGTCCTTTTGTTTCAAATTCTATTCGTAATTCGAAAGAAATTGACAAAACACCTTTTAACTATAATAGGTTCAAAATAGTTTTAGTGGTTTATGCATAAGGCGATTAGTGTTTACTAGATATAACAAAGTAAGCTGAGAGTGGAGCCCAACTAATATGTGTAAAGATGTAACGTTGAACCGCACTGCTTCTACTGTTAGAAAATATGACGATGAGGCGACCGACAACTCTACAGATTGTGTTGCTTGTACGAGTAGAAACATGTTAAGGCCCAGAGTAGGTTAAAGGCATTACGGATCAATGAAGGGATTTAATGTTTATGTTAATCAAGTAGGCGCATAGTGTTGCTTTTGGTTTTGAGCTTGTTATGTGCACTTATGACGCGATTTGGAAAGTAATAGGCTAGATGACTGGTTTTTTTCTATTATCCTATTAAAATGTGGCTCATAAATATAGCTGATTAATGAAACGAAAATTAAAATCTGATCAAAAATAAGCAACTTATAAGGATTTTAATATCATGCTAGACAGAGAGGCGAAACAGCAAATCGTGACGTCACCTCTCTGTTCGCCATATAAATTCTATTCTGACAAGTAAGGCGTGTTTTGTGGGAAAGGGACAGAGTTGGCTCTACCAAAAACGTTGAACGCTTATATATCAGAACATTATTAACCGATTTAAATTATTTTCTCAATAAACATACTATATTTACTTAAATTCTTCATCAAAGCTATTGGTTTCAACGATTTAAACATCAGACATCTACTTCAATCATTAAAAATAATAGGATAAATGGAGAGTTTAACTGAATCTGATGCTTACGTCGAAAAAATAATTGAAATTGCCTGGTAAAGTTCTGAAATATAAGTACCCAAAGTATTTGGGAGGGAGTCATCTGTCCCTTTCTAGCGTGCTAGTATAGAATTTGTTTGGAATCGTGAACTTTCACGTCATTAACCTAGTATGCCCTCTCTGTCTGACATGAAACTAAAATGTTTATTACTTCTTTATTTGTGCACATATAAAAATTTTGCTTTCGATGATTTGTTTTGTTGCCAGTCAGCTTTTTTTAGAGTCAATAAAAATTACACATGCACATTCCCTATTGATCGTTTCGCAAATGCTTGACAGAAAGAAAATATAAGATGTGAAATGTCCACTTTTGGCTTGTTATGTATAAAGACTACAAAGCTGCTGAAAATAGCAGCATTTTGTATCGTGCAATATTATTGCAATGACTGTGCTTAAAAATAGTAAGTACTTATAATTTGAATATTTAAAGAACTAACAATTTGTCAGTTAAAATGATTAAAACTGGAAACACTGATTCCTATAAAATAATCTATTTTGTTAATTTTATTTTCCAAGTTAGTGTTAGAGTGACAATGGTGTCGATTCTATTGCACCGCTCACTAAACTAAACTAATCTGACAGGACTAAAATTATACGCGTCTCATTTCATTTCAATATGTTAGTAAAGGATGTCAGTAGATTTTGTCCTGTCAAATTAAGTTTAGATTAGTGAGCAGTGCAACAGAAATGACACCATTGTGGTCGATTTTGAAGGTTTTAGTTGACAGAGCTAAACTAACTAAACAATTGCTGTCCTTAGCTAACATGTAATTTTACTTATTTTACACTTAACATATAAATTTACTAAACTGAATACAGTTTAATAAATTTATAGGATCTTACTTTAACGTCTCTTCAAACTGTAAATTTTTTCAACACAACCCTGCAGCTAAGGGCAGACATTATAAAATTTGCGCGCTCGTTTATCTTTCTTTATCCCTTTCCTACACTTTGTTTGATGTAGCGAGCATGCTTTTTAGCCACACCCACCAATGAGTTCGAGCCTTCGGGCGGTGCATCCTTAAGAGACGTTAAAAGCGATTCTTATTATTTTATATTTTTAATGTAAATAACAATAAGCGGTGTTCACTAATGGTCAAATAATATTTTTAGAATATTAAAAAATAGTTTTATATACAATTGCATTTATAACCCCATTATACTAACTATTGAATTAATATTATGTAAATGTTAGACTAGATAATAATAGTGTCATGTCCAGTGTATTAAACTTAGGGGTAAGTAGGTACTTAGGCTGGGTTTACATTAATGTGCACATCAATAACTACAAGATATCCTAAAAATCTTCTAAAATTGATTAGGTATACTGGGTGTTGGGTTAGATAGAAGATTGACAATTTGCGACGGTATACACACGATTCTGAACTTGAATACTTACCCTTAGTCTGATAGGTCCTGCCGTTTCACTGACAAATACAAGCTGTTGTTTGCATCCCCGCCAAATTTTGCAGAGGTAGGTATACTCATCGTTATGAACATAAAATAAAATTGTACTATGGGGCCAACACTGAAATCGAGAAAAAAATATCTGTTCCATACATTTTGTCCAAGTTCAATGAACTTTACGTTGCGGGGCGAAAGTAGCCACTTTAGCCCCGCAACGCGGAGCGAAAGGAACCACTTCCTCTCCGCAGCAGCACGTAAAATCGTATACACACTACGGGAGCAAGTAAAGTAGCCTCAGATCTCATGTTTGTAACCCTCGCCTTCGCCTCGGGCATATTAGTTTAAGTATATGTTAGTATACTTAATCTAAGCCTCGGGAGACAATATACATGAGATCTGAAACATTCCTGCTATACTTTTGCTCCCTAGGTAAGTAATCTACTATTTTGTATGGAACAGCTGATAAATTTTTTCGCAATTTCGGTGTCGGGGCCCCATAGTAAAATTGTTCATAACGATGAGTCTCTGTCAGTTTGGCGGACAACAGCTTGTTTATTAGCGGATTTGCCGAGCTGACAGATCTACTAGTCAAAGGCCTTAGCTGTAAGAGATCAGTGTTAATTAGGGTCTCGAGCAATCTTTAAGCGCGTTTGGGCCATCCGCAATTTACTATGCAACACACATCATTTTGATGACGATAGTATACGAAACAATAGCTTGAAAAATGTGCTTCACACATTTTATTTTATTAGATTAATACATTTTCAAGTAATTTGACTGAAATCGACACCATTTAAACGGCACTTTGGCTTCAATTTGTCATCAGATTACGTCACAAACCGCGCACCCAGGTTCGCTGCTAGCCTATAGTCAATGCTAAAGGATATTTTCCATACGCAGGTGACCTATTAGTACATATTTCCCATACTTGTAGCCCTTCCTTGTATGAATATGAACTAGGCCAAAATGTCACATGCCTTTATCTAAGCCTTAATTTCTGTCATCTATTCAAACACTCAGTCGTCATCATCATTGGCCCTTTTCCATCTACAAGCGATGATTTATGTAGCGTCCAAAGTACATCTGCGGTCGTGGCTAAATAAGCCTATTCTGGAACGGCAGATGCGGCCACATTTTACGTAGGTTTATTGCGAAGAGGGTGGCAGTTGGCTGTCAGCGCTAAGGTGACTCTTCGCGTGCTTATGAGCTACCCATCAAACAAGGCAGCGTCGTGAACTGTTCACGATGCTGCCTTGTTATCTGTTCAACACCCAGTACAGATACAAAAATAATAGTTAAAGTAAAGCCAGCTTAAAGATAAGCGATTAACGACGTAAAAAGTTATTTTTAGAATATCTTGGTGTGTAGAAATGTATGAAGAGACCCAAGCACAGTCATCTCTTTCACACACTTTTCACAATGATTCGGAATTTCTAGCATAATTTCCTTTTTAAATTTCAATTGTATTGTAAGCCAATTTAATGAGCATTAACCAATTTTAATTCCACGACTGTGCTGGGTTTATTCTTTATATTATCCAAAGATCTCATAATATATTTTGTAACTAAAATGATGAATAATGACATTAAGGGCGCACAATTTTAATTATTATAAGGAAATGACGGACAGAAGCCACATGAGTTCAAAAATTGGAGATGTTATACTATCGAATATACAGGGTTAGTTCTAATCAGTTAGCATCACTGACCTCTATAATACGAAGTACGCTGGACTAAATATTGTCTAAGAAAAGATTTTTTGTGCAGATTTGAAGCGCCCCTCCGACCGTCTCCAGTACTAAAATTGACGTAATAGTATTACGAAATATTAGTTCCATGGACGCTCACACTGCTATCCGTTGGCTATCCGCGCCAAAATGGCGATAATCAAATGGCTTCAATTTGCTATCGACAATATGAAGTCCAGCGTACTTGTATTATAGAGGTCAGTGGTTAGCATCATTTTAAGGGCATATTCTGTATATCAAAACAAACAACTTTTACTATGGGGTCAACATTGAAATCGCGAAAAAAAACAGCTGTTCCATACAAAAAGTTTATCGACCTTGGGCAAAATGTATGGAACAGCTGTTTTTTTTTCGCGACTTCAATGATGTCGCCATAGTAAAAGTTGTTTGTTTTGATGTACAGCATATGCTTAAAAGGATGCTACCTGATTAGAACTAACCCTGTAAATGCGTTAAAAGCAAAACTTTTATAGGAAGTTTTAAAGTAATAGATGCTATTGCGGCAGACGCTTTTGCCGGAGGAACGGTAATTTAAACACATGTGCGTATTTTCGTGCGATAGCAAGCGTAGCATGCGGACCGTGGCAAGATCTTCTCTATTCTTAAAGTCATGAAAAAGCAGGACAAGGCGACGATTCATATAAGTTTGTCTCGTTTACGCATGGTATAAAGACATCAAGCGCACTAGGCCTGCTGGGTTAGCCGTCTTCTGACCGACGAGAGAGAAAAAGAGTCAAGTTTTTTTTTCTAAAGCAACGCGTCTACGGAATCGGTGCGTACGCAGCGTACGGATTATAAAATGTAGGCATGGATCTGCCGATCCAGCACCCTTATCATGGACGTTCGCGATTCCGATTGCGATAGCATGCCATCCTGCTCGTACCAACCCACTCGCGCCATGCGCCTGCTCGCGCACGCTCGCAATCAGAATCACGAACGTCCATGATAAGGGTGCAGGTCGCTCAGTACCATAGACAAGTACAAAGCAACCATATTCATACGCTGCGTACGCTCCGTTCCGACCCAGTGGACGCGTGGCTTTAGAGCATGGTACACACAGACATACTAAGTAGCGTGAAGATCTCGGAACATAATATGACCATAAAAATGAAAACAGTTTTTTTTTATTTACTTATATGTTGTTCTTTGAGACGTACAAGTAATTGATATAATCAGTATGCATTTACATTAGAAGGAATTATTTACATATTAAATCAGAGAAACAGAGAATGTATTTCCCTCCTAGGTTCGGGGCGGCAGAATCCACGCATCTATTATAGTAGAAAGTATATACATGAACGCCTAACTCCCATATTAACTGCCAATATTAATAGTAAAACAATTATTTTTTTGTTTCATTACCAACATTAGCAACGTATTGACTTAGTACACCCATTTCTCGAGGATTTAGTTGTCTAATAACATAGCCATCTTTTTCGTTGTAGTTATTAGTTATGGGCTGCTACATTTTTAGTAAGTTTAGATCTAAAGCCTCGACAATGGGCGATTTTCTGAGAGGCAATAAAAAAATATAGTTCTATTCAACTCGATAGACGGCGCTGACTATACGTGCCAACAAACGTGCCTGTCAAAAACAGCATCATATCTTTGATCTGTGGCACTAAAATAAAAAACTTGTCAATGACAGCCACGTCGGTCAGCCCAAATTCAGCGCCATCTGTAATGTATTTTTTTTAATTACCTATCAGAAAATAACCCATTGGTTGTACTGTACTACAGCCAAGTATCTTATAGATTATAGCTTGGAGGATCTAGCTCTCTCTCTCTCTATATAATCAAAGGATAATAGAGTTGCTAGGAAATAATTCTATTCTGAAACATAGCGAGGTTATGTGCGAAGACCGTACCCCCCGTGTGTTTCAATCACTTTTTATTACCTAATTTTATTTAAGTTATTAATAAATAAAATTATGAATATATGTTATTAATGTGGATTGCTAGTACATTGTATTTATATTGCTGACTTTCAGGAATAACTGACTTATATCCATGCTCAATATAAATATATAGCTATTGACAAAATGAATTTACGGAGGGCATTTAACGAGTAAATATTTAAAGTCTTCCGCGTCCGATGACGCACTATACGGCGCAAAGCTTATTGCAAACCTACGGCTACTGGCAGCCGGTAGCGTACCCAGCCCAGCATGCTGGCAGCGGAGCCACGTTGGATGGCAATGCTTGTGTGTTAGGACAAATACATTCCAGCTTCGTGGTCACGCGTCCAATGCTTGTGTGTTAGGACAAATACATTCCAGCTTCGTGGTCACGCGTCCAATGCTTGTGTGTTAGGACAAATACATTCCAGCTTCGTGGTCACGCGTCCAATGCTTGTGTGTTAGGACAAATACATTCCAGCTTCGTGGTCACGCGTCCAATGCTTGTGTGTTAGGACAAATACATTCCAGCTTCGTGGTCACGCGTCCTATGCTTGTGTGTTAGGACAAATACATTCCAGCTTCGTGGTCACGCGTCCAATGCTTGTGTGTTAGGACAAATACATTCCAGCTTCGTGGTCACGCGTCCAATGCTTGTGTGTTAGGACAAATACATTCCAGCTTCGTGGTCACGCGTCCAATGCTTGTGTGTTAGAACAAATACATTCCAGCTTCGTGGTCACGCGTCCAATGCTTGTGTGTTAGGACAAATACATTCCAGCTTCGTGGTCACGCGTCCTATGCTTGTGTGTTAGGACAAATACATTCCAGCTTCGTGGTCACGCGTCCAATGCTTGTGTGTTAGGACAAATACATTCCAGCTTCGTGGTCACGCGTCCAATGCTTGTGTGTTAGGACAAATACATTCCAGCTTCGTGGTCACGCGTCCAATGCTTGTGTGTTAGAACAAATACATTCCAGCTTCGTGGTCACGCGTCCTATCGACCATGCGCTCAGAAAAGATTTTAGAAAGATCGTGCCATGTATAGAGGCTTAGTTATTTACAGAGAAATGTACAAAATACCTTAGCACGCTTACATGTATGCAGTAAGCAAATAAATGGCCATAAGCGAACAATAAATACTCGTACCTAGTCATGTTAATGTAACATATGTGATGTAATTAGTTGATTCGATTCGTTGGCTATATATTGGTAGGTACTAAAATATGTTGATTTTATATTCGTCCTTTGTAGAAGGAAACCATCGATTCTACTTTTGTAACTGAGTACTGATGCTTATTTTATTAAAAGCGATGTTTAACTGTGCCAGCCTGTTTTATTTTAGAGATGATCCTAATTTTATCAATATCTCCAATATAGCGATTTAAAAACGCGCACTTACACTTTTTATTATCGTCTACTAAATCTCAAGTATTCTATGGCAAGTTTAAATTTGCGAACGAAAGACCAGAGACAAAAGGTAGTTTTTATCGAACAGACCAATCGATCGCGAAACTAAGATGATTGTCTAGGCCTACAAAAGATTTCGCACCATTCGCCCGAACACGTCCCACCTAAAACTCCGCTAAATCGCGCCGGTGCAGCAGTTTATCAGTAATGTATGTTATATTTCTTGCCTTAGCCTCTTTAGAGTTGGTATTTGTGTGACTACCTAAAATCCACTGTTTCTTTGGTCATAATCCGCAGTGTCCAGCATGCTGGCGGCATTGCCACGTTGAACCAATGCCTAGCAATGGGCCAAATAAAAGCCAGCGTTTTGGGTAAGTTGGGCCAAATAAAAGCCAACATATTGGATAAGTTGGGCCAAATAAATGCCAGCATTTTAAATATGTTGGGTTAAATGAAAGCCAACATATTGGATAAGTTGGGCCAAATAAATGCCAGCATTTTGAATATGTTGGGTTAAATGAAAGCCAGCGTTTTGGAAATGTTGGGCCAAATAAAAGCCAGCGATTTGAATACGTTGGGCCAAAAAAGAGCAGCGTTTTGGTTACGCGCAGAACCGGTGAACCAATATGAAAAGTTGAAGATTATTACATGACCTAGCTCCCCCCAGGAAATTTAGAAATCCTCTTAGAAATTTACTTTAGGGATGGTTTCGGTTTTAATCTAAAAATAAAAATAACTATCAAGCTCATTATTTTTGTATATTTTTAAATTCATAACGTTAAGTACATAAGACGTTTATAGGTAAAATAAATAGGTACAATAATAAACACATTACGTACAACTAGGTATATTCAAACTTATAATAGTGGTGCAAAGGCTCATGTATTTAAAACATATTTAGTTCCATTCATAAGTTTTTTTTTATTGTGATAAATATATATTCTGGTAAAAACAAAAAACATATCTTTGTCATAACTTCATTAATTAAAATAATATAAATATCGATAAGTATTGAATTTACTAACTTAAAAAATGATAATTTAATTCTGCTTTTTTACATTTCCCGGTGCTCAAACTTACGCTATAACATTTTGCTATTAATTTAATTAAACTGAAAAATAAATATTCACTATATTATTTAATAGACATTCACTTTGATAAATATATGTAAAATGACTAGGAGTCAATTCAATAGTTAATAACACAACATTCATAAGATGCGCAGAGGCAGTGACCATCACTTATACAAAGATATCACGTGGATTCGCAACTCAGTCGAACATTCGGCTGTGACATACATACGGACAAACAGATATCGAAGCCTCTATTATGGTGGGACATTGCTAATCAAGTTTGCGATTTTAAAAAAAAAACAATTGCGATCAAAATATCGCGAGGAAACCTGCATATGTCCGGAGATAAAATTCAATGGCGTAAGTGAATCCACCAACCAACCCGTACCGAGACAGTGGTGAAGTATCAACTAATCGCCTTTCGAGGTTAGGCACATGCCCAGAAGCAGGATGCTAAAAGCCAACGCAGTAAGTTTTATTTAAAAAAAACCAACGACTAACAGTGTGGCAGGTGAGGGTGTTACTGTTTGGGAACAAACCTTTTCGATTACATGCACGAGTGTAGGTGATATGTGATATAACGTGACTTTTCGTACTTATTTTTACGTTGTCTGTTTATGTCTTTTCTAAGAAATGTGTTTATTTGATAGCATTGCAAAGTGAAGTATTTTTATCCACATTAATTCTAAGTCGAGTATCACTGTGCCTCTATTAATTCTATGGAGACCATTTGAAAGCACAGATCTTTAAATAAATGCAGACAAATTATGCTCAAAGTAATGTTTTCAAGTAAGTACCTATACCAAAACACAAACAGGTGTTCACAGTGCCGGATTTATATGTTTAAGAGTGTTGGCCACTTTATTTCCGCCGCCCCATGTACCTTTCTAAAATAATAGGGGCGGCCTATAAGGACCAATTGAGAAATCCAGGACTGGGCGTTGATGTGTTTTGGCCCTAATTTTGGAATGCTTGTTTTAATAAGAAACGTGCACGTTGGGCAAATCGCTAATCTGAATCGTTCTGGCCTAATAACCTTATTTCCATATCCATGATGTCTCTTTTGTCGTCTATCGTGCTGACATCTATAATTTTCGTGCACGTTCCCTATCCTAACTCGTGTAAATTAGTGTACACAGTCAGTCGACGTCGCCTAGAAACTTAGCTATATCCCAAAGATGGTGTGTTGTGGTGAGATCGTCGGCGGAGATAGATCACACCCGCTGTATCTCGAACAGTTTCACGTCGGTGTCGTACCAGATGGGCGGATCCACGTTACTGGAACGATAAAGGACACACATGTTATTCCCAAAAAAATAACAAATGCAGAAGTATAATATCACAGACACGCATTATCAGCCAGAAGACCTCCACTGCTGAACAAAGGCCTCCCGCTTAATAGGAGCCATAATCGCCGCGCTCGGCAGGCGGCTTGGGGATCGCAGAACGCACGCCGCCGTTAACCGAGAGGACGCTGCTGCCCGTCCTGTGGTGCCTCTAGAGTTTTAGGACATACCCAGGTCCTAAAACTTCTAGGCTTGAAGGAAAATATGCTATAACAAAATAGGCTAGCGTTTAACCAGATCACCTACGGTGTCAATTTGGTCTCAGGTAGAGCACGCTTGCCTATGAGTTGCCTATTAATCCTTGTCTTGAAGAGACCTTGCTTGGTTTACATATCAAAGGCGCTGATTCTATGAGTATTATATAGCTTTGGAATAGGCTAGATGACTGGTTTTTTTTATTGTCCTATTAAAATGTGACCCATAAATATAGCTGATTAATGAAAAGAAAATGAAAATCTGATCAAAGATAAGCAACTTATTAGCATTTTAATATCATGCTAGACAGAGAGGAGAAACAGCAAATCGTGACGTCACTTCTCTGTACGCCATGTAAATTCTATTCTGACAAGTAAGGCGTGACGTCATTTTTTGTTTCGTGGGAAAGGGACAGAGTTGGCTCTAACAAAAACTTTAAACGCTCATATATATCAGAACATTATTAACCGAATTAAATATTTTTTTCAATAAACATACTATATTTACTTGAATTCTTCATCAAAGCTATTGGTTTCAACGATATAAACATCAGTCATCTACCCTATTGTTGAGCTAAAGGTCTGTGAAACTTTAAATTGCCTACAATAATTTAATAATTATAAGTCCAATTGTTTTAACAGTTAACACTTCAATGAAAATTACTATCCTAGTCACATCAGTGGGATTTGATAGATACAAGGGTCCTCCTAGACACTCAACGGCGTCTCCTAGTCACCCAACTAGGGGTCTGCTAGACACTCAACAGGAGTCAATGACAGGATAAGGACAGGGCCTCCCAGCTGGCTGTCCGAGCGACCCCAGCACCAGGACAGCCGTGCAGGGTGCTTGGTTGGCGGACACTCACCGTATGTAGATGACGCCCCACAGGTAGGTGCGGAACCAGGCGGCGGTGCCCGCGTTGGCCTGGTACTTGCGGATGAGGATGGGGTGCGGCACGGGCAGCAGCCCCACCAGCGTGCCGTGCTGCAGGAACCGCAGGATCTCCGACTCGTCCGTCAGGCCCCTGGGACAAGCCATGTTAGTGAAGTATTACAGTACGGCGGTAGGTGACCGTATGCCAGACTCCTGGAACATTTCAGGTGTTATTGCCCTAAAAGTATAGGCTGACTGGCTAGTATTGGTAGAATGACGGCTCACGTCACCTCAGTTCCGTTACAATTACTACTATACAGGGGTAGTTCTAATCAGTTAGCATCCTTTAAGGACATTTATTCTGTACAACCGAACTGTTCTTGAGTGGCGACCGCGAACCGGAAGACGCAGCGTAGGAAAGCCTCCCACTATATATATATATATATATAGATATATGTGGACCGACGACATTGTAAAAGTCGCGGGCAACCGGTGGATGCAAATGGCAGGTTGTCGTACAGTGTGGCGGTCTAAGGGGGAGGCCTTCGTTCAGCAGTGGACGTCTCCGGCCTGATGATGATGATGACTCTGTACATCAAAACAAACAACTTGTACCATGGGGCCAACATTGAAATCGCAAAAGAAAAACAGCTGTTCTATACAAAAAGTGCATCGACCTTGACCAAAATGTATGCAGCTGTTTTTTTTCTGCGATTTCAATGTAGGCCCCATAGTAAAAGTTGTTTGTTTTGATGTACAGAATATGCCCTTAAAAGGATGCTAACTGATTAGAACTAACCCAGTGTAGCACACACATACATACAAGTCAGTATATTACCTAAGCCGCGTGTGGGGTGTGTGTGAGGAACATTGTACGTACTTGTCGATGCATATCTTCTCGACCTGCGGCACGAGCACCTGCAGCAGCCGCATGATGGTCTGCAGCGGCAGCTTGCCGCGCCACGAGGCCACCCACTCGGTGGAGGGCCGCCACTCGGGGCTGGGCCTCCACTCGCCCGAGGGACGCCGCCCCGAACCTGACCGCACGCTGTCTCTCTGCCGACACACAACGACATAGTGAAACCCCTATATATATTTTTATGCAATGGCGAGACGAGCGAGATGGTAAAGGATAACATTGTGAGGAGACTTGCTTGTAAAAATGGGAGGCAATAATGTACGACACAGATAATGTACGGCATGATATTGTACGGCATAATAATGCACAGCATGATAATTGATGTACATGTACATCGAATATCATGCTGTGCAATATCGTGCCGTACATTATCGGCTCGGCTTAATAATGCACACCCCGATTTTGTACAGACTGATATTTGATGTACATGTACACCAATTATCATGCTGTGCATTATTATGCCGTACATTATCGTGTCGGCAAATATCATGTTGTACATTATAGACACCCGTAAAAATAAGTAAATATTACTGGAAATTTAACACTGCGAAATCTAGTTTTAAACAAAGACAAGCTAGTTGTCTATAGGAAACAAGTAAGTGATAGAAAACGTTTTTTTAAAATACTTCTTCTTATACACTTATATCTGGAGAACAAATTCAATGACACATTTGAATCCGCCAACCCGCAACGGGTTAGAGATGAAACACGGCCCATGTAGTCTCCTTTTAAGCCTATACCCTACAGAGGGATAATCAAAACTGATCCATACTCACATGTGTTAAAGTACGTTTATCTCCATCGTCGTCTTTCAGCGATGCGCTGTCTCCCTCGCTCCGGTCCTCTCCGTCGGGTCCGGCGCGCGCCGGAAGTAGCCTTTCGTTGGCGGAGCGCGGCTCGCTGGCCGCCCGCTCCTTCCGGTCGTCTGCGGGGACCGCGCCCTCGGCCGGGGGCTCGTCGAGCCGCTGGGGCGGGGGGTGGGCGGACTCGCGCTCCGTCATCACGGCTATCGCTGCAAGTTACAAGTCAGATCGCGAAAGTAACATGAGTATTGTAAATGTAGCACGAGATGATATGATAACATAATTATGTTTATCACCGGTACTTAATCGCGCACAAATAAATTTATTTTTATTTACCTTGACGCGTCAGCTCGTGACCACGGCCATTGGAACATGGTCGAAACTTCGAGGTAAATAATAGTAAATTTATTTGTTGCCGATTGAGTCCCGGTGATAAACATAATTATGTGTTCACATCGCGAAACTTTAAAAGATATCGACAGTCCTCTGAGTTAAGGCGTAAGCGCACGCAATCTTCGATCACATCGTGACTTTCTGGCTTACAGTTAGTAATAAATAAATAGTTTGGTGCTCACCGGGGGTCTCCGGGAGCGTGGCGTTAAGAGTGCCGGGCTCCGCGGGCTGCGCGGGGCGCGACCCCTCCATCGGCACCTCGCGCACCGACTCGGAGCTCGTTGACCTATAACACAAATAAGGGAGCGTCCATTCATTACGTGAGGTGATTTTGGCAATTTTTTGACCCCCTCCTTCCCCCTTGGTGTGATGTCGTGAGATTTGGTATTAAATTTAATACAAGAATTCGTACAGAATGTGTGAGAGCTGACCTCGGCAGCGCCGTCTTGGTGGGCACGTGTCCCTTGGCGCGGCCCGCCTGCAGCGAGCGCGCGATGGCCGCGTGCTCGTGCGGCAGGTTGGCCAGGTTGTGGAACACGGCGCGCTTGCGGATTATCGTGTACACCAGGTTCGAGTTACCTGCGAATATAGAACGACACGTATATCGGAGGCTATCCCATTAGTCCCATTGTGATGTCCCGTGATGGGACAACTGCCGCTATTTTGTCCCAGTAGTACCATGGGATAAGTGACATCAATATTTCCGACTCCCTAGATCGTTGTCAATCCACTGGCATTTCTTCCCAACTTAGCTGGGTTAGCTAGCAAATATTGAAAAAAATCGTTTCTGTTACAAATCTGTTAAGGAGTTTATGGAATTTTCGAATAAGTAACATTTAAGTAAACATTTTAATTGAGGCATTAATGTAAGAATCAAAATTAGAATTCGTACATTAGGCATGATGACAGATTTTGAAATACCCTTCTATAATGTAGATATACGTCTAGTATTGCCGAAAAAAACTATATTTCAGCATTATATTACGTTTTAACGGAAATTATTGCATTTTAATTAATCTAAATTGAAATGCGCGCGAAAACGACCGTAAGTGTCATGGCGTCAGCTTGTGACGTCACGACTTAGTTACCATCGCATTGCGGCATATGCTCAACGAAGAAAGTCATAAACTATTACTTATTTCGTGTGTTGGAGGTGAATTCCAAAGTTTACAAGTGGTGTGTGTGCAAAAACACATCAATAGAAACTTGCAACAAACTATTTTTGTACGTTCCAAACCAGAAAATGTGAGAGATAAATGGCTAGAGCTCGCACGGCGAGACCCAGGAGATGTAGCTACGAAATCGTCTATTTATTTTTGTGAAGACCACTTTGATTATGTATTTACTATATCAGTATAGATTAAAAGGTGTGTAATACAAAATCTTTGTTTGATATGAAATGCTTATGTGATTGTTGTTGCAATTTATTGAGGTTATGTTTGTTTTGGTTATAGTTAGCATTATTGTTATCAATTACAATGGAGTACTTATTCTCATTTCAGCTGCCAAATGATATCAGAAATTATATGCAGATGTGGTCGGTATCACAAGTGCGTATGAAACGATGTATTTATACATGCCAACCAGACAGAAAAACAAGAACATCTGACACTATAGAACGACCTCACCTAACTTATGAAACGAAAGATAATGATGGCTCTTGTAGTATGTGAAAAGCAATTAGAAGAAAATAGTATAGTGACAGAACATTGTTGTTGGAGAAATTGCACCTGGAAGTTCAGGTGGGTACATATTTTTAAAGATAATATAGTATCTAATTTAATGGTTTAACATATTGCAGCAAGGAAGTAAAAAAATATATTTTATAATTAACAAAATAATGACACACATCAACAGCCGGAAGACGTCCACTGCTGGACGAAGGCCTCTCCCTTAAAGGGAGGTGTTGCCATAATCCCCACTCTTGGCAGGCGGCTTGGGAATCTCTATCACAGAATGGTTACCACCGTTAACTGAGAGGACGCTGCTGCCCGTCCACCGGTGGTTCTGGATGCAGTTTTAGGGCATACCCAGGTCCAATTATGACACAAGTAGGTATTAATTTCAGATATAAGTTACTATAAACAAAAGCTATATACCTAACATCAGACTGTACTCACGTGTAGGTATACCGTCAATGTAAATCAACAAGTAAAAAAATGCTGCATTTTAAATGTTATAGGTAGGTATTTTATATGTATTGTGGATTTTATCTTTTCTATCACCATTTAAAGAAATATTATTAAGACATTTTATATTGTATCTAGTGTTTTGCAGTATTATTTATTTATTTAATTTATATTTATTAATAAAGTGTTGAGCATCTCCCGTCTGTCTTTAGTTGTAATTTATTTTTATACCATGGTTGCCTGGGAGAGATCGCTGTTAGCGATAAGGCCACCACTTGTGGCACTAGTCCCTAAGGTTCATGTTTCTATTATTATTTTTTATTTCTGGTGTGTATAGTAAAGCATTTATATCTCTATTTTCAGTTCAGCAAAAGCTTGAAGGAGCTCAACAAGTAACAACTAAACTTATAGATAAATGAATTCAAGTACATATAATACAACATTCAGAAGCAAAGCTAACCCAACAGTACCTACCTAGTTGGAATGGTAAATCAGAAAACATCACCGTTGAAGCCGTACCTGCATTCTGTCTTCTGAAGCTAAGGAAACTAAACAAATAGCCATCTTGAGAATTTGCACTTGGGGAGATTCATATGATAAAACACAAACTTGTCCCAAGCTTGTCTTAACGTCAGTTTGGTCAAAGTTCTTTAAGATGTAATAATAATAGTGTGTGGTACTTAATTAACTTACAAGATTCTTTTTTTTTTAATTTTTTAGTTTCTCAAATAAAGGGCTTTGTCGCTAATGCGGCCATGCCGCCCTGGTAATAAAACATTATTTATTTATGTTATTTAAACTTAATTTCTATTTGCTAGCCTGTAAAGCATTCTGGCCGAATCTGAAAGAGGCTCGATGAAATGAATGAAAATGATGAATCTGAAACACTGTTACAGTAGCCTACTTTTTGACCTGTCGCCCGTTGGTTCTAAACTACACTTCTAATGGATTCGTTCCGAGCACACTCCATTATAATGTAGTATATGTCATCTAATTTGTTACAGATGGGACATTTTGGTGAAGTTGTTTTTCCCATTAAATATGAAAATTTATTGCAAGGAATGTGCCCGGTACGAAATCTTAATGCTACTACAGTTACAAGATTCGCTTATTAAATAAATATAAACAAGAAATATCTGTATTTTAATTTATTACTCTGTACTTTTATGTAACAAAATGGATAGTCATAGGATTTCCAGAATGCAATAACACTTCTTATCACAAATCTTTCACAAATTCTTCATCGAATGTTACACATAAAATTTCAACATGTTTATTTATAAAGTAATTAGGGTTCACCACTCAAAAAAACCCACTTTTTAAGTCCACTTATATACATTTGCATCTGGGCGTAGCATTTGTTAATGGGTTTCCCATTTTTTACATAATTGAGATAAATTTTATCGCTCATGGAGCATTTAATTATCTTGACACATGCCATCGGGTGAACCGGCTATCGTTGGATAGTTTTTGGATATTATTAGTCCATAACTCTTTGTTTTCTTCCCCAGTTTCATAGCTACTGTTTCCCGCACTTCATTCTCTAAACTTCTACCGTGTTTCATGGCAAGTGTGTCTGGGATTTTCCCTCCCATGATGAGCGATATCAGCGTTGCGTCACCTTTCTGGCACCGACTGACTTCATAAGCCCTAGATATGTAATCCGGCCATATCTCAACTTTTACCAAAAGCTATTTTGGTACTGGTATCAGGTACCATTTTCAATTTTATTTATAATTTCATCCGTCAAATTTATTTTATCCTAAAATATGTCTCAGCATTTTTCTTTATACTTCAGTACAAGTTGGTGCATTGATGCACTAAGTAAGTCATAACAAATATAACCTGGTTGATACTTCACTAGCCCAGTCACTAACTTTTCTCTTTCTGCTTTTTCCCAGTACTGTGGGACAAGTCTTTTGCTGTTATAAATTTCAGGATAGTGCCAACTCTGGATAGTATAGATTTCAGCCAGTAACATTGTAGGTATTTCAGTACAAGATGGTTCTTCGCTCCTGCGATGGACCCACTTAAGGCGTATGGCATGCTTACAGCCACCTTGAGCAGCAACACAGTCATGGCATTGACAGATGTTACCTTTTCTGCGTCTTCATCAACTGTTAATGTGACGCATACAGCTTCGCATGGACATTGTGTTCGGGGCAAACTTTGCATTTCACAGTGCAAATTTTTCCTTCCTTCCAATAAGTGGCACATAACTGATAGTATCATCCCCATATGATGGTCGTGAGGACCTGAAAGAAATAAGATTGATTATATTAATATGTACAAATACAGAAAGTGATAAGTGAGGTGGTGTTTATTTGATAAAATTAACAACTAACAGATGTTGAATTTGAGGGTGCACATTACTGTTTCTGGAACTATACGTAATATTTTCTGAAATGTAGGTTAGTAGGTTAGTAGGTTAGGAGCATTCTACGATCCCCAGGCCGCCTGCCAAGCGTGGGGATTATGGCAACTAATCGCTATTAAGAGGGATGCCTTCGTCCAGCAGTGGACGTCTTCTGGCTTTTGATGAGGTTTGTAGGTACTTAGCAATAAAAATAGTACAGTAGGAAACATGAAGCCTTCTGTAGATGTGAGTTAGCTAACCTCAAAATCAGCCCACGACATCCAGTGTTAAAAAAGCTTGTGTTAGTTTAATTATACGCACTAAATATGAATAAAAGTGTACTTACAAGGAAGTTTTCACACTACGAAATTCAGATGAGATAAAGTCTTTATTGGGTGCAAGAAACTATCCCAAAATCATCAAATCAATTCTGGGCAAATTAGAGGTATTTGCCTTAATAAAACCTTGTTCCATCGTCGATTCTTGGATTTTCTGATTTTACCACAAGCCTACGAATAAACAACAACTCAATTAGGTAATTTTACGATACAGAAATCAATCAAAACGCGTAATTACAACCAAAAGTTCATACAACACGGTGAGGGTTACTATGGTGTGACGTCATTCGCTCTGATTGGCGTTTGAGTTAATATGGCCGATTGCAGTATTTTGTACTTTTATTTTATTGAAAATCTTATCGATCTCAATGTTTTTAATAAAAATGGGTCATTTTTATGAGTCCTTTTATCATATATTTTTCTCTAAAACCATTGTTCCTTTGATTATTAAGTAGTGTCATCATGCCTTTTGCACGTCTGCTTGCAAACTGAATACAATGTTCTGGAAAAATATTATGAAGACCTTTATGTATTCCTTGGAAATAAACGATTTGATTTGAAAAGCCACTTACCGTCGAATTGGTACTGTATCATGTTGTTGAACATCTCGAGCAGGAAGAATACGAGGTGGTGGTGGTGCGGCTGTGAGAATAGGAACCACGGCGTGCTGAACGCCTCCAGCAGGTGAAGTAGCTTCGTCGACGCCACCATCGAGAGAGTCTTCAGGTACGGGGACACTGGGACGGAGAAATTGCCAATCATGTTAGAAATTCATTCAGAGTTGACAACGGAAAAGAATTAAGAAACTACGCAGGCTGTTTTTTTAAATAGAAATGTAGATCAAACAACCGAGACCAACAACTCAACATGTCCTCTGACCCACGGCTGCGTCCTGACGACTGACTGGATCGTCCGTTGCTTAACATCGGTGCTGTTTTAGAACCACATAGCGAAGCTTCGCCACGAGCGCTTCTCCTTACTCAGACAGAGGACTTCCACAGCTGTTCGAAGGCCTCCCCCTTCATGGGGGAGCTGGGTTTCTATAATCCCCACGCTTGGCAGGCGGCTTGGGGATCCTAGAATGCTTCTGCCCGTCCTGCGGTGGTTCTGGATGCAGTTTTAGGACACGCCCGGGTCCGCCACTCACCGTTGACCAGTATAGTGAGCAGGCAGTCGAAGAGCGGCTGCAGGCGCTGGTGGCCGGCGGTGATGAGCTTGTGGAAGACGACGACGAGCAGGTCGGCGTGCGTGCCCGTGAACACGGGGATGTCCATGGGCACGGCGGCCGCGTACGGCTTGTTGAGCCGCACGCCCAGGTTGCGCTCGCCCGACAGCAGCAGCAGGATGAACACGCCGATGTGCATCAGGCCCACGCGCGCTGACACATTCCGACAGGTAGGTTACAGAGAGGTAACTTGGACGCAGGTAACAAACAGGTATGGAGCAGGTTACAGACAGGTATGGAGCAGGTTACAGACAGGTAGGACGCAGGTTATAGACAGGTAGGACGCAGGTTATAGACAGGTAGGACGCAGGTAGCAGGTTTCAAACAGGTAGGACGCAGGTAGCAGGTTTCAAACAGGTAGGGAGCAGGTTAGAAACAGGTATGGAGCAGGTTACAAACAGGTATGAAGCAGGACGCCGGTTTCTGATTCAGATATTTATTGCTTCCATAGTGTACACAGATATTGTCAAAAAGAAGTTTCATATAGACCCTGTCGGGCGCAGCAATAGTAGAAGAGAGGAGGACGACTTCATTTAACAATAAGATGCCTATTAAATAGAGGTATTTTAGGAGGTTCGTCATAAATCAATAATAAATTGTGTTACAAACAGGTAGGTAGCAGGTTTCAAACAAATAGGATGTAGCTTACAGACAAGTAGGAGACCGGTTACAAACATACACGATGCGAAAAAGAATACCTTTGCACATTGGGACTTGCAGAATCGATTTTGAAAATTCTATCGAATGCAACTTATTCCCGAGCGTCATATTTTATACGTTCATATATCATATATTACGTAAGCGAAGCCAAGGACAAAAAGAACCTAGTTTTTTATGAATATTTCTAGTGTGGTGTGGAGTGAAAAAATAGAGAGATATCTTAAAAGCTAGTAGCTACAAGATAAATTAGTAATCTCACATTGGTCCGCCCTCGAGTCGTTGAGGTGGTACAGGATCGGCACCAGCACTTCTAACACGTCGCTACTCTTCAACACGTAGTACATGAATTTCTGAAAAAAAGTTATTTTTACCTTTAATTTATTTTCAATTACTTAACAGTAATTGATAATAAATTAATGTTGACCTCTTTATTGCTTTAATAGCTTATATTGATATATTATAGCAAATCGCGAAAAAAATTAAACTGCTGTTCCATACAAAAAGTTCATTGACTTTGGACAAAATTTATAGAATAGCTGATTATTTATTTGCGATTTCAAGGTTGGTCCCGTAGTAAAAGTTATTCATAATGATGTACATAGACATCCTAGAAGGATACCGGTGTTCAAACTAACATCCGGAACATCTATCTACCTTGTTGTAGTCGCACATCTTCCAGAAGAGCACGAGCAGCTCCTGGTGCAGCGCGACGCGCTTGGCGGAGTTGGGCAGGTAGGTCTGCGCGAGCGGGTTGTTGAGCAGGCGCGTCACGCCGCGCAGCAGGAACTGGAAGTCCTCGTCGCGGTGGATGCGCGACAGGTAGTTTATGAACAGGTTGTCTGGTAGAGCCTGCCGAATATCCAACATTCATTATTCATTTTAAGTCGACAATCGTCGCGAACTTCAACTTGCTGTTAAAATTTTTGTCATTATCATCATCTTCAGCCAGAAGACTTTCACTGCTGAACGAGGGCCCCAGACCGCCACACTGTTTTTTTTTTCATTTTTTCACCGTTTGCCAGCGACTTTCATAATGTCGTCGTTCGTTCTATGTTGTCGTAGGTCACATCGTGGTCACTTTGGCAAAATTACCAATTCAACAGCAGCGACATAATCAAATTCAAATATTTTACTTTATTGCAGTCCCCCGGAATACACATTTGCCAGTTATGCAAACGCCTAGTAGTATTTAAGCTATGCTGTGTTTCAGATTGTTTGCTTCCTCTATGGTTTTTAGTGAAACAGGGTCTTGCTTAAAAACGCTGCATACATTAACAAACATCATTTAACTTTTGTGGAATACTCATTTCAGGATGATGAGGGCAAGCTATTGCTGCACAGGATTTAGAAATTATAAGAATTCAAAATCTGAACGTTACCTAAGTGATTTTCGCCCGGGAATCATCAAGTGACTCAAGTATACATAAGTATATAGTAACTAGATAGGAGTAATAGCGGTCTACAATTTTCTGATGCGTCACGTGACATTTCTATTTACGGATAGGTGAATGAAGGCTTACCTCGTCCGATTCTTCATTGACTACGTTGCTAGTGTCATGGTCCAATGTAACTATGAGTATTTGTAACGAAACCTGCAAGAAAAACAGTACCTTAGTTAAAAATGCACCAAAGCGATATACAATTATACATGCATACATAATTAAAAATATAAATAAAAATCAATTGCCGCACTGTAATGGCTCGACCTGGGTATGTCTTAAAACTGCATCCAGAACCACCGGAGGACGGGCAACAGCGTCCTCTCAGTTAATGGTGGTGAGCATTCTGCTACCCTCAAGCCATCTCAAGTGTGGGGATTATGGCGACCCCTCCATAATAAGGGGGAGGCCTTCGTCCAGTGGACTTTTCCTGGCTGATGATGAATGGCTCGACCGCTATGACTGTGTTTTTGTTGTGATCGTGATTGTCAGGACAAGGTTTGTAAAAAAAAAGATCCGCTCGAATCCGGACAGGGCTGCTAGTATAGTTATATTAATTAGTTTGCAGAACTCTCACCTTCTCTCTCTTTACAACGCTATTCTTCCATTAAGGCACTGTTCCACGGCCATGCACGGCCGTGCTATAAGTACGTTTACTTAGCTTCGTTATGCATATGATAACGTCCACTGCAACCCACGACCATGCTGCGCACGAATTCATGGTGTCCTGTTCGGATATGTCTTCCACGCAGATGAATGCTACGCACTCTCTACACGAGGCCCAAGTTTGCTTCGAAGGATACAACGGTTTCATAGGCTGCCGCGGCTTCTCAGGCTACCACCGCTTCTCAGGCTACCACAACTTCTTAGACTACCGCGGCGTCTTAAGCAACTACGGCTTCTTACGCTACCGCGACTTCATAGACTACCACGACTTATTAAGCTACCACGACTTAATAGGCTACCACGACTTATTAGGCTACCACGGCTTATTAGACTACCACTGCATTTTTTTTGTCGCCAGAAGAGACACTATAATACCAAAATGTTTTACCTCAACGAGCGGCTCGAGCGTGTCCTGGAACAGCAGATGGTTGTAGGGCAGGCCGAGCCCCACCGGGTCGTAGGAGCACACCGTGTTCAGCAGCGACGTGAACAGCGGCAGCGCGTGCCGGTTCTCCGGGCTCGTCAGGTACCTGCGCCGAGACACACACTCACAAAACCTACCAACTGATTGTAGACGGTACCTCTACCTATCCCCCCATATGTAAAAACAAGCTCGGTGTAATCCATGCGCCAGCAACTCCACGCAAGTTGTAGTACTCTGTCTTGTTTGCAAGTTCACAATTCAAGGCACTGCTATTGTTATGGGCAGGCGTGATGCTTACTAAAATAGTACATTATGATATAAGTGAGCCAAGTTTGTCATTACACTAGAGGCGGTATTATGAAATGCGGTGTGTAATAACCAGTAGCACTCTCGTTCCATACAACTGTTTTCATCACACTTGCATGGAAAAAACAAACTCTTTTTGATAATAATCAACCACACAGCGAAAACTTCAACAAATAGTTACGGAAAATGGCGAGCAAGTCAGCGATGCGCGCGCAGGTGTTATTTTCATCCGCATAAAAACTCTTTATTGGTATTACAAAATAAAACTGTAAGTATATATTACTATTACGAACTATACTACTATTAAGAATGCTTCATATACATCTAACATGCAGTGAGTTACCAATTTAACCGGGTTATATTATACCTATTATAACACAAGTGTTCTAATGTAAACTAAAAAACAGTGTGTAATAGTTTGGAATAAAAATAAAAATTATACTAAAACCGATGTTATAAGATCAACTTTACGAGCAAGTGTGATGATAAATGTTTGATGGTATACTGACGCTATCCACTTGTTGTGATGCGTGGCGGCGTGGTGCGCCGGCTTGTAGACGGTCTCGCTGAAGGCGGCGAGCAGCAGGCGCAGCAACTCCGTGCGCGCCGCCTCGTGCTGCGCGGCGCGCGGCGGCGAGCGCGCGAACCCCACGCCGCCCGCCCAGATGTACTCGCAGCTGTCCAGCGACGACAGCTCCTCCGCGCGCTCCTACAACACATTGTACACACCCAGTAAGTAACTTGTGGCCAGCCCTAGAGTCAGCTAATTTTGCGCCCGTCTCTCCTCTGACTCTAACTCTACTCTAACCTTCTCTGACTTCAGATACTGCTCTTGCCGTGAGAGTTTATTTACCAGATAGCCCTATTCACCTATGTAAACCTAGAAACGTTCCGACGTAGGGGCGTTCACAGCACGTTAGATTTACGAAGCAATAAAAATAAAGACCAACTGATAACCCCGACGCACCGTCTCGTCAAGTCGGAGAGGTCTGTGTATATTTTGGGGCCCGCGATCTACAACCGTATACCAGCTTCCATTCGGGATGCTCCTTCCACCGGGTGCTTCAAAACCGAGCTCAGAGCGTGGTTACAAGAGAATTTGTTTTATGACATTGAAGCCTATTTTAAAATAAGAGATTATTAACGTGTTTTTATAATGATTATTTCATTTTATTAAGTGATGATTTTTTGTGACATACTTAATGAGATTTGACGTGTATCTTTGGTGTTATCAATAAACTATTTGTATTTGAATCTAACTCTCTCTCTCTCCCAGTAGCCTTACACTAAAACGTTAGTCTAAATATACAATCTACAAAATATACAAAAACGTTCAACAATACTGAAGGGTATGTATGTACTCATCATTATGAACAACTTTTACTAAGGAGACAACCTTAAACGAAAAAAAACAGATATTCCTTACAAAAAGTTCATTGACCTTGGACAAAATGTATGGAACAGTTGTTTTTTTCAATTTTATAAGGTATGAAGTTCACCAGGTAATCTAGATGAATATAAAAGCAAAAAGACGTCGAAGCTTACAGTCTACAAAACCATCATTCTGTGTAATAAGTGATTTTAAGTAGTATTAGATTTATATTATGTTGAAATTGTATTATTAAGTACATATTAGTTTCAAGAACAAACTTTACCTCCCTATATTATTAGATGATCACATGTTAATATTTTTATTCTAAATAGAACCTTACCTATATTTTATTTAAGAAAATAATCTATTTATGCTCTATATTTCATTTTTATGTACTTTGCACCAAATAAACTTGTACCTTTTTAAATGACTTCAAAAAAGGAGCAGGTTCTCAATTTGGTAGTATGTTTTGAAATAGAACTATGTCATTAAAAAAAAAAAATACTTTCAGATTGGTCCGACAGAAATTTCAGGAAAATAGGTTCAGTTGTAGTTTGGTTTTAAATCAAAATAACTGGAAAAGGTTAATAGTTGTTGGATAATTGCTGACGCCGTAACAGCTTATTCCATGGACAATGATGAGTAATTGTTTAACTAGAACAGCAATGTGAAGTGGTTGAACTTGATAATGATAAGATTGTGATGTTATCATACAAAATCAATACATACCGGTCCGGCACGCTTTGTACTGGCCACTGTGAAGTCTGGGCAGAATAACAAGTCCTGTGGAATAAACAATTTTAAAGATACGTTCACAAAAATATAAGTTTAAAACACTTGGAAGCCTTTAAAATAGGTTGTAATGTATATAGGAAGGAGTTGTATCATAAAAATACCATTTCTGTTTTATTTATATAGGATTACTCATGTTTCATTAGGTCGGACTATAGTTTCCATCACACATGGTTACTTTTTTTAAGGAGCGTGAACAGAGACCGACACATATCGCCTGCCCGAAACAGGACGTGGCCGCACGTGCTTCGTGCTCTATTTTCATCCATATCAAAATCTCGTATAAATAAAACAAAAATAGGACAACCACATCTGTTTACAAAGTTATATAAATACTATTGATTAAAATAATGTGTTTACTCACACAAACAGCATTTATGAGCGACTGTGCCAGTGGCACAGATTCATTCTCTGATGCAGCCGGTAAGGAAGACCAGAAGAAGCCATGCCATTCAGGCTCTTCAAGCATGTAAGGCAGGACTCGGGTTAGGAGCCTTGCACAGTTCAGAGCTACAACAGACAGACATTGGTGTAATTAATATTTTTGGGCAATTACAACACCTTAAAATAATTTTATTGTAAAATGTTATATTAAAGACGTGTAAACTTTCAGTTTTCGAATAATTAGGAATCACTACAATAAACATTAGGATTAGATCCTTGAAAATAAATCGATCGCTTTATGACCTCGTAAAAAGAAGATTAACTTTTATGTGGGTGTGAATGAATATGAATTGTGTCTAGGTACATAACTTCCAAAACAATTGGTGACAATGATCTCTAATACCTTGCCAATAAGACGACAGGAAACAAATATAAGTAACTACCTGTTTGTTGTTCTCTCTGAGTTCTACAGCTGCTGTCTACGATCTTTACGAGCTTCTCTACGGCCTTGTAAACTAAAGTTGCTAGATTGTTTGGTGATTCCTCTCGAAGCGCCCGAATCTCTGCCCCAGGCACCAGCGCAAACACATCCTGGACATTTGTGACGCTTTCCGACCAGAACTGATCCCAGAAACTGTCGTCTGAAGCGTCTATAGGCTGAAATGAATTGTTTCGTCGAACATTATCCTACATAGGACATAGGTACACTGTTTATGACAATCATCACAATATTATAAGAAAAATACCTGTGACTTCGACGTAAGTTGAACTACAGCCTTTCTAAAGTTTAATTTCGTGTCTGCGTTACCCATTTTAGAGGCTTTAATTGACTATACACTTAAAATTCATTTCTTTAATTTGCAAGAAACGCGAACACGAAAACAATGCGATTGATCAGATTGCCAGTGTTGCCAACAGCGTAGGGCCTGAAGTCGCCATTCTTCACAGCATAAGTAGCCTAAAGTAGCCGACTTACGCCTAAACATCCCTATAAATTCAAAAACTGTTGTTGATATCAGCTTATTTATAAGTGATCATTTATAAAAATTCGATTAAATGACTTGTCCCTAAAGTAGCCTAAAAGGCGACCAGTCACCTTTCAGAATTTTTCATCGCCGATCGTCGTACTGAGTAGTAGTGGTGACCGTTGTCCAACGTAGATAGTTGTACAACTATCTATCGCGCTACACAACGATCACTCGTTGTCCAACCATAGCAAAACTAGTTATTTCAATAACGAGTTGTTTCACAAACATCGCTTGTTATGTATGAAGCGAAACCAACGTTATTTTCACAACGCTCTAAATTCGCGCAAGCTATAGCGTATATGAAGTTATCGACATAGCGGGTTGGAGCGAATAAGCCAGATGGAACGTTACCATGCGTGCGAGTAGGATAGCTATACACGTTGGGCTGAGTTGAATTTAGAGATTGCGAAAATGTGACTTATTCCTAATGTATTTAGGATGATCATCGTTTGGTAAACGCATTAACGTTAAACCGTAACGTATCGCATTTAAATATTTGGAAATAGATAGTTGCTAGAAACAGATAGTTATTTAAACGTTGTTGGCCAACGAACAACGGTTTCGTTGCGTTATTTGAAAAAACCGCAACGACACATTACTACTGAGTAGCCTAACGGCCTTACTTAAAAAAACTTTTCAACCGTTAGTCACTGCTTAAGATGCTCTGCCATCTTCTCTCTGACGTGAAGTTGCACGTGCTAGAATAAGACAGAGAAGTTTAAGCAGTGACTAAGAGAATCGAGATTATTTTAGGTAAGGCCGTAAATGGCGATAAATCTTCTACATTGACCATACTGCTGATTGCGTTGTGATGTGAATATGACAGTGACAGTCAGAAAGAACTGATTGATAGATTGACGTAACATGACAGTGACGTTTCAAAGAAAAATCACACCTTTTTTATCCTTATGGCTAGTTATTCCTCTTAACCTAGTTTCGCCTATATTCCCTTTCGCGTGTTTTGTCCTACTATATTGTCAAACAAACCACAGTTAAAGTCATGTCATATCCCGATGAACCTAATGTTTAATGTTTTTTTTACGTTGGCCTAAAAAACTTCACGATTAACGGCCTTACTTAAAAACGCCGCTCAAACTTAGTAGCTACTTAAGATGCTTTGTCAAGTTCTCACTGAGGTGAAGTGTCGCGTGCAAGAACAAGACAGAGAAGTTTAAGCAGTGACTAAGTTTGAGTGGCGTTTTTAAGTAAGGCCGTATATTTTTATCTCTGGGTAGAGATAAAAATATAAAGAAAGGTTCCTTTCCTTAGTTCTTTCTTTGTTGTTGTCTTTATTTAGGAAGATTATTTATCTATAATTATAGTCTATAGTATAGTCTATGAACGAAACGAACAGCATATTGAGCATTTTTTGAAGGCTGAAAAATGGCTGCCGCGAATATTTTTCGAAGTGCTTTCAGTGGATTATTACGAAAATCCACCACCTATAAAACACCGGTGGTATGCCGGCTTTCAACCGTAGCCCTGAAGCAAAAATTCCAAACAGTTAAAGCCTTTGCAACGATATATAACAATCAATCCCTGCAATCTGGGGTAAGACCTTCGTAATCAGTCTAAAGTCATTTATTGCGATAAATTTAAAGTCAGTGCGTCTACTACGCACTTATCAGGAATAGGTATTCACTCACAATTTGAGCAATTGTATATTTACCTAATACAATTGCTCAAATTGTTTAGATAAAACTAACCTCAAACTTATTGCATAACAAATGTGTACAGTGTTACTCAAACTGTTTAGGTACTGTCTCAGCGAATACAGCAGTACTCGGCCCAGGCAAAACCCTCGATACAACAAATTGAGGAGCGCGTGCTGAAAGTGTGCAAGGCTTACGACAAATTGACTTCTTGCCAGGTACATTCATATTATTTACGTTGGCATTTTGTTTCAGAGCCAGAGGACCGGCCTCCGTCAGTACAGCCATGGCCCTCCTCTCACTTTAGAACTTATTCAAAGTAGAGTGCTCCTTGTACTCCAACTTTATGACAAAATTGAAACTGGAAAGGTAGTCCATTGATAATAAATAGAACAATAGTCTCACTAACTTACTGTCTACTTTCACACACCCCTGTCTAGTTTTCATTCGAGTTTTTAACATCATGTAAGTCAGCGACGGTGATAAAGGAATGGATGGGCCCAGCACTTGCAAATCGATCAAAATTAACAAGACAAGACAATCAAGCATACCTAGCTAAAATTATGCATATTACATTTGCCGGAAAATAGAGATAGCAAATCTAATTACTGCATGACAAAAAGAGAACACATGTACATGTATTAGAAGTTTGTTTTGTTGTATCGTACAGCTCGCATGTTGCAAAGGCAGAGTATGACTGAAGCGAGTGGAGAGCCGGCGCTCAACATATAGTCTTCAAAATCCGTGCGCTTATTTCCCGTCCATTCATCTTATCATTGTCGCTGAAGTAAATATGTTTTATTAAATTTTTCAGCTGTCCGTTGAGAGCCATTTCATCAAGGACCTAGGTCTGGACTCCCTAGACCATGTGGAGGTGATCATGGCAATGGAAGACGAATTCGGATTTGAAATCCCCGATGGTGATGCAGAGAGGCTGGTTAGACCAAAAGATATTATCCAATATGTTGCTGACAAAGAGGATGTGTATGAATAAGAACTTAGGGTTGTTACCTGCATTTTGAGCCAGTTAGAACATTCATTGATTGAAGTCAGATGATATAGGTGTTTATTTATTTTTTATTCACAACTGGCTCGGAACACCACATCATTCAGCTTAGTTTTAGTTCTGATTTTACTTGTTACTCCTATGAATGAACAATGCAAAATGGGTGGAACATCTGCGTGGAAAGATGTATAAAGTGTAAATTCTGTTATTATTAATTACAAGCCTGTTAGAATAGATCATTTGTTTTTCATTTGATCATTATGTAATTGTATGGAGTAATTAGCAAGCTGTTGGTAATAAAGTTGACCTTTGCCAGTATACACCTTTTAATTCAAATTGTTCTATCGCCTGTATAAACATTACTTAGTATGTTTTGCAGGAGACTATTTATTACATATAGCTGGCACAAATTGAATGTTTGTGTACTTCCTGCATGCAGTCTGTAAATGCTAAACAACAGAGTAGGAACTGACTGCACAGATATTTTGAAACTTGTATTATGTTGTATAGGCGTGTGGCCTCATGTTTAATTTATGACAAATAACAGGCTTAGTGATGAATATAACTAAATACATAACACATACTGAAAAAAAAAATGTATTGGTTGATAAATCTCTGAGATTTGAGCGTTTAAAGTTTTAGGTGGGGATAGAGAGGGGATGCTCTATCCCTTTCTCGCAAAGCACGTGTTAGTATAGCATTTGTATGCCGCGCCTGAGGCTTGACGTCATAGCCCAGTATAGCGCTCTCTGTCTAGCTTGAAATTAAAGTACTTAGAACTTATTTATTTTTGAATTAATTTAAATTTTGTTTTCGTTGATATGCTCTATTGATGATCAGCTTTTAATTGAGGTAATAAAAAAAATTTAGTCATCATGCCTATTCTAATATTTAGGTGGTTCCTTATTTTAAGTCTTCATGTATCTTGGCCACCAGTGTCATGTTCAATGACCGTCTCATCCTAGAATTGTTTAAAAGATACAAGCAGTGTTTATAATATTTTACTGTATCAATATATAATTAAAAACCAAGGATAGACTTAATCAGGGGGTTTGACACCTAATTAAGTCTGTACTATAGGACACCCTGAGAGTAGATGGACTGATGATATACATAGGACAGCTAGCAGTAGCTGGAATTGGAAACTGAAGATGGGGCCTTGGGAGAGGCATATGTCCAGCAGTGGCCCGATAGGCTGAATATTGGTTCTAACAGCTAAATCTGCTAGGGAGAGTATCTCTCTCCGGTGAGTTCCACTGATCCCAGAGCTCTCTCCATCATACTTAGGCAGGCACACACACCACAGGAATTTAGCGGGAGATCTCCTATATCTGCGCCCCAACAGTTAAGACCCTAGGTTATAGGACGGGACATTACGATTGCGCGCCATTTGTCACCAACAATAGTTTATGTACACTGCCCTGAAATACTAACTGATAAGATAGTGTTACACCCAGTTGACTGACCTTACAGAATCAATAATTGAAACAAGAAATAAAGATTAATATTTTTAATTTATTTGAAACTTTACAGTAGACATAGGAGACAGGCGTTGAAAATGATTTTGTTTTTGAAGACACATTCTTCACATATTTTTGTTCAAGTTGGCCTTTTTAGGTTACTGGTAACTACAAAGAACTGATGACATTGTACTTTCACACTACATCGCATAACTAGGAATTTTATACTTTACTACAATACAATTTGAGGAAACCACATTCATAAAATCTGAATCTAAGCTAAAGTTACTGACTGGCTTAACCGATAACCTTTTAGTTATGTGTGTTCAGGGTAGTAAAAAATAATTGAAATGGCATTTATGTGTACAGGTAGAACATGCATATTGTCATATTATCTAAAGAAGTCCATATATTGTAGCAACATAGTTTCCAATATTATGTACATCTTGTACCATGACATCTTACATTGGAACAGTGTGTACGACTCAATTTGTACAAGAACTCCAGAATTCTGACAGGTCAATGTAAGACTGATAAAAATTGGATCTCAATGTTCATGATAGAAGCACATTTAATGTGCCAAATTTTAATAAAATTGGTACAAACAGATTTCATAACCTAGTCTAGTCGGCAACACTGCATAATTATAGTAAAGTTCACATAATTGTTGTAATATTGCATCTATAATAGTAGCGCACCGCGATTTCACCTGCTATCCTACAGGTACCATTCTACTCAGTGAAACCAGGGAAACCAATACAGTAGGTGTAGATTATCAAATTTTTTTAAAATTCCTATTATATTAAAAACATAGAAAGTCAGGTGAAGAAACTTAAACTGTACTGAAATAATCATAATTGACTTATAGAAATAAACTTGGGCCGAATGTGGAGCTGAAAAGTGGGCGAAATGAGAATTTCTAAATTAAAATATATGTTGGGCCGAAAACGGCATACAAAGTGGGACGAAAATGGCATGTCTCGGTAATATACCACATTTCATTACAATCTTTACAGGTGAGTAGACTGGTAACAATAACAAGCATACTTTCACACAGACTGTCGCATTTATAATAATATTAGTGAGGTATAAAATAATAAATACATATTCATATGTAATTATTAAATTGTAGTGTATCAGCGGAGTGTACTTAACAGGAAAACAATGCAACTAAATACAGTTATTACAGGATCCTTATTTTACAACAATATAGAGGAAATTAGTTAAGTCTAAAATGTACGCTTTGTAATATATGCACAAGGTTCAAAATGAGCATTTCCTACAACCTTCATATCTGTCTTGAAAATTCAATTTTCGATGCCATCTAACGGGGTCTAGCTGTAGTACATAACTGGGTCACAGTAGACAAATAAGCTAAAGCAGTACATAGTTTGACTCGGGCGTGTCTTTGAATTCAATACCTAATGTCGGTAAGAGGGTAAGAGGGCTAGGGTTGCTAACATTTTCATTAGTGTGTTGTAGTCTTTCATAATCTAAGTCTTTTATTCCGTTTTTAAGCATTGCACGCTGTACACATAGCGAATACACGCGGCGCGCGCGGCTATCGACCTGCAGGCCTAACATGCGCACCGCGAGAAAATTTTCTCGATTCTACAAAACAGGACAAGGCTACGAATCTGTAAAAGTTTGTCTCGTTTTCGCACGACATAAAGACACGACAAAAATTTCTCGCGGTGCGCATGTTAGCCCTGCTGGGCAGTTTTATAAAGCTACAAGTCTTGTACTTGTAGTAAAAAAATGGCACAACGCAAACAAAATATTGAGTACGGCGTTTTCTAAAGCTACAAGACAACCAGTGTACAAACTACAAGTACTTGCCTAAAAGTTAAAAACATACCATCTACCTGTAACTGGTATCTTGTAGTTACTGGTACAAGAAGCTAGTACAATTTGTAAGCTTGTACTTGTAGCTTTATAAAACAGGATCCTGATCGTACCGTGAAGTATTGAAGGAGGCGGGGCAAGTGGCCCTCTTTTGATCACGTGACTAGATTCTGGTCTTCTAGATTTAACTAGGTAGTGAAATAATAGTAATAGTAGTGGTATAATTATGTTCTTAGCGGTTGTATATAGTAAGTAAATACTTTTTTAGGTATGTGTGAGTGACAAATATCATTTAATTGGCATGTTTTTTTTTTACATAATACGAGTATGGTAAGTCTATTGTTTCACGTCGAAATTAATAAACAAATCGTAATTTAAAGAAAATAAAGTTAATTCTTGTAGTTACATGCATATTAGAGAAAGTGCACTTTGAGAATATAAAAAAATGCTCTTTTTGTGTAGTGTCCATTGTGAGAAACGCATGTTGTGGGAAATGCACCAACTGAGAAATGCTCATTCTGAACCTTGTGCACATTTTGTAAAGTGTTTATTTTGGACCTAATCTGAGGAGATGTTTTATTTTCCAGCTTTCAATACAGAACAGTGTGCAACACAAAACATTTTTTATGTCTAACAAAAACATTAAAAAAATAGAAAGATGAAATAAATTAAAGAAACAATATATTTTTTCTTGCATAATTACCTACTATAAAAAAGCATTATAAATACATTTCAGTCTAACTAACAAATTAATTTAATATAAAGTTTTGCAGTCCCATCTCCTTTAATCTTTTAAACAAGGACAATGAGTACTCTATGCATAGATTTACACACATGGATGTGGAGTCAGCGCTCAAAAATATCCGAACCAAAGGTTAACTATAAACTGAAAGCTAAAATTATTACTATGGAAATTAGTTGTTCCTTATTTTATGCATCTATAATTTACGTAAGTTGAAACTTAGGACGCTTTGTTGGCGCATTTTATGCTAAACCCAAGATCCATGTGTTGGAAAATCTATGACTCTAAGCATACAATAACATGTATATACAGACTAAGCTCGCAGACAACTAAATGCACCGCACTTTACACACAAACATGCAATAGTCCGAAACATCCAATATAATTACAACATTATTTACACACACATCCGTAAACGCGAGCCTCGCGATATACTCTCGTAAAACAATGAAAACAAACAAAATACTGATCCTTCCAGCGCGGCCTAAGGCTAGGAACTCACGGAGCGAGTTGACCCGCGCCCGCCTCGGATGCGGGCCCGCGACCTCGGTAGACTAATAGAATAGAATATTATGTAAAATTGAGAAGTATATTTCACGACACGATTTACCCCAGTGGCGGGCATTGTTACTCGCGGCTGCAGCGTCTGCAGTGTACCATAAATAGCGCAGGACCCGATCGCTCGTGACAATGCGGTCAGGTCGCGGGCAACGGGGGTATATGGTAGGGCTCAATAGGGTAGATGACTGGTTTATTTTATTGTCCTATTAAAACGTGGCCCATAAATATAGCTGATTAAAAAAGAAAATGAAAATCTGATAATCAAAAATAAGCAACTTATAATCATTTTAATATCATGCTAGACAGAGAGAGGAAACAGCAAATCGTGACGTCACTTCTCTGTACGCCATATAAATTCTATTCTGACAAGTAAGGCGTGATGTCATATTTTGTTTTGTGGGAAAGGGACACAGGTGTCTAACAAAATTTTTAAACGCTCATATATCGGAACATTATGAACCGATTTAAATATTTTTTTCAATAAACATGCTATATTTACTTAAACTCTTTATCAAAGCCAATAGTTACAACAATATAAACATCAGTCATCTATTGTCACCCTATTGACTTAACTTGCGATCCGCGAAATTTCTTCCCGTAAAACATCGGCGGCTAAGTGACTGTACGAAACTGCGATGTCGTAAGTAATGAAATAAAACAACTGTCCCGCAACCGCGGCGGGCGCGAGTGATAATCGCCCCGTGAGTTCTTAGCCTAATAGAAAACCAAGTTGATTTCTCTTTCGCTCGCACCTTCAATAAATTGTCTATGTAATAAAATAAAATAATGTTAAGTTATCACCACATTGAAAAATGATTTTGAAATATATTTTCCACAAATATGATATGCAGTGTCTATTGTCTTGCATTTTTTAATACCATCTAACATATTATGATTAAAAAATGTTGATTGCGTGAGCGAAAGAGCGCATAATACGCGAAACCTTTTTCGATTCAATAACCTAAACAGTTCAAGACAGAAATCAATACCGGCGACGGTACAAACATCGACTTAATATTTACAAAATAAATAGTCAAATATAACAAATTCATAACGAAACGCGACGAATACAAAAATTGAGATCGCGAATTTCGACAGCTGATATCGTCTTTGCAAACACTGTGGAAGGTCACTAATCACTAGTTTTCTCAAACACGGTGGACGATTTCCATTATTTGGAGAAAATTCTTCGAGGAAAAGTAAGATTCAGTAGTAAATATAAGTAAAATACAAATATGTTAGGTTATGTCGGAATTAAATACACTAAGTCACTGAAATTAGGCGGGTGGGTAAAATTGTCTGTTATTGGATAAATATGAGAACTACGTGAATATCCTCGCAATGTTTGAGAAAAGTACCACATAAGCCTTGGCGGCACCAGGGCTAAATTGTCACAAACGGCCGAGCAGTTAATGTTCAGTCCTCATTATGAGGTTCGTCCATACATGTATTTTCTTGGTGCCGCTGCAGTACTGTAGTGGTATTTGGTATGTGTCGCGGAGCGGGCTGCTGTGCGGCGCGCGACGGCGTGCGCGGGCGCAGGCGCTACCGCAGGCGACCGGAGCGCGGGCGCGACGCGGAGCGCAGGCGGCGCGTGGCGGCCGGCTCCACGCGCGCCACGCGCACCACCGGCTGCAGCCAATCACAGAGCCCCGCCAGCGCGCGCCGCTTCTTCCTCAGCTCCCGCTCCTCCTCCGAGCCCGACGAGCGCGGCTTCCGCTCCTCCTTCTTCTCCTGTTTCTCCTCGTCTACTACCACTTTCAAATCTATGAGAAGCTTGTCGGACGAGTCCGCGTCTATCGTTTCCGAAACCGTGTCTTCCGTGAGCGTTTTCTCGTCCGCGTCCTGCGACTCGTCCTCAGACTTGTATTTCTCGGTCACCGTCTTCTCCGGCTCCGTGTCTGAAGCGTTGGTCTCCGCTTCGCTGAGCGTGTCCTGCGTAGTCTCGTCATCGGCCGCTCCGGCCGAGGACCCGTCGAGGCTCTCCGTCTTCTGTTCGGATTCGGAGCTATTGGTTCGCGAGCCTTTCTTCTGCTTCTTCTTGTTCGGCCAGCCGGTTCTGTTCTTTTTCTTGAAGCGGCCGCGGCGCGCGCGCGGCGTCGCTGCCGCTTGCATTTCGTTCCGGATAAAGTCGCACGCGTCACATTCGGAGAAGAGACTCGACACGTCGGGCTGGTTCGATGCGGGCGTGACGGCGGCTTCGCCCTCTATGGCTGTCTCGCACACGTCCATGTCGGCGGCTTCAGAGAACACTTCCGACAGAAACTGCTTCAGTCGCTCCGACGCTTCCTGGTTCTCCGTCGGAATCGGATCCACCTTTAGATTGGTGAGAGCGTCGCTGACGGTGTCCTCCGAGGCGGTGGATTTGTTATCGTCGGCCAGTTTCCGCCTGGTCAACAGGCCCGCCGAGCCCAGGATGGCGAGCGTGGAGGCGTGCTCTCTGGGAGACTTCCTCGGGTGCCCCTCCAGTGCTATTAGCGCGGCCGTTCGTTTCCTGATCTTTTGTTTCTTCATGCCCCGCGTACCGTAAGACCTCGATGGTCCCGGCTTCTCTTCTCGTTGCTTCACCAAATCGCTGAGCGGACAGCAGTTCGGTTTCAGAGGTGGGAGCTGCCCTATTTCGTACGGCAGCTTTGGGGACGCGGTGGAATATAATGCTGAAAAAAAAAGCAATATTTTATTATCAAGGATACAACATTCAACGCTGGTGCAAAACTTAATTTAGAGCAGGTTTTATAAGCCTATTTGATAACATACCAAAATAGCGCGGCAGATTTCTTGTAATAGCTTTGTCTTGATCCTGTCTTTTGAAAGTCTCGTACCAGGGCTCGCTGCGCGGCACCGACTCGAACGCGAACTCTAGCTGTTCCACGGCTGGCGTGTATTTGAGCCTGCCGTCCTCCCATTTCATACATTTTTCAGCCTCCTCGCGTAACGGATTGACTTGTGGGGTTTCCGCGGGAGGTTGTTCCAGTTCCGGCTCCGGCTCCGGTGGCGGTGGCGGTGCCGGCGCCGGTGCCGGGTCGGGTTCAGGGTCGGGCTCGATCGGCAGTTCGAACGCTATCGTCTTGCAAGGTATTCGCCTCGCGCGCTTGGCGACCGCAGGCCCGCGCCGCTTGCGTCTCCGCGTCTCCTCGCCCCAGCTATCTTCTTCCGAAGACTCTTCCTTCAAGGCTAGCGGTCTGGCCAAGCGCCGCCTCTCCATGCTGGGGGGCGGGTGCAAGGGACTCTTTCTCTTCGGACTCAACACTTTGTCGTCGTCGTCGGACGACGTCGAGCTCGTGGAGCTGGCGCGTTTGGGGAACATGAACTGCTCGGCCTCGTCGCTGAGCACCGACAGCTCGGAGCGCCGCACCTTCCTGAACTTCACGACTAGAGGCTTAGCGCCGTTCGCCGTCGGCGGAGAATCCTTCCGCTTGGTGAATCCCCCGCTCGAACGCAGTTTCGTACTGACGCCGACCACTTTGTAGTACTGCTTGTCCTCTTCGGCCTTCTTGCTGCACCTAGTGTTGTGCTTCCTTTCGTCCTGTAGCGTTCCGTTTCGCTTGGGGCTGTGGCCGTTGACGGTCGAGTCGGGGGATTGGGAGCGTTTCGAGCGCTTGCTCCTCGCCTGCAGATGGCCGTTGCACAGCTTCCGCAGCTCGGCGCGGTCTCCGTCGGCGCGCGTCGCCTTGGCCAGGAAGGAGGCCACGTCGGCGCCCGAGGCGATGAGCGAGTCGAGCGCCAGGTAGTTGCTGGCGTCGCGGACGAAAGCCAGGTGGTGCGGAGAGCGCCGGTGCGCCCCCGCCTCCAAGTATTCACTGTTGCACATCTCACAGTACCCTCCTTTCGGCTCCTTCTCTTCCTTTTCTTTGATCCGCGGTCGACTCTTCCGGGTCATTCTGCAAAACCACAAACACTATAATACGACTGAGATCCTCGTTCCACTCGATCATGTCACTGATATTAGTACTTACTTCTGACCTGCGATAATTGTATGCGATTGTATGGTTGTTGCGAGATTTTCCGGCGGTGAGTCTTTTTTGTCCTTTTTCTCTCTAGGCGGGTCCGGATCTAGGCATATAGCCGGCCATTCATCGAACTCCTTGTACACTGGCCGGCACAATCTGAAATTAGCAAATGAACTTCAGTATAGCTCGCAATGTGGTCTTAACAAACAGGAAGTTACTCATAAAAGTATGTCCATACTTGTCCAAAAACTCAATCTTGATAAAGTGTTTAGTGAAGAGCCTGACATGCGATTTACGGGACGCCGTGAAGAATGTGTCATACAGTTTATCCAATAGATTTATAGCCTGAAAGATCAATAAATATATTGTAAAATATATACGTAAAGCTATACCAAGACAGTTAGTACAGAAAGAAAAATTAGATCAGTGCAAAGTGCAAGCACTGCATGCATTGTCAGCATTACAAAATGAGCGTTATTACAATGTGCTTAGATAGCATTATGCGACTTATGTTGACCTGTTTTGTACAAGGTTTATTTATATTATACTGTTCATTATATTCAGGGGTGATATGTGTATCTGGCAGCACAATGCAAGACTGGTACCATTAGAATAACAAAACAATATTGTTCCATAAACAGTGGTTAAGTAAGCTACGGTACATACCTATGTATTATAATGTCTAGTCAGGAGGATTTCGAGGCAAACTCAAATATACTACAAGATGCAATAAAGTTATATCGACTAGATTGAAGTAAATTATGAGATCTTTAACCGACTTAAAAAAAGGAGGAGGTTCTATGTTCGACGGTATGTATGTATTTTTTTAAATGCATGTTCACCGGTTTATTCGTCAATTGTGGACCGATTTTTTTATTTTTTTTTATTTGAATGGGTATATACTCCCGAGGAGGTTCCATATTCATTTGAAGTCTGTCGATTTTTTTTTTTTAAGTTGTATTTAATTTTATGGTTCTTTATCTAATAGGGTAATAACAAGACACTATAACTAAGATGGTTCTCTGTTCATTCTATGTTTGAAGGTCTGTATATTTTGGACCGCAATTAAGTATTGCAGTTCAAAATGATGACTGATTGATTTTCATTAATATCTGGAATAATACAGGTTTCAGAAAAAAAAAAAAAAATGTGTGGTTGCCAACACTCAACTACATGTTTTTTATTTATAACTTTTTTGGTCTGTAAGTAAAAACTATACTAAACAGGTAACACGCGTTAAGCTTGGTAAGATTGCAACACAAGCGTAAAACAATGATTAATAAAAACCGGCCAAGTGTGAGTCAGGCTCACACCTTAGCTAACAACTTAAGAACCAGAACACAAAGAAAAATTTTTTTTTTTTTTGTAAATACAAAACAAAAATATTATACATGGTGTGGCATGAGCATATATTATTGGTGTGCAAGTCGAATTAGTACTTGACAAATTATTTTTGTTTTTCTACTCAGCTCTATATTTACTGATGAATGTATAAGGTTATAAAATAAAATATGTTTCCACCGGAGGACGTACAGCAGCGTCCTCTCGGTTAACGGTGGTGAGCATTCTGCGATCCCCAAGCCGCCTGTCAAGCGCGGGGATTATGGCAACCCCTGCCTATTAAGGGGGATGCCTTCGTCCAGCAATGGACGTCTTCCGGCTGTTGATGATGATGATGATGATCAATGTTTATTTTAAACTATTCCAAGACTTATCAAGTATCTCATATTACAAACATTGTAAGAATTCAGTACATATTCATGCAAGATAAGTAAGAAAAAACACCAATATTTATCTTTGTAAATTAAATTTGTATAAACTTTATTTCAAGAGCATTGTATCAATGAATTTTTCTAACATTTTGGAAATACTTTTGTGGAAGAACAATTTTATTATTCATGTAAGGTAAGGAAATTTTGGACCAGGTATGTCCTTAAAATGCAACCAAACCCACCCGAGGACGGGCAGCAGCATCCTTTTGGTTAACGGTGGTGAGTATTCTGCGATCCCCGAAGCCACTTGCCATGCGTGGAGATTATGGCAACACCCCTCTTTTAAAGGGAAGGCCTTCGCCCAGTAGTTGACGTTTTATGGCTGATGACGATGACGAAGGAAATTTTATGCAATATGTATGTGTGTAACCACCACCTGTGCTATTAGACTCCTCAAGAATTACTTGTGACTAGGTGTTACTATTGTTTACACCAGAAATTAATAAGTAGGACAATGAAGAGTGCAAATCCTTTCGTAAATATATTCCCAAACTGTTAATAAATGCAGAAGTATGATGCTGTAACGGACCAGGGCCTTAGATGGACAAAACAGTCTAATAAAGTTTCATCATTCTTTGAACCATCTAACCCTGAAAAAGACTGGTATTACAATGATGTGTCTTTCAACTAAACCTCTGATATGATTCTTATTTTTTTTTCTTTAGTGATTATGTGGGAAGGCAACTTTATTATTTGTTTTCGTTTCTAGGAGTATATGGAGCATGTTGGTTTTTTTTCTTTTACCTTCTGCACAGAAAGAGTAACGTATTTATGGTGGTGGTTGTGCGGAGGGTGGTGTGCAGCCCGCACCCTCTCGAGCATGGCATCGGCGCGGCGGCCCTCACGGCGCGCGCATCGCGCCGGCGGCGCGGGCGCCTCGTTGCCGCCGCTGGCCCGCTCACGCACTACGTGGCTCACGCGAGACGTTAGGAACACTTCTTGTTGCTGAAAAATAACAAGCTATTTAAAAAAAAACATCTGACTTTGAAGCAATATATCTTTTCAGTTATTTTGATTTTAAACCAATCTTCTTTTGATTTTGACGAAATTTCTGTGCAACCAATCTGAAAGTATATCCATATTTTTTTTTTAATTCGAAATTCGTGTGGAAATGATGGAGTACAGAAGTAACAAAAAAAATACCACCAAATTGAGAACCTCCTTTTTGAAGTCGGTTAAAAGCACACCACACTGATATTATAAATGTGAGAGTAAGTGTCAGGTTGTGACCATTTCATAATTACACAGGTAAACCCCTGTTGTCTTTGATATGACAGTAATGTGCATCACATACAATATTCATAAAACATTTTCTCAAACATCTCAAAACTTCCGGTGACAAATTTGCATGATTTTGTACATCTTTGTTCAGCTATAATTTGGAAAAAATGATCCAATCTTCACAAAATTTAGTTTATATAATTGTTTTTTTATAGGATAGGTTACAATACATAGGTACTGAAAATATAAGTTTCTCATTTTAGACAAATTATCAAATCGGTTGCTCTTGCTCAGTCCAGTGGAATTCAATTCCAAAGAACCATTTAGCAAAAAATACATAATAATAATATTAAATATTGTCTGCAAGGAAGATCACTCAACTTTATACTGTAATGGAAAGCTTCGGATAATTAAGTATAGCATAAATGAAGTTTTCTTTCAAATAAAGCTGTTGTAATTATAGTTTTAAACATAATCATGTTTAATTCAAAACGCAGTAACAGCAACATAGAATAAATACATATATAACATAACACGGAATACCAATTAATTAATTAGAGGAATCAATTAAGGGGTTGCTCCTAAAAACTGATCAGCGACTTTATTAGTTACTGAGATAAATTAATATAGTGGACATTTTACTGATAAGACATTTAAATGACAATAGGTATATTTATTATTATTGAGATAACGGATTCGCTTGCTATATTTAAATACCTACAGTATGTACCTACATAAATTATTAAATTACCAAATACTTGTTGTTTAATTGAACATTAGTCATTTTATGAAATCCAATGTTGCTAGTAGCAAAAATTGTAAGATGAATAATAATTATCTAAGTTTTGGCAACTTTGATAAGAATTTAGGATCAAAACAAAAGAAATTGGCGCCAATTTTAATTCTAGTGAATTGAAGCAATATGTGAAAGTCAGCAGTGCTGTGCAAGATGCCTGTCTGACCCAATATAGGTAAGTGTTGCAATGACGCAGACGGCGCTAACGACGCGTATAGCTTGGTCAGAGGGCATTCACGGTGCTCGGCGTGATATCGAGCGAAACACGGCCACACACAATGTAGCGCGGGGCGGATGCGAGCGGGCGCGGCGCGCGGTCGACACGCCGCCGCCGCCGCGGCCCCGACATCATGGAGTTTTCCTTGAAATACGGCACGCCGGCCACCGTGCCATCGCGCCCTCCACGAATCGCGTCAACCGTCCCGCGCAAAAAAATAACAGATTACTCATCCACGACCCAAACTCACCCTTACGTCTAGTGAAATAAGAAACACATCCCCTTGTAAACGTCGGGCAATATCAACTGTCAAAAATTAAACACACGCGTAGCTCGTAGGAAACATGACTCGAACTGCTAATAAAATGGATGTAATGCAACGCAGTACGAGAGAGCTCGGCGCGGCCTCGGCCCGCTGCATTTCGCTCTGCGACAGCGTGTCCGACGCGAACGTACAAAAGATGACCTAAAATTGAACTCAAGCTACGCGCTCAACTAGCTCTAACTAATGTTTTGAACTGTTTTCTAAACGATTCTGACACAATCGCTAAGTCAGTACACCCGTGTAGTTCACGGACACCTTATATACTTACACAAAAGCCGTTCGCGAGGCCCCCGCGCTCAGCTTATCACAAAAATAAGTAACTATATACTAGTCACCGAGACGGCCACTTCGTCGTTTCAGAATTTTCACCATATAATCGCTTAGTAGCGAATGAGAAGTTATGCACTATATAACTGTCTGACGGTAATGTTATAATGCAGCGTTGGAGATATTTTTTGGAGTAATTTACATTAATTTGGTTACTAAAATCGAAAAAGTAACAACAAACACAAATCTGTCACACACAAGATGGAGATAATTCACTTTAGTTTGTAATTTACACGCCAGAGGCGCTGTAGCTGCTTATACTTATACAAGTGGAAGGGAGAAAGCTTTTGATTGGATCCTAGAAGTGACGTTCCATTTTTCTCAAATTGTTTTATTTTTGTTTGCGTTTGCAATGAGCCATCGCAAATACGATAGTTAATCTTATAAATAATTACAAAACTTTATAGAAGGGGGCTGTGACCCATTTAAGGCCAAAATTTGGGTAGGCTTACCTTGTACACCAGTCTTAGAGGAGATATCACTGGTAGAGAGGTACGGTTTTTTCGCAATTACATTTGATTCCGTTATACATATGCTAATTTGTATAACGGAACGTATATAATGCTGCTAACATCTAGATGCGCGTGTCCTAACGAGAGTAAGCTAAATCTTTAGGGATTTTAATTTAGTTGCGTAATGTATAATACATAACCAACAAAAAGGCTATATGCCTTTCAAAGCAAGGGTTATCGTTGTAGAACAGAAGTGAGGAGAGTACTACATAACCATCAAATAAACTGATTTAAGATTTTTGGCGGCAAAACATAATACTCACCAAACCAATATCTTGTATTCTTCGGGATATAGACCTAGCCAGGCCATGATCTTGAATATCCAAATAAAAACAAAAATTTCTTCGCACTGTAAACAAGACATAATTAAACTTTGATCTATTGTTATTAATAATAAATAGGTCACATAGAAAATGACGCAAACACACACCTCGATTATATTTTTCATCTAAATTCGAAGTCGAAACCATTTTATCTAATACATTTATACTACTATTAGACAGAAAACTTTATTCGCCTTTGATGATAAAAGTTTTCATCGGGCACGGTTCAAAATCATTTAATCTGAGAAATTAAGCTCTTATTTGTAGGAAAATCGTGCTAAAATACAATTCGTAAAAATACGTTTCAAACAAATGTCGAACTGTCATTGAAAGACAACCAGCTGAGTGGAATAGACAACACAGATCATCGCTAGAAAATCGATAGCACAATCGATAATTACGTTGTCTCTGGCCCTATCCGACGAAACGTGTGAGAAAGCGCTCACTACATTTTATTTATTTTCTCTTTGTTTGATTTTGTTGCCCGCGAAAATTCAATACTAAAAATGTATTATGCAAACCAAACAATAATAGTAATATACTAGATCTTTGATGCAAACGCAGAAGAAATTATGAAAATCAGAGATTGGAGATTTAATGTAGAATGCGAGATGAAGCCGAGAGCTAGAGACAATAACTCGGGCATGATGAATAATTCCTATATTCATTTTTGAAAATTAAATAATCACCTGGGACCTGGGTATGTCCTTAAACTGCAACCAGACCCACCGGAGGACGGGCAGTAGCGTCCTCTTGGTTAACGGTGGTGACCATTCTGCCATCCCCAAGCCACCTGCAAAGCGTGGGGATTATGGCAGCACCCCTCTATTAAGGGCCTTCGTCCAGCAGTGGACGTTGTATGGCTGACGATGACGAAATAATCAGTCAGTACGTTTTATTTTTAGGTTCATGACATGCTTAACATCCCAACATTTTGTGGGTATCGCATAGATATAGTACAACTTTTTTTTACTCGAATTATGGGGTATACGTTTTAGGCGCTTCATAATGATCTGATTTTTATTGTACATTTATTATTGTGTGTTTTTGTTTGTACTTAAAAGTGAAGAAAGAAACCTAACCCAATCATTTTGATAAATGGGTATTAAAAAATATAAATTATGTTTTAAGAGTTATCATCCGCTGGTGCTACGAATACGAACAGGCAATCGCTACGGCAAGTAACGTAGTCGCTGATTAGTGAGTGTACCGAAGCTCGTACCCATATCATTTTATTGATTTCACGTGTGTACCTACTCTTAAATAAATAGACGTGCGTGGCAGTGTTGCCAGCCGGGTTGAGTCAAAACTCACCTGAACTATATTAATAAGCAATGATTTCTATGTCTAGATACGCCTGAGTTGTGAGATCGTAGGACTAATTCTCTTTGACAAAAGGTCAACGCCATCTCTCAAATTTCGCGGTCACTACGTGCAGCGCCAGTAAGGTGTGGTAGAAGAAGCGCAAACTGTACGAAACTAGACACGACTTACATATTACCTAAAAATAAAAGTTTTTTGTAAAAGCAAGTTTAGTTTAACTTTAAATGTTGACTTACCGGTCCTATGAAACGCCACTTTTTTTTAATGCACTTTCAAATGTAATTCGTACAACCCTTCACCACACAGTTTGGCATTTTGCACTCAAGTAACTAAGTCGGACGTGCGTCGCAGACTGTGCCGGCATCGGTGTCAATGCGTTTCTTTGACACCGACGAACGGGCGACATTTCAAAATGGCGCCCAACTTGTCCCTACTATGTATGTATGTATGTCTGTTAAAAAGTGACCTTTTGGCGTGAAAACTAACCTTTTACTATTATTATTATTATAGTCTATATCGAGTTATAATAAAGGGCTATTATTAAAAGACAGCACGTGAAATAGGTGATTTTCTGACGGGCTATAAAAAAAGTAGTTCAACTTGATAGATAGCGCAGACTTTGCCAGTCAAAAACAGCATAATATTAATGAGCTGTAGCCTTGTAGGATTTAGCTCTCTCCTCTCTCTATATAATCAAAGGCTGTAACACATAAAATAAAATAGGGAGTTCAAGATCAAGTCATTTATTCGCCCCAGTTTTGGCGGGAACACGAAAAAATCATTTCGCTTAATTCTATTATTTTCTTAAATCAGTGTTTTTCGCGAATTATTGATGAATGGTGGTGTTTTATTCATTGAGTGTTCATCCTCTCTCTCAAAAGCTCATAGTAAAGTCGCCACAACTTTACTAGGGCATGACTTGACTCGACTTTGACTAATTTCGTGTGACTGATTGTGATTTCATGACATGCTAATACTTATACTACATAAACATTCATACACACTTGACTCTGGCATGATGCACATCGTGCGAAACCAATAACAAAGAAAAAAAACTTGACAATGACAGCCACGTCTGCAGCTAATCATGTAACTGTTCGGGATCGCGATTTGTCATTAATGTCACTTGTCACTGTCACAGCTTCACAGTATTACGGAGGGATTTCTCTCGCTATCGTTATCGAACGAATGCATTGATTTCCTTAATTAAGTTAAGCAAATCCGTCGGTCTTTTGGCGTTTCATCCTGCCCTGCAGGGTCAAATGAGTTTTGAGGCAGTGACAGTGACAAGTGTCTATTTTTGACAACTTGTATCCGAATCGCGATCCCGAAAAGTTACATGATAGCCCCGCAGCGGTTTGCGCAAAGTCAGCACTCGGCACCCCTATTCACAACTCAACAAATGTTCGGATCCACACTATCCGTCCCACTCATCTACACTGAATCACAGAATAAATAATAGTACTTAGTACAGAAAGTTCACTCCGCAAAGGAATTGAAATAAATAAGGACTCTATCTACGAGGCAATAGTAATCAGGGTGACGAGCGCAGTGCAGTGCGGCACAGGATTGTGTTCACAAAGTCTGGTACTGCTACTGTTAGTGGCAGGCGTGACCCTTACCACCAGGCGAACGTCTTGCTCGTCTCGTCACTATAAAGTATAAGAAAAAAAACTGTCAATAAAACGTCCCGAGTGCCGGTGTACATACCTATACGTGCATTATATTGTTCTCAATTGTTCGATTTAGACGGCGCTTGTCTTATCGTAGTTCAAGTAGTTCAAAAAGTCGGCCTGCATAGCGTGCGCCGAGTTTTGGCGCGGACACTTTATATGCACGTTTGTGACTCTATAGATATTAGCTCAATGTTGCTATGCTAAATACAATAACCTTCTATATCATCGCATGTTGGGTATGAAGCATGCTTACCTAGAAGAAACCGGTTACTCTAGATTTGAAGATTCCCAAATTGTACATTTTGGGGAACTGACTCCACTAGAGTTTAACAGCCTTACCTAAAATAATCTCGATTCTCTTAGTCACTGCTTAAACTTCTCTGTCTTGTTCTTGCATGTTACACTTCACGTCAGAGAGAAAATGGCAGAGCATCTTAAGCAGTGACTAACGGATGAAAAGTTTTTTTAAGTAAGACTGCTACACTTTCGAAAAGCTTTGTGCATATTCGTTATATTGTTTCTGCATATTCGCAGGTGGCGCTTTGTGACATTTATCTGACCAGCCTTTTAAACCAAACTCAACAAGTACTTGAACTTTAAAAAAGAAACTACAAACTTCAATTTCCAATTATTTTGATATTAAAAATTACCACTGAACCGAATTTGATACATTTTCTAAGTAATCTGAAAGTATATCATTTCAAATAAATAAAAAAAAAGAATTTTCCAAATAGATTCAAAATAATTTAAAAAAATTCAACTAAATTCAGTACTTACCTCCTATTCTGACTTCAAAAGAGATCATTTTTAAAGTCGGTTAAAAACATTTCCGTGTGAATTTTGCCTCGTTTTCTCAACTGCTGTTGAGAGTGAAACAAAATTAGAAAAAAAACAGTATTTCTTGTTTATCGAAACACTTCTAACTTCTAATAAAATGCAACCTCCCACTTAAAATACACTTATATTTAAATAAAAATTATACATTTTACAATTATAATTTTACATTTACAATTACATACAATATAAATTCAATATAGGTACATAGCCACTTTGTAGAATATCTAACATTATGTTTAACATAGAATAAATACTACAATGACAGCAGACAAACGCAACGTGAGCATACAAGAACATGTAATTATAGACTTTAGATGCACATCCTTAAGACTCATAATAAATAAATATGTCGTATAACTAAATTAGCATTCTGAAGACGATACGATAATCGCGCCATCCCGCTCACGTTGTTATACTCGGGCCGTATGCGCAAGAGAGATGACGCGATTTGATACAGCTGCGGCGTGATCACCAGCCATCTTTATATACACATAAAAAAGGTAGTTACATAAGACCGTAGAGAGAGAAACCAATAGAGGAAGTGACATATTTCTGCGTCACTCGGACAATAAAGAGACACCTATACACGGAACAAATGTATCAGAGAGACACACAGCTACACCAATTTTTGCCCCTCACAGCGTGCTGGTTTTTTCAAGGTCGGCCACTCAAGTTGCCAAGTTCGACATGTATCGTTTTTTTTTCTTAGTTATTGGCATCGCACGTTGTGCATTCTGCCAGTGTCAAGTTTATGAATTTACAACTTTTTTTATTCAAATTAAGTGAAATATGTCATGAAATCACAGTACTCACTCACTCGCTCACTCATCAGCCCAAAGATGTCCACTGCTGGACGAAGGCCTCCCCCTTATATATCCCCCCAATAGGGAGGGGTTGCCATAATCCCCACGCTTGGCAGGCGGCTTGGGGATCGCAGTGTTACCACCGTTAACCAAGAGAACGCTCACAGTAAGTCACTCGAAATTAGTCATAGTCGAGTCCAAGTCATGCCCTAGTAAAGTTGTGGCGACTTTACTATGAGCTTCTAAGGAGTTTTGAAAACAACACGAAAAGACATGTTTCACCACATTATATCACATGCCAACACTCGTGCATGTAATTCAACACTCTATGAATAAAACACCACCATTTTTAATCATTAATTCGCGAAAAAATACAAGTTTAAGTAAATAATAGAATGCAACGACATGATTTTTCCGTGTTCCCGCCAAAACCCCGACATGTATCGTGGTCAGCTTGCCAGCTTGCATTACGCACACATTGACATAGTATTTTGTCTCAGCCGAGGTTACACAGTACCTTCGTCTATTAGTTACTCCGTCTACGCATAAGACGAACTACCGTCTACCATATTCTATAGGCATAAAGTAAAATATGATTCTTTATATTAACATTATAATGCGTTTGACGCATAAGTTTTGATTAACGACTTTGCCAGTCGACATTATGGACAAAAAAACAATATTAGCATCAATCCTGTTGTAACATTCCGCTGAACATTTGCTCTTTTTTACATTACTACTAAAGAAAATGATAGCAACAATTTAAGAACTGACAGATTTAGATTCTATTGTAGCCACTGACCTCTATTATACAAGTACGCTGGACTTCATATTGTCGATAGCAAATTGAAGCCATTTGATTTTAGCCAGTTTGGCGCGGCCTGCCAGCGGATAGTAGTGTGAGCGTCCATGGAACGAATATTTCGTAATACACAAATGACAATTTTAGTACCGGAGACGCTCGAAGGGGCGCTTCAAATTGGCACAAAAACAACTGTAATATCCTAGACAATATTTACTCCAGCGTACTTGTATAACAGAGGTGTTTGATTGTAGCTGATTGGCCCGTAATTATTTGACGTGCGGCACTTTGAATACAAATATGGCCTCTTCTTGTCTGCTTTGAAAATTATTTGTTTTTGAACTTTGTCCTTAAAATTTATGAATATGACCGAAATGCCGCCAAAACGCTCCAGCGTGATAGTTAGAGGCCATTCTGCTATCTTAATCAGTTGGTACCTTAGTTAGATAATCTAAGCAGACATACAATGGTGCAGAATTAACACACATTTCTTCGTGTAGTGATGTCAAATTTTGAAGATTTTCTCTGTAACGATGGAGGAAGGTAGGAAGGAGGGTTAAGTCGACATTGGACCTATTCGCAAAACGACCTATAGTCTTATAAGGACCTGTTCGCAATATGCCATATTCGGGAAATACACTATTCGTAGATTTTATCTTACTTATATAGACTTATAAAAATACTAATTTGAGCATGAACTCATTTTTAAAACGACTTCAAAAAAAGGAATTTCTCAATTTGACTGTTTATTTATTAATATTTTATTCAAAAAATAATAAGAGGATGAAAAATTTGTTTATCTTTATTTTTAAGTTTAGTTATAAATTTAAATAAATAGTAATAAATTAATATTTATAATAAATAGTAATAAATTAATATTTATAATAAATAGTAATAAATTAATATTTATAATAAATAGTAATAAATTAATATTTATAATAAATAGTAATAAATTAATATTTATAATAAATAGTAATAAATTAATATTTATAATAAATAGTAATAAATTAATATTTATAATAAATAGTAATAAATTAATATTTACAATAAATAGTAATAAATTAATATTTATAATAAATAGTAATAAATTAATATTTATAATAAATAGTAATAAATTAATATTTATAATAAATAGTAATAGATTAATATTTATAATTTTTATTTCATTAATATTAGGCCTTTGTGAGAATAAATCATTAGGCGAACAGGCGTTTTTAGGAATAAGTCATTAGGGGAACAGGGTTTTTCTAGGAATTAGTCATTCGGCGAATAGGTCTTCATTTTAAGAGTAAGCCGTTTTGCGAATAGGTCCAATGTCGACTAACCCCATTGAATGGAGGTTTTAATGTGGTGGCGACATAAGTAACAGTGATGTTTGGCGCATTATGCTGTGGATGGCCCTTTGGGTAGGCTTAATATACCTTGAGTGGTATCTAGTAAGTTGCATTGGTTTAGTTTGTACTTTGGGGCCTTTCACACACTGATAACACAGGCCGTGTCGACATTAATTTGTTTCAATTTACTCCTACAATATTTGATGAATCGTCATTTATGTACACATATTTGAAGAATAAATTACCTAAACTGTGAACCGGTATGGACGCCGTCTATACGTGTCGTTTTAGTAAAGACGGTATTTGTCCCTCTTCTTTAATTATTGGCTTTTGAACAATAACAATAATCATAATGTATATGTTCCTATCATAATTATTTTCTATAGTTAGGTTAAAAATATTGTCAGCATTATGAACTTGGATCCCACTTTAATATTGTTTTTATTTTTTAATTGTTCATACCCAATTAGCCCTGGACCTGGGACCTGGGTATGTCCTTAAACTGCAACCAGACTCACCGGAGGACGGGCAGCAGCGTCCTCTTGGTTAACGGTGGTAACACTGCGATCCCCAAGCCGCCTGCCAAGCGTGGGGATTATGGCAACACCCCTCTATAAAGGAGGAGGCCTTCGTCCAGCAGTGGACGTTTTATGGCTGAAGACGACCCAATTAGCCATGGATACTAGGCCTTCAGCCGAATACATATTACTTCACCGAACCTTCTTTCTCCAGTTAAATGAGTTGTAGTCTCAGGCCAAGTCACATTCAAGTCCAATCATGACCTAGTAAAGTCGTAGCAACTTTACTACAAGCTCATTCGGAATTTTGGAAATATAAAAATACATTTTTCACCACATTGCAACACTTGCCCACACCAATGCACGTTAGGCAGCACTTGTGTTAATGCATAAAAATTGTGGCGTTTTATTCATTAACACCCGAAAAAACAAAAAATTTGGAAAATATTACATTGCGGCGACATGTTATTTTTCGCGTTCCCGCCATTACCCAAAACTCATTCCACTTTACTTATGTCTCGTGTTATCATGTTACATTTTGCTATCGAATATTTTGTTTTTCTTTTAAAGCTATTCCATTTCCAGAACCTTCAAAATGGAGATCATTGTGATGTATATTTTATTCCCGTTGCACGGGACCTTTGGAATTCAGCATGATCCCTGTGTAGCCAGTTAAAATGACACATTAACTACGGTGATTATGCAATATATTTTACATTTCACACTTTACAAGTATAGCTTGGCAACAAAATAATGTAAATTAATAAGGGCGACACCATAGCATACAATAGGGTAGATGACTGATGTTTATATCGTTGAAACCAATAATTTTGATGAAGAATTTAAGTAAATATAGTATGTTTATTGAAAAAATAATTTAAATCGGTTAATAATGTTCTGATATATGAGCGTTTAAAGTTTTTGTTAGAGACAACTCTGTCCCTTTCCCACAAAACAAAAAATGACGTCACGCCTTACTTGTCAGAATAGAATTTATATGGCGTACAGAGAAGTGACGTCACGATTTCCTGTTTCGCCTCTCTGTCTAGCATGATATTAAAATGCTTATACGAGGGCTACACTAAAAGTATCGGGAATGGAATATTTCCACTGTTTCTGTCATATTAAAATCTTTTTAATTGAAAACTCCTTGGTTTTAAAAATCGAATACCATTTATTTATTTAAAAAAATATTCTCGGTCTTGTCACAAGGTTTTGTCAAACTTGTTTAGTCGTTGAGAAAATGGAATTGACTCGAGAAAATTCAAGAGCGATGATTTATTATGACTTTCGAAGTGGTTTAACACAAAAACAGCGTGTTGACCGGATGATTTCTGCATTTGGTGATAAAGCCCCATCCAAAACCACAATTTATCGCTGGTTTGCTGAATTTCAACGTGGACGTGTCAAGCTCAATGATGATCCCCGTCAAGGTCGTCCAAAAACTGCAGTCACCCAAGAAAACGTTGATGCTGTGCGTAAGCTGATTGAGGAAGATCGACATGTGACATACCGCGAAATTCAGGCAACTTTAGACATTGGCATGAGTCAAATACAAATAATCTTGCATGAAAAATTAGGTGTAAAAAAAGTTGTTTTCCCGATGGATACCGCATTCGCTCTGTGAAGAGCAAAAAGCGGCTCGCGTTACTTGGTGCGTCAGAACTCTCGAAAGATTCCACGCAGGATCCTCAAATGCTGTATACAACATCGTATCAGGTGACGAATCCTGGATATACGCGTACGAACCCGAAACAAAAAAACCAGTCACGAGTTTGGGTGTTCTAAAATGAGTTAAAGCCAACAAAAATTGTTCGTTCACGGAGTGTTGCAAAAAAAATGGTGGCCACGTTTGTCTCCAAAACCGGCCATGTTACGACTATTCCTCTTGAGGGACAAAGAACGGTTAATGCAGAATGGTATGCTAGCATTTGTTTGCCACAGGTCGTTTCTGAACTCCGTAAAGAGAACTGCAACCGCCGCATCATCCTCCATCACGACAATGCGAGTTCTCACACCGCGCACAGAACAAAAGAGTTTTTAGAGCAAGAAAACATAGAATTATTGGACCATCCGCCGTACAGCCCCGACCTAAGCCCTAATGATTTCTATACTTTCCCTAAAATAAAGAATAAATTGCGTGGACAGAGATTTTCATCACCTGAAGAAGCTGTGGACGCCTACAAAACGGCCATTTTGGAGACCCCAACTTCCGAATGGAATGGTTGCTTCAATGATTGGTTCCATCGTATGGAAAAATGTGTCAAATTTCGCGGAGAATACTTCGAAAAGCAATAAATATATTTTTAAATAGTAATGTTGTGTCACTTCCTTGATTCCCGAAATTTTCAGTGCCGCCCTCGTAAGTTGCTTATTTTTGATCAGATTTTCATTTTCTTTTCATTAATCAGCTATATTTATGGACCACATTTTAATAGGACAATAAAAATAACAGTCATCTAGCCTATTCTAAATACTACGTCGTACGTCGGAGGAAGACGATTCTGCATTCCCAGGAGAAAAAAGTTTCCGATTCAAGACGTTTTTGCCAAGCTATAACCTAAACTACGTGTGTATTGTATATCAACTAAAATAAAATTATGGTCTTTTCGACTTTTGTAAACAATGATTTTTAAAACAGTAGATCCAACATTTGCTTTAAAACCTTAGCAAGTCAAATGAATTAACGTTATGATTTTTTAAAAACAACTCCCTTCTGGCACATATCAAACTCAGTTGTTATGGCAACATTGCTTTGCTACGGTGTTGCTACTTAAACAAAAAAACTTATTTTAGCGCAGCAGCGCCCTCTAATTCCTTGACAGGTTTTACTCGAACTATAAGTACTAAAATAGTATTTTAGAGAATTCATCCCCTAAATAGCAGGTTAGACCGTCTGAGGCAAAAGACAAAAGCTTTAATAATAACCATTAAAAACGCATCAAAACAGTTGTTTAATTAAATGGCCATTCACAAAATCCAACCATATTTTTATACTGTTATGATACATTTTCCGAATGCGCGGCTTTGATTGTTCTCATCTCCTATGCAAGCACTGCTTTTTGGTGTTGTTCTGTGCGTTCATGTTGAATCCAAAGTTTTAAAGATTTGTAACCTTTGTAATAAAGGTTCTTTTCAATTAACAACACCATTATGAATACATGGAATATATTAATGGCATAAAATAACGACAAGCGGCAGCGTACAGACTGAATCAAACTTAATGGCCGCTGTGAAGTGCGCTGCAAGCGAGGCTTTGCGATTGCGCACACCACACGCCTACTTTTTGCTACTGCGCAGCGTCCCGCGCCTAAGTTCACAGCCACCAAGTTTGAATCAGCATGTAACTGTAGTGCAAAACGGAAGCTTTTAAAGAGAAAAGGTTTCTTACAGATCTATAAGGTAAAAAGTGATATTTTTCGGTAGAAAAGCTATAGTCAAGTTAGGGTAGAAAATTATATAACCATTTCCGGTTCTCCAAAATCGGCTTAAAACGTAACTAAACTCACTTATAGCATCAGTCTCAAAATAGTCGAACTCACAGACCATAGATAGTCACAGACAGCACAAGTAACTTTTTTTTAGGTCATAGACAAGTTTTGTTTTTATTTTGAACCTAGCGTTTTTTTTTGTTAGTGTGGCGTAGTTGCATCGTTTTGTTCACCGTTAACGTCTCCATTCAAGATCGGGGGCACTGGCTGTTTAATAGGCGGTGCGGGTATCACCTAATGACAGAAAAACACAAATTATAATAGTACAAAAATCGACCATAACACAGTGCCACTACAGGGTCTATTTTTGTAGCTTGTCTAAAAATTTCAAAGTAACTGCGGATTGGCCATGTAAGAGCGAACAGTTATGCGTTTCGTGATTACTGATTAGTCGCCATTCCAGTACCTTTGCATATTTTTTTGGACAAGCGAAAAAAAAAACCGACTTCAAATTAGTAGAGACCCAAACAATTTACCTATTTATATTAGGAAAAAATAAGCTAGTAATTTTTTTTACCGAATTCGTCGCGAGACCTCCCAAGACCGGTAAGATAAAGAAGGACATAAATCAGTTCCCAGGTAACGAGTAACCGCCGTGCATGCTTAACTTACAAAAAAATAACGATCGATTTGAGAACCTTTCTCCTCTTTGAAGTCGGTTAAAAAAGTTTGTATCCACAAATTAACGTGAAAAATCTGCGGAGAGAACGGGCCATGCATGATTTTTAACTTTAGTCGGCCGGAATTATCACATTATCACACATTTCGTCAAACTACAGAAAAAAAAACAAATAATTCCCAATAACTAAAAACTAAAGCTAAAAAAAAATAACGCACACAACACTTTGGTTAAGTACTATTTTACGGTGACAAGTCATGAGACAAACAAGACGTCCTAAAACTAAGTTCGTTCAGGCTGAGTGGCCAGTCCTAGAGTCAGAGTTAATGTGCCGCCCAAAGACGTCTGACCCGACGATTGATGTTATATGAATATAAACCAAACAACCAATGTCCGTAGCTTAACATAGATGATCTTTTAGAACCACCTGTGAAGCTTCGCCACGGGAGCTCTCCTGATGGTAAGAGTTAACGCATCCCCAAGCCCAATGCAGCGGGACCCCATGACTTTTAAGTATATATTATATAGCGCACTAGTACTTTTTAAAATAATAGTAAAAAAAATACAATCAACTTAAATTTCGATTAGCTGGATGATATATTTTTCCAGTTATTTTGATTTAAAAACCATACTATATACAGAACAGATTTAAAAAAATATATATAGGACTACTCTTGGCCTCTGGGGGGATTAATCGTATGTAGTTATATTATATTTACTGATGTTACAAAAAATATATATTTCTTTCTATCTTTTTCTCTTGAAGTAAGGAACTACAAAAAAAAAATCATAATTGGCGGAGTAATCGCGAAAGAAACATTAAAAAAAACGTGCATTTGAATTTAGAACCGTTTTTGAAGTCGGTTAAAAACAAAAGTCAGAAGTCGTACAATGGACTCTTATTGCGGGACCGAATAGGCTCAGCTGCCGACGCTGAGCGACTATAAAATGTATCGCCCGCACGGTTCGCGGTCGCGCAGCGTTGGCAGCTGAGCCTATTCGGTCCCATAATAAGAGTTCACGGTACGGCCGCAGGGCATCACTGCATTGGCGCTCATTACATCATAAATCATATTATTACCATCCAGAAGTCGTCCACTACTGGAAGAAGGCCTCCCCCTTAATAGGGAATGTTTCCCATAAATCATCACAGCGACACACATCGACTGCGGCTTGGGGATCGCAGGCTGCTCACCACCATTAACCGAGAGGACGCTGCTGCCGGCCTGGGATGGTTCTGGGTGCAGTTTTAAGGCATGCCCAGGGGCCGTGCCGTGAACTGACCGAATAGGTTCAGCTGCCGACACTGCGCGACCGCGAACCTTATTGCGAGGCGATAAAATTCACAGTCGCGCAGCGTCGACAGCTGAGCGTATTCGGTACTCGGAATAAGCGCTCATGGTACGGCCCCTGGTCTAATCGTGTCATAATTTACTAATAATGTGCTAAAAGGCGCCCAAAACCTTTAAGCTAGCCTGAATAGCTATAAAACAGAAATCAAGAGATAGTAAAAACTTAAAATGAGAATCCAGCGAAGTCTTAAAGACGTTGACAGTCAAAAGCCCTGAAAAGTACTGCATATCATAAAGTAAGCTTTTAAAAACCCAACGCACATGTATTTAAAAAAAATATACTTTTGACCTTTTATTTTTACTTTGAAAAAGGTCTATTGTATCTAAGCCCGAGGTTTTGCTCCGAAAATATCAACTCACTTTCCGTTTAAAAAAAAAACGGAAATTATGCCGCAAGCAGTGTTGCAAACTTTTACAGTACGAATTCCAAACGTTTCCAGGCAGTACACAACAAAAGCTTAAAAATTCCAATATCTTTCCAAATCCGGACCTCCCAAAGCCAAATAAAAGTCCGAAACTCCTCCACCAAAAATTTTGAAGTCACTTAACTGTTTTCTATGCGTTTACGAAACATGCCGTCTACTCTACTCTATGGCTATCGGTCATGCCTCAAACATTCTGTACTTGCACCTCATCAGAATTGTCTTCCTTGTCCTGCCGTCAAATAATAACATTTAGTTTTGGTACACTTGGGGAAAATACAGGACAAGATTAATGCAAAAATAAAAGAAGCATGCCGATAAACAAACATGGCGGACCTACCAATGACAAACAACGTACTGATATAACTAGATATTGTTTTCTCTTAGTCATTGGCATCGCATTTTGTGCATTCTGCCAGTATCAAGTATATGAATTTTCAAGTTTAGTATCATCAAGTCAAATAAGTCATGTAATCACAGATAGTCACACGAAATTAGTCATAGTCGAGTCCAAGTCATGCCCTAGTAAAGTTGTGGCGATTTTGCTATGAGCTTCTACGGAGTTTTGAAAACAACGTTAAAAGACACGTTTCATCACATTATATCACCTTGCCCACACTCGTGCACGTAATTCAACACTCAATTAACAAAACACCGCCATTTTTATGCATTAATTCACGTAAAAACAAGTTTAAGAAAATAATTGAATGCAGCGACATGATTTTTCCGTGTTCCCGCCAAAACTCAAAACTAGAAGTTGTCAATGGATAAAAGCCGCCATGTTTGTTTAAATAAGTAGACAATTCAAAAATAAAACCCAGAGCCTCGCTCCGTTAATTCACTTCAAGGAGCTGGGTTGGCTCGGCTAGATACTGGCGGGGGAAATGCACAATACACCCCAAGCGGGACGTCAGTGTATGACTTATACCCCCAATCGCATACGAAGAATTATAATTATAGATTTGTAATGAACAACCGCGATAGTGTAAAATAGTATATCATCAAAACCATAGTAATGGCAGGGGGGTGTCACTCCGCAGTTTAGGTATGTTCGGTCGGCGCTCCGCTCCGAGAGGTCAGTGCAAGGTTGAGGTCAGTGGCCGCCCGCACGCTAGCCTCGTCGCACGTAACTAAGTTTAAGTGATAGAAAGCGGAGCGGTATATCTAGGTGAATATAGCGAGCGGTATCCAGCGCTGTGCGAATTGAATTGCTACTTTATTGTCTGGTAGTTAGAGTACTTATTTATTTCAATTCCTTTGCGGAGTGAACTTTCTGTACGTATTACTATTATATATTCTGTGGTAATGGCTAAAAGCATAATGCAAAGAATACTGACAGAGGGCTTGGCGCGGTGCGTGTCCACCGCGGCGACGGAGAGCGAGATGTGCTCCTCCCGGCAGCCGTACGCCACCGGCGTCAACTTGATCACCGTGTGCAGCGGCACGTGCAGGTACGGCAGCTCCTCTGGACATACAACAGAAATCAAGCTGTAAGTTATAAGCTTTAGCTGAAACTAAAACCCCGCTGCCTCCTTACGCCACGCCAATAATCATATAAATATATATTTATATATATATATTTTATTTTTGGACTTTTGGACCTGGGTATGTCCTACTGCAACCAGACCCACCGGAGGACGGGCAGCAGCGTCCTCTCGGTTAACGGTGGTGAGCATTCTGCGATCCCCAAGCCGCCTGCCAAGCGTGGGGATTATGGCAACACCCCCCTATAAAGGGGGAGGCCTTCGTCCAGCAGTGGACGTTTTATGGCTGACGACGATATATATTTTATTTGGACAACCAACACCTTTCATATGGAGAAGGTAAAAACACTGTTTTAAACTATTTACTAACTCATTTCACAACATAATCACGGTAAATATCCCGTTAATAATAATAGAACTTTAAGGTAAAAGCAGTATAGGTAATTAACGCAAATTTTTATTAATTTTGATACCAAACAGGACATGATGGTTTCTTTGTATGTATTGTTTACTGTGACGTCATAGACCCTATTACGTCACAATAAAGTGTGTTCAAAATAGTTTTAGAGATACGAGGGAATATGTGTATACAATGTGTAAGAAAAAGGTTCAACAATACGGAAGGGAATGTATTTAATCATCATTATGAACAACTTTCACTAAGGGACCAACCCTGAAATCGTGAAAAAAATATCAGCTGTTCCATACATTTTGTCCAAGATCAATGAACTTTTTGTATAGAACAGCTGTTTTTTTTTCCGACATTTCTGGGTTTTCTCCATAGTAAAAGTTGTCCTTAATGCTGAGTAGATACATACCCTTCCGTATTGTTGAACCTTTTTGTGACACGTTGTATACTGACGTACGTACATCATCGACAGCCATAAGACGACTGCTGGACGAAGACCTTCCCCTAAGTTGGTCGCTGCTGCCCGTCTTTCGGTGGTTCTGGCTGCAGTTTTAGGACATACCCAGGTCCCATACATACATATTATTTATTTATTATATATTATATATTTATATAATATATAATAAATATATATAATACATACAGACTGCTAAAATCATAACTCTCTGTTGTTACAATGTTATATTATCGACTAAGCCTCAGTAGCTATTTGACATTATTTTTTTAATATAATTTGGCATATTTTATTTTAATGTATGTTGTGAAATAGGCTAGATGACTGGTTTTTTTATTGTCCTATTAAAATGTGGCCCATAAATAAAGCTGATTAATGAAAAGAAAATTAAAATCTGATCAAAAATAATCAACTTATGAGCATTTTAATATCATGCTAGACAGAGAGAGGAAACAGCAAGTCGTGACGTCACTTTTCTGTACGCCATATAAATTATATTCTGACAATTAAGGCGTGACGTCAGTTTTTGTTTTGTGGGAAAGGGACAGAGTTGTCTCTAACGAAAACTTTAAACGCTTATATACCAGAACATTAATCATCATCATCATAGTCAGCCTGTCATAGTCCACTGCTGGACATAGGCCTCTCCCAAGACACGCCACTCAGCCCGATCTTCAGCTATCCGCTTCCAACCACTGCCAGCTGTCCTTCGTATATCGTCACTCCATCGAGTCTCAGGACGTCCTACCCTACGTTTGCCGATACGTGGCCTCCACTCTAGAACACGCCTACCCCAGCGGTTATCGGTTCTGCGACAGATATGACCATATCTGAACATTAATAACCGATTTAAATTATTTATTCAATAAACATACTATATTTACTTGAATTCTTCATCAAAGCTATTGGTTTCAACGATTTAAACATCAGTCATCTACCCTATTGTACTGTAGGTACGTAATTTTTTTTTTTTGTACCAAACGAGCAATAAAGAAGTATTTGTATTTGTGGCGGCGCTCACCGGCGGACTTGTCGAGGAAGTAGGCGAGCAGGCAGCGCATGACGGCCTGGTGCGACACGACCAGCACGTTGCCCTGGCGCTCCAGCTCCATGATGACGGGCTCGAGGCGCGCCACCAGGTCCTCGTAGGACTCGCCGCGCGGGTACCGGTACGCGAACTTGTTGGCGTCGCGCGCGTTGAAGTCCGACGGGTACTTCTGCTGGATCTCCGAGTACGTCATCTCCTCGCAGATGCCCTGCAATACAAAAAAATAACAAGAAATAGCTAGTTAGATGGATAGAATAACTCTTCATTATACACACCATAGCTATAGCCTTTATATCGTCATAGCTTTTTGCTAGTTATTCAACCGCCAAGCAGTAGTGTGCAAGTATTGCTGTGTTCCGGTTTGCAGGGCAATGTTACCAGAGAAATTACTAAGTATGAAAAGATTTAACATCTAATATCTCAGGGTGACGAGCGCAGTGCGGTGAGAGTTCGCAAGTTCACAATTCTGGCACTGCTACTGTTAGTGGCAGGCGTAACGCTTACCATCGGGTGGAAGTCTTGCTCGTCTCGTCACTTGACGGTATAAAAAAAAACAAATAACAGCTACGATGATCACAACAAAATAATAATTATGTAGAATATCGATATTACGATATTAGTAAACAAATGTTATAGATGGCGCCACCAACGCTGAGATTAGTGTGTAACCAGGCCATCCAGAATTCGCGGTATGAAGACAAGTTTTGATTTTAATTCTTCAAAATAGGTACCTAGCATGTAGAGTTATTGCGAGAATGACATACCAAAATGTTTTCTTTTTGGTATCGTTCAACTGAGTACTAATCTAATTAATTGAAACAAATATTAAATTCGTTTGCTAAAATCGACGCCAGTAATATTCACCTATCAGCCAGAAAACGTCCACTGCTGAATCGAATCAGAAATAATTTATTGGCCTTACGGCATTACGGAAGGCCTCCCCCTTAATAGGGAGGACCTGGGTATGTCTTAAAACTGCAACTAAAACCACCGGAGGACGGGCTGCAGTGTCCTCTTTAATGGTGGTGAACACTCTGCAATCGCCAAGCCGCCTGCCAAGCGTGGGGATTATGGCAACACCTTCCTACTAAGGGGGAAGCCTTCGCCAGAAATATGATTTGTGTTTTAAAAAAAAATTTTTTAGAGCAAGACAAATGCAAGTTGACTGCCATCTCGTCTGATGATAAACGAAGATGCAGTCTACGGTGGAGCACGCTTGCCTAGAAGAAACCTTATTATATATTATATTATAATTATCGGGAAACACCCACTCGGGCAGCGCTACCCACTGTTTAGCAGTTCGAATAAAGAAATTGGAATCAAACCGTTTTGTACGAGTTTTTGGTATATCAACCATAAAACGGTGTCGCTTTTTCGTTGTCCGGGCCGTCCGATAGAAGAATGGACTGGGGCAAAGATCAAGATCATTAAGATCATGCAAATCCGAAGCACACTCTCCGAAATGTATCCAATAAAATACCGATAGGCTAGCTACTTTTCGACCATGATCGAGGCCTTGTAGCTCGGTCCGAACTAGACAGTCGAGGCAGGTCAATTAATATCTTGAATAAAAGATAAATTAGCCTCAGGCACAACGCTGGAAGGTCTCACCGCGTCGATCTCGTTGAGCGCCTTCCAGCGCTCCTGCGGCGCGCGCACGCCCTTGACGGTCTGTATGGCGCGGCGCATCCAGGACGTCCACACGCGCAGCCCCGGGATGCGCTGCTGCCCGATGTACCCGGCCAGCGCGCCCGCGTACTGCCGGCCGCGCGCCGACAGCGCGCTGTCGCCGCCGATGCGGCCCTCGATGTTGTGCATGCTCTCGCCGTGCTGAACATGGGAACAACTTTACCCTGGCGGACACAAGGGTGGTGGACAACGGGAATAATGGAGTTTTGGCGGGAACACGGAAAAATCATGTCGTTGCATTCTATTATTTTCTGAAACGTGTGTTTTTTCGCGATTTAATGATTAACAATGGTGGTGTTTTATTCATTGAGTGTTGAATTACATGCACGAGTGTGGGCAAGTGATATAATGTGGTGAAACATGTCGTTTTGTGTTGTTTTCAAAACACCGTAGAAGCTCATAGTAATGTCGCCACGACTTTACTAGGGCATGACTTGGACTCGACTATGACTAATTTCGTGTGACTAACTGTGATTTCATGCCACATTTGACTTGATTTGAATATAAAAACTTGAAAATTCATAAACTTGACACTGACAGAATGCACTACGTGCGATGCCAACAACTAAGAAAAAAAAATGGAAAAAAAAGAAGGGGGAATAATCGCTTTATTCTTCTCTTTCATTCTCTTCCGGTTCCTTTTAGGCGTGCTAAAGCAGGTCTTCTACTATCTTTTAAGTGATTTATTAGTAAAGCAAACCCTCTTCTATTCCACCCTTACCGATGACAGAACTTGTTGATTGACAGTACAGACTGAATCAAACTTAATGGCGGCTGTGAAGTGCGCTGCAAGCGAGACTTTGCGATTGTACGTACACCGGACGCCTAATTTTTGCTACTGCGCAGCGCCTAAGTTCACAGCTGCCATTAAGTTTGTATCAGCCTGTACCTATTCTCCTGTTGCCATAATTTATCTATGGTACCTATGGTTTATGATTATTATTATCAGGTGGCTTGGGGATTGCAGAATGCTCACCACCGTAAGCCGAGAGGATGCTGCTGCCCGTCCTCCGGTGTTTCTGGATGCAGTTTGAGGACATACCCAGGTCCAACGAAACTTACCCTAGTCAAATAAATAGTCCGGGGCACGATGTGTATATTCATCAAATAGTAAACTATTCGACTCTGTATGTGTCCTTCGTGTTTGTGCACTACAACCTTCTCCCCCGTGTCATAGATCTTCATAAAACTGTATTCAGATTCTAGCGCCTCGTCTAAAGGCTCATATTTCTCCTTGTAGTGCTCTATTCGAAGTAGGAAGTCGTTTAAGACATTGTCTGTGTTCTGGATGTTGGTGTAATCCGGACTGCTTACTTTTACTTCCTGAAATTGTGAAGAAAATAGTATTGTATTTTATCTTAAACTTAAACAGAGTATGCAGATTCAATCTCACAGGACTCCGCAGAGTCCGCTGGAGGAAGTACCACACCTTTGTCAGTTATTCTACCGCCAAGCAGTAGTGTGCAAGCATCACTGTGTTCCAGTTTGAAGGTCAATGTTACCAGAGAAATTATTGGGTATGAAAAGATTTAACATCTAATATCTCGGGATGACGAGCGCAGTGCGGTGCGGCGCAGGATTGTGTTCGCAATTCTGGCACTGCTACTGTTAGTGGCAGACGTGACGCTTACGCTTTCGTCTCGTCACTTGATTGTATAATAGAAAACCTAAGTGTTCGAGTTGTGAGTGAATCTATATCTTCCAGACAAGAGTGCCGGTAGACAGCATCGGCGTCGCTAAACAAGACCTGGGACATTGTGCACAGTTTAGGTACCGACGACATTGTAAAAGTCGCGGGCATCCAGTGGATGCAATTGGCATGTTGTCGTATAGTGTGATGGTCTAAGGGGGAGGCCTTCGTTCATCAGTGGACGTCACCGGGTCGGATATGATGATGTAGGCTCACAAATCCTGATAAATTGCAATTTATAATTCAAGAGATAAACAAAGGATGGTATCACTGATTACTATCTATTAATAAAATTCTACACGTATTGTTGTGTTCTCACCATTGAGCTAATATCTAGAGTCACAATATCTAAGTGAAAACAGTCAAAAAACGACCGAGTTCCGTTGTATATATCTATACGTGCATTATATAGTTCACAATTGTTCGAACTTAGATGTTATATCGCTTGTATAGTGTTCAATGTATACTAGGGCGCTTATGTGTTATCGTAGTTGAAGTCGTTCAAAAAGTCGGCGCAATTCGTAGCGTGCGCCGTGTTTTGGCGCGGATTTTTTTTGCACGTTTGTGACTCTATAGATATTAGCGCAATGGTTCTCACTCATGACGATCGTAGCCCCTCAAATTATTAAAATATTTCTTTAACTTTTACCAATTTAATAAAACATACGAGTATGGATTAATGTACGTCTCTTACCATAATATTCTGTTCAATGATCCTAGGGTCATCACATATGGACTCCACGAAGAAGAGCTTGAAGCCCATCTTGTGCACGACGATATCGCGGATCATCCGCCGTCGGTCTAGCGTAGAGTTTGTCGCGTCGAACACCTGCCAGGGAAAGTGGACTTTAATACTAAGAGATGATGAAATTCTTTCACTAATTCTTGGCAACATGACCGTTGTTGGTAAAAACTTGCTCCATTATTTTAATAGGGTTGTCGCATTACGAAAACGTTTTTCGCAGACAAACTGGTTGGAATAGGTGACGATTTGTAGGCATAGCGAAAATTTTGCGAATGGAATACTGCATCAACCTTTAACATCCCATGATAGGTATAATATATACAGTGTTATTTCTAATCAGTTAGCCTCCTTTTAAGGGCACATTCTGTACATCAAAACAAACAACTTTCACTATGGGGCCAACATTTAAATCGCGAAAAATAACAGCTGTTCCATACATGTTCCAAGGTCGATGAACTTTTTGTATGGAACAGCTGATATTTTTTTCGCGATTACCATGTTGGCACCGTAGTAAAAAGTTGTTTGTTTTGATGTACAGAATATGCCCTTAAAAGGATGCTAACTGATAAGAACTGACCCTGTATTATTATAATATAAATATTATATATGTATGTAATATACATATTATAATATTTCTTACTTTGAAGGGTGTTTGTCCTGTTGTGTGTGTATGAGGGTGTGTTGTTTGTGTATCGAAGTGTCACCCGTCCGTTGATACTATAGGCAGGGGGGTGTCACTCCGTAGTTTAGGTATGTTCGGCCGGCGCTCCGTCCGGGTGGAGAATGCAAGGCAGAAGTCAGTCGCCGCCCGCACGCTAGCCTCGTCGCACGTAACTAAGCGTAATAATACGTGATAGAAAGAGAGCGGTATATCTAGGTGAATATAGCGAGCGGTATCCAGCGCTGTGCGAGTTGAATTGCTACTTTATTGCCTAGTAGACAGAGTCCTTGTTGAAATTTGACTTGTAACTTTGGTGTTATCAATAAACTATTTGTATTTGTCCTTATTTATTTCAATTCCTTTGCGGAGTTAACGATCTGTACGTAGTACTATTATTTATTCTGTGCTATAGGTAAGTGAGATACTGACGGCGACTTCCCCGCCCTTGACGAGCCACTCGCAGACGTCGTGCAGGGCGTCCAGCGCGCACTGCTGCCGGATGGCCATCGCCTCCTTGTTGTCCGCGCGGAAGAACTCATGGCTCGTGTACGCGGTGGTGGCGTGCCGCCTGTACTCTCCCAGGTTGAACACTGGAACCAACATCACATGTTTTTTTTTTATTATGCTCTCAAACCTCAAGCCGGGTTTGTCCTAAAACTGCATCCAGAATCACCAGAGGACGGGCAGCAGCAACCTCTCGGTTAACAGTGGTGAGCATTCTATGAGCCCCAAGCCGCCTGCCAAGCGTGGGGTTTAAGGCAAGTCTTACCATTTAAAAAAAAAAACTATTTTAATACATTTCTAAAATATTCATTGTAATCATGTTTATAGTTGTGATTACTTATATTATATACTTTTTGTTTACTTGCAGAGGGCCTAGCCCTAAGACAAACCTCTGCGAGGTTTAGTAGTCGCTAGTTACCGAAATCTTTATTGTATTAAATGTAACTAATAATAAATATAAATTAAAAAAAAAAAACTGAACTATAATAGAAAGAAAAAGAAAGAAAGAAATATAATTTATTTTGTAACATCAGCTAAGTAATATAACTTTAATATAATTCCAGTCCTGGGTGATGTCACAAAAATGGCTTCATAGTGCTGTATATCAAACAGCGCTGATCTAATCTAATACACTATTTACAATATACCCTCAGCACAGAAACTATCAAATAGTTAATAGAAGAAAACAGGGACAGTGGACGTATGTTTATGGTAAGTTTCTTTACGGTTTATTTTTTTCACTTTTTTTTTAGAGTTTTTTTTGGCGATAGACTGTATCACAATGATGGGCACAGGGTAGTTCCCCAGCAAACATGCGCAATAATTGAATAAAAAGAAAAAAACACAAGTAAAACAGTACGACGCAGCTAGTAACACTTTATATGCTCGAAGTATTTTAAAACAACCAAAAAAAAGCTTGAAGCCGTGAAAAAACAATTTGCCTAAAGAATTCCAAATATTAAATCATCATCAGCCCGGAGACGTCCACTGCTGAACGAGGGCTTCCCCTTTAGACCGCCACACTGTACGACAACCTGCCATTTGCATCCACCGGTTGCCCGCGACTTTTACAAGATGAGATATTGAGATATTTTTTGAGTGGCGACCGCGAACCGGAAGACGCAGCGTAGGAAGGCCTCCCACTACGTGGACCGACGACATTGTAAATATTAAATGGTATGTAAAATTTCCATAAACAATAGAATTACCTACTCATAAGTAAGCAGTAACAAACTTTTATCTTGTGGCGATTGAAAACACTCACATGATGGCCACTTCACAGTGTATTTGCTTTTACAGCAAAACATTATAAACCAGCATTAGTAAAATGATAAGGGAATAGTTAACTGCTCGATAAACTGTCTACATTTTCCTGAAGTAGTGGATAATTGCAAATTTAATTATAGACCATTTTTGTGATTACCCACAACAATGTTTTTCTTGAGAGTAATTTTTGTCTTCCATGAACAGCGGGATGAATTCGCTGTCTGTATCCCCAAGCAGTCACCTCCTCGAGATGGAAATATACATGAAGCACAAACTGAACACAATCGGGAATATGCATGTGTTTTTTTTATTGACTCACAAAAAGCTGACTTGCATCAAAACAAATCATTGAGTGTAAATTTTTTATATGTGCACGAATAACGAAGTTATAAACGTTTTAGTTTCATGTTAGACAGAGAGGGCACTATACTAGGTTTATGACGTCAAAGAACACGATTCCAAACAAATTCTATACTAGCACGTGTTTTGGTAGAAAGGTACAGATGACTCCCTCCCAAATACTTTGAACACTTATATTTCAGAACTTTACCAGCCGATTTCAATTAGTTTATTGACTTAAGAGTAAACAAGCTGGTCACTTCTCCATAGAAACGGGGAAGTGATCATACTCCATTATGTAATGTTGTAGATCCAAGACTAAGTATTGTATTGATTTGTCTCTTTATTGCCTAGGATTGTAAAATGATAATAAAGTAAAAACTTACTTAACATGAAAATTATGAGCCAGAAAATAACTGGTATTTTAGTTCAATTTTAACGCCACTTTGGACGTAAATTAATAACATGAGGAGTATGTAAACTCTAAAATAATTTATCCAGTGGCATAGTTTAGTCCATCATAATTTCAAATAACTTTAAATGATAGCATTTTTAAGAAATTATTAAATGATAGCATTTTTTGTATGGGACCGGTAATCTATAATAAGATGCCAAGAAACCTTAAAGATCTAAATACTAATCTGTTCAAATTGAAATTTAAAAAAATACTACTGACTAAGTGCTATTACACCGTAAAAGAATTTATTAATGATAAGGGATTTAATTGGAATACTAACATTGACTAACTAATAATGACATTATAACATTGTGGACATTGTATTTAACTTGACATAACTACTATATTATGACATTTTCTTTGTACACTAACAATACTAATAACTTATAATTAGCAAGTAATGAATATGCCAGGGCTAATATTGCATGTCTATTTAGAGACAAGTTTGTTTTCGGAGCTCTTTAAAAACAGATTATACTCTGTATGTCATCTAGTTTTACCAACAAACTGCAATAAATATATTTTGATTTTGATTTTAGTTGGAATAAACTCATTCAGTCGTTTTTTTATCCAAACACTGCAGCCAAAGGTTGACATAATAAAACGCGCTTTTCTCTTTCTCCCTTTCCCACACTTTGTTTGATGAAGAGAGCATGCTTTTTAGCCACCAATGAGTTCGAGCCGTCGGGCAGTACACCCTTAAGCATCAGATTCAGTTAAACTCTCTGTTTATCCTTTTATTTTGAATAATTGAAAGACATGCATATTACCTATTGTTGCAAAAAAGATTGTGCAAGGTCTACTTAATGTTTGCAGAACTACTAGTAATATGCTTGTTCTGTAGCTATAGGCTGTGGCTTCACACTGGTCTAGCCTTTTAGCGTTGTCGATGCCAACTAGTCGAGCCCCACTGCTGGTTAACAGCGTGGATAAGATTTATTTATTTAAGTTTAAAAAATAAATAAAAAAAAAGACAATTGTAAAACTCTTGATGGTCTTCCATCTTGCTTTAGACACAGAAAGTTAATACTTATGGTAACTGATTTCAAATAATTTGCTCGAAGACCTCAAATCACCGAGTGGAATAAGAAAACAGTATCAAAATATATATCAATGTTATATGTAATTGGTCAAAAATCAGTGAAATATTACGGTCCCTGCCCGTGGTCCACCTACACTGTTCATACATTTCTAAAAGATGTTAAACTAGATAAAAGTACTTACCCCTAGTATTGATTCCTATCCAATTGAGATATCGTGATAATTTCTTTGAGATGTATGTCTTTCCTCTCGCAGGAAGGCCCACCATGGCGATCACATGGGGGATGTTTACATAGTTCGCTCTCTCTCCTGCGGACAATGAAAATTAGATCTTATAAAAAACAATTATGATACATTTGTGTACTATGGGATATTAATAGAGTTTTGAACATAAACAAAGATTTTTAGAGAACAATTTGCATTGAATACAATATATTTATCATACACATACTCCTCGGTTAAGTAGTAATAATCATCAAGCAGTTACATTCAGTTAACATTGAATGTTAAACTGATATGTTTAAAAGTAAATATAGAAAGTGTATTAAAGGACAGAGAAATCATATTCATAGTATTTTTTTAGTTTTAATTAGGTACAGGAAGAAGACAGAATATATTCTATTCCTATAAAAATACAGCAGGTCTATACCTGCTGCATTTAAAGTAGAATCTAAGAGTAATTGTTTTATACATTAAACATGAATTTGCTATCCGTCATTAACAGGAACACAAGAATGACATGTAAGGGATCAACAAAATAATCTTTTTGACCTAATTTCAGATTCTTTCGATAACCGCTATCAATTTAATTAGTTTCTGATAAAGTTTCAATGAAATTATTGATAATGTCATCATCCTTATGTTTGTATGTTGTAGCGTCAGTTCGTGTAATTGATTACTTCCTGATGTGTAGCCGAAGATATACGTAGAGCCTTATGTACGCAGGTCGTTCATATACCATGTCCTTGTGACGACAACATGGTTATCTGCGAAATTCTAGGAGGAAATAAGCGAATATGAATTTCACTGACCATCACCAAAATATTGCTTGTTAAGATACTTCCAGCCTTCAGCGCGTTTATCCTCCGTATCCATTGTAGCGTCAATAATTTATTCACACTGATAATACGTAAATTACGGATAAAATAATATATTTAAATTAAAATTAACAATCGACCGTCCGGTCTCTCCAGTCAGCCTGAGAGTGTGACGTGAACTGTCAATGTCAAAGTGTCAAATAATGATCGATTGACCATAGATAGTGACAGTTATCTAGGCATAGACAAAGTCCGTTCCAGATAACGTCATTTGTTGTTATTGTTGTTTCAAGAAATGAGATATTTTAATTTCAATATTTTCATTATAGGGGTTTGTGTTTCCATTCCATATATATTTTTTCATTATAGGGGTTGGGGGTTGTTTGTTAATGAAGTTTTCAACTTCCACTCGGGAAAAAATGTTTTACACTGAAAACCTAATACATACTTATTGCTTTATGTCAAAAGTAGCAGGTTTGAACAGGCTTTTAACATGTAAATAAAAGTTTAGATCAACGGAACGTATTCAGTTACGAACGTGTAGTGGCGCGAATCTTAAAAGAGATTTTCATTATTTATTTCAGCATTTCCTAGATACTTTGATTATATGAGAGAGAGATAGATCCTCCAAGCTTAGACATATCAACTCTGATTTTCAATTAACGCATCTTCTATGATTTAAGCTTAGCTAAGTTTAACAATCGAATGGATTCTTATTAATTATTAAGCGCCATATTTTAAAGTTCCACTCTAGTATATCTAGTATTCTTATTAATCATTAAGCGCCATATATCAAAGTTCCACTCTAGTATATATTGTAGTCTGGTTCCAATACCACGGTTTTTGTTGTCACTACGGATTACTACAAACGATTCCTTAATTAATTTAAGACTAGTCTATTTACCTCTGGAAGACCAGAAAGATTATGCGTCATCAGGTTGCGATTGCGAAGTTAGCAAGATGAACTGGGCACTGGGTACTAGGTAATCGATAACCTCTTATAATTGGCCGATAAGTTGGTGCGATATGAGTTTTACACGCATAAATAGTTTTGCTTATAAGTTGATAAATAAATGAATAGCTAGCTGTGTATCTACCTATTTAATATATTTTATATACAGATTACGATTAATATCATTTCTTTAGCTGGGTACATAATCACTCTTAGTGCTGTAAGTGTACACTGTTAGGGGCAGTAGCCATTAAAAAAAAGGCGTGGTCTCAGACAAGAAAAGCGAATGCCTTACTTCTTAGGGTCTCAGACTAGGGGTATATTTTCTAAAGGCGTGGTAGAAGCTGAAGCTACCGATTTGTATGCGCGTGCGCGGTGGCCGTTAGCGCACGGTCTGAGACTGCGCGCTGTACATAATAAATGATAAAATTCCGTTTACCCGTTTTGAAAAATGTAAACTTGATAACTTGAGAATTGGCACAATGCACAAACGTGCTGTGGCCACAGAACAAAGGAAAAAAAACTTTTTTTTTGTAAATATTCTTGAATGATTTTACCAAATAGATATACCTACTTAACTAGTACGATACTAACGGCCTTACCTAAAATAATCTCGATTCTCTTAGTCACTGCTTAAACTTCTCTGTCCTTTTCTAGCACGTGCAACTTCACGTCAGAGAGAAGATGGCAGAGCATCTTAAGCAGTGACTAACGGCTGAAAAGTTTTTTTAAGTAAGGCCGTAAATGTTTTAAGAATTTAAACATGTAAAAAGTTGGTCTTAACATAAGTTTTTTTGAGAACTACCGTGTGGAACAGTCTGTTACAGACTGTTCTACGGTTCCACGTAAATGGAAAGAGAGTTGACTCGTCCAAGTGTGTACCTATACCTATACGTATACCTATTTTGTGGGAGAGCTCAACTTCGCTGTTTTTTCGTACGACGTTTATTGATTGGGAACGACCCATAGATAAGAGTAATATACTGGGAAGACCACATCAACAGCCGGAAGACCACATCAACAGCCGGAAGACGTCCACTGCTGGACGAAAGCCTCTCCCTTAATAGGGAGGGGTTGCCATAATCCCCACGCTTGGCAGGCGGCTTGGGTTTTGTTGTTTTTAATAGTTCCTGGCCATGGATACTAGTCCTTCAGCCGAATACATTTTTCTTCATCGATCCTTCTTTCTTCAGTTAAATGAGTCGTAGTCACAGTCCGAGTCACACACAGTAAGTCACAGTCATGCCCTAGTATGCCCTAGTAAAGTCATGGCAACTTTACTACAAGCTTCTTCGGAGTTTTGGAAACAACACGAAAAGACACGTTTCACTACATTATATCCCTTGCCCGCACTCTTGCTCGTAAATCAGCACTTAATGAATAAAACGCCACCATTTTTATGCATTAACACTCGAAAAAACACAAGTTTTGGAAAATAATACAATGAAGCGACATGATTTTCTCGCATTCCCGCCAAAACTCTCAGGCGGCTTGGGGATTGCAGAGTGTTACCACCGTTAACTAAGAGGACGCTGCTGCCCGTCCTCCGGCGGTTCTGGACGCAGTTTTAGGACATGTCCAGGTCCGTAGTCCTTATACCAATAATAAAAAAATAAAAAACTCATTGCAACAAGACATGAGAATGTTTACCATTTGCCCGACTCGGCATCATCGACAATTTTGTATCTCAGGGTCTAGCCCTGGATATTTCTACAAAGAAATTCGCTCGTACACTCGTACACATGTTTGTGTGTGTCCCAAATTTCTGACGAAATTTATATGGTTTTTTTCAATTATTTTAAGGTGTCGCATGTAACAATTAGCTTAACTACCTCAATTTAGGGTTGTGAGCATTTCCACCGTGTCCATTACGGTGGATCCTTGCCAGATAATAAACATCGAGTTTGCCAAACCCATAGAAAAGCGAAATTACTACTTCAAGTGCCAAACCCGTTGAATGGTAAACGCAACGTGTCGGAGCCCGAGTCGAGGAAAGTACTCATTTTACTTCTACCAAAGAATAGACAATACTAACATATTACCTCAGGCCAACGTTACCGCGACCTTGACATTAGCGAGCCGCGCCATTGTAATATTTTATACCTACCATGATCTGTTAGGTAAACACAACAACGTACCGTTATGACCTATTAGTAGACCTGTAGCGTTACGTTATATCGCAGTAGCACAGAAAATGTAAATAGTAAGTCCTACGCAATAGGACGTAACGCAACGGACGGAAGCACGGGACTGAAAGTTGTTATTTGGTGGCAACGGGGACATGGTAAAGTCATGACAATGAGGCTCGTCTTCATCGGAAATTTTGCATCTCAGAGTCTGGGCTGAAAATTTCTGCAAAAGAGCTCGCTCGCTCTCTCACTATGTGTTTGTCTGTTTGTGTGCCTGTGCGTCCCAAACGAACGACTTAGGGTAGTGGGCATCGACATGCCCACGGTGCCCATTACGGTGGATCCGCGCCTGTTTAGTGGCACTATCCTGTCTACTTATATAATGACCTCAGCCTATAATAAAAGTTGAGCTATTAAGATCGTCGAGATTCGATAGGCAACTTTTTATAAGTTATCTCCAAGGTAGTTGATATCTTCTACTTAAAATGTAGGTGCAGATGTTTACTACGAAAATGTAATGCATCATAAAGGAAATTGCAGCTTACGGCCCACGCCCCGCCGCCGCCGCCGCGTCGGTCGTGCGGATACGCCCGTCTCTTGTAATTCGTCATGAAAGTGCTGCGTTGGACAAAATTGCTCTATTTCCTTTACTTCTCTAGGTATACTATTATTAGTAATGACAATAATAACAGAACGGGATTGTTGGTGAACCAACGAAAGAAAAAGAATGGAAAATTTTCTCGCTCTCTCTCTTTCTCGTTGGTTCATAGCATGGAGAATAGGGAGTTGCGATGAGGAACTTATGGCCGTAGAACAGAATTTGCGGACGGAGTATGTGATAGGAGTATAGGAGGATGTGTGTGATGTGTGCGAGTGTGTGTATAGGAGGATAGATAAAATCCACAGAGATAAAATAATAATGTCTATTACTCTGTGGTTCATAGGCGGCCTGCTGTGATCAGAATATTGTATTATTACTCAACCCTTATTAAGTACATGACTACCTAATTAAGCGTAAGTAAGTTGAAAAGAATGTGACATTCTGAGAAATTAATTTCTATAAGTATTTTTCGTGGGAAAATGTGAGGTCTTTATTCATAATAATTATGAATAATACGCTTATTAAAAAAGAAACAACAGACTTCTATTTTGAAGACCGCTTCATATTTTCCATTTGCTTTGATTTATTCCAGTTATTTTGATTTAAAACCAAACCACTGAACCGATTTCGATAAAATTTATACGGGGCCGGAGTAATCGCGTAACATACATACAAACAAAACATACAGTCGAATTGAGAACCTCCTTTTTTGAAGTCGGTTGAAAATGTGAACTTTTTCTCGTTTGTATTAATATAAAGTAATTATCCGTTTCCTTATAGGTTCCTATATCATCTTTCTTTTTACCGCTGGCTGATCATAACAAAATATAAAGTAACATTGAAACAAGCATGGGCTGTTTTCACTCTTTGAAAAAGGTCACCGGATGTGATCGAAACTATAGTCTGAGTATCCGATTTAATTAAACGTGAGTAGGTATTCCCGTATAAATAAAACAAAAATGTGTCAAAACCATGTCAGTTTTCATAATGAAACAACTTTGATTATATACCCAGAGAGCTAGATCCTCCAAGTGAACCAAGCATGTTTAGAAATTATTTTTTTATCTATGGCCCATATGTATAGCTGTGTCAGTTGGATTGATATCAGGCTCTGGGTCTTCGGTTACCCCGCTATCTTCTGTAGCTATCATCTGTCATCGGCTATCTTCTATTTCTATAGTTCGTAACTAAACATTTCATAAGTATTTTTACATAGACCTATCAATGGGTATTTACTGTTTAGGTAAGTAACTACCTTTATTTTATCAGAGATAAAATAATAATAAGCTAGTAATTTGCGTTTATTGCCTATACATTATAATGCTGATGACATTGAATTGGTATCGTGTTTAAAATATGTGTGGGTATTATTATAGTAGCGACAGGGTGAATTGGCGTCGTGTAAAATAGATCCCAATCAGAGAGAAAAATATTTGGATTGCCTACTAAATATATTTATGGTTATTAAATTATATCCTAAAATGACGCACGACCTTGCGTAAGTTCCATAAATTATGCTCAACTTAATGTGACCCTTTATGATACACTCTATGCCTATAATGTACGCCAATTTTTAGGGTTCCGTATCCGAAGGATGTCTATGTTCAGCACGTACGCGCTAATTACCTACCGTACTGTAACGTCCTACTATCTCGCCTGTCTGTAAAGATGGTTTGGCTGGTCGAACATTTCCTTCCTTTTTTCTTTTTTAGATTTCCTGAAGCAGCAAAATGTCCAACAGCGCGAAACGTCTAATGAGCAGTAAGCCTAATTAGAATTTGAACACGGCTGATTTATGAAAAAATATTTTAGGTACGCTGTGGTCAAACGCTAGCCAATTTTTATCATAAAAATAATTGCTCTGTTGTTACAACAAATAATAAAATCGGACAATTAAGTGCGAGTCGGACGTAACGAAATAGCCAGTATGCGTTTCACTAGCACGATATAGTTTAGTATGGTGGTACCTACGGAACCCTAGGTGCGCGATTCCCAATCTTCCTTGTCCAGTTTTTTATTAGCTCTTGTCAATTTGGTAGCTTATAAAGTGGCATTCGATAATACAGCGCAACCACAGAATAAATAATAGTACTGCGCGCAGCGAGCACGTGATTCTTCCAGTTATCGGGAATGAGTAAGTAAGCACATTGGTAGGTCGATACGTAACAGTTGGACCGTAAATTCGTTTGTTTATGGCATAGTTTTAATTTGGCGTTGGTCAAGTGGCCATGGTGGTGGCCAGTAGAGTAGCCCTGACGGCGGTTATTGATAGTGGCTAACTGGACAACCGTTGCGTCAGCAGTGAACCAGCGGGCAGACGACATCAGACCCATCGTATGCTGATAATAGTTATATTCTCCATACATTCATTATGAATGGATAATATATCGAGTATTAGAAGCAAAGCACGGATTTAGACGTAGAGCGCTGGCTGATGTTTATGCCGTAATCAAACCATGCAATATTAATGGTTTTTGTACGTTAGCGATCGATCCCGAACACGTAACAACGAGTTCTTCGGAATGTACCTACGTAAGGATTTTAAAACTATCATAGCACCGGACGAGGAAAATATCATATGTCCAGACCCAGAGAAGAAATTCATTAGCGTATAATTATGAATCATCGAACCCGCACTTGGCCAGCGTGTTGAAATATTGCACAATCAAAATCAAATCAACATCATTTATTGTCAGCTATAAGCACTGAAGAGAGAAGTAATGTAGGCAATGCAGGAAAATTTTTAATAATTATATTAAGAAATGTGACATAAGTACGCATAACCTAAACACGAGGTATATGTCAAAATTCATTATTCCCAGAATAAGGTTAGATAAGATTGATAAATCATTCAAAAATAACTGTGTGCGATATTACAATATTTTACCGACAAGTTTAACTAGTTTAAATGAAACATCTTTCAAAGCAACGATTAAAATAATTTTACTTAAAAAGGCATATTATACTGTTGACGACTTTGTAAAGGACAAGCGTGCCTGGAAATCTATAACGTTAGATGATTGATAATATTATAAAGAACATGACATTTTATTTAATACAATTATTATTGTGTAAATTATTATTATTATGTTAAATCTGACGTTAAAAAGTGTACCTAACTGTACCAAATTGAAATAAAATAAATGAAATGAAATGGCCTTCGCTTTTCTGTGGCTATAAGTTACAAGTTGGAGTCATCATCGTCAACAGCTCTACAATATGCCCGTTTGGGCATACAATTTTAAACTGAATTGGATTTACCTACATAAGGATACAAATTACAACATGTCACAATATTATTGAATAGGAATGTCAATTATTTTATCATTTGAACTTTTCAATTCTATGATTTAATATTTATGCAGTAATATCTTGCGAGGATTCAGCTCTCTACTTAATCACTGAGTAATATCTTAAATTATTCTTGAATTTTCTAAATGACATATCTTTCATTTCGTCAGGTAAGTGATAAAACAATTTGGTTTACCTTCACCTTAGTCGCGTTTCGAGGATAGGCTAAGCCCAGCCCAGTCTGATACGGTACGTACCTACCTAAAAGGCTTCGCTTTTCTGTGGTACCTACAGAACGGTATAGTAACTAAATCCGCAGGGCGCTACTAGTCACTTTACAACAATCCTTATTATTAGATCATGATAGTTTTGTCTTCAAGATAAAGATATAATGGTGCGTCAATAAAACAGATAAAACTTTGTGGAGCAGTTCTAGGACACGTTTTTCCAGAACTGTTGCAGCTGAGACCCGCGTGATCTGATCATGCAGTCGTTATCTTTACTTTATAAGTAGGTAAGTACCTAATAAAATATATAAATAATGTGCAGTATCACCTGTTCTGCTAGATGCATACGTAATGACGTTGGTTGTACGCAAAACGTTTAAAGTGTAGGGATTACAAAACATGATAATAAACACTGAAAACGAAAAAACACTGTATTAAACTAAACTAAAAAAAAAAGTTTAGGCTCTAGGACTAGGACAAATAATATACTGAAAAAGTCAAAAAGCAACGTTGAACTTGATATGATGGCGTAATCTGCCGCTCTCCGGCGTCCGGCGTGTGTGACTTGACTATTGTTGTCCAGTCATACAGACGCGGGAGAGCGACGCAACGCGGCGCGGCACGGGACGGGATAGGCCATATAGAAAGTTGGGATCGCGCCCGCTTGGCTCCGTATCAGAAGGACTATCAGGGTAAATGACGATTTTATTATGAAAATTGACGTGGTTGGAGACCCTGTCTTCATAGGGCCCGCGAGAGTGGACGCGTATCTGAAGGCGACGCGGTGAGCTCCGCGTGCTGGAATATTCCCGACACCGCACGAGACGATTCCGGTGATGAAGAGCTCCAGAGACCGCTGGCGCAGCACTACACTCTACCCGCCCCCACCCCCGCGCCCGCAGAGCAACCGCTGTCATCACGCGCGTCGGGCTCTGTTTTCACTCTTTGAAAAAGGTCACCGGATGTGAAAAAACTATAGTCAGAGTATCCGATTTTATTAAACGTGAGTATTCCCGTATAAATAAAACATAAATGTAAATGACGAAGTTTGCAGAACGTCGGCATGTTAAAACATCTATCTTTCTGTATGTGTCATGTTGCATTATAAAATCTCTAACTTTACAAAAAAAACCGTCCCGCCACGCGTCTATGTGACTCCTAACACTGGACCTTAAAAGATAACACAAATCACTAAACAGTATACCGGGTGATAGTTTGGACACCGTTATCCTTCTAGGATATCATTGTACTCATCATTATGAAAAACTTTTATTATGGCGCCAACCCTGAAATCACGAAAAAAAAAACAGCTGTTCCATACATTTTGTCCAAGATCGGTGAACCTTTTTGTATGGAACAGATGTTTTATTTTCGTGATTTCAGGGTTGGCGCTATAGTAAAAGTTGTTCACAATGATGAGTACAATGATATCCTAGAAGGATAACGGTGTTCAAACTAACACCCTGTATAATGAAGTCGTATTTCGTCAGAGTATATTGTGCATTTAGTTCTAAATTACGCAACATATTTTGACGCGGTATTCACTATTTGTCACTATCATTTAGAAGGTTTTTAATTTTGTATAATACATATTTATACACAATATAGCTATGTATATAGGTATGTAAAAAACACCAAGATAATAGTTTTTTTTTTGCTTTTTCTTTTTCTTTCTGCGATCGGCTGTGCCATGAGCAGAAGTTACTGGGTGTGTTGGTCAGGTAAGGGTTATAAGGTCCAGTGACCTCATATCCCTGATAATCATCTTTGTACTACTGCAGGTCTGTTATTCTAAGCCTTTTTAATCTTTTAAACCATTTTTTTTTATCATTTTTTACATACCTATGTATATAGGTATGTAAAAAACACCAAGAGAATAGTGGCACCCGAAAATATCAAGGGCAATATCTTATCTTTAAGAATTATGAACCGACAAAATTACAATCACATTATTTTGTGGTGATACGGAGCCCTCTATGCGCTAATATCCAACTCGCGCCAGATCAGGTTTTTACACTGATTAGCACGTAGGTACATACCGACAATAACGAGAAATATATACACCTATCGATAAAACTAACCGTGAGCATATCGAAATCCTTCGATTGTTTACTTATCATTGTTATGCAATGAGATATCACAATAATGCAACGCAACGTAGCCGACGCGCCGCGGCCGTGATAAAAAATTCTCTCTAAAAGTCGTTACCTACGTCCTCGGGATATATCTGTTCAGCATCATGGAATTTTTGTAGCAATTAGCTACTAATATTAATGTGGATAGTATTGTGTTAACAAGAGCTGAATAGAATCAAACCCATAGATTTTGCCGAAAACACGACAGCGAACTTCTGTTTAGGCCATTTCTTGAACAATCTCTTTTTTATATTTTTTGCATTATTATAGCTAGATATGCATAGATTTACGAACACAATAAAGATGTTGGGTATAGTAGTGAACTAATTAGATACAATACAATAGTTTATTGATAACACCAAAGTTACACGTCAACTTTCATGTAAGTATGTCACTAAAAATAATCACTTACAATTTGGGTGTCTTTAAAGTCGCGAGGGGAATGTGTATTGTATAGGGAGGCGCGTGCTCTACTTGGAGGGATATACGATAGTAGCATGATCCAATAAAACAGTACATTATTATACCATGGATAGTAAGTAGTTAGTTTTAGTTGCTCTATCATAGAAACTGTATTTTCAAATACAAAATATCAGGAAAGAAACTAGGGAAGAGCTTACAAAAATAAACTAGTCCATGCATAATGAATTATAAACAAAGTCATTTGAATTCTTGTACAGTACAGTGAAGATAATTCAAATACCCAGTTCAAGTTTCGACTACAACTAAATTGTAAAGTACCAAGGTTTACCTGTGTCAGACATTGTTGGGCACTGAAGAGAGAAAGGAAAGTAGGGCTTTCACTTTTTTGTATTTTGAAGTGCTGATCCGAAATCTCTACTTATCTACTATATTTTTGAGTTTTAGTCCACCTTTGGTTCGAACTTTTAGAGCACTGATTCAAAATGTATAGTTACAAACATACGGCCTTACCTAAAATAATCTCGAACAAAACATCTTATTAGATACATTTTCTGTGATATCTTCGAAAACAGATCTAATGAGAAAATAAAATGTCATTAGATCCATCGTGGATCTGGCTCCTGTATCTACTGAGATTGATCCGATTCTCTTAGTCACTGCTTAAACTTCTCTGTCCTTTTCTAGCACGTGCAACTTCACGTCAGAGAGAAGATGGCAGAGCATCTTAAGCAGTGACTAACGGTTGAAAAGGTTTTTTAAGTAAGGCCGATAATGTTTACAGGTTAGGTTAACATATTTTTTGTTATTTATTGTAATTTCTGGTTGATGATGATGATAGTAATTGATATCTTGGAGTTTAAGTAGGGTATGGGTTTAGCTGGTTTTTTCCATAGTTCTAAAAAATCTTAGGGTCGTCTACCGTTGTTTCGGGAATTCTCACCTCGAGCGCTGATCCGAAGTCTACAGTGTAAGTAAGTAAGTATATTTGTATTCAGTAGGCAACGATTCACATCACATTACACAATTAGTTCGCGGTTATCACGGAAGCGCCGGCGGCGGTGGCGGCGGCGTGCGGCGCGGCGGCCGCGCACGCTCGCGGCTCGTGATCCTGAGAATTATCGTTCCAATTCCAATACCAACACCAAGCCAACTGTTCTTTGAATAAATTAAAACAGTTGAAAATATTCGAGTTTTTCTACTGCGTCTTTGTTAGATGTTTGACAATAAAACCGTTTAGTTGTTTATGATAACGCGCCGCGCCGTGACTCTGTTTACAGGCCAAGTTTTATAGGGAAGTAAGTGTTGAATACAGGACACTGTATACCGCGTAGTACATAGTTAGTTTATACATTTTATTAAAAACCGTTGTGAAGATGAAGTTTGACTACGACTTTAAAAAAGTACAAGAAAATCAAGTTTCCATACAATATGTTCTTTGACCTGAGACAAAATGTATCAAATACCTGCCTTTCTTTAAAGTAGTGATAAAGAACATTGCAAGCCTACTCTGTGACCTGAGAATGTCCTTAAACTGCTTACAGAATCACGGGAAAACGTGCAGCAGCATCCTCTCAGTTAGCGGTGGTAATACTACTCTGTGATCCCCAAGCCAAGTGTGGGGATTACGGCACCCCCCTCTCCCACAATAACAGTCAAAATTTGGCCACGGTCCCCGTAAGCTCTTCTATTCCTGGCCTAGGTAGCAGCTTTGGGAACGGAGGAGCACGGGGTGCGATGAATCACCGGCAGATCCCCAACTACCTACCATCCCCAACCAACATAAGACTTTGGCTCTGGCAACACATAACATTCGCACGCTGGTGACCGCCCAGAAGATTGTCGAGCATTTGTAAAAATTTAGCAAGATCATGGCATTATCTGAAATCCGAAGAGAGGGACAGGGTACGATAATCCTGGATTCCGGCAGCATGCTCTTCTTCCGGGAAGCAGATCGTTAACACCAGGGCCTTGGGTTTCTCGTCCGTAAGTCCCTCATCAACAATGTAGTTAAAGTCGCTAGTGTGTCGTGCGGGGAAGCGTAGCGTATACTGAGAATCACCGATCTATATACACTGAAGGTCATATCGGTATATTCGCCGACGACGGCACACCCTGACGATGAAGTAGAGGCATTGTACAAGGAGATATCCAAGGCCATACATGTCTCCGAAACTATCTTCACTGTTGCTATGGGGGATTTTAACGCGAAGGTGGTCTTACGCAATGTCGATGAGCTGAGAGTGGGGTGCATGGCATGGATATGGACAGCGGAACGGTCGACTTCATGGAGAAGGAAAATATGATGAACTTCTTCTTCGAGAAGTAACCTTCCAGAAATGAGATTGACTTTATCATGATGACCAAGAAGCGAATATTTAATTATGTCGCCGTGATCGGCATGGGAAAACCGGTAGCGATCACCGTATTGTAAGAGGCAAATTTAATATCAATTTCAAGCTTGAGAGGTCACGTCTTGTGAAGTCTACGCTCCGTCTTGGTGCAGGGTGTAGCGGTGGACCTTCCACATGTTCCGAAGAACGAATACCTTACCGCAGGTGTAGACGATATACAAGGTTTGGAGTGAAGATCACACCCTACCGCAGAAGCATCTTGCGCCATGGAGTCACGACCGAGATTATGTCTACGTTTGGTAGTGGAGAACAAAAAGCTGATGATGTGTAAACTCATATCATAACTATAAGTAGGTATAACAAATTATTCCCGGTGTGCAATTTTCAGTAGAACGCGGTCGAACTTGGACTGATGGTGAGAAAATTCTGTTTCATTGATTGATATACTCTGTAGTAAAAAATATGTCGGTAACGTTAACTCTATCAAACATAGCGATAATAAATTTTGGGACTGAGATATCTCAAAGCAAGTTGAGATCTAGCTGTCAAACCACTGCTATAACTAGTAATAACCTGTGATATCCTGTGATGAACAATTGAACATTCTCTAACTCTAACGAACATTCAAGGACTGGGTAGATGCGATCTAGACGTCTAGATATCTGTCCACACGAATGCTGAGTTCAGAACCGGAGCACGCTAGCCATGAACTGCCTGACGCGTAAACGTATGAGTCATCTAGTAACTTATGCAAATAAGTACATAATTACCTACTTTACACGAAGACCCATACACTAAGGTATGGTATGGGTGGCATTGAAGTTCTGCGCAATACAAAAATGAAATACCCATTACCTACACGCCCAATACTAACTAATGTACCTACAGGATTTACAAATAAGTAGGTTTGGTTGTTTTTGAAGTTATAGTGATGAAAATTGGTATTTGGATAGGCTTTTTGAAAACAAAATCAATAATATTTTTCGCCAGGGTCTATAGGTGAAAATGGGGAGGAAAAAATAAGGAATTAAATTTTCTTTGAAAAATTGTTAATAAAAGGTGTGAAACGAACATTGCATAAAAAAAACGATTTTTCTCTCCTCTTGCTCAAAAAGTCTGTCATTGTAGCGTACCAGAGCGGAATAGCATAAAATGATGATCTAGCTAGGGGATAAACTTTTTTGTCTATCTGCCAAAAAGAAAAAACTTTTTTCATATATACAATTATAATAAATAAAGACTCGACAAAATACTGTTTTATAAAAAAGAACTTTTTATATTTGAAAATGGAACTAAAAGCAGCGATCTCCTTGGTCCGATATCCGATATCCGACGTTGTGTCGCGTCGCGGCGTCGGGCGCGGATATGGCCCGGGCTTGCCATTCCATTTAAATTCATACTAAGTACTTGATAAGGCACACACCGAATGACGTTGATCGGGTCCGCGCCCGATCGACGTCGTTCGGTTTGTCCCAAATTGTACTTTATTTCAATGGTTTTTAGTATGACATTTGAATGGAGCCCATGCCATGTCCGCGCCCGACGCTATTTCTGTGTGGCCTGCGTCTTTGTTAGAATCATGCTTTGCGTTGCAGCTACAGAAAAAATAAAAAAGGCATTGGCGCCAAATCTGTAGGGCGATCGTAATTGACAGAGCGACGCGAAGGTCTCAGAGTCTACTGGGCAGATAGCCTGTTGTATGTGTTTGTATGTATATTTTGTATGGATAACTTGCGAACCGTTGATCCGCATCTATATGAAATTTTGTAAGCAAGTATAGTTCATGCAAATACAATTATTAATTTCGAATATGAGGTAAATTGGTCAAGGTGTTTGGAAGACGTAGGGGTACGTGGTCCAAGTTCATGCGAACTACTAGTTTATTTAAAAGAGTAGAAAGGTCATCATTAGTGAGAATGAAGAACCTAATTTGCAGATGGAAGAGAAAGGAAAATACATAATTTTCAATCTGTTGCCGTCAAAATCAAATTTATTTTGTATTGGATTATTTTATCTCTTGCAATCGTAGTGAAAAGTAGAGTGTAACACACGGCGCTAAATACCCATTATAATCAGATTATAACTCGGTTTCTTTTACTCCTTCGCTAAAGCTCGGGAGTAAAACTACCTCGTATATAATGGATTATTTTAGCCCCTCGTGTAACAATCTACTATTTGAAAAAAAAACTATATTGAAAGTGAATGTGGGAATCCTGATCGTGTGATGCTTGGTAATATGAATTTGTAGCGCAGTATATATGATTTACCTATCGTCTGGATATTGTTGACGTAGGCAAAACGTGAGCAACGCTACGTAATAAATCGTAAAGACCTGTGATTTTTCACACGTTAGAATGACGTTTTGTCACTGTTACGTTTATCCAGTCTCACAGCTCTAGCAGATTTGTTTAGGTTTTTTGTGCCAACAATTATTTGTATCCTAAAGTGAGCAGATTGAGTTTGAACCTTGAACATTTTTGATGATAATATTGTTAAGGTAAGTATCTAAATTGCAAATGATTGTTTTTACTGGAATTACTTGTGTATTTGATATTGTATAGCTACTTATATTCTTTCCCTAGTTGGTATTGACGAAATATTTTCTGGTTCATATTTTAGTTTCTGAAACAACATTCTACTTAATTGAATTTTCTCTCTCTGTTTTGTTTATGTTTACAAATATAACGTAGGGAGTACCACAAGGAGTCATTCTTGTTCCAACATTATATGTACGGGATATCAATATAAAAAAACTGCTAGCCGCGGCGTAAAGCTGTTTTGTGTTTTAATTTATACAATGATAAACTTATTTTTAGTAGTTCGATACCCGGGCATTAACTCCACGACCTACTCTGCGGATAATTTAGATTCAAAGAGTAAAATACGTATGCAATTAGCAAGTCTGATCAGAAAATTTAATCGATCAAAAGAATGAAGCTTAGGTATTTAGTAAAAAAATATATCGGCGTGACTAGCTACCAGATGTTGACTTCCGTGACAATGTATAGAATTAAATAATTCATCCTCACAGGGTATTTAACTCTACAGTTAACTTTCAAAACCTAAAAATAGTGTAGATAGGGTTGAATATGGAATTTCTACATAGCAACTGGATCGCAAATCACATGACTTTTTATCGATTATGTTGTAATATCTTGTTAGAAGCAAATTTATATCATGTATAAACATTGCTATCAAGATCAATAACATACTCGTAGAGATACTCGTTCGTACTTATTGTTCGTATCGTCACCAGAATGATTCGTAAATATTGAAACAGATAAAATATGGGTACAAGTTATTAATTATTCATTTGCACACTACCGACTTACAGACTGATAAAACAATTAATTTACAAACCAATAGGTAAACAATTTAAACAATGTGACGAGTGCAGATTTAGTTGGAAGTGATTTGTACAGTTTTATCATAGTAAAACAATATAACATGTTTTATCTAAAGAACAAATAAAGAACAGCTTACAGCCGTTAGCGGCGTAGATAAAGTGGGGGACTTAACCCCTGGGGATTATGATATAAATAGCCACAATAAAGTAGGTACCTACTAACAACAACAAAGAGAATTACGATATCTTATGAATAACCAAATCATAAATGAGTCATATGGCACGTGATAGCGTGCTAACCTAGTTGTGAGAATATCAAGATGTTTTTTTATTTAACTCAGTAAAGAGACGAGCAAGTCACTCGCCTGGTAGTGGGCGTTACCACAACAATTTAGCTAGCACTCGGAATTTTGAACTTCGAACGTTCAGAACATTTCCTAGCAATGCAATGACCTTATCCCCGACATAGGCCTCCCCCTTAAGCCCTTAATTTTTCCTTTTTAGTTAAATAAATTTATATGTAAGTATAAAAATCATATTATTAACAGAACAAATCTCAAAAAAGGAAGAATATTATAAATACTTCTTGTCTCTATAGAATTGATAGAATATTATAAATCAGTCTTGACTCAGAACCATTATGTGAGATACTATGCCCCTTGTGGACGATAACAACGCGTAATTCTCGTCAGAGTCATCTTTGAAGAATCGAATAAACATCATACCTATGTACAATTGTACATTTGAATGAACTCGATACGAAATAAGGCATATAAAGCTCAGTTAAAAACAGTAATAAACATCGCAAAGCAATCCGGTTTTGAAGAATGACCAAGGGTGTCCGCTACAAGTCCACGACAATCGCACACTTCAGAGCACCGTAATAGTTACAGTACATTAAGAACTGACGAACTCTATTAACATCGAAAGCTGCCAATGCCCGGATTTGATAAACTCTCGACATAACATTTTTGGCAATGGAATGCGAATGCATTACATAGAGGCAGCTTGTCTGCTTTAAAGTGGAACACAGCAATGCGTCAATGATAACTGGATTCGGTAACAGGTATTTAGCTACAGCTTGATAAACCATAGACTCCAAACATGTGAATGGATGAATCAAATCAATGTAATCCACGAGTGATTTTATAAATGTAGAGATAGACGCGGGAGCGACGGCACAACGGGCAGCTGTCTCAGTCGCGTTTGTATTTTTAGTACTATTCTTCGTAGAACTATTCAAACGATAAAAAATATTCACCTCGTATAGGGAATGGCTTCGTCATAATCGTCTCCGATGTGGGCGGCAGGAGCCGCTGTGTCTCTGGGGACATGTCACTGGTGCACTGATTCAACTCATGCTTCTTATCACTGGCGCTATTCCCGCCGCTGCGCAGTCGCAGCGACGGTGAACCGTTTGCCGGCACGTCCATTTGCGCGCGCTGTCACCGCATGACTGAGGCACGGAGTGCAAGAAGGTACGAACGAAGACTCCGCCAGTCCCTGCAAGTGGCGTGACTTGTCTGCACCGAGCGCACCCTATCACAGCTGATGTAGAGGAAACTTGTACGCGATCGGTGGCATTTGTCTGCGCAGTTTCAAGTGCAAGGGCAGCTGAGAGCACCAGGCACGTTTGCAGACGACGGCGTCACGTAGCGACTGGCGGAGATTTCGTCTAGTTGGGCAATCTGCCACAATACAGTAAACACTTCCGATGTCATTGTGGTGCGAATAGATTATAATACCTATGAACCCGATGCGGCTGAGGTATCGGGTAGATACCGGTTCATTCAGAGCGCAAAGAATGCCCTACTCTTGCCAAAAAGGTGTGTGCACGATATTGGTTTTTAATGTGATCAGAAACGGTTATTGACACAATAATGTTTTTTTAAATTTTGACTGTGTGTTTGAACCCTCAGTAACTGATTTTGAGTCTTCATAATCGTGGCAAACTTCGTAGAGTGCATGTGCTTTAGTTTGTAATCTTTTGATTTCTGCAGAGGAAAAATCTTGGCTCACATTGTGTTAAAAGCTTAATAATTATTCGCTGCAAAAATGTTTGGCATCCTCTCTAAAGTGAAATAGTTTTGCGCATTAGAAATTTTAATCTTTTAAGTAACGTAAACTAAGCGTAGGACACCCTAGGAACAGATGGAGTAACGACGTACATGTACGTATAGCAGTGGGCGCAGTCACTGGAAGCGAGTAACAGACCTATTGAGTTCACGTAAAATATATAGTCGTGTTAAGATACCTAAGAAACTCGAAGGGGTTGAAAGGCGATAATTTTGGTAGAGTCTTGATCGGCTGCAAGCAATGCTCTGAACATTTACTTGGGCACAGACATGTATAAGGTTAAAAGATTATCGACTTCGATTTTGGACTAGGTTTAGGATCTATTTCGCAAAGTTTGTACTGGAATTCAATAACTTGATATCGCTATAGTCTCTTTCTTTTATACGACGACGTCCAGTATGGACATCGTCGTATAAAAGTCTAAACGGACCAGACGATAGACGCATGTACATTCCCCACCTACGCACAAATGGCTTTGATTCTAGATTCGGATTCAATATGCGTAAACATAAAATAAATAATAAATTCGTGACTGCCCTGCCAAAAAAATCTATTGCCCAGTGTTACTCGGGATATTTTCTGCCGTATAGCTATTCAGACAAATTCAAAAATCTGGCCAGTCCACGAATCTGTCGATCAGCGAATCTGCCGTATTACGAATCTGTCCTACACCGAACAATTCGATGTAAGGATTCTAACGATACCCCAAACACACACACATACAAATGTGGTAATGGTGGAAAGGTGGATATGAAACTCACATACACTCCTTTTTACACAACTACCCAAAAATAGGAATGTACTATTTTCAGGGTTCATGTACTGCCCGAGTGAGACAAATGGAATAGCCGATTTCACTTATTTTCTCTGAGAGTCAATAATGGAAAACCCTACTTTACCCTCTAAATGGGCTGGTTTGCTAAGATAATAAGTGTAAGTAGCAAATTAGCCGATAGATTTTGTTTTTTTCCACTGTTGCTATTTAGGTAGGTATCTACCTATATAATATACCTAGTATTGCATATTAGGCAGTAAGTATAAACGAGTAAGGCCGTATCTCTTTGGATTAAAACAATGCCCGTGGTAGAGTAACGTGATGGGAGGATGTTTCTCGCAAATTGGCTATTTCTAACTAATGAGCTATTACATCGTAGGTACCTACTTCAAATAATCTGCTGCAAAATTATATTTTCTAATCTCTGTAACCGAGAGAGAATAATCAGGGCCTTAAACCATATGTGGGATCGGACCGGAATCGTCAATTAGGTAGGGATCAGACCGGAAATGTACATAAAAATAAATAGTGTGGGATCTTGGTATATGACTTGGGTATGTCCTAAAACTGCATCCAGGACCACCGGAGGACGGACAGCAGCGTCCTCTCGGTTAACGCTGCTGAGCATTCTGCGATCACCAAATCGCCTGCCAAGCGTGGGAATTATGTCAACCCCTCCCTAAAGGGGGAGGCCTTCGCCCAGCAGTGGGCGTCCTCTAGCTGATGATGAGTGTGGGATCAGAACGAAATACTCCGATTTATCTATAAAAGATTAAACACTAGTAAGTATAACAAATAGATAAAGATATTTTTGGAACCTTGCTTTAGAGCAATAGTAGAGTATGCACTAAGGGAATAAAGCAGTGTCTTACGTCGCGGGCGGCATCTGAACCCTGAGCGTAACGAGGGAGTTATACATATATTCCTGAGTGAAGCGAGGAGTTCAAGCTGCCCAAGACGAAGACAGGCTTTATTCCAGAGGAGCATACTCTACTTTTCACACCTTCTGCGAGACAATAAAAAGCCAGGGCTCCATAAATTAAAATTCAATCATAGGACCAAACACCGTCTTTTGATTCACATTCTTTGTAAATTGTAAACACACCTTTTTTTTTGAGTTCGGCTTATGGTGGCCCGTTCGATTTTCGAAAAAAACCTCCTTACAATGCCATCGACTGCGGTTTTTTTTTTAATTCTATGTTTGTTACACTATTACTCCATAGAGTAAGTAAATACTATGTATTACTCCGCCAATTATGAACTGATTGTGATATTTTTTTTGTTTGGTAGGTAATACTTCAGAGGTGGTCCCTTATAAATTTTATCGAAATCGGTTCAGTAGTTTAGTTTTTAAATCAAAATTATTAGAAAATATGAAAATGTCATCCAGGTATTCGAAGTTGAATTCGGTGGTTTTTTTTTAAAGCGTATTATTTACTTTATTAAGAGTGCTTCGTATACATAACGTCTAATTGCAGTCACGTACAAACTTGACTTTACCGGGTTATACCTATTATAGCACTAGTGCCGTAATGTAAAGTTAAAAGCACGCGTGCGGAGAGTTTTCCACGAGTTTCCTCACGAATTTGACGTTCCAAATTCAAATTACTTTATTCCTTAGGGAGTTTCATACAACTTTATATCCCTTATGAGATAATGCTTTACTTTACGTTGAGGTTGCATGATATGTATTTTGGACATTGTCGAGCAGGATTATAATACTATACTAGCTTTAGAGCTAACATTTATATGTCTACATATATACCTACCTTACCTATGTTATTTTTGTCCAAAGCCTAATGCCTCCGTCGCGTGGTTATCATCACGTTTCTATCGACCAAACTTCACGGAATCAAGTTTTCTCACCGTTTTCGGTCTTTACTAGAACAGAATGTTGTGTTGTGACACAGTTTATCCTCCGCTACGTGAGCTACGCCGCGTACCTATCGAGGTACCTACCTACCTTTTTGACGGTTGCGTAATGTTGTTATAGCAATTTGGTGATTCAGTAGTAAAGTAAGAAAAATTTAGATCCAAGTGCAAATTTAGAATTATATAACTTCACCGATTTATCGCAACTTCATCCGCGTACGGAAGAAATTCGGCCCACTCCCAAAATTCTCCACTTTAAATCATTCCGAGCAAACTCTACCAACTCTACTCTACTACCTAAGCATGCAAATGTTCCAAACCTTTTTAAACTCCATACCAAAAAACCGGTCGGAGATGGTGGAGGACCTGGAGATCCCGGACGTGACCGTGTCCCCCTACATCTGGGAGCCGGAGGAGTCGCCGGCGAGCCGGAGCGACAGTCTGGCCACCACCAGCACCGACGAGTGTGACGTCGGCACCTACAGCACGGACTCTAGTATGCCCCTGTCCAGAGCAATGACTGACTCCGACATCGATTATGAAAGATTCAGGCGGGTAAGCAACTAAACGACCTGGGTATGTCCTAAAACTGCATCCAGAACCACCGGAGGACGGTCAGCAGCGTCCTCTCGGTAAGCGGTTATTTGAGCTAAGGTAGGTTACTGTTTAATTTCTACTTACACTTCATTACCTTTAATAGTAGATTACGCACTAAGGGAATAAAGCAGTGTCTTACGTCGCGGGCGGCATACTGAACCCTGAGCGTAGGGGAGGGACGAACGAGGGAACGAGGGAGTCTAGAGTTATATAGAGTCCTGAGTGAAGCGAGGGCTTCAAGCTGCCCAAGACGAAGACAGGCTTTATTCCAGAGGAGCATACTCTACTTTCACACCTTCTGCGACACAATAAAAAGCCAGGGCTCCATAAATTAAAATACACTGACAATCACAGGACCAAACACCGTCTTTTGTTTCACATTCTTTGTAAACGCACCTTTTTTTTTAATTCTGCTTATAGTGGTTTGATTTTCGAACAAAAATCTCTTTACAATGCCATATGGGCATTTTTTTACTTAGAGTTTTCCACGAGTTTCCACACGAATTTGACGTTCTAAATTCCAATCACTTTATTCCTTAGGCAGTTTCATATAACTTTATATCCCTTAAGAGATAATGCTTTACTTTACGTTGAGGTTGCATGATATGTAATTGGACATTGTCGAGCAGGTGGTGTGAAAAATCAGATAACGGTATTCCTATACCTAACCGTTGATCTGATCTGATTTCTCATTATTCCAGTACAAGAGCAGACGCTTCAGCGACCCTTGGGATCAGATGAGGGTTGCTCTTGACGCCTTCCCGCCGGGACATCTCGAAGCTTTGAAAAGGTACAACAACTACCTACAGCCAGTGTCGTAATCGTATAGCCATTCATGCACCCAGTGCGAGCTTTTATAGCTGCGCCCACGCATGACCCAAAACTTGGTCACAACTTGGTCCATAGATCGCGGGCCCTAAAACATACACTGACCTCTCAGACTTGACGAGTCGGTGTGACGGGGTTATCAGTTGGACATTCTTTTTATTGCTTCGTAAATTTAACTTACTGTGGACGCATTACGTTGAATTGATATTCGCTGATAGGTATGTCACTTTAGACTTTAGTTACCAACAATTCCTTTTACCGGAATACATCGCAGTAGGGCAGTAGGTAGGTAATGTTTGCAGTAGTCATGCAGCGGCAGAATACCCGCTTTTTTTATTGGAACAAGTAGGTAAACAGACGACCATCTCTCCTGGTGGCAAGAGAACGTCTACCCAAGACTACGATCATGGTGGTTCATACCTGGACGACGTCCTGCAAAAGAGATCTACCACCCGGTATTCTAATGATGTCCAGATTCCAGAACTCCGAGGACACAGAGCCGCTCCCCACCAAGCAGCAGACCAGCTACAAGCGGCGGCGGTACGACGAGGAGCTCGTGCAGAAGATGCGGAGCTTCTTCGAGGAGTTGCAGGTGTTCGGGCCTGACGACCCGGCACTCGAGGTGCTGGAAGACGCGTTAGCAGCCCTCGACATGCAGGTGCGATGTGAACTATCGACTTGGGATATTGCATAAACATAATCAGATTAATCAGCCTGTTAATAGTCTCTGCTGAGCATGACGCCTACACTACGCGGGCCCAGTTGCGGGTTGGTGGATTCACATACGGCATTGAATTCCTCCTCCAAGCGTATACCGATTTCTTCAAGTTTTACTTTAACGTAAAGCCAGTGGTATGTAAATCCGTACATAAGCTACAAAGTGTCCGCCCAGGGGGTCTAGACAAGAACCACTTTCTATAGCGTTAACGCCTATAAATTTCTTTGGTTAACGCCTGCGGAAAGATAAAATTGTATGAAAATGAAATTAGCTTGAGAAATGTCACGTGACTGCTAATGTCATTTTCATACAGTTTTATCTTTCCGCAGGCGTTAACCAAAGAAATTTATAGGCGTTAACGCTAACAGAAAGTGGTTCTTGTCTAGACCCCCTGGCCCGTAGGCTTAAATCCACGACCACGCGATTTCAAATAGGTGCGGACCTACAGAGCGGTTTCCCGATTAGGCTACCATGACTTCCCTTTATTGCCACGGCATTTATCTGAGATATTGCGGAGAAGGTAAATAACACAATTTCGATTACTGGCATCCTAAGACATGTGTTTCCTATTTTCAGAAAATAGACTCCGTGCTGGATTCCCAGAAATTGTAACAACTGCAACCCAAACCTACAATTGGATAAAGGTACAAGTACCCGAATATTAGGTACAGTAGGTACTAGTACTTACTAGTAGTAACCTAATACCAAAGATAATATAATACATAATTATCTTTGCTACTAGGTACGATTAAAATTACGTGCTTAGGCAATTTTCGTGTTTCGCGAATTTCGCGATAGAAAACGAGATATACAATGCTAAATATAAAATTATACTTAGTACATATCTATCTACACATACAATAAATTAAGGTAATAATCTAATAATTAGTAAAGTATACTACACTACTTAGTGCGGTACAACTCGTCACTCGTAGGGCGACATGCCGCATCTTGTTTGTATTTTATATCTCACTGTTTACCAATTGTTACTCGCCATAGATTTACAAACACCTGGATTTTAGATCTAGTACCCAATTTACGAAGTGTCCTGAGTTTTTAATTTATCTAATACTAAATGTAGATAACAGCGATGAACTGGAATCCATACGTTCGTAGACCTATATGATTGTGGTAATCTTTTATTTCGTACAAGGATAGAGAACGAAGAAATCCTATTTCCACTTATAAAAACATGTGTTTTTGTGGAACTGTATTAAAATAAATGACATAAAATGCCTTATTGCTGATTTTATTTTAACATTTCTCTATTGAAAGTACCTATTCATAATTATTGTGTTAGGTACCTATAATAATATTTTAATGACTGAATTATGTAAGTTTGTATGTTTGTTCTTTGTAAGTGATTTTCGTAACTGCTGATTATTTACATAAAGTAACAGAATGTTACACAATTCTTGAGCTGTAGGCATTGAGCTAATATCTAAAGAGTCACAATCTCCAAGTGAAAACAGTAAAAAAACGTCCGAGTGCCGTTGTACATACCTATATGTGCATGATGTAGTTCACAATTGTTCGATTTAGACGTTAAGTCGCTTGCATACATTGAACACTATATGTTCAATGTATGCTTGACCGCTTGTGTCTTATCGTAGTTCAAGTCGTTCAAAAAGTTGGCGCACTGCAAAGCTTGTGCCGAGTTTTGACGCAGTAATTATTTTGCACGTTTGTGTCTCTATTGTTATTAGCTCAATGCCTGTAGGATATATTTTACTGTAATTAGAGCTGGATATAAATAAAACAGTGGTTTGTAAAAAAATTACCTTTAATGAATATGATTACCAAAATCAAACCGATTCCTTACCGTCACCATGATATTTAAAATGGCACCACATTATTTTCAAGTATTTTAATGCTCATCGAAAATCGAGGAAAAGTAGAGTCAGCAGGCAAACGAACAACGTGATGCCGTTTAGGCGCAGAATATTATATTCTCTACAATTATGATGGGATTCTAGATGTATACAGGCAGCAATTAGAAGGTAGACTTATTAAGCAGTTGACTAATAATGGCTGATCATATGCTATGTATGGTAGAATATTACTTAGTAAGTACCTAATGCGATTTTGTGTCAAGTATAAGCAAGTGGTATTATTTATAGTTTAGCAAAAAATAAATTAATAAAAAAGTAAGTTCGTATAGGCTGAGTGGCCAGCCCCAGTGTCAGAGTTAATGTGCCGCTCGAAGGCCTCTGACATGGCTGACGGTTGTTGTTATAGAAACTAGAACAAAAACCGGGACCAACAATTTAACGTGTCATCCGAACCACGGTAGCGCTCAAAAATAAATGCCACTCACGGTCACCCATCCGAATACTGACCGGACCGTCCGTTGCTAACATCGGTGATCGTTTAGAATCACCTAGACAAGCTACGCCACGAGCGCTACTAGAAATTAATAGAGGCACCACTATCGCAAATACTTCAAAAAACTAGCAACCCATAAACCCAGTAGGTACCTACGACAGGTAGTGTTTTCTTTTTGTTATATTATAATCCTTTGTGTGGTGTCAATAAATGAAGTTGGTGTTTTGTTTGTCAGAAGATGATTGGATGATTTCACTCACTGACGGAATGAACACAGTATTACCAGGAGAGAATCCAATAAAAATACACCCCACTTGAAATCCAATACGCCGCCCTTTTTGTTTCGTACTGGCATAATGTGCGATGCCATAATGTTCACAGGAAGAAGAAATAACATAACGAGTACCTATCACTTGTTTTATATTTTTCATCACACTTGCTCGTAAAGTGGATCTTATTGCATCGGTTTTAGGCTCATAATCCAAGCTATTACGCACGCGTGCTTTTTACTTTACATTACGGCACTTGTGCTATAATAGGTATAACCCGGTAAAGTTTGTACGTGACTGCAATTAGACGTATGTATACGAAGCACTCTTAATATAGCCGGGTAATACTTACAGTTTTTTTGTAATACCAACAAAGAGTTCTTATGCCGCTGAAGTAAATGTCAACCTGCGCGCGCATTGCTGGTTTGGGCGCTATTTTCCGCAAATGTTTGTTGACGTTTTCTCTGTGTGGTTGATTATTATCAAAAAAAGTTTGTTTTTTCCTCGCAAGTGTGATGAAAACAGTCGTATGAAACTCTTGTGCTATGTTTCAATACACTCACGGCTTCCTTATAGTTCCTTATGACCAACATAGCACACTTGTATCATAATGTACTATTTGATGTTACCTAAATCCACAACTGTGCTAATATCTTTATTATTTTTATGGTAAGAACGTAGTCAGGTACGTTTTTTGCTGACATTACAAAACCCGATTTTCAATGAACATCTTGCTATATAGTATTATTGCATATACTATTTGGAAACATATCACAATTATTAATTATCATGGCAAAAAGTTTGAATATGAACATTAAATTGATACCGATTCTGACAGTCACAACAAAAAATAGTTAAAAAAATCTGACATACCATAAAAAAACCTTTAGGCATACATACTTAAATCAAAATATAACTTTTATTGTATGTTTAGCAGAACAATGTGGTCAATTTTGAAGTTTTAATTTGACAGATCTAAACTAACTAAAAATCTTGTTTTGCTGTCCTTAGCTAATAAATATATTTTTTTTTTTAAATTATTTATTAGCTCCATGGACTGTGAGTCCGCTCCTTTTGTCAACTTTTACATTTTTTTATAAACTAAATTTTACACTTAATAACTTAAAAGCTGAAGGCTTTACAAAAAGAATATACCAACGGAACCTAACTAAGTATTACTAATTATTGCTAGAATTGCGTGTATACTCCGAGCAGTCCAGCTCCCGCAAGCAGCACCCGTTCACGAGTTGACGCATGAGCCAGCCATCGCTCTCCTCAACCATATTGGAGGGAAGAGGGCGACCCGACACACGACGCCGCCGCAAGAAGAAGCTTTTTAGTGAGCGTGAGTGCTCCGAGTATACACGCAATGCCTACAACAGTACGATTACTTATATCGATAATAAAATTAGTTTAGAACTGTCAACTAAAGCCTTCAAAATTGACCACATTATTAAATCATTTTGAACTAAAAATATATAATACATTGGTAGCTAAGCCCTCTATTATTTTTCCATTATTGCTTCTATTCTGATATGTATGTGGTACTGTCATACTGATTTAATAAAAACTTAAAATAACAATACTTACTTTGAAGTTTTTATATATCATCATAAATGGTCTCAGATTCCTTATAAATGAAGAGGAATACATCAATTGCATTTGAACATTCGTGATTGTACAAGAGTTGTTCAGTTATGTACGGCCAAAGATATTTAAAACTATAGATTCGACCTCGACGTTTGGAAAATATAATCGGGAAGCAAGCGGTAGTGAGCGGTTCTTTATAATAATATGAAATTAGTTACCACTGGTGCTGAATCTGTAGTTTCATACATCTTTTTAGCATAACACTCGACTACATTGAGATTATTTATCCTCCTACTAGAATGACAGTGCGTGGTGATGTACAATGAAATAGGTTTTGTTGTAAGTCTAAAATTTTATCAATTTATTTCATGAAAAATAGACTATTGTTACTGGTTAAAAATTAAAAATAGAGAGACACGGAATTACCACTTAAGCAATCGACAAAAGTTCTCAAACATACTACGTGTTTAAAGTGTCAAATTAGAACGTATTATGTGCATTGCACATAATACTTTAAGATAGAAACGCAGCCCCTGATTTCACACAATAGACAGGCATAACTTAGTAATAATCTTTTTTTTACCAAGAATATTCAAGGAACAAAAGTTTTGATGCAATAAATTAATCTTTTTGTTAAAACATTTTATTGGTTTTATGGAATTATTCTTGAAGATTCCAATAAGATTACAAATAAAACGATAAAGTACATTATGCAAGCCCCAGTAGGTTGGATAATGGATAGTTGCATCAGGCACTGCGTTACCAACTGACATAGTAATGGAAAAATAAATCGATGCAGTGCACTATGACGGACGCGCTGTATTGTAAGGCGATACTTAATACTAAATTATATTATAGTAAATATGTATACTTTAATATAAAGTAAAAACAAAATAATATTCTAGATGTATAATTTGTGATTGTTAAAATAAATAATAATGATCATTGTTATTGAATAAATTATTATACAAAAATTATGTTTTTGTTAATTAGATTTTTTAAAACAGTTTCAGCGATATAAGTATGCCATTTAAGTGCTTTATAGTTATGATCATTTTCATCACATGTTATTCTGAAGTACTTAACACTAATAGAAATTGACGTATTGCATCCTGGTTTTTTTCATAGTCGTGTCATACGCTACGCTATAAAACAGCTGAGTGCTTGAACCTTCTAGCACTAGTGCTTTCAGACGCCGATGCTGAGTGGCACGAATATGCGAATAAAGCGAATGGGACGATTATTTTGTCGTTATTATCATATATTTAATTCATTAACAGCGCTGTCAACGCATCCACATACAAAAACACACAGTTGCAATCCTGTATAGATAATGTTTTATGTTATTAGCTTAGCGTTAGGACAGAGATATTTCTATAATATTAGTATTGTATTTAGTTTGAGACAGAATAACATGAATTTCTCTCGCTTACTTTTTATATTGTGAGATGCATAATCCTTAGCGTACGATTTTCATGGGATGAAGTTGCTATTTTCGTACCTACTTCGTTTTTTTATTCATTCGTAGCTACGTTTTTTTGGAATCTTTTAATCTAACTCTAATATCTATTACATTGCACATTATTTTGTAGCGTTCCATACCAGAAAAAATTAGAGCAATCGATATAGATCATTCATACTAAAAATCAAACAGTGCTAGGTTAATGTGTACCATGCAGTGTTAAAATATCAGAACTTCTTAGGTTTTCCTTTAGAAAAAGAAAATAAGTAATTAATTGAATGGAAAAGTGAGAAAGCAAAAGTTACGTCAGTTAAGTTCGTAATCATTCGTTTGATAAATCTAAAAGACGCAGGTGTAGCGGTAGAAACGAAATGTCGTGTGATGCACTTACGAGAAGCATCAGAATAGCGATCAATATCTAGATGGATCAATCACTATGTGAGTATTTAAATTTGAAGACTCGATTGATCACAGACTCAATAATTGGACCTGGGTATGTCCTAAAACAGCAACCAGAACCACCGGGGGACGCGCAGCAGCGTCCTCTCTTTTAACGGTGGCGAGCATTTTGCGATCCCCAAGCCGCGTGCGAAGCGTGGGGATTGTGGCAACACCTACCTATCACGGGGGAGGCCTTCGTCCAGCAGTGGACGTTTTCTGGCTCATGTGTCAATAACATTGACGGTGTAGCAATGAAAAATAGAGCCGCTGTCAATATCATCCCAACGTAATCTTACTGACTGTTCCGACTGTTCAATCAATCAATTTTACTGACACTAAGTACTTTAGTAATACAACTTATGAAGGCATAGGTTACCGAACTAGTGGTACACTGTATTTTGGAGACCAATATCTTCTCCCGTTTTAGTATAAATTACATTACGTCAGCAGGAATTAAAAATCGTAAATGAATCTTACTAACGCAATTGATCGTCTTGCGGAAGCCTTAAGTTACACCCAATAATGCTAAACGTGTCGGTAAGGCGGGCGACGTTGTCATTACAAGTTCTGTCGTACATGCCCGACTCCGGGTTCAGTGCTATTTATTCGTCTCGCTACTCCCAGTCCATCAGTGTTGAATCTACAGCATAATCCTAATCAACTATGTTGAAATGCGTGCAGTTATATATGTGTCCGTATAAAAACCATGACGCTTTTTCATGCCTTCCCGTAGTCAACTCTAGCGGCTGCATATTTTCCTCTCTACGCTAGCGTTTGAAACTAAGCTAATAATACAACCATTTGCTACAAGCTACCTACCAATTTTATATTCTAACTATTCTTCCGTATTCATACAGGACTGACATTTTTTAAATTTAACAGAGGTGTGATATAATTATAACATAACGTAAATTAATAAAGCAAGATATTACAAACAATGAAATTTGCACCAGTTAACATTTACGATCAAATAAATATTAATATCGACAAACCAATTTCAACTCCCTTGTCAATGCGAAATGGTTTTAGTTTCTTTTTGGTTTGGACGTTAAGTGCTGAACCGGAATCCATTGTTTTGTAAATCTTTGAAATAAAGCGATAGGTTTCATAAGCTAAGTTTAGACTTAGCTCATACGTTTAAACTTGAATACTTTGGTTGGCTTAGAATATGAGAGAAATGTATACAATACAATTACTTAATACAATACAAAAGTTCATGAACACGGCATTTTCATTTCGATGCATTCTCGTCCTAATACCTGGAGATAATACTAAAACACAGCCCGATTCCCTTACTTATCTAATGGGAAAGCTAAGTAGGAGACCGAGGTTCTATTTGGGCGTTTTCATTTACTTTAAATTCTATCTTATTCTGTATAATTTTCATGTGTGCATTATGTAATAAGTAGAGTTTTTGGAAAAAGAGAATTGTCATAATCAAATAGTAAACTATAATAATAATATTTTTATGGCAATAAAGTTATTTTTCATCACACTTGCTCGTAAAGTAGATCTTATTACATCGCTTTTAGGCTCATAATCCAAGCTATTACACACGCGTGCTTTTTACTTTACATTACGGCACTTGTACTATAATAGGTATAACCCGGAAAAGTCAAGTTTCTACGTGACTGCAATTAGACGTACGTATACGAAGCACTCTTAATATAGCCGGGTAATACTTACAGTTTTTTTGTAATACCAACAAAGAGTTCTTATGCCGCTGAAGTACATGTCAACCTGCGCGCGCATTACTGATTTGGGCGCCATTTTCCGCAAATGTTTGTTGACGTTTTCGCTGTGTGATTGATTATTATCACAAAAAGATGTTTTTTCCTCGCAAGTGTGACGAAAACAGTCGTATGGAACTCTTGTGCTATTAGTCTTTACGCTCTCGGCTTCCTTATCGCGCTCGCCTGCGGCTCGCGCGCATAATACCGCCTCTAGTGTAATGACCAACATAGCACACTCGTATCATAATGTACTATTACAACACATTTGCTCAAAAAGCGTATTTACGAAGCCTGTATACATCGTTCGAAAGTTACGCACGCCGTACGCTCAGTTGTATAGCGCCGTGCGTAAACTTTACGGTATTTTTTTAATTTCCATAAAAAATCCACTAATGTGTTTCACATTACGAGAATAAATAAGGTAAATGATCGAACCTCCTTGGAAGCGCTTTTGCTCAATACGTTTGTCTCACTTTAATACTAAATAGAAAATAAATATTATAAATAGAAAATGAGACGAAATATGTAGTTCTAATTTTCACCACGCGCACGTAGCGCCATTTGTTAATTCGCGCCATTTCATCTTTCCTCCTAGGAGGATTATGGCGTCGCACTTTGTGCATTGGCCAGTGTCAATTATCTGTTGTACTTCTGTTATAGGTTTTCTCGCAAATGTGTTGTAAAACGTTGTATGGCACACGCGCGGAATTGGTTTTTACAAACTCGTGGCTGTGGTAATTCGTCTACTCGTTTGTAAAAACCAACTTACCTCACTAGTATCATAAATAACTATTTTATCTTATCTTTATTAACATGAACATTTTGAAGTAACCGGGTCCTTGGCAAATGTCAAACTCAAATGTTATGTCAAAATTGCTCAGCTTGGCGTCGTTATCCAAACAAAAAAAAAACAATTTAGCAAAGCAGCAGCGTGAGTACCGTTCTATGTCGCTAAATTTTACGTGTCAGTATTGCAGATTTATTTAGACGAATTTGAGAATAAATATCGATATTAATCGAATTTTACCGATTTAAATGTCAAATATAACGATCTTCAAGAACGGTACTCGCGCTGCTGTGCCCTCAAATCTCACGACAGATCCCTTTCTGCACAAACTTATTACTTAATTTGCAACAGTTGAGTGATCGCAGTAAATTTTACTAGTCTCTAAAACAAGCTTTTACATTATTTATGAAAGCGTATTTATTGATTCATGGACTGCCACTAATCCAATCGAGCACAGAATTAACACAAGACAGATTACAGTTCCGATAATCGATGGTTATGGTACCATTGAGCTGGTCTGACGATGGACCCGTAGGATGGACGTTGGAACCAGGCGTCGATACATGAGCCCGACTAAAGAAGGTTAAGGTTAAATCATTTTCTTCATTTAGTAAGTTAATAGCGAAATTTCTGCATTATTTTTAAGGTGCCCGTCGATAAATCTTCGTTCGTGTGTTATGGAAGCTTCACTCCAGTGAGTGGAGCTTCCATAACACAAGCCAAGGCTAAAGTGGAATATCGACACACTATACAAATGAATATGACATTGGTGTATCTACACCAATATCTATATCTACCTTTAGTCGCGTTTTCTATGGGATTGAATCTGCCTTGCCTAAATCCACACCTGATTGGAACTATGTAATAATAATAAAAAAACGTAATTACAATCGGTTGAGTTTGTGCTCATCAGTAACTTATACACTTTAAATGTAATTGTAATTGTAATTGTATGTAATTTTTACACACACATGATAAAGCTTGTTTATAAAAGATGTAACGGGTTAACACGATCACTATTCAATTTTGAGGTTAAAAATATATTCATATTTCGCAGCTGAATAGCCCAGTTTGGCATTGACAATATGCTTTTTTTTTGTTCTGATTATGTCATTTCTATATAGTTATCAATATAATATACATTTAGCGTTTTTTATACAAAAATAATGTTCATTTGCAAGGAAGAACTTTTGAAGACAAGACAGGTGCAGACACACTTAATTATGACCGTTTGTGTTCAAAATTAAGAATAAAAAACCCCTAACAGGACATTATAGGGTAGATACATACTGTTCTACAGAATTACGTTCATTATGTAGGCTTTATTTTAAATTAATGCTTTTTTCAATATTTCAATTTAAGAATAAGAAATTAGTCCCTTAAAAAAATTTGTAATTTAAAGAACGGTCATAATCTTACAATAATTAGTATAGTAAGTAAAATAGTGCGGACACGATACACCGACAAGAAGAAATATAAAGTTACATTCTTAGAGTATACATACCACAAGGTAACGTAAACTCTAAGGTTAAAATACATAATTGACATATTAGCACGTACACAATATATGACGGATAGTTTACATGCATATACACGAATGTAGAATATACTTATAAGTCTAGAATATTCGTTACTTTGGAAGCAAGCACGACGCCGAATAGGAATATAGAGTCACGTAGATACATAGATTGTGGCTAAGGTATATTTTAAAATGAGCTAAGATAACGTCGTATTTATTTGTATTTTGTAAGTGTGTGATGTATATTTATTTATTTACACCTTTTGGGCCAACCTAAAAAATGCGGATGTGCTACTTACAGATAAACTTTAAAAAAAATCAATTTATAGCGGCGTATTTAAGTATTATCATGTATTTTTATTTCGTTTTACATTTAACCTAATGAAATATGATTGAAAAAAAAAATTGTTACATTATTACACTACGAGCCACAATACGTGTATCCAAGATTTTGTGATAGAAACACTGTTTTCAAGTAAGGTAGTGAAACACAGAGAGGCAATGAGAACAGGAATAAATACTATATTAATTTACAGCAAGAATTAAAGAACATTTCGACATTAATATCACCAATAATTAAATTTGAGAATATCAATTTGTACGAAATAAATCTTGTTGATAACATTCTTTAAATTCATGCCATAATAAGGAAGATTGGAAAGAAGTTGAAGGGAAGGTATATATTCTTACATAATCAATATTCTTTTATATTCTTGTATTATTATAACTCCTAAGGCGCCCCCTGATATGCATACACTTCGTTTATAAAAAATAAACCACTCTGTACATCATTAACAGTATTCTTATTTTCACATTTGCCGTGTCGCGTTCGAAAAATATATATTTTGGTTAGAATCACGACAAATAATTTGCCTCATTGCCTTCTAGTGTTCGGGGACATATTGCAGGATTTAATATTAGTTAACAACTCGTTTCACTCCCATATTGTCATTTAAACATTTATGAACATTTCAAAGCAGTGTTTTCTTAAGCTATATTGAACGAATATTTATGTACTATCATGAAAAACTTCATTTTAAAGCTTACTATCTAAAATACCATATTGCTACGTATAATCTACTGAATGTGTAATAATATACAACGTGTAACATAAAGGTTCAACAATACTGAAGGGTATGTATGTACTTGCATTATGAACGATTTTTCATATGAGGCCAACCCTGAAATCGCGAAAAAAATATCAGCTGTTCCATACAAAAAGTTCATTGAACTTGGACAAAATATTCGGAACAGCAGATTTTTTTTTCGCGATTTCAGTGTTGGCCCCATAGTAAAAGTTGCTCATAATGATGAGTACATACACAACCTTCAGTATTGTTGAACCTTTTTGTTACAGATTGTATAATCAAAACCTTCGCACCAGTCTCCAAACGATACAATAACATAATATAATATCCACAACAAGTATGTCAAATATAAAGAAAAAAAAATCACAGCTTAAAATCACAATCACTAAAATAAAACGAATATAATAAAGCAATCACATATTAGTATGCAAACTAGTCTAGATTTTCTTTTCGAATGACGTCTTAATTTTATGTGAGATCTCGTTATAAAAATATGATACCTATCTAATATTGCAAAAAATATTCACTTAAGTAATTAAAATATACTATAATACCGTTGTATATCTAGCAACATTAACAATTTTTTATTGAAACGTTAAGCAATACTTTTTCTAAAAATGTAACTTAGTACATAATCAATAATCACGGTCGCCTGAAGGAATATAAGCGTCGATGTACACGCCAAAAGTCTTGTAAAAGTATCAAAAGTAAATGCAAGCATTCAGTTCATTTAAAAAAAAACTACATATTTCGAGATGGCAACCTCCACACTACAGTCTAACACAGAACCGCTTATAAAACTAGAAAGATCTCTCTCAGTTTTTAGGTAAAGCTTAATATTATACCATTAGTTGTTTCTCAAAAGGTATAGGAATCAATATAACATTTCGATATTGACTTAGTACGTATCCGAAAACGTTGAAGTAACAAATGCTAAAGAGAAGGAATTAAAATTATTCTCTCTCTTTCTGTGTTGCTCTGACGGGACGGACGCCGAAGTCGGCGACAACCAAATCCCTGTCAGACGATTATTGAATAAAATGCGAATATGTTCATACACCAACAAAAAAAAAAAAAAACATTCGGCGGCAAACAGGTTATTCTTTCTTCAGAAAATGACGATATTTATGGTAGTTTAAATCATCATTCACCCAAGTAGGGCTATGTGTGTCTAAGCCAAGTATCGACCTTGAAATTCTGGTTTCGTCCCAACCTTTTGAGAGATACAACTTGGCAAGCACTGTGAACGCTGCATAAGCGCAACGGCTAAAAACCTAAGGATACTTCATCACCCCGATTCTCAAATCACTTTTCATGCTTGATATGTCCGTCTACCCTTAAAATGCTAACAAATCACTGGATCGGAAGAATTTAGATATTCAGTTTCAATACTTTGGATGGATGAATTTAGTCAACTTTTCAAAGTTTTACACTAAAATTATCGGTATTTCAAAACTAATATGACGCCAGGCAACACTGCCACTTGTGTTGCCAGAGGCGTGACGTGAGATGACTTTAAATAGCACACAAAACTGCCAAGCATGCCGAGCGCGCTACGACGATCGATCAATATGACTCAAAATGGCATGACAAGCAGGCAACAGCATACGACCCTCCCAACAAACCGACACGTTCACTGGTCCACATACGTCCTTTCATATGTGAACTTCACAGTCGGCCATATAGCTGTCGCCTGTGGGCTGCGATCATGACATCACCCCAGAATCGGTGCGGTAGAATATCCTTAGGTTAAGTATGGACGAAAATCAGACCCGCCGCGGCTTCCCAGGGCCCGGGCACTCCGTCGACTTGATGATGGAGGAAGCCCGCTCTCGAGGCCTGATCGGGTCCATCTCCATAAACCCAGGATTCAGTATTATATTAGGCACTAGCTCTATGACGTCTTGCTCTTCGCTGCACTCTACATGTGGTTAGTAATACATACCGTTCGGTGTGTGTGTTTGTTTGTTAGTGTGCGGCCCGCAGTCCAAGCGTGCGTTCCAAGCGAGTGCGATAGAGGGAAAGAAGAAAAAATTCGAATGAATAAAAAAGTTCAGCAAATACTTTGGCGTCAATATCTTAGTTAATGCAAAATATACATGCGGTTAGATTGTCAAACTCGCACTTGAGCTTCGAATATGAAACACAAGCGTCGTAAGGGCGAGAATGTAAAATCTAAAATACAATAACAAAATACTGATCGTCAATATTTTGTATCAAATGACTTTCTTACAAACGACTTTCAACCCCTGCGGGGTTAGCACGCGCCGGGCATAAGTTATTTCGCTGTTATCCGTGCGCACACGTGAAGCCGCTAGAGAACAAACTGTCTTGTTCTCACGGAATTAAACTCTTTATTGAGCCTGGCGTGCAAGGTCTGGTAATGTAAGGAAGTCATTTCACTTAAAAAATAAATAATTTGAGCGCTATGCGAAGCTACTCAGATCAAAAATATTAATATAAATCTATATTCCTACAAAAAAGTTATAAAAAGCACTTATGTTTATACCTACCTACTTTTTAATTTTATTGTTTTTTTAATTTATTTTTATTCTTGAAAAATGTTTTTATGTTATATTGGCTACTAGTATTTATTTTATATCTTTCCTTAATAACATGCAAATTGACGTATTAGAAGAATTTCATGTTATCCTGTCTCATATTTTGCCACTAATTGTACCTAACTATAAATTGTGCTCATTAAACGCTAACTTGTGCATTATATGCGTCAAAATTTATAACTTTATAGCGTTATATATACTATAAGAAAAAAGCTATAATAATGGTCCGAGGTTATAATATAATGTGGTCCTATAAAGATTATCACAAGAGTAAATTGTGTATTTACAAGAAGTCGATTATGAAAACAGAGGCTTTAAGCTTTCTTTATTAATTATATTTTATTTAGATTTAGAGTAAAGTAGTAATTATTGATTATATAGATTATTTTTATTTTCCCGAATTAGTATATCTTATTATACTTTAATTATTATTGTTAAAAGTGAAAAGTAAACGTCAAACGGCACTAATCAGAGTTTTGAACTTTAACTGTTTAATTTGCGCAGCAATATCTTGTACTTATCAGTTATCACTCACAGATATAAGGTATTAAATATTTTTATATAGTAATTGCTCTGAAACATCGCATTCCAAAATACAGTAATATTTGTACACCAGTGCGCTTGGAGGTATATAATATACGTATAAATATTTGTATTATGCTTATTTACATTATTTTTATTCTAGTTTCTTGTATAGAAAAGCATAGATGGCACTAGTGTGATTTTATATTATATATTTTGTAATAAAATGCAAGAGCATCCCATAAGATAATTTTCTTATCCACGCCTAAATATAAATAGTATACTTTTTGGCAAGAATATTTTGTAAAATGAGCTGCAAAGCCTTATACAATTATTTTGTAATATTAATTATAGAATATACTACTATTATTATCAAGTTATTACTTTTCATAGTTTCAAAAACTGTATTAATAAGACTTCTAATGAAGTAGATAAGCATTATATTTATATATATGTTAACCTATATACTACATTCATTATTATGCGTTATTACTATTAACTTGATCATAATTCTTGGAAATAAGTATAGATAATATAAATCTAGCATTTTGACTATTTCTACGATTCTATAAAATACGTCTACGTTTATTTCTATTCTACAGGAATGTTGAGGAAGCCAAATTGTTTTCACTATTGGAATCTATTGCTTTAATTGACACTTTGTAGTAAATTTTAGGTCCATATATCTAAACATTTCAAAGAAATGTCTGATTTAAGATTCGAGACACGATAATTTTGCCACTTTGTGGGTAATTTTTGACCAGTATTCGTAATTTTGCTTCTGTAGGAAAATTGTAAGATTGCTTATGTCAATTTTTGCAAAATTATTTATTGGTTTAGGCATTTCCCAAAAACTTTTTTGTGTTTATTAGATTCATTAAACAGAGATTAAGGTAACTAGCGCAAGATTCAATGTATTGCTTTTTGGTACATAATTATAATATTTTTAAACACTAATATCAATGCGTAGCACCAATCGCGTAGCATACTTAATGGAATGTTTTATAAAATTACTATTTAAGAATTTATTTTTTGTTTTTATCGATCCCCATTTTTAATATAAAATACTAAAACTAATTATAAAGTCAATTATTGGAATAAAATTTGGAGTCAATTTAACTTCTTGGCACTAAATATATTATTTTGTTTAGCTTAGCTTTTTATGGTTTCAATTTTTACTAATTCAAAAACGTGCCTAGAAATGTTAAAATGTAAGATTGCACTTTCTACTTATACATAACTACGGACAAGTTATAAAGAAGTCTTTTAAAACATTGCTAGCTCCGTATTTTTATATTAGTATATATGCAACTAATATAGGCAAATGCAACTAATATGGTTTGTCGCATTATTTTGAAGAATTTCTTTGGTATTTTACAGACGTGTTTTCAGACTTAATACGGGAACTATAAATACATAGTTTCATAGGTTTATAACAGACAATTTTACAAATATTGAATCCGTTGGACTAATATACATATATTAATAATATAATAATGTTGTATAAAATAAATCATTCTGCTGTTAAGACAAATAACACGACAACACAGCATTTCTAGCGTAGCCTAGTTAAAAGACGTACCTACTTTAAATATTTAGGATTTATTGCTGTTCTATTGCAATCCAACCCCCGCAGTTTTTGGTCTAATCTAAAACCTAAATCACCGTATTTTGGTCTACCGAATCTACAATCTAATGTAATAAGTATTGCGTTTAAAATCAGAAGAGCACCCCTTTTAAATTTGTCCATGATTCTTTACTCAATGTAGATTTAAGATTCATTCCTCAACTGACCGACAGAGTCACCATGAACATTCTCACTGAATATTATTTTGGTTCTACTCAGTGACCGAGTGAACATTTGATTGCAGTGAATGATCGTGTGAACGTTTCATTGTTTCTATTTATTCGATTGAAACGAACATAGTAATATGTCGTTAATTCGCTCGGTCTAAAACAATCCGTTCACTCAATACAGTGCTACCAAACTTATTTGTAGATGTGGGCATAAAAGGGAAATAGAGTTTGATCAAATTAACTTTTCCCGCAGACATTGCGGTTCGCACCAATGTTTTTATAGTTCCCATTAAAACCCGGGACAAGTTAATTTGGAAAAAATCTTAATAGTGAAGTTACTTGACGTTCAACAGTCTGAGATGTCACAGATTGAAAACAATAGGCAGATTTTGCCTTATTTATACGATATTACTCACACGTAACTACATCTATTGCCCCGACTAGATTAAATAATATCTTTTTAAAGGAGTGGAAACGGCCCGACGAACGCGTGGTCACGGCCCGACGAACGCGTGGTTACGTCCGGCTTCGCACTACGGTACGAGCCGCTGTGCGTCGCGCGCATTACAGTGTATAAATCGGAGCATTCGCGACTTAATTGTGAGTATACCGTATAACTAAAACAAAATGTGTCCAATCCACGTCAGTTTTTTGACGTCAAATTGACCGGTTTTCGACGGGACTATCAGTAATTCCTTTAGCCCAATGCATACAAAGAATGAAGGTGGGTAGGTGGTTCATTATGTGAGCGGGCCTAGTTCAATGGAAGAGGAAGTAGAGTCGGGGCAGCGGGCCCCGGCGGTGCTATGGGCGCGGCTCACCGGAGCGGCGCCACTCGCGGCAGAGCACGGCGCAGGTGCCGGCCGCCAGCACCACCAGCGTGCCCATCACCACGCACACGGCGGCCAGCCACGTGCGCGTGTCGAACGTCTCCGCGCCTTCCAGGAAGTGCTTGTACAGCTCTGCGGAAGGCGGGAAGCCACAGGTTAAGGGACTCTATTTTCATACTGCACTACAGTTGTAGAATACTGGATCTCTGAGTGTAATAAGTATAATAATAGTAAATAAGTAAATAAATAATAAGCGCCTGGATATGCTTTGAGAAAATTGGTAAATGCAAAACTGTTAAAAGTTATCAGAGCCTAGTTACTCGCAATTGTTTCTGTCTTTATTGTTGATTTTCTAAAGTCGAAGACAAATAACGTTATGGTCAATCATAGTTTTTTTTTCATGTTGGACAAATCAATTAGACTATTTAGTTTGACCACGAGGAGGAACCCGAAAAAAGAAACGAGAGCAAAGAGCGTGAGTCTTACTAAATCTGCAAGAGGACGAAGATTCCACGTCATCAGCCTCACCGTATTGTCCATGGCTGACCGTACACCTCTCTCTCCCTCTCTCTCTCTCTCTCTCTCTCACACTCTCTCTCTCTCTCTCTCTCTCTCTGTCTCTCTCATACAATTGATTTTTGCCTTCCTTTTTGCTTTATTGTCCTCTCTGTACTAAGGATGAACTTTTCAGCTCGTGACTCGAAATCCTGCCCTCCTTGCATCTCGTCTATAGTGACAATGACTTTGAAACTTGGACCTGTTTCTTGGTTAACATGAAGGGATGGATTACCTGCATCCTGGTCGGTGTAGAGAGTAGTGGCGAGCACCTCGACCGGCGGGCCGGGACCCAGCGCGTTTGTAGCCCACACTCTGAACCAGTAGGACGCATTTGTGTCTAGGTGGTATACGTCGATCTGACGCTGGAACATACATGCAAACTATTGATTTAGCATCTAAAACTCAATTGCTTACAACACCAACGGCCCAGTGCGTTCCTAATAAAACTTCATATAAATACAGTATAACTTTGACGGACACGAGTTCCGAAGCTCATCATCTTCTCTTAACTTCTGTTTGCTACCAGACGATGTAGGATGCTGAATTGCTGACTTAGGACTGATAATGGCCGCCAAGGTAATAGCGGGTCGTTGTCTGGCACAGCTGACTGTACTGCGAAGTCTGTAGTCGGAATGTTTTCATCTCTTGACAATCACTTGAATTGCATCAGGCGGTGACTTACTGAGTTAAGGCTGGTGTGCTTGGGGCTGATGCCGCCAGGGTTCCAGCGAGCCATTGACTGGCTCATCTGACTGCGACGTGACGTATAAGATCGGTTTTTAATATTTTGACCATCACTTGCATCAGGTAAGGATCTAAGACCAAATATAATATAATACTATACTACTAAGACTAACTTATCGAGTTGGAACTGACGTGATAAGGGCTTAGGCCGCTAGGGTTGCAGCTAGCCGCTGACCAGCGCTGCTGACTGCGCTTTGAAGTCTTTGATCGGAATTTCTTCAACTCATGACCATCACTTGCTCGAGATGCTGCAGAATACAAACTTACCGAGTTAGGACTGATGTGGTTGGGACTGATAGGCAGCCAGGGTTCCAGCGAGCCATTTACCGGCGCTGCTGACCGGTACTGCGCCGTGAAGTCTATGATCGGATGCCCTCCGTCTCCAGCGACATTCCACAGGATCAACGCGAGGATTGTGGACGCGTGGACTGTCACGTTCACAAGAGGTGGAGGTTCAGCTGGAAATTAACAATAAAATAATGAAATTAAAAAGTGCAAGAAAAAATCTACAGAAAAAAAACCGGACAGAATGGGTACTTCATTAAGAAGCTCAGAAGTTTTGACCTTTCAAAGACTTTTCTATGCGCCGCGGTCTTTTGTGTGATGTGTTTTAAATTTTAGTTTGAAGCTTGCTACTTACGAAATCATTCGTTTTTACATCGACAAACAAAAATGACCCTTCCTACTATTATAGGTCTAGTTTACAAAGACAAATTCTGTGAATATGTATAGGTCACGATCACAAGCTTATAGTGTCGATGAGTAAATAGTCTAAGCTGAACAAATCTTTAATCTTGTGGTTTCGTGGTGCCGTGGAATGAAACCTAACCACTCTACAATGGGGCATCGTAAAGCTTTCTCATAAACCACGGTAATAAGATACTCGTAGTATAAGTAATTTCAACCACACAGAATCAAAATTATTGTGAGCATGAGAATAAAAATGTGCCCTTTCTCAAAATATATAAAATTAAGTCTTTGTGTAGTTTTCCTCGGTATTGATCGAGTTGCCTGAAAAGAAGTACAATGCCTATAAAGCTTAGTAGTTCCGGAGACGGAGGGCGTAACCATGCGTAACCCTGACAAACAAAGACATAGTCTTATAGTAAAGAAAAGAAAGAAAGAAAGAAATTATTGATTTTTATCACACAAGACACTACAACAACAAAAAACACTATACAATTACACAAGAATACAATATAACAAATGAGTAGATATAAAACATAATAATAAAGGTTCTAAGGATGTGCTGTGCATCTTAAAAAAATTACAGGACTATGATCAAATTTGTGCGCTTCGGTAATTTTCGTGTTTCAAGACAAATCATGAGATAGAAAAATATTATGTTGTATAATTAGTAGAAAGGATCGTTTCATCGATTCATTTTATCTTAAGCCCTTCACAATCTCATGGTCGACTCGAGTAACTAGGAGCTGTCAGTGCTGTGAAATAAAGCGCTACAACTTTCATAGCAACCCAATTATTGTGGCAAATCAGACTTCATATTTATCAGAGATGACAGGACGAACAACGGCCAAGCAACACACACGGTAGCTTGACAGGTGGATGAGAAAATAATGCAAATGTGGTATGTTACTGAGTGAAGAGAGTATATTATGCAGCAATAGAATGGAGCATCGTAATGATGGGCTGTGTCCGCTCCCACATTCAACCTCATTGTGGTAAACATACACACATACAGCAGTGTGGGCACCTCAGGAAACATAATAAACTAGGAAGCCTACTACAACCACTAGATAGATAAACTCCTTGACTTGACACCCGAAAAACCTGAACACCTGAACACGCATCTAATAGAAACAGAAAGAAAACGATCGCTTGACCTTGCCTCACCGAAACGAGGTCTAAAGTGGAGCACGCTTGTCTAGAAAATACTTGCACTCTTCATTTGAAGATCCCCAGATTGTAAAGTTCGGAATTAATGCCGCTGCTAAAGTTCCAAACATTACGACAAGAAAAAATATTCTAATACGTTCTGAATAAACACACTAAATTGAAGACTTTGTCCACGTCCATAATAAACTTTACTATTTCGGAAATAGCTAGGGAGTGGTGTATAGTGGTTAGTTGGTAAAACGTTAGCGTTCGCGGTCGACTCGGTCAACTTGCCTAACTTGGCTCACAACTTCAGACTGCGGAAGTCGAAGGCAAAACGAACTAAATGAGAAACTTTTAAACTTGGTTGCTGGCTGAGGACTGGTGGTAAAACAGTCACGAAATAGGGGTGGATACGTAATACGTACCTATCGAATTTATACTGCCATATAGCTCAGCGGTAGCGTGTCTGCCTTCAGAGCTGTAGGGCGTGGGTTCGATCCCCACCAAGGGCAAACATTTATGTGACGAACATAAATGTTTGTTCTGTGTCTGGGTGTAGTATGTATTATAAGTATGTATTTACAAAAAAAATATGTATATAAGTATTCTATCAGCTATCTAGTTTCCATATTACAAGCTTTGCTTAGTTTGGGGCTAGATGGCGCTGTGTGAAAAAAATGTCCTGCGATATTTATTTATTATTTATTTATTTATATCTGACTGTAGCCATAGAATAGCTAATAGTACCGGTACTGTAACTACGTCAAGCCACGCTAGAGGCTTTCGGGTGGCATATCAACTCTGACACTAGAACTGGCCACTAGCCTATAAGAAATTACTTTACCTTGGGGGTTACACTAAGCTAGATATTACGGAACCATTGCTGGTCCATTACATCATTTAATGTAAATATGGCACGGTTGTTTTTCTAGGGTTTAGGACCAGTTCCATAGCGTCAATTTTTTTGATTATTGGTACAATGCAAAGCTCATTTTAGCTTAGTACCACTGCTCCGAGGAACTCTAGTGTAATTTCCGCAAACGCAACTGCGAGCCTGCCAATCTGCGCAACTGGGTTTTGCGAGCTGATCTCGATGCAATGGGCGCAAACAAGCATCTTATTGTAGCAATCACCGAGGCATATACCACAAATACGCGACTCTTTTAACACGCCTTTTGAGAACCCAATCTTATAGATATTGCCTATCGCGCACTCGCAAAAAAAAATCTCTGGCTGACACTGGTACTATTATATTTTTTCTAAGCTTGCCAAGTCTAAGCCAAAATGGGAAAACTCTTTCAAGTCCCATTTATCCTTACACCTGTTCATACGATCGCATACGTTTCTTAACCCTCGTAGCTATATTATCTATCTGAAAAAACCCATATTTGCGTACGTAGCCCCAATCTGTCGAAATGCCTGCGTGTCGTGCGACCTCTAATAAATTAGATATACTCGTACACATGCATCCAACCTTTACACTCATTCCACCAGTTACCTATGATCTTAGAGACTAAATGACAACTTAACATCATCGGGTGAGATATGTCCAGCATTCAGAACCAGTTGAACAATGATGAGATAAAAAAAGTAAATACAATATTTTCCACGAGAACAAATTTGTAATCAGAAGCCTAGTTATTTTGTAGGCAATAAACTTTCTTGCTATTTACTGGGCAAGTATACAATTGACTATTGACTTGACTATGCGACAATGAGAACTAATTTTTCGTAATATCAGAAGAATTGATGTGTGCGAGATCTAAACAATAATCCGTTCGCTCGTCTCACAGAAAAAAAATTGCTTCTACGTTGCAATTGCATCTGTATCATGGCCGTAGGTATCGGACTAAAAGCAATTAGGTAAATGGCGTAATTACTTAATGCCTGTGAAAATACGCTTGTTTGAATAATGAGGGTGAGCTGGAAGGTTCCGGACCTAATAACGCTTTGTACAACGGCAAAGTGAACACTGAATGGTGATTGACGGGTTGGAAGAATGGTTGGTTAGAAGTTTATGAATCTAATACTAATAAGGATCTATGTCCTGACTTAATGACTGACAGACAACGCACAGCCTAAACCGCTGGTCGTCCAGACTTGAAATTTGGAGGATGTATTTGCCTTGATGCATAGGCGTGCTTAAGAAATGATTTTTCGAAATTCGAAGGGGGGAAGGGGAACTTTTGTATGAATGTCCTTTGTTTTCGAATTTTTAGTCATGAAAATGTGTATTTGGATAGTGCATTTAAAATAAAAAATGTTGTTTGGGGGTTAGGGGGTGAAATGGGGGGTGGTATGTTGCATGGAAAGTTCTTTGTTTTTGCAGTATTTTGCATTGCATTTTTTTGCATTGGTATTTGGGTAGTTCATTCAAAATTAAACCTAGTATTTTGATTAATTTTTGACAGGGTTTTCTGGGGGGTTCTCTGTTTATAAAAAAATATACTTAGTACATTTAAAAAAAAACTATATTTTTCGGGCAGGGAAGACTTAAGGACTTTCGAGATGATTTAAATTGGTGAATATGGGGAGGAAAATAATTAGTAATTAAGCCAGCAGTATCTGGAAGCGGGCCGAATTTCTTCCGTACGCGGACGATGTCGCGGGCGTCTTCTAGTATGAAATAATTATGCTAAATTACTAACTAAACAGTGCACTAACTGAAACCGACTAGATTCGTCCACGACCTACCAAAATACCAAAAAAGACCTAATCATATCATAAACCACCTCTATTTTTTATGCCATAGGTAGAAAACAAGCGGCAAGCTTCTATGAGGTGCCGAGTCGATGTATCGATGATGAATTCATTTGAAATATCTTAGGGGATCATTAAACTCATCAACCTTAACTTCGAAATCAGCTTAAATATCGCGAAAAAATTTGCTGCTCCATACATTTTGTCGTGCGTAATTGTATTTTTTGTATGTATAAGTACTTTTCTTGTTTTCAAGTCACCAGTGAATCGGTTTCTTCTAGGTTAGAGTAGGGAGAATGAGTAATCTTTCTTTAGACCGTATCTCCTCTTAGCATTAGGTGAGTTAGCGGTCAAATTCAAGCTTATAAACAAAAAAAAAACAATCTGCCGCTTTCGTTGAGTAAAAACAGGACAAGATTACTAATATGTATTAATTAGTATGTCTACCTTATTTCCTTACGACAAAAAAGAGTCTAATAATATAACGTCAATTTATGAATCAATGAAATTGAGATCACAAACACAAATCTGTTAGGTTGTATACAGTTGTCACCAAGCCAGTAATGCTGGTAGCCATTCATTTGGATTCTGGTCAGACTCTGCACTAATTTGACTCCAATGGCTTGGTAGACGCTTAGCTAACATTGTCGTTTGTATCTCCCTAGACTAGATAAGAGAATAATGGAGTAACTTGTAAAATTAGAGTCTAGGTCTAGGGCAATGACTTTATACTTGAGTAGGAAGACAGCAAAGCCAAAAACCAATATTATTGTAATTAAGTGCACTAGCATTATCTGCATCACATTTTTTTTTCAAAATACTAAAATTAAAACTATTTGTCATCATCATCATCATCAGCCCGGAGACGTCCATTGCTGAACGAAGGCCTCCCCCTTAGACCGCCACAATGTACGACAACCTGCCATTTGCATCCACCGGTTGCCCGCGACTTTTACAATGCCTTCCTCCACCTAGTGGGAGGCTTTCCTACGCTGCGTCTTCCGGTTCGCGGTCGCCACTCAAGAACCTTTCTTCCCCATCGGCTGTCAGTTCTTCGAGCGATGTGGCCTGCCCTGCGCCACTTCAACTTGCAAACCTTGCGAGCTATGTCAGTAAACTATTTGTAGGCCTGCCAAAAAATGGTGTCAACGGTACAACAGAATCAACGTATGTCTTGCTTCTTACACTAAATAATCCTTGAACTGAAAATTATTGAAGATTTCAGATTTTTAAGTTGCGCGTCCACTGCTTCGGAATCGGTCCGTACGGAGCGTCGGCATTTATAAAGTGCCGATAGGGTGCGTCCACAGCATTCGTATTTTGCATCGGCATTATCGATACCCGAATGGCGCGTTTGCTGCGGATGACTTTATCGGCAGAAATTTGCGGTATTTGGCAGAAATCGGCGGTATTTGGCACGGATTTGCCGACGAAGTGGACGCGCAGGTTTAACTGTAAGTAATTGTCATGAGCTTTCTATATTTGTTATTATATCTGTTACACTGCTAAATAGCGGCGCAAATAAGCCAAAATTAGTTTTCCTTTGACCATCATCATGCACGATGATGCAATCTAAGATCTAGCACATTTGTCTAGAAGAAACCGACACATTCGCGACTTGGACGAACATCCACTCGGGGAATATTTCTTACCAAATGTATTTGTTATCTAATATCTAAAACGTTACATACAGGGGAGAGTACGATGAGGCGTGAGCGGTGCTTGCTCTCTCCACCCCTTTGTCAACACCCTGTATAAATGTTTATGCAACGTACGCGGGACGGATCAATATATCTGGTTTAGTTGGTAAATGGGTACTATAGTTTTATTGCTATGATTTATTTCGCTTTTTTTTTCAAAGTAGTTGAAATGATTGTACTTTATTGGAAACTCTCTCTTTTTTGGCTGTCGATCTTCTAGCTTGGCAAAAAGGTCTGGAAACGCAGACTTCAGTTCAGTCAACGCAAAGTCAGTGGATGAATTCCTCCATTCATTTTCCTTTGACACTAGTGCTAGTATTTAGAACAATTTGCGATAGTGGCGCTTTTTATTTCTTCTCTTTTTTGACAAGTTATAAGTACCAAAAATGTAAATGAAATGATGGTGAGATAAGTTATCCAAATCTCAGATTTAAACTACACTGACACGGCAAGAAATGCTTCCTTCGGCCGCGTAAGAAACCAGAGGCTCGTAACCAGTTACGGCTGAAGAACAATTACTCGTTATACGTTACTGGTTACTAGGAAATACGTTTTTTTCTTTACTCGATAGCTCGATACACTAGTTTCCACAATATAAACTTATATACTGAATTACGAAATGGTAGTTTCTACAGCTTCTACAGCGAGGCCTGGGCACACTGTCGCGGCTTGTGGTGGCAGACGCGGAAGCAAGCAAAGAAGCCTGTTATCGTAGGCTCGGCCGCTACCGCAGGCTGCGTAATCAAAGTTTGTGCTACACTAGCACAAACTTTGATTACAGCCATTTTTTGATTCTAGTTCTTGAAAATACTAAAAATAACGTACTTACAAACATTTTTGTAAGTTGTTCTGTTGTCGACGAATAAAAATTTAGTCTTTCCCATTATTTAGTAGTCAAGTAAATATAAATAAAATGTAGTATAAATATATTCTTATTCTTAAGTATCAATAAGGCCCAACAGAGGTGCAGAATAATTTATAGTAACCATTAAAAGATATTTCACCTTGATCTGCAAAGCTAGTATTAGCAAAAGCAAACAAGTGTCTACTTACCTAGATACGACACAGTGTGCATTTCAGCTCGAAGGCAGATTTGCCCACAGCATAGGCAATCAGTTGGAGGTCTACCTACGCTGGTCGTTCAACGACTGTCAAGCAATAATCACAGTTATTATTCGACCTTCACTGAGCTACCCGTCTTCAGGTTATAATTGCGCTGTATTTTACCTAGAGACCATATTGTTTGATTCATTATTTTGGATTTAAGTTAGTGGCAACAATCCAGTGATACCCAGGATTTTGTTTCGTTTACTTAAAACTCTTTGTATCTAACCCGCTGCAATAATCATAAAAAGGCGGGATCTCTTACCATTACAAAATAGTAATGTTCTCCTCCTAACTTGTTACGATAGTAATAATACTTTAAAAAAAAACAGCCGATCACAATGTCGACTACCTGAACCTTTTTCTAGTTATTTTAATTTAAAAACCAAATTACTGAACCTATTATGATAAAATGTATATGGGACAACCTCTGAAGTATAACCTACTAAACAAAAAAACATCAAAATAATTTCATAATTGGTGGAGTAATCGCCTAACAAACATCCAAATAAAACAACATGCAGTCGAATTAAGAACCTTCTTTTTGAAGTCGGTTGAAAAAAATATGAAAGTAAGTTTTTCGTGTTCCGGAACCAATTAGGGACCCTTAAAATGCAGATGTGTGGTGCAATGGTGTATGCAGGGCCGGATATAGAGGTTTGGAGGCCCTGGGGCAACGAAGGAGTCATCATCATCCCCAGCAAGAAGATATCCACTACCCCCCCAGAAAGCCTCCTTAATAGGGAGGGGTTGCCATAATATCTACGCTTGGCTTTGGCAGTTAAATAATATTTTTCGTGCAAATGTTTCAATAATGTATTGTGAGACAAATCAAATCTTCTCAGCAAACATAATTATTAAGATTTAACAAATTTTTTAGGAAGTACGTTCATTTTATGTAGAGGCCTCTCTCTTGTGGAGGCCCCGGGCAGTTGCCCCGATTGCCCTCCCTTAAATCTGGCGATGGGTGTATGACGTGTGAAAATGTGTTTGATTGGCCACTAAGAATTCGTCGGAACCGATTGTCACGTTAATATTATAAATGCGGTTGTAACTCTATCTGATTGATACCTTTTCACTCCATGTAACTGCCTGGACCGGTTTCGACGAAATTTGGAAAGATGAGCTAAAGGGAAGCTGGTAAGTATATCTATTAAGACGATGGATGGACATAGGATACTTCCCCTCCGGAAAAAGGTAAGAAATCGCGGGTGTAACCACGGAACACAGCCAGATGCTAATATATTCGGTATGAAGTCCAAATGACATGTCAGTTACCAGTTTGGGTCAGCGTCAACATCGGACAATTCAAATTACTTTCCGCCGGCGGATCTGAACATTTCCCTTCCACCCACATCAAATCGAAATTAAAAGGGCATTTCCCATTTTCTCTGACCTGCGTGTTTACTATGTGAGGCTCTCATTTTCTCCAATTGATATTTGTGTTGTCGGGTTATTATTGCAAAATTAATAACATGCTCCTCTTCAGTCGTGTTTAGAAATGTTGTTTTTATATGTTTTCTAATCTAAATATTTTTGTTTTGTTTTCGAGTGACGCTTTACGTCCAATAGGCTAGATGACTGGTTTTTTTTATTGTCCTATTCAAATGTGGCGCATAAATATAGCTGATTTATGAAAAGAAAATTAAAACCTGATCAAAAATAAGCAACTTATAAGCATTTTAATATCATGCTAGACATAGAGGCGAAACAGCAAATCGTGACGTCACTTGTCAGGACGCCATATAAATTCTATTCTGACAAGTAAGGCGTGACGTAATTTTTTGTTTTGTGGGAAAGGGACAGAGTTGTCTGTAACAAAAACTTTAAACGCTCATATATTAGAACATTATTAACCGATTTAAATAATGTTTTCAATAAACATACTATATTTACTTAAATTCTTCATCAAAGCTATTGGTTTCAACGATTTAAACATCAGTCATCTAGCCTATTGTCGGAATAATTAACGTGCAATAAATGATGCATTAAACAATGCGCTAGATGGGCGGCCACACTAACATTTTACTTTAAATATTGCCTAACGTCTAACGACGTTAATAATGCCGCTAGTCTTTCAGCGCACTAACACCCGGCCATATCTGCGTAATTAACAAATACCGCGCTAAATAATGGCATTACACGCAAGTGAAGCCCTAGCATAACAGTATAGCACTGCCAGAATTGTGAACTGGCGAATGTAACCCAGCGCCGCACTGTACTGCGCTTGTCACTCTGAGATGTTAAATCTCATCATACCCAGTAATTTCTCTGGTAACATTGCCCTTCAAATCGAAATACAATAATGCTTGCACACTACTGCTTGGCGGTTGAATAACTGGAACAGGTGAGGTACTTCCCCAGGCGGACTCTGCAGTAGAGTCCTACTACTACAACTATAAATACCTCCTTTTTTGTTTGTATGTGCCCAAATAGAGTTCAATACGTTTGAAAGGGTGGTATCGTCATCATCATCTGATGCGTCCTCATCTCACTGCTGGTGTGACATCTCACTAGTAGGATATGCGTACAATACTCGAGTCGCTTGTTGATAGCACCGTGGGAGGAGGGCCTAAGTCTGCGCGCTTCAACTTCGACCGCAGGACACGCGTACAATACTCGAATCGCTTGTCGATAGAACCGTGGGAGGAGGGCCTAAGTCTGCGCGCTTCAACTTCGACCGCAGGACACGCGTACAATACTCGAGTAGTTTGTCGATAGCACCATGGGATTGGAGGAGGGCCTACGTCTGCGCGCTTCAACTTCGACCGCAGGACACGCGTACAATACTCGAGTCGCTTGTCGATAGCACTCGAGCGCATTGTACAAGGATTGATGGTAGGATTAGAACGTCGGTAGCACTTACTTCTCACGGTGAGGTTGACTCTATCAACAAAAGCAGTCTCATTCTCGACGCCGCACTCGTAGAGACCAGCGTCTTGCGCTCCTATGTGTTTCAGGAGCAGGCTACCGTCCAACTGGAACAAGCAAATAAAACTTTGCAACAATGATGTTCATAAATGTTGCTACGATGGTACATTGACACGTCATCATCATCAGCCCGGAGACGTCCACTGCTGAACGAAGGCCTCCTCCTTAGACCGCCACACTGTACGACAACCTGCCATTGCATCCACCGGTTGCCCGCTGCTTTTACAATGTCGTCGGGGCACCTATTGGGAGGCCTTCCTACGCTGCGTCTTCCGGTTCGCGGTCGCCACTCAAGAACCTTTCTTCCCCATCGGTTATTAGTCCTTCGAGCGATGTGGCCTGCCCATTGCCACTTCAACTTGTAAACCCACATTTACACGTAGAGTTATTAAAATACCTGACTGTAAAATGTAGAGCATATGCCTTGGTACTATGAAAACTGAAGGAAAACATCATGAGGAAACCTGCATACGACCAGACAAGAAACTCAACGACGTATGTGAATTCAACTGTGCCGGCGTGGTAGATATCGCCCACCCAATCGCCCTTCGAGGGCAAAAGCAGACATAAATGTGTTAAAAAAAAAACAAGCAGAGTGTCCAGAAGAAGCGAGTCATTAAAAAGGCTGATACGATGAAAACCGGACGTGGTATTGACGTAATTATAATAGGGTAGATGACTGATGTTTATATCGTTGAAACCAATAGCTTTGATGAATAATTTAAGTTAATATAGTATGTTTATTGAAAAAATAATTTTAATCGCTTAATAATGTTCTGATATATGAGCGTTTAAAGTTTTTGCTAGAGACGACACTGTCCCTTTTTAACAAAACAAAACATGACGTCACGCCTTACGTGTCAGAATAAAATTTATATGGCGTACAGAGAAGTGACGTCACGATTTGCTGTTTCGCCTCTCTGTCTAGCACGATTTAAAATGCTTATAAGTTGCTTATTTTTGATCAGATTTTCATTTTCTTTTCTTTAATCAGCTATATTTATGGGCCACATTTTAATAGGACAATAAAAAAAATACCAGTCATCTAGCCTATTCCTTGATGAAAGTCACTGGATTTGACTGAAGCCAGAACAGTTCATTCTGCAGCAAATTATTTCTCGAGCAAAAGTTGAACAAGAAGTTTCTTGAGAGTATATCTTGAAATTTAAATGAAACAATAACCATAATGGTCGCTACACATCTTGATTAATTTCAAGCCTCATACGTCACGCCAGCCGGATGACTATGTAACTATTTTATGAAGATTGAACCTAAGTAGCGCACGTGCGTGGTGTAGCTTAATTAAGTGTTCTCAAAAGATCACCACAGTTAGATAAGAAATATTTATTTGCATAAACAACATTTTTATTAGGCAACGGGCGATTAAGTCTGTCTTCGGATGGGTGACCATGACAACTAATTACAACTGAGCGCTGCCACTGAAGAGAGAATTAAATAGGCCATTCGCTTTTCTGTGAGTGCCGTGGGTCGGATGACATGTTAAATTGTCAGTCCCGGTTATTTGTTCTACATTTCTGTAACAATAACGCCAAGCCATGTCAGTGGCCTCCGGGCCCATTAACACTGACACTAAGGCTGACCAGCCTTCTTACCTACCAAGTTTGACATATCTACTTGGTGGCACATCGAAAACACAAAACAATCGTAACGCTTGTCTCAACCTGTCAAAATCCAGCGTTTTGTGGCACGTCGTTAGATAGGCCTGACCGCATAAATCCACGTCTTTATCGCGCCTCCCGACCCCACAGGCTGATTGAGGTTAAGCCACCGGAATATACTCGCTGTACGATAAAATGTGCTACTCTACAGGATACTTTATACTTTGATGTTATGTGGTATTTATGTACCCATCTGTGTAGCTATAACGGAGACGATCAAGTCGAGTCATTCCGGTAAGCATTTGTATTTCTGATGTCCCCAGGATAAAAAGGTTTGGACCCGGTGTAGGAAATAACTCTGTTTGGGTAGTAACTGTTACTTGATCTGTGCTTTAGGTGCTTGTAAGCCAAGAACTAAAGCCAAAACATTGTGGAAGGTTATTTTTAGTTGTTTTAGTTTAATCTCTTGGTTAGCTTAGTTACTAGCCTTCATGTTGTAAAACGGTCGTCCAACTCGTAATGTATTCCGGTAACCTCGGTTCAGAATCGGTTGTCGATGGTTTACCATATTCAACCACACCGTCACTTAACTTAGGGTGAAATAGTCAAACATCTAGTCCGTGAAACATATATACCTAACTAGAGGTCCCCCGCGACTTCGTCCGCGTGCGGAAGAAATACGGACCGCTCCCAAAATTCTCCACTTTGAATCATTCCGTGCAAACTCTACCAACTCTACCGACTCTACCGACTCGACCGACTCTACGGACTCTACCGACTCTATCGACTCGACCGACTCTACCGACTCTAACGACTCTACCGACACTACCGATTCTACCTCCCGCCCCCCCCCCCAAACTTCTCCCCTTTGAATGAACTACCCATATATCAATTTTCATCACTATAACTTCAAAATTTCGTGACTAAAAGTCTATAAACAAAGGACTTTCATACAAACTTCCCCCCCTTGGGGGTCGAATTTCGAAAAATCCTTTCTTAGTACACCCCTCCGCATCGAGACAAATACACACTCCAAATTTCAAAATTTCAAGTCTGTACGACCAGCGGTTTGGGCTGTGCGTTGTCTGTCTGTCTGTCTGTCAGTCAGTCAGTCAGTCAGTCAGTCAGTCAGTCAGTCAGTCAGTCAGTCAGTCAGTCAGTCAGTCAGTCAGTCAGTCAGTCAGTCAGTCAGTCAGTCAGTCAGTCAGTCAGTCAGTCAGTCAGTCAGTCAGTCAGTCAGTCAGTCAGTCAGTCAGTCAGTCAGTCAGTCAGTCAGTCAGTCAGTCAGTCAGTCAGTCAGTCAGTCAGTCAGTCAGTCAGTCAGTCAGTCAGTCAGTCAGTCAGTCAGTCAGTCAGTCAGTCAGTCAGTCAGTCAGTCAGTCAGTCAGTCAGTCAGTCAGTCAGTCAGTCAGTCAGTCAGTCAGTCAGTCAGTCAGTCAGTCAGTCAGTCAGTCAGTCAGTCAGTCAGTCAGTCAGTCAGTCAGTCAGTCAGTCAGTCAGTCAGTCAGTCAGTCAGTCAGTCAGTCAGTCAGTCAGTCAGTCAGTCAGTCAGTCAGTCAGTCAGTCAGTCAGTCAGTCAGTCAGTCAGTCAGTCAGTCAGTCAGTCAGTCAGTCAGTCAGTCAGTCAGTCAGTCAGTCAGTCAGTCAGTCAGTCAGTCAGTCAGTCAGTCAGTCAGTCAGTCAGTCAGACCAGAGCCTTTTATTATATTAGATTGATCCGCATAGCGTAATCAGCCATAGCAATAGTCTACTGCTAGAAATAGGCTAGGCGTACCTACCCCCGAATGTCGATTGGGCCATATCTACCCTTTTGCGGGTTGGTATCACTTATGACGTTGAATTTCTTCTCTAGACATAGGCAGGTTTCCTTCGCCGAAAAGTAAGTTATAAACTGCATACGTAAAGTCCAAAGAGCTCATTGGTGTTTATGTATGGATTTTCGTATGAAAAAATGTCGTGTGTATACAAGACTGAAAAATATTGCCCAAGAGTTTTAGTAAAGAAATTAGGTGTAAGAGATTACCTATTATATTGCCAAATGTTTGCGGAGCCTTTTCAGGCCAAGCCACCGCTCCATCAAAGCGACACCGCTTAGCATTATTCGCAAATAAATGTCAATTTGCGCGCATTATATTCGACTACGGCGTCTACGGCTGTATTGGCGGCGTTTAGGCAATATCCGATAATGTGGACCGGCGGGCTTGTCGCTCTGGAAACGAGTATTTTAGATCGAACCTGAAGTCTAGAGTTCGGACTAAGGTACTTCTGAGAATTTCGTAATGGAAATAACATGCATAGCATCGTCAAGAAAATTCCAGCAAACGAGACTAACTAGCCTTGTTTTGTTGAGGGGGAAACCATCTTCTAAAGATATTCGACTGCGTTATAGTGCAGCTGGGTTATGTGGAATTATAGCCATTAACGACCGTGGTGAGCTTTGCCATGGTGTTCGACGGAGGACCCCGGGATCTCCAGTAGAACGCACCGACGCTGAGCGGACTAGTCTAGAGATCTGAACGAGTATCACGAATCGAGTCAGTTTTACATGATGGTGGGAAATGTTTTTTGCCCTTTTCCACATCGAGTACAGACTGTGTGTGACTCGATGGATAAAAATCCAAAAAATATTTGTTTTAGGCACCTGCTCCATGGCATATAACTGTTATAGTAGAAGAAGACTTCAGACCGTGCCGTGACATTTTGCCGTGCACTCGTCGATCAAAAATGTTACGTGCATGTTCCTGTAGTAAACTTCTGTAGTTTCACGGTCTGTTTGCGTGCAGTGAAACAAATGTTCCGGGAAAGCGCGAAAACCACTCTGGATGCTGAGAACCCATATTTTTTGCTTACAGCTTCGTGTGCCTACCATTAGAATGTCACACTTGACAGTTCCATAGCCATGTATGCTTATTTTTATTTCGGAGAGACCATGTACTGTCTACCGGTGCTACGGCCTTGCTGCGGGCCTTGGACGGCGATCGATATAGCCGGCGGTGTCTGCCGGTGTGAAGGAATCACCTAGGTGTATGACTGGCCAGTCTTAATAAGACGATTTTTTAAGTTTGAATATGAAACAAATCGGTACAAGGGTTAAGATGATGTAATTATGGGGACCGCGAAGTCACCAGTTGCGCCGAGTCTAGTGTACTCGAGGAATAGAAATAAATAAATCAAAAAGTTAGTTAAGTATTTCGGAATGATCATTAGAATTTACGAAAAATCTTAATAACATGAGGTTTCAGATCCGGGACGAAATGAGAATTATTATATTAAAATCAATTTTGGGCCGAATACATGCGAGACGAAAGCAGGTTTTTGGAATGTGGGATGAACTTGAATAAATGAACTTGCGAATAATGGCATAAATCATCCGAACATCAGGTATACTCTGCATCAGTCTTGGACAGGCCTACCCTCGAAAAATTATTGGGCTGGTAATGTACTACCATCTACCGTGGCTCGGTGCTGGTCGGTGGATTCACGTATTCCATTGAATTTATTTTCCGGACTTTTGAGGTTTCCTCACGACACGAAACGAGAGAAAACCTGCCGGAGATTTCAGTTTGCATCAGCTTCATGAATATCATCTTTATCCATTTTTTGTTTTGATACCTGCATCTATATTTTGTGTCGAACTAAGGTCAACCAATGACTCGTTAGCAGGTATATCAAAAGAAAAACAACTACCGCGATTGCAAATCCTACGACATTCCGATTATAAAAGCTCCGGTTATATGTTGACACATCTTGTTCTAGAATTTGTTAAGCTGCAGATCAGACCACGACCACGGCGGACGAACGAGAGCAAAAGAGAGCGATAGATTTTTTTCTCTCTTTTTCGCTCTCGTTGGTTAGACAGAAAAGAACTCCGCGACTTTATATATTTAAGGAGTCACACAGGAACAAGCATCAATAATACGCTTTATAAAAAAACCCACACAACCGACTTCAACTTCGAATACCTGGATGATATTTTCTAGTAATTTTGATTTGATAACTTCTAAACCGATTTCTATAAAATTTATATGGGGCCACCTCTGAAGTATCACCTACCAAACAAAAAAAAGAATCATTAAAATCAGTTGATAATTGGCGGAGTAATCGCGTAACATACATACAAAAAAAACATACACTCGAATTGAGAACCTCGTTTTTTGAAGTCGGTTGAAAATATGCAATTACACCCGAATACCTTTAATTTCCTGGACAATCGGACAATAACAATAATAACACAGATCTAAAACGTAATTCAAGAAAGTAGAGTAAGATATTCGGAAAATATTGAGCGCCGAATCCAACTCATTTCAAATGCAAATTGTTTGGGGTGTTTGAAAATGCTGATTTGAGGAAGTTTTTATCGCGTACTTTATCTATTTTCATTCTGGAAGTGTCCAATGTAATTCCAAAAAATATAAAGTCCTTGTGTGTCTATCAGTACATATTGTTGTTTTTTCTTTGGTTTATATTTGTTTTAAGCATCCACGGATTTACTAAAAGAGAGATAGCTCCTTCAAGACCACGCCTCACACTTTATGGGAATAAGCAGAGAAAAACTGCCGTAGCTAAAAAGTGAACTGACGTAATATTTAAAAGCAACCTTTTTTCTCCTTATTCTTTGTAAATGTATAACTCAGCTGCTATGACAAAATTGTTAGGTACAGTGTTTCTACCAAAACAAAAAAAAGTGAATTTCACAGCGCAGTGGTAAGCATCAAGCCTGCCCATAAACATTAGCAGTGCCGGAATTGTGAACTTGCGAACAAAATCTTGCGCCGCACTGGACTGCACTAGTCACCCTGAGATATAATAAGGTTCATCAATCTTGGACAAAATGTATGGAAGAGCTGTTTTATCGTGATTTCAGGGTTGGCCCCATAGTAAAAGTTGGTCATAATGATGAGTACAATGATATCCTTGAAGGATAACGGTATTCAAACTAACACCCGGTATAATCCCTATAGATAAGTGGTTGCCAAGAACGGAATTCGTTTGAAATGTGTAGTAGGTATAATGCTACCGTATTGATGTCTTATGAAATACAGCCTGAAATAGATTACATCAGGTTTGTTTTCCATATTTTGAGGGTCAACGGCACGCCCCGTTCAATATTTGCGGAGTGTCGGTATAAATCGCGCCGAGTGTCATTTTTATGGGCTGATTTATATCTTAAAAGCCGGAATAAGCGATACATTTTCGTTAAACTCATTTGGATGATAATAGCTCCTGGTAAGATATTTCAATTTTTTTTATTAATTAACGGATTCGTTCGGCTTTTATGTTTCGACAACTGTACACACTATCTTTTCTATGGTTCAGTCATAGCTCTAGTTTTTTTTACTAGATTTATGGGTTCAGTATATAAAATGTCAACGGGTTATTAAATACGCAGTACAGACGATTTTGAAGGCTTTTTTACTTGCCTGATCTTAACGTATAAAAATGTTGCCGACCTTTTCCTAAGCTTTATACACTGCAATGAAATATAGACATCTATGTTTTTATTTAGATCTGTCAACTAAAGCCTCGAGGATTGGCTGTAATTTTCCTCAATATAATTACATACCGAAAAACTAAATTTTCGTGATAAAATATACGTAGCTTGGCAAATAAGTCGTGAAACTGAAACTTTTTACCCTCCACGTAATGCTGTGGTCACGCCAGCGGGTGCTTCATCCAATCATATTCCTCTGATGTATTAAAGGGTTGTATTTATATCTATTTGCGATATTAATTTCTAGTCTTTTTTGCCTAACTATAAATACAATGTGACGATACGATTTCTCTACCTTGGCGCCAAAACTTCAAAAACAAAGTTTACGAAAATCATGCAAATAACTTATTTGACAAATACGTTGAAAAAGCGTCGCCAAAAAAGAAATAGTATAACAAGTATGGCATCGCTCATTATCGACTGGGGTTCCGTATCTTACTCATTACAAATTCAAATCACTTGAGTCTCAGCCAAAGGGGCGTTCAGAAATGGTGATTTTGAGAAACCCTGTAGAAGTTGTAGGGCGCTACGAAACTCTAAAATACGGGCCTCATTAATCAGAGCTTTCTTGGAATAAGGCTTGAAGTTGTGTATGAACGTTGTCGCAAATGTGATGAAAACGTAAAGCTAAAAATATAGAGTACACAGCAAATGTTGATATAAAATATAGAGTATGGAAGCAAATATAGAGTTTAGGTACAGTATATTATAAATTAGCTTGGTCATCTTATACTTATATAGTATATAAGTATAAGAATTACCTATAATGTATAATATGAGTCTGCGAGAGATGTTACGCTCTAAATCCATGATGTTCGTGCAATATAGGCACTTCTGGCAATAGGCACTCCTATAACGAGTGTTATCTCATTATACGGGGGTGCCTCTAGGGTGCCTATTTTCATTTTGCACATAGAATTAAATTAGATTTAGAAAAACTCCACTATTATTATAAATGCGAAAGTTTGTGTGTGTTTATTTGTTACCTCTTCACGCCAAAACGGCTGAATGGATTTGGAATTTTGATGAAACTCAGAATGGAGATACTTCCCGGAATAAAAGATAGGCTACTTTTTATGTCATCGTCATCACAAAATTTCATCATCACGCAGGTGAATCCGCAAGGCGCAGCTAGTATCATTATAATGTAAGGAAAACTGTTCAATTGTAATAGCTCCTTTTGCCCTTAAATTGCAAGTTACATTTACATAATCACCACAAACTGACAGAATAATATAATTTGCCCACTGGCAATAAATTAATAGCTATTATTTGGGTAAACGAGGCTCGCGTAAAGCCTCCATTAAAGCAATGTTTACTGAAACTTGATTACTTTGGTCAACTAATTAGACGGCCGACACAGAATAGATGACAGTGCCCACGGGGGTCATATACACTGACTACACTAGCGAGCGAAGGGAGAATATAGTGGGGCTAGTTTATGATATATTACAACGTAAATGGCTTTAAAGAAAGTAGTCACGAACGCAGCTGGGCTCTTTGTGTACGCGCCCCTTTTAAAGTGTTGTATAAGCATTTCGCCAAGACATATAGTATAACTCTAAATCCGGGCTTAAAACTTAAGCAGTTAGTTATCCGTAAGATGTGTTTATTTATCTAGAAGTAACGAGCCACCTACCGCACTCAGGGTTTAGTTATATTGTAATTCATGCTAAACCACTCGCAAGAAACTCATGTCATACATAGCATTTTTTTAATGTTATAATATTTAATAATGATTTCTTAGTTTTTTTTGTAGTAACATATTATTGTTCATTAAAATTAATTGTTCTGGCTGCCCACTCAGCTAGAAGATGTCCACAACTAGACAAGGCCTCCCCCTTACAACGGAGGGATTGCTCAAAAGCCCCACGCTTGACTGGCTTGAGAATCGCAGAATGCTCACGACCGTCACCCAAAACACACTGCTGCCCGTCATCTGGTGGTTCTGGATGCAGTTTTAAGACATACTCAGGTCCAATATAAGGCAATTATAATATAAGGGAGACGGACAATGATGCGCAATCAAGTGATAACAGACATAACACAGTTGGTAGTGGTACCTACTACCTAGTGGCTGGAAGCAAAAAGTCGTGTTTCGGGCCGATGCTCACTCAGCTTGGTAGAGGCCCATTTCTAGCAGTGGAAAATGAAATAGTTCATACACAGTGCTATTACTTGACTCTCTTGAGTTTTGGCTACACTCTTGTTCCGCTTCGGACCAGTGACCAGCTTCGTATACCATTGCATTGTACCATCAATTGTTCAAATCACCTTTCAAAATACTACTTAAATCAAAATCGATTTATTTGTTAGGGAGTTACGATGTCACATAAACCCCCCTGCGACGGAGGTTAAAAAAGAAAGAAAAGAAAGAAAGAAAGAAAGAAATGTAATTTATTTTGTAACATCATTGTAAATAGTATAACTTTAACATAATTACAGTCAAAGGGATGATGTCACAAAAAAAAGTAGACCTCAATAACCATAGAGATTCACTAGTAAACAGGTTTTAAAGACCATGATGCTTAACGATACTGTTTATTTGTGTTTACAGTCACCAGAATACTAACGCGTCTCTCCAACATACTGATACGAATAAACACTGCACATAAACACAGCTTCATTAACATTTGTATGTAAATGATGTATTGTTTGAACACAACACCGTATAATAAGTATAGTATAGAGTAGAGTGTTTCAGTACGCACCAACTTTAAGATCGCTCTGAACTGTGAAAACATAGGGCGTTTTTCCGCGAGACGACACACCACACCGTAAATTACGGTGACGATTCAGAGCGCCATACAATCCTATACACCGCAACTCAGCATGTAAATTGTAAATAACCAGCGCTGGTTTTCTATTGGGACCGGCAAGTGACGTCACGTGCAGTCGCGCACTATACATTATTTAATGGGGCGAAATACATATTACATTCCGTTGTTTCCAATACACAAACTATACTGGGGAAGGATATAGGGCTGCATAATGCTAGATGATGCTGTTCTGTTCCCAGTCACACGGCCAAATTAAACTTTAAGTGAATTAAATCAGGTCGGGTAGCCTGCTGAATAAAACGGTCGTCGGTCGTGCGCGAGTATTTCGTTTAACTTTTATCATGACGCCGCCGTATAAAAGAGGAGTTTTAAGCACTCCAAGGTGGTACATAAAAAAACCTTAATAAATATACTTAAATAATAAAGAGGATAGTCGAGATAGTAGATAGATAGAGAGAACGTAGATGCTAATTTTTTTTTTTATATCAATGAAGTGAGAAAAAAAAATCTATGCTATATGGCATAGAAGAAAAATAAGTATTTTAAGCTGATTCCAAAATAAATGAATGATTGCAGTATTTTAATTATATTATTTAATAATTAAGATGGAAATACTTTATTGATTAAGTACCACTTTGGAGAGCTTATAATTCCTCTTTCATAACTTGTTCACGTGGAGCAAAAATAGGGGACGTGCAGTTGCTGTGTTAAAATAACAACAATACTAATAAACGCATTGCCTTTGGCAACTGCTAGGAAGTAAGAAGGAATCATCCTCGAACTATTGAGGATAGGCGAGTTGGTGGTCAAACGCAAACTTATACGTGTTAAAAAATATCTTCGCGACACGCACGACCACAGCACTGATGTACAGATTATAGACCTTACACTTCATAATAGCTTCAGTTTTCCCTCACGGACTCCATATGACTCGTTTCCAATAGAACTAAGCCAGAAAACTGTTTGTTTGTAACTAATGAATAAACAAGGTCGTCATTGTAAATGTCATTATGAGTAATAGCCATAAAGAGAGGCAGACGACGCGGCTAGACTTGGTATTTTATACCCAGTTTATCATGATCCAGACTCCGGTTAGAATAGGTGTGTAGTCTAAACGGGTTCAGAACATGCAATCATGCAAGTATGTTTGATATTACTTCAACCAGTGAGTTGAAATAAATAGAGTAGTTATAGTCGAACAAAACTGCTTTAAAAACTGACTAGAAGTTGCCTATATAAATATACTTACGCATGTTTGTATGCAGTTTGTGAAAAAAAGGAAAGAATATGGGCGACTTTATACACCACACCTGTTGTTAGAAAGAGACAAATATCTAATTTATCTTACGGCGTAATAAGCTACACAAGTTGATTGGCCAGAGCGAGCGCCCTCGCCGCGCCGGTGTGGCTCTCTTTCACTCTCTCACACAAGACGATCTATCTATCTCGGCCATCCATTTCAAAGTGACAACAGTCGCCTTAGATAAAATCAATTTGATTTTTTCTCATTGCTATAAAAATACAGTTCTTACGCGTGAAATGAATTTTTTTTGTCTCTCACAGTGCCTGTGTAGATTGTGCAGTGTCTAAATACACAGAAAGGCATTATATCACCATCTTTTTGCTAGAAAACATACGATTACCGATAGCGGCAGCGTATTACCGGACATTCGGAAGTGAAAGACTGGTAGCGATCACGGCAATTACCTTGATTTCGTCTAGTAAATATGGCGGCGGGGACAACTCATCTACAGGTAAAAACATCTTAGACTTCAACACTGTAAATAGAAGCCAAAATTAAGGTTATACTTTCAAAGTATCTATCTAACATCTACCTAACACTGAAAGTTGGTTCAATGTTCTTGAATCTTTTAGGATAAAATCTCTTTGCTTTTGTATTGTTGCTTTGGTTGGTAGGTACTAATTCAAAATGAGTCTTCGCATCTGAAACTAAATTGAAATAACTTCCTTTACCTAGCTGTGTTATGTTTTGAGGTCTTTCGACGCAGACGTCGAGCTTCACATCAATCACATCAACAGCCGGAAGACGTCCACTGCTGGAGGAAGGCCTCTCCCTTAATAGGGAGGGGTTGCCATAATCCCCACGCTTGGCAGGCGACTTGGGGATCGCAGAGCTGACGGATATATTATTTTGCTCCTTAATCTTTCTCTCTGTACTTGGGTCATCACTATAAAGGAAACAAAAACTATCATAAGCATTTTGTGCATTCCCTATTTTCACCATTATCATTGCAATCCAATACTACCTATCTAATACAGAGCGACATTAAACCAAGTCAGGTTATATGCTTGACGTCAATTAAATATATTTGGTATTTAACACATCAATACACCGTCAATAAAAATAATACTTTATTGACGGTGTAAAACGTCTTGAATAGCAAGTGATAAAATAGACAATCCTCCCAAACAGTTGACTGGCATTCGATTTTCTTCCGTAGAATGCCTATGACTCATGCACAGCGATAAAGGCTCGCCAGGATATATGAGTCAGTTGCAGGAAAGGGCGAAGCTCTCCTTCTAGTAATGTCATGCACCCCCTACACGTTATGCGGAAGGTACGCACTACGCAGACTACGTGGCACAGCGGAAAGTTTCGAGACGGACGTACTAGAAATTGGTAGGTAGTTTTGGAATGGCTAAAACAAAAAAAGATAAAGTTAACATTTAATGCTGGGTTAAGAGATTTTTATCGTTTTTTTTAAATAATAGAATGATTATGAATATTTACAATACAATAGTTTATTGATAACTCTAAAGTTACACGTCAAATTTCATTAGGATGTCAGAAAAAATAATCACCTCAATAAAATGACTAATTATAAAAATACCTTAATAATCTCTAATTTTAAAATATATTTTATAGCTAGAGCTAGCTTATCAAATAACATTCTTTTTGAACTGCTTGAGAATATTTGGATGTTTTGGCAACTAACTTTATCTTTTCATTTAAGTCATTCAAATACTTTAAGTCTCAGTAGATACCTCTTCCTTTGGAGCATTTTAATTAATAATCATTTCACAAAAGGTACGAACGCTGAATGCAAAATTATGAGTAACCAAAGATTTTAGGATAGCAATCCAAACAAATATAATAAAGTAACTAAAGAAATATTAGATGATCCAGTCCAGATGCGTCGAGGTCGGAACTCGGACCGCGACTGCGCGATGGAGCCAGCATTGGCGGGAAAAGAGTTCAGAACACTCGAGAATCTCAAGATAGAGAACGGCAAATCTTGAATCTTTTATTCAGCACTTTTGAAGGTAACTGACGCTAAAGTTTCGAGCTTTAAGAAACTAAAGCTGGAATCTTAAATATAAAGGGCTTCTTACAAAACGAGATTATTGCAGCTGAAGCAATCATTTTTGGGATAAACCAAAACCAAACCAAAGATTTTAGGAGAACAACCCAAACAAATATAATCAAGAAATATCAGATCAATTTTTGCGCAAGTCTACGACTTCAGGATTAATCCTATAGTAAAAGTTGTTCATAATGATGAGCACAATAATCCCTTTCGGCTTATTACTACCGTTCCATATAACCCTGCATAGCGTAAGAAGCGGCTGCAGACGGCAGTAAACTTAAAGTTGGTTTAATTTTAGCAAACAGCTAATGGGGTGGTGGGTGGTCTCAGAAGGGGGGATTATAGGGGAAAAAGGAATAGATACATTTCAATTTCCATCTTAGAGTAAGTGATATTTATTCACATAAATATTGTGTTATACACTAGAGAAAGAGAAGCTAGCGGAAACAAATAAAATTTTCAATCAGTTGCCCGTGAGGCCACTATATAATCAACGGACATGCAATGATGTGCTGTGATGACAAATCATAGATTCATTATTGTGTGTTAGCATTTGAATGCATTTCCAATACTCAACTCATGGCGTATTTTATTACGGTGAGTGGCTGATTCAGCAAGTATGACTTTGTCAGTTCTACGATACGTATATTTCTAATATTTTCATCGAGATCGACTGCAAAGGGTGTTACTGTTACCACACCAATTAATAGATTGTCGATTGATGTCGATCGACGTAGACTGATCCATTCCAAAATACGACGGATTTATTTCTGCATGTTTACTCTTTATTGCGGAGCTCAAATATCTCCAACGATGAACGAACCAGTTACGACGTCTGCTAAAGCATTCTCTAAGGCATCCCAAGTTTCCACTAGTTGCTCTATTGTCAGACAAACAATGAGGTCGGCGTCATTTCTCTTTGTTCTAAACGTTTGGCGCAGTCATGAATATTTTTCGAGAAAAGCTCACTGGCCTTCTGCTATGTCGTCTAGTTTCGCTTTGTTATTAGAATTTGCTTAAAGTCAGAAGTTGAACGTTTACACGGCCTATTTTTGTTTTATTTATACGGGAATACTCACGTTTAATTAAATCGGATACTCCGACTATAGTTTCGATCACATCCGGTGACCTTTTTCAAAGAGTGAAAACAGAGCCCGACGCGCGTGCAGGGATCAATCTCAGTAGATACATGGGCCAGATCCACGATGGATCTAGTGAAATTTAATTTTCTCATTAGATCTGTTTTCGAAGATAATGCAGAAAATGTATCTAATGAGATTTTTTTTGTTCCCGATAGATCTATTTTTTGATAGATCCATTTTTTTTGTAAATTTTGATGGATCTAGTGTTAAACTTTTTTCCTATAAGATACAGTTTTGAAAGCTGTGGATCTAATGGGAACTTACCCGTAAACTTACTAGACCATACGACAGTATTATAAATATTCCCTACAGTAAGGAAACGCCTTTGATGTCGTGTGACACCAATGTAACACCGCCACTCGTGCGTCTTTTGAGCAAAATACAATAGTTCGCATACTGTTATGCAAGTAGTCCGCCAGCAAAAAATCATAGTACTGTTGAGGCACCTCTACCTCTTCTGGATTGCTTGTTCTGGTCTTATTAACATTAGCCAGCTGGTTTCTCTGACGATAAATACTCGTTTTTTTTTCGACGAATGTACTGTACTGGTTTATTAGACGCTAAATTCCATCCCTTTTTCTTTCGATAAAACTTAGTGCCTTTTTATATAAGCGAGGAGCAGGTTCTATTCCACGTATGGCTTCATCACAATAATCACTTATCGTTCAATCGATTAAATTATGGGTTACATCAGGAACACAGACTTACAAATGAAGTTTCAACTATGTTTTGAGTCTGAAGCAAAAATTATAATGGAGTTAAAGAAGCAGCAGGTACTAAAACTTTAGTAAATCAAAATAAGTAAACTTAAATCCCGTCCAGAAAAAAGATAATTAATAATAAATAAAAATAATAATATGTAATAATAAATATTGGGGGGACATTTATTACACACAGCGCCATCTAGCCCCATACTAAGCAAAGCTTGTATTATGGAAACCAGATAGCTGATAGAATACTTATATAATTTTTTTTTCGTAAATACATACTTATAATACATACTACACCCAGACACAGAACAAACATCGATGTACGTCACAAACATTTTTGTCCTGGGTGGGGATCGAACCCACGCCCTATAGCTCTGAAGGCAGACATGCTACCAACTGAGCTATCAGGCTGTCCAATTTTCTGCTTTATGGGCGGGATATCTTACTAGCAAAAAAAAACACTCGCCGAGCTCACTGAATCCATCGTGGATCCTGGGTCTCTCAGTAGATTAAAGGTCTTAAAGTTACTGATCTAGTACATTTCAGATTGGAACCATTACCGCTAGAGACTGGTGCCATTTTTGAAATGGACGTGTTTGTGACACTTGTAATCACTACATAACAGCACGGTTCCCCGTCCACTTTTTATGAATTTAAACATTCTGAAATTATTGCGCAGCAGTTATTTATTAATTTCTATTTCAATTATTTTCTATTTATGCAATACCACTGTCAATGTAAAGTTTTGACATTATATTTTTATTATTTACCCATAAAGAAATTTACTATTTGATGTCAAAACAACAATCTAGGGTTCATAGCAAAAATAGTTTGTTAATAATGGATCTACTCAGGAAAAAAACTCATTAGATCTATCGTGGATCTGTACAATGGATCTAATAAGAAATAAAGTTCTCATTAGATCTACAGATTTCAAAACTGTATCTTATGGGAAAAACATATTTCACTAGATCCATCGTAATTTAAAATAACATAAAGTAGATCTATCGGGAACAAAAAAAAACTCATTAGATACATTTTCTGCATTATCATCGAAAACAGATCTAATGAGAAAATTAAATTTCACTAGATCCATCGTGGATCTGGCCCATGTATCTACTGAGATTGATCCGCGTGCAGCTGCGTCCTGCTTAGCACTGCGGGCCGCTGAACGTCGCGCACGGGGTTTACACGGCCTATAATCAGCATCTTAGTTGTACTTGCAACTTTTTTTCGTTTACGACGACCGTAAAATTAAAAGGCTGTTAAATAATGAGCACTGGCGGAACATCTCAATCTACTTAACGTACTATGGCATAGACTGAACAAAAAAGTTGTAGTTTAGTAAAAATATGTAAGGGTATTGATAACCTAAGCCGCCATACTGACTAGTGGGTCCTGTTGAATCTTCTTTATCGTTGAACAGGGAATAATGTCGAAATGTAGAAAGATACTTTTTCTCTATGGCCTAAGCGAGTTGACCATGGTGATTATAGTATTAGGTATATTAAAAAGAATGAGTACCTAATTTATATTAATAATAATTAGAGTAAGTCAAAGTGTAGTCAGATACAAACTAACCCCCCAAACAAAAAAAGTTGCAACAAAACGCTAATGCTATCAGTTTGTAATACTCAATAATTTTAGTTGTGTTAGAAAACTGTATTACAATACTCACAAGTTTTTATTTATTGCGTGAGAATTTAATCAATGAAATTAGTATCTAACTGTGTTTTCAACATAGCAAACAAATAAACTGCGAGAAGGTACAAATTTACTAGGTATAGCTAGCATACTCTATTTCTTTGCGACGTCATTTGAGGTAATAATTTAATAATTAAACTGTACCACGACAGCAATGTTTGATAGAATATTTTAATTTAATGCTATAAAACAAACAAATCCAAAATAATGCAACGTGTCGCGCACGAAAACTATAAAAACAAGGAAACGGTGAATGAGAATGCCGGCGGCAAGGACGGCTTATGTAAACGATTCGACAATCACTTCACTTCATCAGTAGGTATGCATTTAGGTAAATATCACTTCAGCCGCTTCTACACGACGATCCACGCACAATACAAAATGGTGTCGGTCAATACAAAATCGGTTCCTCAATCTGGCTTGACAGTTGTTATAGATATATGTTTTACGTGCTAAGTCCTCCAAGAAGTTTTCGTACAAGAGCTGTCTCCTTCAAGTTCCGTACGTTGAAGTAGTATCATTATCGAAGTTTAATTGGGTTGCTCTATCTATACAAACTTAATTTTTGACTGGAATAATTCGGTGTTTGTGAGATATTCGTTATGTGTATTTGTAAAACGATATTTTGCGTACCGCTGATCCGGGATCAGATTAAGAAGCTCCATGGAATTTTGTAGAGGAGTAACAAGACAAATATATTATAATAATGTTGTAGACAAGACAAACTCGGTAAAACTAGTCAAGGGGGTGTAAAGTTTGAGATACTGCGAGGTTCCAGTCTGGAATGAATAACTACTAATAACTATTACCTATAGTTAAATGCTTTGAGCTACTAACTAGTCAGTTGAACTAAAGATACTAATGATTATCAATGCTCTACTAATTGTTGCCATTCCTCTCAGAAACATAGATCTATGATGAAAACGATGAAGATAATTTAAGTCCAAACTTTTAAAATCAGTTCAGATTAGTTTAAAGACTTGTATAATAGAACCAATTCTGCGACATCAATACAATTTTAAATTTAAAACCAAAACAGAATATATATTATACAATTGTCTTGATGGGAATCAATGGGAAAATTATTCTCGCTTAAAAGACATTTCACGGCTCAAACTGTACAAAAAGAGACCATTTGTTCGGTCAATTGTATGTGAGAGTATGGACGTCTCGTTGACTCATTTATATTAAAGCCTTCAGAACAGTCTACATTCACTGTTTCAATAATTTGCTTGAAAAAACCTATGAAGCCTGTAAGCGTTGTTCGTATGTTAAAAATCACATACGATACGGCTAATAGGCTAAATGACTGTTTTTTTTATTGTCCTATTAAAATGTGGCCCATAAATATAGCGGATTTATGAAAAGAAAATTAAAATCAAAAATAAGCAACTTATAAGCATTTAAATATCATGCTAGACAGAGAGGCGAAACAGCAAATCGTGACGTCTTTTCTCTGTACGCCATATAAATTATATTCTGAGAAGTAAGGCGTGACGTCATTTTTTGTTTTGTGGGAAAGAGACAGAGTTAGCTCTACCAAAAACTTTAAACGCTTATATATGAGAACATTAATAACCGATTTAAATTATTTATTCAATAAACATACTATATTTACTTAAGTTCTTCATCGAAGCTATTGGTTTCAACGATTTAAACATCAGTCATCTACCCTATTATACACCACAAGGGGCATGATTTACCGCAATAGTAGTTGAGTGTTTGACCATAAAATCTCTGTTTGACTTCTAACAAGGTTTCGCTTTTCTAATTTTAGTTGAGATGAACTTCTTTATGGTACAGATGTGAATTCACTATATACTAACACATAGTAATAATTTTATTAATTAACTTGGCTGATATCAATCAAGTAAGAAACAAGCAGAGGCGTTGTTTGCGAAGGGGACGACGCAGACGGACGACACAAAACAAAGAATATTGAACCTGACGTCGCAATAGACGTACATTCATCAAGCGCAGAGGGCGGAGGCAGGCCATCTTGTTGGGGGCAAATGGAAAAGCAAACTTAAATATGTTATAATGCTCGAGAACTTAAGTAAACTCGTGTATTATTATACACGAGTTTACTTAAGTTCTAGTTTAGTTTCTTACTCTAGTGGTTTCAGTTTCATCATTGAACTTTAAGAACCACAATTAGTTCTAGCTAAAGTGGAACAAGCTAATCAAGAAGATGCCCATTGACATTCAGTACTCGTTAGAAAATGCCAGACTGCCAAAGTTCGGGAATAAATAATGCGGCACTTATCCCAGCTCTTTTCTATGAGTGTTAATCCAGTTTAACATTTTTGAGCTGCGAAAGAACATTCTCACTTGAACATATATCCATACACTCAAATCATTAGAAAATAAGGCAACTCAGGAAAATATTAGTAAATAGTGAAGCATGGACGCGAAAGCTACCTTGCTGCTCTAACTCATATTATTTATGAACTCCAGGCTTGGTGAAACTTAGCTAAGAAATCCTGCCCTGCTTCGACCGTCCATCTGGTGACTCCAGCGAACTAGTGCTATAAATAGCATTGCCTGAATTGAGACATAGCACAATTTGTTTTACGATCTACCAGCAGGCATCCCAGCTTTATTGGGCGGATTCAATACCATTTATACAATTGATTCTTCTATGGCGGTGATGACACCTAACGTTTAACGGAATTGTATTAATTGGATTAATTGAGACTAATTTTAGGTCGTAGAAGGTAGTGGACCACAATTATGTGGCTAGATACTATATTCTCTGTATTGGCGCGAATCGGATACGCTTGCTTCCTTGCTACTGTCGTGAAAGCAAGACGAATAAAATAAGCATATAGTTTTGGTAGAGAATCTACCAAGTTGTGATAAAAACTTTGAATTATCCGTACTATAAGAATGACAGGCGCAAGTTAGAAACCAATAGTTTTTTTTCTGTAGGACAATCACGTGTCGCAAATCTAGCATAAGTCACCAACCACAACAATCAACATCTTCCTTCCCATACAGATAAACGACAAGAAAAAGAGACGACAAACAGTGGTAGGCAAGTCGATTATCTCCAAATGAATACCAGTTACATCCAGATACGTCGAGGTCGGTACTCGGATTGCGACTGCGCGATGGAGCCAGCATTGGCGGGAAAAAGGTTTAGAACACTCGAGATAGAAAACGGCAAATCTTGAATCTCTTATTCAGCACCTTTGAAGGTGTGAAAGCTTAAAGATAAAGGGCTTACATAAACGAGATTTGTAGCTGAAACAAAATAATTATGAATGAATAATATAACAAAACAGGTGTTGGCATGGTCAACGTTAATCGAAAATACACAGGTAGATTCGGAATTTGGCATAAACCCATAAATTCTAAATTCTATAGATAACTTTTAATCATTATTTACTTATAGTCAGTAATCTAGTATAGTTTGTTTTGGCATATCTATCTAATGTCTTGTTAAACAGGAGAAGCCACTGGTTCCCGACACACAGTCCAAAGTTTGGGAGCAAATGGGTCATCATATATTTTTGTGGAAATGTTTAAATGTCAAAATGAATACTTTTGTTTTGGTATTTGATTGTGAAACAGACATATGTAATTATTGCTTCAATAGCAAAATGTAAACATGAAATTTAGAAAAATTTATCGTTCAACGAAGGAAGATACTAGTAGACTTAATCTATGAATGAAGAAGACAGTTGAAACGAACGGAATAAAGTTGCATTTTTATCGGCAATTGTCTACAATAAGAAGAAGAAACAAACGAAATGCGAAAACAATATTATATTTGTTTTTTTTATAATTTTCAGGTTGCTGAGTTTTTTGCAAATACAACTCAGTCTTTACCTAATTCAGGCTATTATAAATAGCAGTAAATATATTAAATTACCTAAAGTTAAATGATTTTTATTTACAAACACACAAAGTAGAGATTGAAGAGAGCACATACCTTTTGTATAGTTAAAATCTGTTTGAGAGAGTCACTTAAAGAGTTAATAAATTATTATATTTTTACAGATTATACAACTTACAACCTCAAAAATAATCTATTTAAATAAGTATTTGAATGAAAAAAAGTTGACAGCCCTTATCCCACGGCGCAGTAACGTAATATAGCTTATATAGCCCATTGTGTTTTCAGGCAAGGTCGAATCCGTTAGTTGCCCGTCCGGCATGTTGCCGAACACGATAATTCAACCGGCGAGTACTAACTGTTGTTCAATCTTTGCCGGTGTCTGCACAGAGATGACCGCCTGATTGCGATTGTAGAGATTACGCTGTAAAGGAAGACTGCGAAGGAATAAAAAATTAAGAATTTTACTATAATTGGCCAAAGGCTTAGAACATTCTAACTACAAATGGCTCCAACTTAGAGTTTTTTAACTATAACATCTCCTAGACTTAAAGCTTTTTAACTATAATGGCTCCTTAGGACATTTTTTTATATACTTGCTTTTTATATACTTGCTCTATGACTTAGAGCATTTTTATGTCAGTGTTAGGTGTTAACGAACAATGTTCTTCCGTTTTCGTTCTGTTTATAGGTGGAAAAAACGTTGGAAACCAGCCAGTGCAGTCACCTGCAATGGTTGTTTCATGTTGATGCAGAGACTTCTTGTTAAGAAAATGAAACACATTTTAATTTTGAATGGACCACATTTTCCTCTGATGACAATGTATCCAGTATTCCGGATTTCCGCGAAGCCCTCGACCATATACAATAAAGGCACTCGAGAGCTTGTTTCCCGAAGGCCTAAGCGCTATTGTCTCGCAATCGATTTAAGTACTACGCGTCGCAGGGACATGACGAGCCTACGATGTCAAATAAAGTATGATAACTATCCTAACATAAATATAAGTAGTTTGCAGCGAACTAAGAACTCGCGAGAACTCGCGACCCCCATATCGTCGAGCCTCTTTAATAATTTGGCTCATATTCGAAATTGATAAATTGTATTTGCACGAGCTACTTGCTTACGAAATTTCATAAAGGTCGTAACAGTCCGCGAGGTACCGTCGATCAAAAATACATTTAAAAAAACATCCATCCATTTTTTTTTAAGCACTTATTTGTCCCCTTAGACTCAGAGACCTTCTCTTCGCTAGGTCAACTGTCAAAGCGAAAGTGTGTTAGTCTTTTTACCGCCAAAATGGGAACAACGTGGTATTTGGCACGGAAAATAAAGTATTCGGGGTCATTATAAAATTATCAAAATCACTGCTTTCCATCACCATGCGGGTAATATTTTTAGTTCAGGCTGTAATAGTCCAATGCAGGACATAGGCTTCGAATCGCGATTGGGCCTTGGATCATATTCACCACGCTGTCCCATATGCGGGTTGGTGGATTTACATACTCCATTGAATCTCTCCTCCTGACGTATGCCAGTTTTTTCCTCTCGATGTTTTCCTTCACCGAAAAGCCAGTGGTATGAAAGGGAGGCAATAATGTACGACACAGATAATGTACGGCATGATATTGTACAGCATAATAATGTACAGCATGATAATTGGTGTACATGTACATCAAATATCATGCTGTGCAATATCGTGCCGTGCAATATCATGCCGTACATTATCGGCTCGGCTCAATAATGCACACTCCGATTTTGTACAGACTGATATTTGATGTATAAGTACACGAATTCCTTATTTGTATAGCAGTTAGGTTCAGGTATTTTTTTTATATCAGTTTGAGAAATGTACTCGGATTATTGGCTGTACAATATAGGGCCGTACTTTATAGACACGAGCCCATAATGGACGGCCAGTATTGTACGACATGGATTGTACAGCATGATATTCGATGTACATTTACACCAATTATCATGCTGTGCATTATTAAGCCGTACATTATCGTGTCGGCAAATATCATGTTGTACATTATAGACACCCGTATGAAAAACCATGTAGCCAGTGGTTCCACTGCAGCCAAAGTTCTATTCTGATCAGTGCCCTTATCATGGACGTTCGTGATTCTGATTGCGAGCGTGCGCGAGCAGGAGGGCGCATGGCGCGAGTGGTTTGGTACGAGCAGGATGGCATGCTATCGCAATCGGAATCGCGAACGTCCATGATAAGGGTGCAGGTCCCAATGGAACAGCTGCTTTTTTCGCTGTTGGCTCCATTATTAAAGCTGTTTTCAACGAGTCTCTCGGCTTAGTACGCCCCAAGCTTATTATTATAACTCAGTATAAAGTTACAAAAAATAAACACACTAAACCATGTCTACATGGAGATAAACCAAACAGAAGCAATCAATTTAATTGAAGTCAAGTTAAGATATAGAATCAGCAGGTCATGTCCAGATTGGTCTGTGTCAATGAATAATCTATGAGTAACTACTCAGTAGAGGCCTATGCTGCTAAAATTGACTATGCAGGACTTTACAGAATGTTGGTACTAAACAGAAAGAGAGTGTACAAACATATAATTACGACCTGATTACACCTATCATTACCGGCGTGCCATGCTATTTAAGTACAATATTACATAGTACATACACATTTCCATACACACACCACACCACTTTTTAACATTTCCTTTTTTGGCGATTTTGTCCTGCAGTTTTCCTTGTTTGTCACAATGAATTCCCGACAAAACCACCTGCTACATATCGAATTTTGGGTAGAAGCTCATTTTAAAAGAATTCATTTATTTTCAACCGACGTCAAAAAAGGAGGTTCTCAATTCGACGGTATGTTTATTTTTTTTTTCTTTTTTTTTTATGTATGTTACGCGATTACTCCGTGAACTAAGTGATTTTAATGATTTTTTTGTTTGGTAGGAATAATTCAGAGGTGGTCCTATATATATTTTATCGAAATCGGTTCAGTAGTTTGGTTTAAAATCAAAATTACTAGAAAATATGAAGATGTCATCCAGGTATTCGAAGTTGAAGTCGGTTGTATATTTTTTTGTAAAGCGTTTTATTACATTTTAGCAACGTGTTCTGGGACCCTTAAAAAGTTCACTAAGATTAACATAAGCAATTATGAACTTCCATAAATCTACACTTTTACACTAATAATACTTAAGTACTTATCTAAATCATATAAACATTGCACCAAGAAAAAACTTCACTATCCCTGAGTACTAGTACATTATTTTAATACGAAACATAATAAATCACGAAAACCAACAGCAACGCATAGCCAGGTGGGTGTAGCTAGTTGGGTATAAAGTTTAAATAAAACCTATTTTTCCATTTCTTATCAGCAGCGTAACAAAAATCTCAGCGTTTGAAATCCGTCTACATATTACTGGCCGAAAGTACGACTCGACCCAATTTTCTTTTTACCCTCTTTTGTGAAATTACAAGAGTTCCGACCGAAACGATTAGGTAGAGTGGACGCTATAAACACGGAATAACAAATCGATCCTTAAAGGGAGGTAATGTGGCATAAGTAGAGCCTAATGTGAATATCCATCATCATTTATTACTTAAAGAAAATGTACCTACAAGCTAATTTGTATTCATGAATGACACTATGTACTTGGTAAAGCAGACTATAGCATGATAATATTTTGTTGCAAAGATAAGAGTAACTTTTGTAGTGGTAGGACTCTACTGCAGAGCCCGCCTGGGGAAGTACTACACCTTTGTCAGTTATTCAACCGCCTAGCAGTAGTGTGCAAGCATTACTATGTTTCGGGTTGAAGGGCAATGTAACTAGATAAATTACTGGGCATAAAGAGATTTCACATCTAATATCTCAGAGTGACGAGCGCAGTGCAGTGCGGCGCAGGATTGTATTCGCAAGTTCACAATTTTGGCACTGCTACTGTTATGGCAGGCGTGACGCTTACCACCAGGTGATGTTCTCGCTCGTCTCGTCATTCAATTAAAAAAAACCGTCGATAGTTCGTTAAGTTTGCAAATCGTAGGCCTAGTTTGAGACGCCTAGTTCAGTTTTATAGGCCTAGGTTCAAATCCCAACAATTAATTTGAGGTGCCGGTGAAAGAAAACAGCGTGAGGAAACCATAGCGTGGCTTTTACCACGTCGAAAACTGTCGCCAAGGCCCAAACGGTTCTGACAGCCCCTCTAACGAGCGAGATCTCATTCCGGGCTAGGTGTGTTTTCATCTTCGAATACACCTCTGCTTAACATCTTATAGCTGCCTGTTAGCCTGTCAATCATTAGAAGCATAATGGGTCAAAAATGACAGTATAATACATACCTAATAACACTTAGAAGGGCATTACAAGAAGAAAGGACATTAGACACAGGGCAATAGACTGCTTTACAACTAAAGGCTGCGATGCAGTTTGAGTTTGGGTTTGATTTTAATTTGGAAACCTCTAGAAGAAATCATAGTTCCCACTTTGATTTCGGGCCCTATCTCACTACGACACCATAGTGCATAGTAACTAGCTGGTGATTCTGTTGCCGCCATCAAATTGGTTGCGCAATCAAGCGGACCCTCCATAGTCCATACAGCTGGTACAGCTGTATACATTTTGTTGGTAGCGCGACTGGTTGCGCCGCCACTGGTATCCTAGTGAGTATAGGCCTTTGAATTGTGACACTGTAGTGGTTTAATCATTTCTAAATATTGAACTACTAAATAATGAACGAGTCAACCAATCTTGCAATTGATTTTCCCCTCCGTATTTAGATAAATTACTTCCTCACTTTGAGACAGTGTGACAGAACAAAAGTGCCAAGAACTCAATTACCTAATAAGCCTGACGAATCGATTGAAAACTGCAATTGTACCACTTTACGCCTCACAACCGGAGCGAGCCTGTCTATGCGTTCGGCTGTACCACGTCTGGGCTGAATATCGCTACATAAAGCCGATAAAGCCTGGATTTTCGAGGTGTTACAGGCACGCAAGCTTAGTTTATAAATTCATTTGAATATAACTTGACACGCAAACATAGTTTAAATGTAAATTGAGGTCTGCATCAGCCTTAAACTTTTTTTATTCGTTTTACTTGTTGGTTGATCTTCTTTGCGGGATGTCGCCTAGGCATAGGCGCACTGCACTGCATTACAGAATATATTTAGGCGCCAAGCAGTATAGTGATCACAGTGTAACACTAACATCACTGTTTACTTGTTTTAAAGGCAAATACAGTTGCTAGCGAAATTACAGAGCTAGTGAGACAATATCGAACGTCTCAAAGTAACAAAGCACCACGTCAATGCAGTGATCTCATGTTTTGGGTATCGCTGCAAGCAATGATCAGGGGCAGTAATATCTTACCATCAGAAGGTCGTCTTGTTCCTCGTATGCATAATTAGCCTGTTAATATACCACTGCTGGACTGAGGCTTACCTCGAAGGGCGATTGGGCCATGTCCACCACGCTGGCCAATTTGCGGGGTGCTCGATTCACAATACGCCATTGTTTTTTGGCACGGACCTATGCGCGTATCATAACAGTGTTTTTATTCACCAAAAAGTACATAAAAATCCAAGACCTCATTGTTCTGGATATGAATCCACGACCTCTAGTTCTAAGTCTAAAGGTCTTCCCATTAGGCTACTACGGGTTTTTAGTTTCATAAATTGTTACTAAAACATTCTACTCCGAGCATATATACCTACCCGCCGGTCACAGTCTACCACTACACGTGATTGGGCCATATTCCACTCAAACAGGCCCAGTGCGGGTCGGTGGATCTGGGTCCACATACACCATTTAATTTCTACTCTACACAATATGCAGGTTTCCTCAAAATGTTTTCCTTTACCAAAAAGCCAAAGGTATGTCTTCGTAAATTCCAATAACACATTGCTCGCACGTTTCGCCTGACTGAACTAACTCGACTTTTTAACTTGAGTTAGAGCTTTTGTGTAATCTTGGGGTATACCTTTTTATTTACAAACAAGTGAGGAGACGAGCATGACGTTTGCCTGGTGGTAAGCGTCACGCCTGCCACTAACAGTAGCAGTGCCTGAATTGTGAACTTGCGAACACAATCCTGCGCCGCACTGTACTGCGCTCGTCACCCTGAGATATTAGATGTTAAATCTCTTCATACCCAGTAATTTCTCTGGTAACATTGCCCTTCACACCGGAACACATTAATGCTTGCACACTACTGCTTGGCGATTAAATAACTGGTAAAGGTGTGGTGCTTCCCTAGGCGGACTCTGCAGTAGAGTCCTACCACTACAAAACCTAACCTACACGCAAGTGCCAATTTAATTAAGGCGGAGCATTTTTCTAAGATGCACGCTGGATACAGTTTTCCAAAGTGAGTTAGTCTGACAGATAGAAAAGGGGTTCGTCTTTTATTTAATGTAGCGGAAAATGTAAAAGCGAGGGCGTGACCGCCCGCCAAAGTTGCGGTTACCCCTATACTGCTGCTCAATAGCCCCTGACTCTAAATCTTCCCGGGAACATTTTCTAACAATTTCCTTTTCTAAGTGACAGTTACTTAATGGACAATCATGTTTTTGTATAAAAACATCGATTGTAGAAAACTAGCTGGTGTTTCACAACTGCCTAAATAATGCTTACTATAATGATTTAGGTGTATTACACCAATGAACCCCATAAAGAAGGGCCTCACTAAAGAATTATTGGAGACGTTGAGAATCAAAATTTTCGTGTTCTAAGGGTAGAGTACTCAATAGATTCGATCACATCGGGTGCCGATCGACCTTTTTCAACAAGAGAAAACAGAGTCAGAAGCGCGTGCGGCCGCGTCCTGCTACTATAAACCTCAAAAATTTGTCAACACCACACCAGTTTTTATTGTTAAGGGGTAGAGTTAAATAAAAGACATGCTTTTCTATCCTTATAGCTACTTATATACGGTAAAGTATGAAGAAGCGGTAGGGTAAGTAATAGAGACTACACAGTATTTTATCAGAATTTTTCCAACAAGGATCGTGATGAGCACTTCTCTTTTAATCTAGTGGGTTATTGACTCCCCTAGATGGCAGTTTGTATTGCAAGGGGCAACGACCCAATAAACCGCTGTCCCAGAAAGATGATAATTAAATCATTAGGAACCGAAGCAGATATCCGTTTGACGCGCAGAATACCGAATGTAGGTATGAAACTTTAAAATCAATTTACGGGTGTCCAATATTCACACTGTAGGCTTAAGGCCCAGAAAAAGGCACGCCGCTATTGCACATACCAACATTTTAGAAAATGAGAAATCAATGAATATCTATAGTAATTTATGTAGTAAATGTGAGCCGTGGTAGCCAAACGAACACCGCTAGACGCGGAATCGTAAATCGTGGGTTCTGATCCCGGGCCCGTACCATTGAGCTCTCTAGAGTCTATGTTTTCATACCACTGGCTTTTCCGTAAAGGAAAACATTGTGAGGAAACTTGCATGCGAGTGGAGAAGAAATTCAAAACCAGATGAAAAAACCAGAAAACCAAATGGTGCCAAACCAGCGTGGTAAATATGGCCCAATCGCCCCTTCGATGTACGCGTCTTCGTTCGATGTTAAAATGCCCAAATAATAATGCAAATAATGATGTGTAAATGTTGAATCTTCTCGTCCAAAATCCCGCAGTGTCTGAAGACAAGGGTATACAACCAGTGTGTGTTGCCAGTGATGACATATGGAACTGAAACGTGGTCTTTAACTGCTGGCCTGTTGGAGAAACTTAAGAGTCACGCAACGGGCAATGGAGAGAGCTTTGCTCCGAGTTACTTTGCGCGATAGAATCCGGAACGAGGATATTCGCCAAAGAACCAAAGTTACCGACATAGCTCGCAAGGTTTGCAAGTTGAAGTGGCAATGGGCAGGCCACATCGCTCGAAGAACTGACAACTGATGGGGAAGAAAGGTTCTTGAGTGGCGACCGCGAACCGAAAGACGCAGCGTAGGAAGGCCTCCCACTAGGTGGACCGACGACATTGTAAAAGTCGCGGGCAACCGGTGGATGCAAATGGCAGGTTGTCGTACAGTGTGGCGGTCTAAGGGGGAGGCCTTCGTTCAGCAGTGGACGTTTCCGGGCTGATGATGTTAAAATGCGTGTGGAAATAAGCGACACGCCATAATCTGAGCTTAAAGCTCAGGGATGGGTGACCGTGAGTGGCATTTACATCTGAGTGCTAACGTGGGTCGGATGAAACGTTAAATTGTAGGTCGCGGTTGTTTGTTAACTGTATAACAATAACCGACAAGGCATGTAAGGCAGAGGCCTTCGGGCGGCATATTAACTCTGACAGGGCTAGGACTAACTAGAGCTGGCCACTCAGCCTATACGAACTTACTTACTTTTTATTAGGAGTTACCAAATATCATGTTTTGTAAGTAGTTTACCCTAAGCTATCGATCTGATTAGACGTCATGGATAATTTGTTAATCTATGTATTTTATTTCTAAGATCAGGCACAACAGACCAACATACTCAAACTCTAACGAAACCAATCCAAATAAAATTTAAGTACAGTCACTCACACACGACCTTTGCAGTGTATGGGGGACAAAAAAGTCTACCTACATGATAAAAACTTATAACCGGTGGTTTATGTCCCGAATTAGCGGTCGGAATCGAATTTAGCACGCCTGGAATAGCCCGCTTTACGACCCGGAGTTTTGTCCTTCATACGAGACAATATCACTTGCGGTGACAATATTGATAAGGGACACAATAAAGAACAATAACCAGGGGTCTTATTTTTGAATCGTACGCAAGGGTTGCGCATGCGAGCGGACCTGATCTTCGAACTATATTGTTTGGAATAAGGTCCAATATCGTCTTAATATATAATATAATATATAAATAAGGCCCCAGGCTTTGCTAACATTGGTCGAAACGAATCAAAAAAGAATTGGTTAAAAAATGAATTGTTTTCTCATACTGGTGTCAATGAAGTTGGATATAGGAACTTGGAATTTATCTGCTTTACGCAGTTCTGCATTCTTTAATTTTATGGATTTCTTAATTGCTGAAAATAGGTATATATCTATAATTGCCAGTTATCTACCGCCAAGCAGTAGTGTGCAAGCATTACTGTGTTCCGGTTTGAAGAGCAATGTAACCAGATAAATTACTGGGTATGAAGAGATTTAACATCTAATATCTCAGGGTGACGAGCGCAGTGGAATGCGGCGCAGGATTACGTTCGCAAGTTTACAATTCTCGAACTGCTACTGTTAGTGGCAGGTGTGACGCTTACCACCAGGCGAACGTCTTGCTCGTCTCGTCACTTGAATCTATTTAAAAAAAAAGTTGGAAGAGTCACACCGACCATTTTCGCAAAAAAATAAGCAGATTTGTTTATGCATTAAAAAGACTAACGAAGGTAGCATCACGGATAGCAGCAATTTGTGGTTATCCCGGAAATATAGCTTCCAATTAACTTTACGGTTTGTTACTTTGGGGAAACTCTGTAAACGCCAAAAAAGTATTATGGGTTACAAATCATAATATCTTCGGAATCCCGTACTCATGAGAAAACTGCTGGCCTATTGGAGAAACTCAGAGTCACGCAACGGGCAATGGAGAGAGCTATGCTCGGAATAACTTTGCGCGATAAAATCCGGAACGAGGATATTCGCCAAAGAACCAAAGTCACCGACATAGCTCGCAGGGTTTGCACGTTGAAGTGACAATGGGCAGGCCACACCGCTCGACGAACTGATAACCAATGGGGAACAATGGTTCTTGAGTGGCGACCGCGAACCGGAAGACGCAACGTAGGAAGGCCTCCCACTAGGTGGACCGACGACATTGTAAAAGTCGCGGGCAACCGGTGGATGCAAATGGCAGGTTGTCGTACAGTGTGGCGGTCTACGGGGGAGGCCTTCGTTCAGCAGTGGACGTCTCCGGGATGATGATGAAAAAACTGTCAAAACTGGAAACAGGCTATGTCCTAAAATAGTTAGTAAGACTTCGCGTCGCTCAAGTAACCTGTAATCTGCCAACTAATTCCTAGCTATACATAAGTATAATATTTTTATCGTTTTCCGTCTGCTGCCAAGGTGGATTATATAATCAGTAAGCACTAAGTTTGCATCGCTAAGCTAATCCTCCAATAATATACTATTGTATTACGAGTATGTTACGAGAATATTTGTTTGGGCTCCCACAGAAAAAAATGCTTATTTGTTTTGGAGATCTTTCTAGGAAGGCAATTATTCTAGACTTTAGACTGTAGAGTGTAGACTTTAGGAGATCCATGAAACCCTTTTAATTGGAGTGGATAAGCTTAAATCGCAAAGGAGAATAAAATCATGGTAGCAAAAGGTACTATGAGTATAATTTTACACATAAAGCAAAACAACTTGAGCCTCTAGAGATACAAATTTATAAACAGTCCAACATGGCTGATTTGGGTGAAGACATTTTCCACACTCATAACTCGAAAACTTTAACATAGCAAATAGATGTCATAATGCAGGGGTCTTCACCCCTAACCCTAAGGTGGGGCGGCGCGACCGGTGGAGGCATTAACAAAGGCAGCGCGGCCGGAAATATGACTTTGACTAATAATATAGCTATTTTGTACGGAACCTCCGTTGCCCATGAAGCAACAAACGTTTTTTTTGGGTTAAAAGTTCCGCTACCAATAATAGACATATAGGTAGACGTGTTCTAGAGTGAAGATCACGAATCGGTAAACGTAGTGTAGCACGCCCTGAGACTTGCTGGAGTGACGATATCAGTGGTATATCACAATGCAGGCAGTGGCTGGAAACGGAACGCTGGAGATGGGCCGAAGCTTGCTTACATATTTTTTTTATCGGTGTACTTGATATTTCAATCCGTACATTTTATAGTTTACTTTTTCACCGTGGTTTTAACAACAAACTAATAAAGTCGAGATTGTAATTCAACTTTTCCGGTTATACGTTTACCGCCAACAGATTGCGACTGTTGTGATTTTACAGCTGCATGTCCAAATGTGCATATAGTTGACTCAAGTGCTGTCTTTGGGCATCCCTAAATAATATCTTCTCTGTGGTATATATTATTATTAGATTTGTATATGTATTAGATAGTCCATGTGAGTAAATAGTCACTCAATATTCTGTGAATGAACACATGTACAAATAAAATGTTAATATTTTCATGGGTGCTCAAGAAATCGGTGCTCAATCTAATAGATTCAACACTGTGTGTAACTGGCATTGAGTGTTGTGGGTTATCAGAACAATAAATAGAAACTCACTAATACCTACCTACTCACTTTGTAGTAAGTACTTTATTAGATGGTACCCATATTCTTTTAATTGGATAAGTTCACCATTTTAATCTTTGAGCATATTCCATTCCAGGAACAAGCCGAGGCGACCCACCATGCCAAAGGTATGTGGTCAGTGTGTTGTGAGTTTGAGTATATTCATATGAACAGGAATTTGTTTCATTAGTGTGAAAGTTTACTTCAGTGTGCCAGGAGGGTTTCTAAAAGTGTCAGACAATTATGTAGACAGATCATCGCCATTGGCATCTCCAATGCTCTACGATTTTAATTCCTATAATAATATTTCTAATTTAAAAAAAATATGTTTAGTTAAAATATCAATACCTATATTCATGGGCTTATAAATATTTGTATAAGGGGGTGTTTAGGGCATCTGATTGGTCTCCTTAGTCTGACAAATAGAAAAACTGGCCATAAGTGTGGTTACTTTGATGCACCCACTGGCCATTGGGAGCCAGACTTGACAAAGGTGCCCCAGTAATAAAGTCCTATTAAACCTCCTTCGCATACAGGATCCTGGGAAGCTAAACTCACCAATACTTCATGATGTGTGCGATTGCCCCGGTGCACCCACTGTACGTTGGAAGTGGGTGAGAGCAGACCACTGCAGGGGATGGTCACATTGGTGCTCCGGTCTACCGCCACATCGCGGACCTCCACCTCCTCGGCGAGAGTCGCCCGGAGTGCTACAACAAATATTATACTTGCAGACCGCTGCTCCATATGATCAACAAGGGAGAAAGAGAAAGAAATTGTTCCCTCCCTTGGCTCTCGTTGGTGATTTGGTGATCCGCTTGTCGGTTATTAGTTAGTCAGATTCAATAGATTTGTCATCATAAATATGGCTATAAAACGTAGAAATAAAAATAAACTTGACTCTAATCAGTCATGTAAGATTTAGTATGTGTTACTGAATAGTTAGATAGATGAGGGAATATTTTTAATAGGTCCATAATTAATCAATCAGGTGTTAAAGTATTATTTGCGAAAATTCCTGAAAAGCGCCATAGTTATAAATATTTTTTTTACATATAAATGTAATGATTTTTGTATTGTTCGCAACCTTTTCGAGTTTAGTTGACATAAATAGTCCCTTCTGCTGTGGTAATTTATGCCAAAGGTCTTGGGTTCGATTCTTAGCCGAGCAAATGTTAGAATGAATTTGAAAATGCGCTCTGGGTCTGGTTGATAAAATAATTTTAGTGTTGTTGATACAAAACTCGTGCTAGTTTAGGTTTAATTTATTTTATTAGAGAACTGTATCCCAACCCAGTATAATTAATTTTTACCTTCAAATGCAAGGCAGAGCACAGGCACTATTAAACGCTCGAAAAACATTATACTGTAACTACACAGCTAAGAACAAAAAATTCGAGCTGCACTTTGCCTAAATATAAAAGATATGTTTCCTATCTACTTTTTACATCACACACATTTTATTATCAAGCGACGGAAGGCGAAAATAGGAAACAAATCTCACAACAAACGTCCACACTGCATTGAAAAAAATCATAGACTATTTTTTATTTATTTTTTCAGTACAGACAGAAGAGAAAAGAAGACTGACGTTTTGAATGTTGCCTTTAATAAAAACATTAGAGCGTCACTATCAATATAAAACGTTCACGGGATCGTCAAACTTCATGCAAAGATTCAACTGCATAATGCATATTATTATTTTTGTTAGAAGCAATCAGTTCGGAATTAAAATGACAAATAGACGGAGAGACAGATCATTTATCATTTTGCTTTGGTACTATTATAATATTAAATAGTGTGAAGTGTGATGTGATGTAACGATTTACCAATAACAACTTCGAACATAATTATGCTAACGGAGATGACAAGCCAAGGCGTACCCCTCTGCCTAAATGTATATGGTCAGAGATAGATGACCCTTTGCGTATGTTGTGAGTTTGTTTTAATGTGCGTTCAAACGAACAGGAACATGTTTTATGTGTGAAAGTTTACTTAAAAGTGTGCCTCGTGTGGTTACCTAGTATTCTGCAAGTAGTGGCAGACAATTATGTAGGCAGATTGTCGTCAGAGATACAGTATACAATTGTTACATTATCGGCATTGGCTTCTCCATTGGTCTATGCCCAAAGAATAGCCTCGCTATTACAAAGCCACGTTCACGTAATATTGGTTGTGTTTTTTTTAACTTAATTTTTGGCATTGTGTATTCTGCCAGTGTCAAGTATTTATACATTTTCATGTTTATTAAGTATCAATCAAGTAAAATATGTCATAATCACACGAAGTTACAGTCGAGTCCAAGTCATGCCTTAGTAAAGTTGTATCGCTTGTGTTTTATCGTCCTTGCTATACCTAAGCTTAACGGAGTATTGAAAACAACAAGGAAAAGACATGTTTCACCACATTATCGGCCTTACCTAAAATAATCTCGATTCTCTTAGTCACTGCTTAAACTTCTCTGTCCTTTTCTTGCACGTGCAACTTCACGTCAGAGAGAAGATGGCAGAACATCTTAAGCAGTGACTAACGGTTGAAAAGTTTTTTTAGGTAAGGCCGTATATCACTTGCCCACACTCGTGCATGTAATTCAACAGTCGTTAAATAAATCACCACTGTTTCTAATCATTAATTCGTGAATAAAAAAATTGAATGCAGCGACAAGATTTTTCTGTTTTCCCGCCAAAACTCTGGTAGTTGTTATTTTTATTTCACTTATTTGTGGGGTCTGTAAATAGGCGAAAGATTTATACGTGTTGAAGACCCTTATATTTCGGCACTAAATTGTGTCGATTCTGACGGTTTAAGTTGACAGAACTAAACTAACTAAAGTATTGCTGTCCTTAGCTAACATGCCTAGTAAAAAACTGACAGCAATATTTTAATAAGTTTAGAACTGTCAATTAAAACCGTCAGAATCGACACAATATGCGGCCTTACCTAAAATAATCTCGATTCTCTTAGTCACTGCTTAAACTTCGCTGTCCTTTTCTAGCACGTGCAACTTCACGTCAGAGAGAAGATGGCAGAGCATCTTAAGCAGTGACTAACGGTTGATAAGTTTTTTTAGGTAAGGCCGTAAGACGCTTAAATCAATCACGTAGTCAACTAAAATTGACTGTCACAAGAGCCATCATCAGCGACAAGGGGCTGTCAGTGCGGTGTCTATGGCAAGGAAGGCATATAGAACACCATAGACGAAAATATAGATTTTCTTCGGACATGGCTGCTGTATCGGCATACAACATCTGCAATGTTTTGTAAATTCAGTTTTGATAAAATGAATGGCGTGTTTTTTATTTAGTTGTAGTGTTTAGTGAACCGTGTACAGTGCTGTGTTAATTGTAATGGATGCAGATAGCGAGTATGAAATTAAAAGAGCTCGTGATGCAATTCAAACTATAGAGACTATTCAGTCCATGATCGACGTTTCAGCCGACAGACTTGAGGGTTTGAGAACACAATGCTCGACGAGCGCCGAGCTGACGCAGCAAGAGATCCGGACCCTGGAGGTGAGGTTACAACCGCCCGCTCCCGTCGAAGGGGTAGGGAATCGTAGTGCCCTTGAAAGTACAGTGTTCTGTCGAGGTCCCGGGTTTCAAGGACTTCCGAACTCAAGGACCCGAGGTGAATAGTTCAATGCCGTTGCAGGGAAAGCTCGCCTATCGAGCCACCTTATTATTGATGTTACATTGACGTATTATTCGAACTATTTAATCTTCTATTTACTTGACACTATAGGTTCGTTTTTTGGGTCGTGTTGTACGTTTTCTTTAATTTTTTGCTTATTTGCGAGCAAATTGAGCTTGCGTGTGGAAAATTATAGGATTTTGTATTTACACCATTACAAGTATTTTTTGTGCGAGATACGCGAATTAAAATCAGATATGCATACAAAATGAGAGCAGCCATTCCTTGAAAGAGAGTTGTTAAATACTTGAAAGAGAGACATAGGAAGTTCTGTCGTGATTGTTTTTTTTACCCGCATTTTTTTTCAGAGAAAGAAGTGTTATATATACCTTTGCATGATGCCCACTACTTCCTTGCCACATTTAAATGTAGCTGTTTTCATGTGAAATGGTAACAACTGAATAACTAGATGCGGTTTTATATGTGGTGACAGTCCCTCAGGACTTTAGCCCTCCAACTAACTATGCAAAAAATCCCATCATTATAATGGTCTTCTATTGAATGAAGGGAATCAAATAAATAAAGGAAATAAACTGAACAACTGGGTATGAAGAGATTTAACATCTAATATCTCAAGGTGACGAGCGCAGTGCAGGGCGGCGCAGGATTGTGTTCGCAAGTTCAGAATTCTAGCACTGCTACTACTGTTAGTGGCAGGAGTGACGCTTACCACCAGGCGAACGTCTTGCTCGTCTTGTCACTTGAACATATATTTAAAATAAAACTACAAACATTATTTCACTTAAAATTGGTTCACAGAAATAGCAAGAAATTATTTGACCAACTCTGTAGTACAGATAAGATTAGACAATAACATCTCGCTTGTTGATAATTTTGGAGTTGACATTTGATTTTATTTCGTAAAATGCTGTAATGGTGAGCAAGCAAATTCTTAGTTAAATAACCAATGACATAATGTAATTTATCATGACTATTTAAGTTATAATATAATGTATAATAAATTATCAGTACTAAAACCCAAGTCAAATACTTAAACCTAAACAAGAACTCCACCATAATTTACTGCACTGCTGAAAGTTGCTGCAGTCAAACTGCCGGCATGTCTGCACCGGGTCACCAGCGAGATATTTTAGTTGCAATGCTTTGATAACGAAAACGGTACTTAGAACAATCAATTTTTGTTATAAAAACAGTTCTAAATTATAAATAATATTAAAACTTAAGTTGTATGCTGTTGATGGTATTCTAATAGTACGGTAAAACTGATGATGCTCTTATAGACTTTTTGTATTATTATATATCAGCAGTTCAGCCTTATTTAACTACCCAGTAATTAATTACAAAATAAAATAATTAACATCAATAAAAATAAAATAAATAAATATTGGGGGGACATTTATTACACACAGTGCCATCTAGCCCCATACTAAGCAAAGCTTGTATTATGGAAACCAGATAGCTGATAGAATACTTATATACAATTATCTTTTCGTAAATACATACTTCAATCAATGATCATACCTATTCCATTGAAATGGTTTTTGAATTTTTGTTCCTGTTTTTTTTTTAAAACTACATCATCTAAAAGACATCACTGCTGGACAAAGGCCTCCCCATTAATAGGGAGTGGTAATAGGGCAGCCTAATTATGTAAATGGTAAAACATCAGACGAGATGGCAGTCAAATGCAAGCCTATAAAGTAATAAAAAAATAAATAATATATACTCTTGGATAGTTCGATAGTCAAAGACTTTTTTCCTGTTACTACAATGGTTGAGGTAACTGTCCTCATTGAGCCTTTCGTGTACTTTGGATTGCGTTTCACCATCACTGTGGTGACACATATCATTCATATCAATAACAATAGAGATTGCTATGCCCACTAGTTATTGAATGTTAATCAAATATGAGCCATTATTTTCAAAGGATTGATCCTAGCTAAATTATTAATAAATATGTCAATGATTGACCTATTTCAGTACAAGAAAAACTATTAGGCCAAAATTTTAATAGGTGCCGAGTTTTAACAGGTGCAGGAGGAATGTTAGACATGCTGTAGTTGGTTAAGATTCCTATATAAAAGAAGGGAAAAAAACTATAAGTAATAGGTAAAAGTTCAGAAGTTAGCCCGCACACCAAGTACCAAGTAGGTAAAAGTTCTTAGACGAGAGAGATTTGTTAGTGTTAAGATCTACAATATATTTGTTTTTTTGCATTTCTTCGCACCAGCCTACCCCTTACCCCAAACCAGTTGAGCTCCTTAATTTTACCACTTGTATTTCATCAGGAGTTCTGATATTGGGAGTCTTGTGACATTTCTTCAAAGAATCCAGGCCAGGCAAGTCCAGTCATCTTACCCCTTCATTGCTATATCTCAGTGCAGTAGCACATGCTACACAGTCTCATTTTCCTGTAGATTATGTGTAGGGAACTATCTAGTGCCTTATTGGTTAATTTGTGCTGTTATTTGTTTTTTAAAATTTAATAGTTGTCATTTCCCTAAGGAATATGTACATTATGGTACAAAATCATTATCAATTTATTTTATTATCTGGTCAGCTGTTAAAAATCATGTATGTTTATTTACACTGTTGTAAGTAGTTGTTAAGTAGCAAAGGCATTAAAACAATATAATACTCATTTTGGGTACACACCAAGTTATTGGTTCTTGTAATTGTAACCTAGCAACCCCCACAGACTAATGTGGGAAGCAATACAAAATGGAATTCAATAAAGCATTCTTTGAAATGTTAATGTTTACTAACAAACCAATATCAATCTACTGCCACTCGTAACAATATAAAACAACCTCGAACATAATAGGTACCTACAAAATGTGATAATAGCATTCATGCTTTAGTCATGACTAATGTACATACTGATTATCGAGGTCTCTCTAAGTCTCTCTTTATTGTGATTAAGTTGGGAATTTTTCCACATTATTTTTTTGGCCTAGAAATTTAAAGTTTTACTAAATAGGGAATTGATTAGAAATTGTAATGTGTTTATTTTAAGAGGAACTATATATACCTCTGATACTAAACTTTATTATAATAATGTTTATATAACAGTTTTTTTTATTAAGTCAATGATAAGCAAACAGTCATTTTATGTCTTCTAACTGTCACACTGGTTTCATGAGGAAACCAGCATACGTCCGGAGAAGAAAGAAGTAGTTTTAGTAAATCCACCTTTCATGCAACTGAGTCAGTGTGGTGGATATGGACCAATTGACCTTCGAGGGTAGACCTATGTTCAGCTGTGGACTTAAGTCCGTTCGTAGATTTCTAGGAACTCATAAGATATGGGCTTAGGATAGAACCCACAACGTCACGTGTTTGAGGTGCGACTAATTTGTTTTTATAAAATTAAAGTAAACTGCCGGAGTGTCCTCAGGTCACCGAAGACACTGAGGATACATTGTTGTGCCAAGCTGCTGCATTCAAGCAGCAAGTGTGCGGCCGTTTCTTACGCTTCCATGCAACCTCTGCACAGAGGACTGTCTATAACCCCAATGGTGTATAGATGTTTGTTTAGAGAGCAGTGTCCGGTGACCACTCCACTCATATTTGTCTGAGTTTGTCACATTGGAGGTTAAGCAGTCTATGGGAGTATCTCAGATTTCACTCCGGGAAGTCTGAACTAGACTGCCTGCACCCCTCGGTACTTGCCCAGTATTCTTTATGTATGTAGGATAAAAGTATCTTTATAAGTTTATATTAAACGTGTAAATAATGATGTACATATATAATTATATATTTAAGGTCAGTAAAGCTCAGTAGCAAAATGTGAATGTCACTGTAATGGCGTGACTTCAGTCTGTTTGTAGTATGACACAACACACATCTGATTTTCTCAGAAACTAGATGTTATTGACTTGACATCTAGACTAGATCTAAAATTCTAAATAATATTAACGCAAATAAATTGCTTGGATTTGGAATTATACTGTGCTCAAACTCAAATAAATAAAATATGAGCGTGTCTGTTGCTTTAAATCTGAATTTCATAGCTAGTGAATTCAAGCTTAGTAATGTAGTCCAACAGGGACTGATAGGTAACGAAAGATTTAGCATTTCAGTTTATTTTTAATTTGTGACTAGATGACCCGTTGAACTTCAAACCACCTAAAAATAAACTACCCCAGTATAGAGGTGAACAAAAAAAAATTTACTTATATGTATATCCATTTTATTTGTACTTGCTGGTCTCGTCACTAGAATGTAAAAATAAAATTCATATCGGCCAAGCCATTTTCGAGTTTTTGCGAAACTAACGCAGAGCAATAGATTTTTGCATATGGAGAAAATTTTTCCCTTGAAAGAAACTTGTGAACAGCATGGAAAAGTATATATGAAGCGCATTTCGGTGATCTTATTTGAGATAAGTTCTGCACTATTACTACTAACTATTACCTACTAAACCTATTACTAACTGCTATTTATCTATGAAATAGGTAAAATTCTTATTTTATCAAATAGGTTTAGGTACATTCTATCATCAAATGTTCAATTATCAACAGTACATTAATGTATTTTCTCCTGTCATATTGCAGGGTAAGCTAGTGAAGCACTTCTCTCGACAGCTGGTGATCAAGGCCAGCTTCGGCGAGGAGTTGCGGCGCGAGCTGCGTGACGTGCCATGCCTGGCACAGTGGCTGCGTGTCGTCGGCCTATCTCCTGACTCTATCGAGGTATGTTGCTTATATCAGCTGCTCTTCTATTAACAAGGCTAGACTCGGCAATAAGGAGTTGCGGTGCGAGATGCGCGTCGCGCTCTGCTTGGCACTGTGGTTGCGAGGCCTGGGCCTCTTCTGACTCCATCGAGGTATGTTGCTTATATCAGCTGCTCTCCTATTAACAAGGCTAGACTCGGCAAGAAGGAATTGCGGTGCTAGCTGCGCGTCGCGCCCTGCTTGGCACTGTGGCTGCGAGGCGTGGGACTCTTCTGACTCCAGCGAGGTATGTTGTTTATAATATCAGCTGCATTCCTATATAGTAACAAAGCTATACTTGACAAGGAGATGCGCCGTGAGCTGTGCGTCTTGTCTCGCCTGGCGTAGTGGCTGCACGTCGTAGGCCTCCTGACTCCATCGAGGTATATTCCTTACATCATCTGCTCTCAAAAAAAATACATGTACTATGTATTTATTTTTAATAGGTTTGCGTTTGACTGCCAACTCGTCTGATGTTAAACGAAGATGCAGTCTACGATGGAGCACGCTTGTCTAGAAGAAACCGATTCACTCTCGACTTGTAGACACCCAGATTATAATTATCGGAAAACACCGACTCAGGCAGCGCATTCCACTATATAGCAGCAGAAAGTGGATTGGATTTTGGTATTGTTTATATCAGGATCCGGATAACTGAACAATAAGATGGACCTTAAACCATGCTGTCGTACTTTCCAGGCGGTATGTTCCCGCGTGACGTCACTGGAGGCGCTCCGCGAGCGGTCGGAGCACGAAGTACGCAGCCTGCTGGCGGCTGCTCGAGACGAGGAGGTGTTGCGGCTCTGTCGCGCCATGCACCGCCTGCGGACATACACAGGTGAGACACGTTTCAAGCGGCATGATCCCTCGTGACGTCCCTGGAAGCGCTTTGCGACCAATCTGAGTATCGGCGCCTTCTAATACTCTGGTAGCTAATAACATTGCATTGAAAATTTGTAATTGCGGTTGGGTAGTTTCACCAAACATTTTCAGCACAGATTCACATATCTGACTTCACTTCCCGTCAACAGAGGCGTTACAGCGCGGCGAAGGTGCCGAAACGGGGGGAGCCGAGCTACCTCTGTTCTGGGACTCGTGGGAGCGACACGCGCGCGGCTCGCCACGCACGCGGCCCCGCGCCCGCCACAACCACGACGCACCCTCGGAGCACTCCACCCCGCAGCCCAGGAAAGGTAACTACGCAGACAGCAGACTATCATTGCCATTGTAATTTTTTCTTGAATTTGTACCAAACGATTTGATACTATGTTTCTAATCCATGCAGCCAAGGATTTTGTTATTTACATTTTATGGAACAACCCGCCGGCTTCCTTGTCTCCTAAGAGATAATAATATAATGTAGGCCTTTTCAAGGTCAGACTGACTAGGTATTAATAAATTTTAAGGTTTCAAACGCTTTCCTATTTTTTATTGGCAGCCTTATGGGGTCACATTGGCAATTTTAGTTCTGTGTGTTTTCTCTGTGTTCTTTAGTGTTCTTTTATCGGTCAATTGATTTGATGCCGAGCTGCCATGCTGCGTTTCATAGCCCGCTTGGAAATTGCGTGGTCGGGCTTCTGATCTTTAGTCAAAGCCCATGTTTGCGCTCCGTGTGTCAAAATGGGGAAATTGCATATGTCCATGAGTCTGTGCTTGAGTGGGAGTTATATGCGATTTAAAAAAATAAAGCGTGATCAACGAGCTTGCTAAAAAAGTCGGCGTGAAACTGTCCCTATTCTGTATCTCGTACACATTCCACTCCGTATTTATAGGAACAGCTATGGGCTCTGCGGTGTGGAGTGTGACTTCCACGATGAAAATCTTCCATTCCTCTTCCAGTACTCATTCTGAGCTAGCTGTTATGCCTAAGGCTGTCTTACAATGTGTCATCAACTTAATGTACTGGTCTTATTCGTCTGTAGAGTTTGCTAAAAACTCTGCAAACAGATTTAAAAAAAAAACTATGGAGTGACAAGCGAGTCGTTCGCCTGGTGGTAAGCATCACGCCTGTCCATGACAGTATCTGTGCCAGAATTGTGAACTTGAAAAAAAAACCTGCAGTGCACTGCGCTCGTCTCCGTTAGATATTAGATATCAAATCTGTTGATGGTCCAGGCAATCCCTCTGCGACGGCGGGCGGCAAGTCTCCACCAGAAGGGCGCAGCGGTAGAACGCGCTTGCCCGCGCCGGCCGCGCCTCTCATCAAGTCGCGGTCGCACGAGTCGCAGCTGTCCGTGCGGCCGGACGCGGAAGACCTTAGGTAACTATCACTCTGCCGACCATCTCCACCCCCTCGGAACCCAACCTCACTGTACATGCAAATACTGTAAAGTACTGTTTATGCAAGTTCATATGAAAATTAATTGAAAATGTATTCGTAAAAGACCAGGATGTCCATCCTGGTGCATATTTTTTTCTTTCTTTTTTATACATTCAAATTACGAGATTAGTGAGACGTTCGCCTGAAAAGCGTCACGCCTTCCTCTAACATTAGCAGTGCCAGAATTGTGAACTTGCGAACACAATCCTGCGCCGCACCGCACTGCGCTCGTCACCCTGAGATATTAGATGTTAAATCTCTTCATACCCAGTAATTTCTCTGGTAACATTGCCCTTCAAACCGGAACACAGTAATGCTTGCACACTACTGCTTGGCGGTTGAATAACTGGCAAAGGTGTGGTACTTCCCCAGGCGGACTCTGCAGTAGAGTCCTACTAATACCAGGGGGTCTAGACAAGAACCATTTTCTGTTAGCGTTGACGCCTGCGGAAAGGTAAAATTGTATGAAAATGACATTAACAGTCACGTGAAATTTTTCAAGCTAATGTCATTTTCATACAATTTTATCTTTCCGCATGCGTTAACGCTAACAGAAAGTGGTCCTTGTCTAGACCCTCTGGTATTGGTAGGACTCTACTGCAGAGTCCGCCTGGGGAAGTACCACACCTTTGCCAGTTATTCAACCGCCAAGCAGTAGTGTGCAAGCATTACTGTGTTCCGGTTTGAAGGGCAATGTTACCAGAGAAATTACTTGGTATGAAGACCAGTTACCAGTTTCTCGATGAACAGTATTGTACAACAACAGATGAATAGTATTATCTGTATTTCCAGCGACAACAGTCAGTCGTCGGCAGTGAACGCGTCCGAGGCGACGCCGCCCGCCTCGCCGCAGCCCGAGCCCGACAACACGCCCTCGCATCGGCCCTCGCACAACAACTATTACAACAATAACGTAAGACTTTTATTTATTTATTTGCGACAAATGCTTTCTGTGCTTACAGTATTCACCAAAGCGCACAGAGAGCCAACATTATTAAATAATTAAAAACATAATTTACACCACACTTACGTGATATACTTATTGCTAATAAAAGTTACAGCGGAGTTTAAAAAAATTGTTAAACTTATCAGCAAATATATCTAAGTCTGGCTGATGGCTGATGACTTGTACACAACAGTCACTTGTCAACTGCAAAGGTGAAGCCACTCTTATTCTGTTATCAACCTAATTTTTCCGAAGTTTTATTTATAAGTAATTAGATCCCACTGCTCGCCAATATGTCTCTCATTTTTTATTTATTTATCAGGCTACATTGCCAGCTGGGACCTAGGTGGGTTCTTAAACTGCAGACTGGGACGGGCAGCAGCGATCTCTAGGTTAACGGTGGTGAGCATTTTGCGATCCCCAAGCTGTCTGCCAAGCGTGGGGATCATGGCAACCCACCCATATTAAGCCTTCGTCCAGCAGTGGATGTCTTCTGGCTGATGATGTTTTCACCCTATGCAGGCCGTAAATTAGATTACTCACACTTAGGAGCAAAAGTAAAGAATGTCTCAGATCTCAAGTATATTGTCTCCCGTTGACTAACATGAGATCTGGGGCCTTATGATTGAATCGTACGCAAGCGTAGCGCATGCGAAAAGAGCCGACTTTCAAACGATATTGAACCTTATTCCAAACAGTATCTGTAAGGGCTGATACCCTACATAAATTGATATGATTATTGTTAGTGAGTACCGTGTCCGGGAACAATGATAAAACCGTGCGTTCACGTTAACTGCTTTATTGGTACTAAGGAAATGTACGGTGAGCCCGTACATACTCCCCACGAGAAAAAAAACTAAATATTACATTGTATATGTGATTGATAATCAAAATAATAAACTGTGCACTGATCACTTGTAGATAAAAATAAAATGTAGATGTAATCTAAACCGTGAACTTGTCACTTCGGATGTTTATTGGTGATGAGGCTCTATGTACTCGCGCGCTTTCATTGACACGATTATACACTACACTATAGTCGGTGCACTGATCACGCGTGGTAGTAGCCGGAGTCCGCGCCGGGCCCGGCGCGTCTATCGCAGGGGAGGGCACCGAGCCCAGCGCGGTCGATGCTGGTGGCGCCCAGAGTCTCCACGTGCCGCGGGCTCGTTTCCACCATAATATGGCGCCTCCCATTAGCAACACCCCCATCATGACGTAGATTGCTGCGTAGTGATGAATGTCATGATCAGTCAGGATGCTTGGTTCGTTTTGTTTTAAGACCTCAATCTTTTGTTTTATATCTCGGAACTCGTTATTATTTATTTCAGAATCAGAATTGTTCAAGATGTCTTCTGGAATAATAATTGATATATTTATAATGTTGTTTATAGGTGCTATTAAAGGGGCGTAGATGTCTGATCTGATATTGATTTTTGTTGATAAGTTTTCTTGTGTTGCTACTTCGAACGACTCTGTTTTAACTAAACATGCACTTTGTACGGTTATTATGCCGGCACGATAAAGCTGATGCGCGGTAATTTTATCTCCGCACATTGTTCGCAGGTTGCACTGATTGCAGCAAAAGTAAATATAGCTGTTTAGTGCATTGGTTTCCAACCAAATATTGTTGCAAGGACTTATAACAGTTTCACATACTCCTTCTCGTTTCACACATAGCTCGTTATCTCCACCCATTCGATAGATAGGTTTAGTGATGTGACACAAATATGATTCAGATAATAAACATGAGCTAATGCTATTTTCCGACAAAGTCAGGTAGGTATCCTTTTTCAGGTTGATTGCTACGTAGTCTGATATTGGTTTGATGTTTATCATTATATCTTGTTTTGCGACAGGGATTGGTATGATCTTGAACATCTCAAATGAATCTCGACTGATTAATGGAATTCTCAGTTCGAAGAGAAGATAATCTGATATCATTCTTGCTTTTGTTGTAATGAGTTTGTATATTCGTGATATTCCGACGTGAATGTTATTAATCGGCAGCGTGACGTCACTTGAAAGTTGACTCGATATGGTGCTCAGCTGATCTTGTAGTTGTTTTGGTGGTATTAAATAAGGATTAAATCGGCCATGATAGACGTCCGTTATTGTGTCTATTAATATTCCTTGTAAATGTTTCAGATTCTGCAGTAAATTGCTCGTAATTAACGCTCCCATTGTGAACTCACTTGCTATCTGTAGTTCTGTTTTCGCTAATTCCACAGCTTTCTTTATCTCAAATAGTTGCTGCTGAATGATTTTATGTTGGTGCGACATTACATTTTCTACTCGTTTTATAAGATTGAACTCGGCCTCTATTATGGATGTTTGATTTTTCCACAAAGACAAAGTATGCTGTTGATTAGTGCGTAGTAACGCAATGTCCTTCTCGTACTTTTCTGCGAATCTACTGTCAAGTACGCCGAACAGTGCGCTCGCCAGGTAACCGACACCGTCGACAAGCCCACGTCGGCTACGCTCTCTCCTCACTACTGTCGTGCCGTCTTGCTGACTAAGGAGCAGTTGATTGTTGTAATCTATCTCACTTAGCTCGTGCTGTAATTGAAACAATATTATATTGCAGTATGTTTTGTTTGACAATGAATTACATGCTCGTTGGAGTGTGATTGCTGATTTGTTGAGTGCTCTTATGCCTTCCCAGTAAGGTTCCATTTTGTAGTAAATGATTAGTTTCCATTCGTCGCGGATGATGTTCATGTTTGATATCTTATCAAAATAAAGATGCTGGTTGTTTCTGAAGCTCGTTACGTTCAACTCACATTGAGAGTTTGTTACGATGCCCAAAAATAAAATAATAGATGCGAACAGAGATAATAATTTGATACGAGACTTCTGTAATGCTGGCTTTGATGATGATCGATTTGTTGCTGAAGTAGATTGCTTTTGATCGTTTTGTTTCTGGTCGTGAACTGGCAGGACTGATAATTTAGTCACTGGGCGTTTCAATAAACCATTTTTGGTTTTCAGTGTCACGACTCTCACGTACCCATCTGATGTTGGATGTATTTCGATTACTCTACCCATCAGCCACTTTCCTGGGGGTAGAATGGCGGTATGGATGATCACCACGTCATCTAAACTGATGTTTTGCTTGGCTTCTTTCCATTTGCTTCTTGCTGTTATTTGTGTCAGATACTCATTTTGCCACCTCTGCCAAAAGTCTCGGTCAATTTTTTGTGTTAATTGCTTTGATTGTTCATGCTTAATAATTTTCTGCTTTGCTTTGCTTAATTCCTCTAATGTTAGGAAAACTTTCTGCTTCTTGCTTGATATAAATCTATATATCCACGCTAATATTCGCGTGATTTTGGATAAAGAATTATGCTTGATCAATAAATTGCTGATAATGCTTTCTTCTTGCTTTGTCACCGTGTGAACTTGCTTTTGGTTTTTCACTTCTTCTTCCGTGACAGAATGTCTTTGTATTTCGTCTTTTTCAGGGTTGTAGGTAGGCAACCATGTAGGTCCTTGCCACCACAACGAGTCAGTGATTAACTGTGGCACTGACAAGCCTCTGCTTGCGCTATCCGCAGGATTTTCCTGGGATTTGACATACGCCCAGCAGCTTGCAGGCATTATCTCTTTTATTTGGCATGTTCTATTTGCTACGAAAGACTTCCATCGGCCGGGGTCACCTTGTAGCCAGCCCAACACCGCCGTGGAATCACACCATCCATATATCTTGATATTATATCCTGGTAAGCACTCAATGACCTTGGCCATTCGTTTTGATAATAAGAGTGCGCCGCAGAGCTCAAGACGGGGTAAAGAGATGTTCTTGCTTGATGGGACCAATCTTGATTTTGCTGCAACAAGAGTGATCTTGGTTTGATTTTTGCCATTATTGATTTTGCAGTAGATCACGGACGCATAGGCGTTAATTGATGCGTCACAGAATCCGTGTAATTCGAAACTGCTTGATGGTGTTGTGCCCAGCCAACGTGGTATGTGTAATTGATTAACTTTTTCTAGGTCGGCTTTGATTTTTGACCAATTTTTGTTAATGTTTTCAGGAACTTCGTCATCCCACTGTATATTTGACATCCAGACTTCTTTAAATATGATTTTTAGCTTGGTTGTCAGGGGCAGTATCCACCCTAAAGGGTCAAAAATCTTTGATATTTCGGAGAGTAGCATTCTCTTGGTGACCTTGTCGTCTAAAGTGTCGATCGTTGATGAAAATGTGAATTTGTCTTCCATAGGATTCCAGTGAAGGCCTAGAGTTTTTGTTATTTCTGCTTGCTTAAAACTTTTAATTTCTAGACCATGATTTTCTTGCTGTTGTAATAATCGGGTGTCGTTCGATGACCATTTCCGCAAATTGAAGCCTCCTCGTTTTAGTAACTTGATTAAATCTTGTTGTAGTTTCTTTGCTTCAGTGATGGAATGGCAGCCATGGACTAAATCGTCTATATAGAATGCTTCTTCTAAGACCTTGGATGCCTCAGGATACGTTTTACGTTCATCATTTGCTAGTTGCTTTAGTGTCATCATAGCCAGCCACGGGGCAGCTTTGGTCCCATAGGTAACCGTGGTAAGCTGATACTCCCGCAGCATCTGATCATGACTATCCCTCCATATTATTTTCTGTAACTGCTGGTCATCGGGGTGTACCCATATCTGCCGAAACGTTTTCTCAATATCTGCAGTAAGAGCGATCTTGTACTGCCTCCATTTCAGTATAAGTGTTTGAAGGTCCTGTTGTAAATTAGGTCCTTTTTTCATTAATTCATTCAAGGTTATTCCGTGGCTATTCTTTGCCGATGCATTGAATACGACACGTAATGCTGTACTTGACGACTGGTCACGCAATACACAATGATGCGGCAGGTAACATTCTGGTGTCTTATTACTCGACGATTGCGAAAGTTGCATATGTCCTAGCGTTTGATACTCATTTATGAATGATTTATATTCGTTCGAAATACGTAAGTTTTTTGATAATTTTTTCTCCAAGTGATGAAACTGAGCGATTGCTTTTGCTTTTGACTGACCTAACTTTTCTTCATAGTTAGGATTGAGAGGAAGCCTAACTTGGTATCTTCCATCTTCCAGTCGTTCCGTAGTTGATTGATAATATTGTACACATTCCAGGTCTTCTGATGAATAAGGTGTTTCCTCGTTGATATCTTCCACTTCCCAGAATTTCTGTATTTCGTCGGTGTTGACTTGAACGACGTTACATTGTACTGATGTTTGTTTAATGTTTCCGCACAAGATCCAACCTAAGCGGGTCTGCTGTGCTATCATTGATGATTGATCTGATCTGCATATACCTTCTAGAATGATGTTTGGGTATACGTCGGCGCCTAGCAAAATTTCAACCGGGCGGCTGATGTTGAAATCCGAATCCGCCAGTTGAATATTATCCAAATAATCCCACGACGGTTTAGAGAACGTGTAGGTTGGTAGGTGCTTGGTAAGGCTTTTCATGATGTACGCATCTGTGTTAAATTGATAATTGCAGCTCATAGATGTGCAGGCGATATTGATAACACCTTTACAATTGTTATCTCTTGCTCCTATACCGCTGATGACTCCCTTACACTTCTGTCGTGATAATGCTAACTGTTGGGCAGCGTTCTCCGTGATCAGAGAAGTCTGACTGGCGGAATCTACCAGTGCCCTCAGAATTTGATAACTGCCGTCAGCTTTTTCAACCTTGATCATCGCTGTTGATAGCAAAATTTCGGGTATTTCGTTTTGCTGTGTCACATGGGTGTTGGTATTTTGCTGCTTATTTTGTTTGAACAAATCATGTAAAATTGTATTATGACACCCATAGCAACCTTTTTCTCGGCATCGTTTAGTTGAAAAACATTCATTGCCTTTATGATCGTAAAGGCAGTTTTGACATAAATTAAACTTAGAAATGCACTCTTTCTTGCAAGTCGGCGACATTTCCAAGAATTGTTTGCAGTGAAATACGCCATGTTCTCTTTTGCAAACTGGGCAACTTTTGCTGGCATGGAATTTATTGTTCGATGTTGGTTTCGCAATATCCGTGTCATTGGATATCTTGTTACTTGAATATGTCTGTTTGTAATGAAGTGGCTTTTGATTGCTATAAATTGTGGAAGGTTTTGCTACCAGTTGATTTGATTTCTGATTATTATCTTGCTTCCTTCGGCTAGACTCTATGCTGGTAAACTTAAGTTCCAAAAATGACAAAAAATCTGCCAAGATGGGTAAATCTCGTGGTTTTTTAATTGATGTTACATATTCAGCGTGCGTCTCACTGTCCAGTTTGTGACACAGAATATGCACTAGTAACGGATCCCATGTTGAGACGTCTACTCCTAGGTTTTTGATACCGTTCAGGATCTCCAACGTCGTATCATGTAACCGCTTGATATGATTAATGGATGGCTGCTGCATTGTCGGAAGGTTCAAAAAAACATTAATGTGGGATGAAAATATTAATTTCTTGTTATTATAGCGTTGGTTGAGAATATCCCAGCAAGCTGTGTAATTGTCAGAACTGATAGTGAGATGCTGGATAAGGCGTTCTGCTTCGCCTTTTACTTTTGATTTTAAAAATTGCATTTTTTGTGCGTTTGACAGGAAAGTGTTGTTATGTATGGTCTCCGCAAAGAGGTCTTTAAAGGGGACCCACTGCTGATGAGACCCGTGAAACGTCGGGACTTCAATTTTTGGTGTAGTCAGTTCCCTGTGGCTCATGGAAAATACTTTTCTGTTGAGAGACCTTTTCAATGCTATGTACGTCATCTCATGTTTTGAAAAGGTATCTTCATAATGCTTGTCGTTCCCTTCCAATTCACTGTCCAGTTCCCAGTGAATTTTATCAATAACTGACCACCTTGATTCCAACGTTGTAAGATTATCTTCGAGTTCCCATTTTTCGTTAATAACTTCTACATTGATATTCTGAACTGTTCTGGAAAATGCTCTGAAGTTGCTCATCTGCTTTTTGATTTGATCATCTAGCTTGCTGTATGTACCTCGGGATTGCTCCTTGGTCGAAGAATGTTGTTCTTGCCTAATTTCTGATTCAACCTGCTTCGATGGACCTGCTTGGCTAGTATAATCATATTGTGAACCGTGCACCGGTATATCCGGGGCTGATTGTTCCTCCATCGGTTTCTTTACGTAGGTTTGGTATTGTTCGTTGATGATGGTATATGTTGATTTATATAATTTGAACGCCTGATCATACTTATTGCTGGTGAAATAAGGATGAGTTCTGCTTTCTTCTTGTTGGAGCCTATCATGGTTGTGTTGGTATTCAGACCAATACGACTTTAAATTCTGTAGGCGTCTTTTGAAGTAATCTGCAGACTTACGATCTGCTGTATCCTTTTTTATATTTATGGCTAGCTTTTCTATAGCTGTAAATATATCTTGCTGAGTTTGGTGAATCGCTTCCATGTTTAAATGTAAGAAATAATGGCAACGATCTTACTTGATAATTATGATGATAAATGGTGCCCTGGCACCTGAGCTGATTACTCCTGGGCTGAGGACTGATGTTGCTTAATCCCCTGGCGGCCAATACCAGCCTAGAGGTGTTCTACTGCTTCGTACTGTCCTGGCGGCTAAAACCAGCCAAGGACTAAGAATGATATGCTGCTGGTTAATCCGAAATGAAACCACTCGCACAAATCACTTAAAAGTCACTCGCGCTGATGATCCCACCTTCGGAGGCTCGAAGGACCATTATGTAAGGGCTGATACCCTACATAAATTGATATGATTATTGTTAGTGAGTACCGTGTCCGGGAACAATGATAAAACCGTGCGTTCACGTTAACTGCTTTATTGGTACTAAGGAAATGTACGGTGAGCCCGTACAGTATCGTTCGAAGGTCACCTCTTTTCGCATGCGCTACGCTTGCGTACGATTCAAAAATAAGGCCCCTGAGGCTTCTTTACGTGCTCCCGTGGTGTGTATACGATTTTACGTGCCGCCGCGTGGAGGAAGCGGTTGCATTCGCTCTGCATAGCTGGGCTAAAGTAGCCACATTAGCCCCGTATGCACGTGGCACGTGTAAGTACTGTCGCCTCGCAGGCGGTGTACCCGGTGGCGGCGCCGCGGTCGCCGCGCACGCCCACCGTGTCGCGCTGCATGGCGCACGACATCGCGCACCGGTTCACCAAGACGTTCAACATGATCGCCACCTGCGACTACTGCGACAAGCAGATGCTCTTCGGCTCCGGCCTCAAGTGCAAGGAGTGCAAGTTCAAGTGTCACAGGTATGTCCGCTGAAGAGAGAGGTCAATAGAACGGCAATGTGACGGGCCGCGCTAGCCGGCATTGAGTGTAAATGAGCTCAATTACAATTCTATCAATATACATGTTTTTAAACTGAGAATACTTAAATAGACGCGTAGGAAACCAAACCACATAGCATCGTAATTAGATCAATTTTAATCTGTTGCAAAATGGCATTTCGAGCGTTTTACTTCAAAGGCGCGACCAATGATTGGCATTTTATCGTCGTAGTTTCTATACAATTTTGTGTGAAACTGGCGACAGCGGTTTTCCATACAATTGCTTTAAAACGTTGTTTTGTCAGCCGTTCTACCTAAGAAGTAGCTTTCGCTTTTCTGTGGGTATGTCGGTGTACGGGGTACTAAGCAGAGTGAAGCTCGTTGTACTCATCATGAACGATGATTGCTATGAAAACATCCCTGAAATTGGAAAAACAAATTCCTTGTAAAATGTTCCTTATGACTGCAACTTTTTTTTTGTTTTCAAGTCTCGCATGTAACAGTAGTTTTTTTTCCTTTCAAATGATGATTGTTCATTTTTTTTAATGATAATCTTTCATTGATGGTGGTAAGTAACATTTTTCTGAGGGATAGCAAAATTGTTAAGATGTATTTATAATAAAGGGCTTTGAAGATTTTGGCATACCTACTACCCGCCATCTTGTTTTTTCTTCAAAATAGAACAAAAACCACCACCAACCAACAAAAAAACCACAAACACCAAAAAAACCTTAACCACAACCTTAAACTGTAACCTTTACCCACATCCACAATCTTAAGGTTTAGATTTTTACCTTTTTTTTCTCTCAAAATGTTTATAAATCGATAGCTGACACTAATAAGAACAAGGTTTGTACGAGATAAAATCTCCTCCAGCTTCACGTTTCCATGATACACGCTTTCAAAGTTACACTGGTGGCGCCGCCGCTAAGTTGACTTAGAACTAAATTGAAGGTATGAATTGGCTCTAAAAATACTGTTTTACAGTCATCCAAGCATATCATAGTAGTAGTGTAAATATGAGGATCACGAGGTCTCAGTTCCCTGCGGACTACTAGTAACATAATAAATAAACTGACATTAGATCAAGTGGCGTAAGAGCGCCATCTATTGAAGCTAAAGATGTGTTTGTGGAAAGCTCACCTTGGTACCATCTGTTGCAGGGATTGCGAGAGTAAAGTCCCTCCGTCGTGCGGCCTGCCGCCCGAGTTTGTTGTGGCGTTCAAAGAGAAGTTTCAAAAAGAAGGTGAGTGGCAGAGTGACTATGTAATGTTCGATTCGTAATGTTTCTGTTTTCCTTGAACACCTGTTTTTGTAACATTGTAGATTTTAACGTTGGTTCCTCTTGCATACGTCCGGGTAAGGAATTTAATGGCGTATGTGAATCAAGAACCAGCAACTGGGCCAGCGTGGTTGATATGGCCCAATCGTCCTTCAAGAGACGGCCTACTTTCAACAGAACACAAATAGCATGCTGATTATGCTATGGAGCAGTAATGTCGTGTTAATTATTTATTTACTGAGACAAAAACGAGGGAATCGGTTATATTTACCTCACACAATAATAAAAGCTAAAATGATAATAAATTCAAAAACAATAATAGCATAACAAATAGTAATGTAAAGTTTAAAATATACATTTTTGTGAACGTCAAATAAAATACAATTTCTAAATCTCCTATCGGCGTTTTCGCCCCTGTCCCATTGGTCGATTTGATCCCTCCGGCTTATAATTTACACGCAAAATAATTCTCTGAGTATGACAATAAACCCCGTTGTTGTACCCTGTAGGCGGGTACGTGGGCGCGATGTCCCCGGGCGGCGCGCGCGCCGGCACCAACTTCCTGGCGTCGTTCGCGCACCGGCCGCGCCGGCGCCGCGCGCCTCCGCAGCACCACCACCACGTGAGTACTGTCTCTCTACTCTCTTCTATGTACCGGCAGCGAGGTTTGATGGATCAAGAATCATCATCAGCCAGATGTCATCCACTGCTGGACCACGCCCCTTAATATTGGGGGATTGCCATAATCTCCGCGCTTGGGCAGGCGGCTTGGGGATCGCAGAATACCGTTAACCGAGAGGACGCTGCTGCCGGTCCTCCGGTGGTGCAGTTTTAGGACACACCTGTGATCATTGTAAATCCTGGCTGGCCATAAAAACTCAAAGGCAAGGTCGAACAAACTCGTATCTAAACTTCACAGCTTGCGAACCGTGACAAATCTTCTTTGCTCCTACTGTCATGAAAAAACAGGACAAGGCTACGACTCTGTATAAGTCTGTCTCGTTTTCGCATGGCATAAAGACCTGACAACATTTTATAGCGAGGTGTAATCAAGGCCTGCATGTCGCTAGTTTTTTATAGATAGATAGATAGATTAATTCTTTTTGCTCACACCAAAGAAACATACATACAAAGGATTAAATAAATTAAATACTGGTGCACAAATGGCTGCCTTATCGCTAAAAGCGATCTCTTCCAGGCAACCTTAATAATAAATAATTTATATAAGGCCGAAGCTAGACACAACGGACTTAAGACTTGGACAAGTCGCGAACGCGTAATTTTTACAGCAGGACTCAAATATTACAAATTGGAAAATTTGTGAAATATAGTGCTGAAATATCGAAAAACATTAACTAGAATCACGGAATATGGCAAGTATAGAAAAGACACGATGCAAAACTTAAAGAATGGACGCTTTTCTTAGCGTCCGCGACGTGACCGAGTGTTACGTCCGCTGTGTGTAGCTTGTGCCCAGGCGGCCGGCCCTGGCTGATGTTAGAGTGCGCAGTGTCCCCCGCAGGCGGGCGGGCCGGACTCGTCCTCCAACACGTCGTCGTGCAACAGCTCGACGCCGTCGTCGCCCGCGCTGGCGCCCCCCGCGCCCCCCGCGCCGCACGCCCTCCACACGCCCCCCGCGCACAACCACTCCAAGCAACAGTTCCACTTCCCTGGTAAGAAGTATTATTGTAAAGTAACCTCGATTTAAGGGGGATGCTCCAATCAAGCGCTGCCGAGAGACTGTGCTACAATATTTTTCATTTTAAATTGATATTTTTTTCGGCTTAGCTTGCAATTAAATTTAAATGGCGAACGATACCAGCAGCACGAGTACCGTTCTTGACGATCGTCATATTTGACATTTAAATCGGTAATATTCGATCAAAATCGGTATACTCCTAAGTTAATCTGCTATACCGACACGTCAAATTTAGCGACGTAGAACGGCACTTGCGCTGTTGTACAGTTAATGTAAATCGCCCATAGTTATATGCTAACTATATTCGTTCGTTTATCAATGGGATGAAGATGTTGATGATACTAAATACTGCGCAACAAAAAAGGTACAAGTATGGCTAATATTTATGTTTTCTAATCAAAAATATTGGTGATTTACAGTCACTGTACCGGTGCACGATCGCATCGGAGATGAATCGAACTTACACTCGCTCGCAAGACTTTCACAAAATTTAGAGTGATACGTTTTTTTTTTAATTGTTTATTAGCTCCACGGACTGCGGATCCGTGCCTTTTGTCAACGTTTTTTTTTTTATAAACCAAATTTTACATTTAATAACTTAAAAGCTCAAGGCTTTACATAAAGAATATACCAAAAGAACCTAGTTATTACAGTGTGATAAGTTCATCACTAGTTTAACGCATCATCCTTATCATTCCAGAAGTAAAAGCCCCCATATCGAGTCCTAACCACACGAGCAGTATTCAGTTCCCCGCGCGGACCTCGCACGACCACAAGGACGACCTCACGTCAAGTGTCAAAAGTGGAGACAGTTCGCGATGCGTGTCCATCAGCGGGTCAAACTCTACGGACAGCAGTGGCGCCCGGCAAGACTCCCTGGACCTCTCGAATAAGGACTCGAGGTGGCCCCGCCAGAATAGTGTGAGTTTTAATTTTATTTTTATTATTGATCTGTTTGCGATTGACCGCCATCACGTCTGATGTTAAGCGAAGATGTGGTCAACCATAGAGCATGCTTGCCTAGAAGAAACCGATTCACTCGCGACTTGAAGACACCCAGATTGTATCTATCGGGAAACACCTACGCCGGAAGAGCAGCATACCTATGTTGTTTAGCTGTACGCACAATGAAGGTGGAATTTATTAGTTTGTGGTGGTAGGATTCCACTGCAGAGTCCGACTGGGGAAGTACCACACCTTTGTCAGTTGTTCAACCGCCAAGCAGTAGTGTGCAAGCATTACTGTGTTCCGGTTTGAAGGGCAGTGTTACCAGAGAAATCACTGGGTATGATGAGATTTAACATCTAATATCTCAGGGTGACGAGCGCAGTGCAGTGCGGCGCAGGATTGTGTTCGCAAGTTCATAATTCTGGCACTGCTACTGTTAGTGGCAGGCGTGACGCTTACCACCAGGCGAACGTCTTGTTCGTCTCGTCACTTAAATGTATAAAAACAAAAACCGTTTCGTTCGTGTTACGTATCTGTGTGAGTATTTGTCTGTGGCTGTTTAACACTGTTTTAATAACACTAACTTTACTTTAATCTATTAATTTAAGTGGTGTCTTTGCTGCTTAAATTAATAATAATAAATAAATTCATCGTTCATTCATTCTCTGTCCATTATGTTAATCGCTTTTTGACAGCTCATAAAAAGTTGACGACACAACTTTGTAAAGCGTTTAGCAAATGATTTCCCATCGAAATAAATACGCATTAAATAAGCATTCTCTCTTTACAAAGTTATGTCAACAGTGACGTACAGTGACGTACAGCTTGGCAAAAACGTATTGAAACCTAAAATACTGTACTAATCTCTCTCCTGACAATACTGCGAAATAGATGTCTGTGGGAGAATTTCATCCAATCATCTTCCTTGGTTTGACTACAGGGTTCCTAGTATTTAGAACTATTTGCTATAGTGGCGCCCCTATTAATTTCTACTCTTTTATGCCAAGCTGTAACCTTGTAAAGACGTAATCATAGATCAAACGTATTTATTTATATGGGATATAATTTGCTAAACGCTTCACAAAGGTCATATAGCCAAGTTTTTATGAGATGTTAAAAAACGATTGCCATAATGATCAGAGAATAAGGTATGGACACATTATGGTGGGCCGAAGCGGAGCGGAGCGGGCCGCATCGCATCGCAAAATGCTTGTTTAGCACATTAGTGCCGTGCCGGGACGCAGCGCACTGCCGGATTTCAAGTTCAGTACTGAGTACGATAGCTCATACAAAATGCATGATAGCGATCTGCGCGGATAATGGCGATGCGACCCGCCCCACTGCGGCCGCCATAATGTCCAGACATAACGTTGATATTTCAAATTAGGATATTAGTGGAGCCAGACAAGATTTCCTGAATCTTTTATCTGTTCCGTCGTGTCTCCTAAAGTAAATGAGACTTATATCTATCTATCTTCTATATTCTATCTATTCTATGGCATCTTAGTATTAGTCCCGTAGGATATATGCCGTCAAAGAAGATTCCAAATGTCGGATTTTATACCCTGAATTCTTATCTCTGGAATAAACAATTGAGATCGTGTCATGTTTGGTGTCAGTAAAAAGAAAAAAATAGGTAAATAAAAATGTCTTAGTCACTATGGTTATACAATACAATACAATACATCTTTATTGTACACCAACAGTAAAAGATCTTAAAAAATAGTAATTTTACAGACATCGGCAGTACAAGGGCGGCCTTATCACCTTAAGCGATTTCTTCCAGGCAACCTTTGGATGGACAGAACAAATAAATTTAGTATTAGGTCGGTGGCGCACATATAAATAAATACAATACATATCATAGTTATAGTATTTATTGTCTTTGGTTTGCATTAAAAAACTGGCGTAAGAAATTCGGGGTTTAGTGTTCCAACCCAATCGAATCTTGTGATGGTTGTTATCTTTTTACGAACAGCTGGACCCATTTTGATGAAATTGAAGGAAGTAGCTTGTGTCACGTGGTGACTTTTAATTTTAATATTTTATACCATCAGATTTAGATCGTTTTGCGTGTCTAGGATGTTAAATATTATGCCTACAACATTTTACCGGCAATGTTAGTTGCAAAGCAAAATATAATATTTTTACTCTGTTTGCAACAGAGTATTATGAATACATTCACTTAAAACTTTAGTCAGTAAGGTCAGCCACTGTTAGGGTTGCCTACCGTGTATAATAATTTATAGTAACTTACTATAATATAAAGGGCTCAAAATATATTTAAAAAAAAATTGTAATCAAGCTATTTTTTTTTCATAGTTTATTTTTGTATGTTGCTTATCAATCAAAATATCTTCGTGCTCGTTGCGCTCGCGCGTTTTTCTACGTGATCCAATAAATCGTCATTTACCCTGATAGTCCTTTCGATACGGAGCCATAATTAGGATGGAAAGGGTTTTAAATTAACCGCTTCCTACATAGCACGCACTAATAAACAATACTTATTGATTACCTACTATTGATGTGTTTCTCTAATATTTCGACATCTATTATATTTTATGGGAAATAAAGTAAACAAAAGTGGGCAGCCCTAATCACTATCGAATAACAATGGTCACCGAACAGTAAATCACGCGAGATAAACGCATCGCTCGTCTCCGCTCTGATGATAACGGTCACAGAATAAATAACACCACTGAGATCTGACGCATACTGCACGTACCTACACGTACAGTTGTCCTGTTGGAAGTTCACTGTCTATTGTGACGAACTTTGCAAAGATAGATAAATTATTTATACTGTTCTCGCCATAAATTAAATACATCATGATTTAAAACTATAGTAATCGAGTCACTTATAAACTTGTTTCTGCTCACCTCCCTCTAGTACTATCTTACAAATTTGTCCGCGGCTGTGTTGAGGAGTTCCTTCGAAAATCTAGTCTTAGTAGATGTTATAATAAAATTTTATTGTTCATAGATGTACATCGAAGTGAAAGTAAAGGTGTTTGTTAGTTTCAACATGTGAACTAAAGTACAACTAAGTGCAGTATTTATATTGTAGTCGTTTAGTAGTGTTTGAAAAACAATCTGTGAAAAGCATTAGTTATAATTAACACTTTTAAAAATTTAAGTTCTGTTCTTATAGAGTTTGGAAACTTAAGTATGTTTAAAAAAAAAAATATGTTTAACAAAACTGTGTAACCCATTGTCTTGCTGTGACTTTGCAGAATAACAATCTGAAACATGAGTGCTTTTATACACAGTCGAAGACTGTTTGAAGAAGTATGTATCTAGTAAATTACTATAATTAAAACCTATACAGGTTTTTTAAAGAAGTTCTAATTCAAACATTAGTCTTGAATGATGTTGCAATTAAAAATAGACCCATTATCTGAATAGAAGAGTCTGTTGGTCTGGTTCTCATCTTTTTACAAACAAACAATCTTTCGAAGGGTGGATTCCCTGACCTTTATTGAAGTAGATGCCTTAGGTCCATCTACTTTAAGTGTATTCTTTTTCGATTTTAACCCCACAATACAACTATATTAATTCGATTTTAACCCTACAATACAGACGTAACTACAATACACTTATATGAATATGAATAAATGATAAATCTTTCTCTTATCACATCTCACAGATTCGGTGTGAAGCTATCTTAACTTTCGGACAGTGTAATAGGCCTTGTAACTCTCTTTGCTAGGTCACACATGTTGTGACGTACCTTAGAGCTATCTCTCTCCCCCAGCTGTCGATGAAGGAGTGGGACATACCGTACGACGAGCTGAAGCTGTTCGAGGTGATCGGCACGGGCCGGTTCGGCACCGTGTACCGCGGCTCGTGGCACGGCGCCGTCGCCGTCAAGCTGCTGCACGTGCACTCGCTGCACGACGACTGCGTGCCGCTCGACACCTTCAAACACGAGGTACGCTCACACGATACATTCTGGTCAACTACACATTATACAGTTTAGTCCTACTAGGCATTACTTCAGCCTGGTCAAGTATCACTACAATCTAGTCAATTATACTATACATTATGGTAAGGTATCAGTCACAGTCTGGTCAAGTATACATTATACTGTCTGATCAGGTATCACTACACAGTCTGGTCACACATCATCAGCTAGAAAACGTTCACTGCTGGACGAACGCCCTCCCTATTAAGGGAGGAGTTGCCATAATCCCTACGCTTGGCAGGCGGCTTGGGGATCGCAGAATGTTTACTATAGTTAACCGAGAGGACGCTGCTGCCCGACATACGGTGGCTCTGGGTGCTGTTTTAGGACAATAACATAGTGTGGTCAGGTATGACTAATCACTCTGTTCAAGTATGCACTATACTTGTATATTATGTCTGTTATGAAAGAACTCTTTTTTATGCTTAAGAAAAATATATATATTATATAAGGAAAATGTTCCGTCTGTAACCTTTCCTTGTTGGAACCAGGTGGCGACGTTCCGCAAGACGCGGCACGAGAACCTGGTGCTGTTCATGGGCGCGTGCATGAAGCCGCCGCGGCTGGCCATCGTGACGTCACTGTGCAAGGGCATGACGCTCTACACGCACATCCACCTCCGCAAGGACAAGTTCACCGCCAACAAGAGCGTCATCGTCGCGCAGCAGATATCGCAGGTATGCCGTACACCATGAACATACAAAAATGAAACTAATTTGAAATTCTATATTTTTTTACCGTCTTCCAAAAAGGAGGTTATATGTTCGACTGTATATTTTTTATTATATGTACTCCGATTTATCCGTCACTTTTGGATCGATTTTGAAAATTAATCATTTCTACACTGTGTTCCTTTCCAGGGTATGGGGTACCTCCACGCGCGAGGCATTATCCACAAAGACTTGAAAACTAAAAACATATTCCTAGAAAATGGGAAAGTGGTCATCACAGACTTTGGACTCTTCAGCGTCACTAAACTCTGCTTCGGGAATAAGTGAGTATAACTCTGAGAACATTATTGTGTCATTACAGTTAGTTAGACTATTTATGTTTTTTTTTAAATGTAATGCAAAGGCGAGACTAGCGTGATGTTCGCCTGGTGGTAAGCGTGACGCATACCCAAAACAGTAGCAGTGCCAGAATTGTAAACTTGCGAAAAAAACCCTGCGCCGCACTGCACTGCGCTCGTCTATCGGCCTAGATATCAGATGTCAACTCTTCATGCCCCGTAATTTCTTTGGTAACATTGCCCTTCAAACCGAAACACAGAAATGTTTGCACACTACTGCTTGGCGATTGAATAACTGGCAAAGGTGTGGTACTTCCCCAGGCGGACTCTGCAGTAGAGTCCTACACTGATAAGTAGGTTGGTAGTAAAACAAGCGAGGTAAATATCAAGTAGTGAGTGTGGCGACGTTGCAGCGCGCGCGGCGGCGGGCACGGCGGGCCCACGGTGGGGTCGGGGCGCGGCGACTCGCTCGGCATCCCGCCCGGCTGGCTGTGCTACCTGGCGCCCGAGCTGGCGCGCTCGCTCACGCCGCACGCCAGCCTGCATCTCCCCTTCTCCAAGGCCACTGACGTCTACGCTTTCGGGTGAGTTGTGGAAAACCCTAAACACCCCGTTTTGCCAGGCCTGGCGCACTAACACGCTTAAATAGGTTGTATAACCTCCGACCTTGTGTGGCCAGTTGCTGCGTGACGTCAACGAACCTAGCGGTATAAAGGAATATGGACGCTCTTTTATATTAAATTAGCTTACACTGAATATGACTTATGATTATAGGTATATTTTGGTTTAGACGCGTTTTCTATGGAAGTGAATCTTATGTACTTAGTTCTATTATATTTTCTGTAGTCTTACTCAACTGGTTTTATTTATTAACAATATCAACATTTTAACATTTTCTATTTTATATCAACATTTTATACTATTGTATATACCATGGTTTTGTTATTGACGTGTAAATAATTTATTTATCAATAAATAACTTTGACTTTGACTTTAACCTTTTTTAACATTGAAATAGGCGTCCATCGTCTAACATCAGGCGCGTTAGCGATCTTTTTTTTATCTTATTTTTTTTCGATGGCCTCTACAGCGTCACCGGACTTTAAGCAAGCGCAAATGGCTCTCGGCCTAGTTTAGGTTAAAGGCGACTAGCTCAAGGGCACCTCAGACGGTACGAACCTCGGCTTGGCCGTCGCCGGGAGTGGGGTCAGACTTGCCCTGGCACCCCAGAAGGGGTGTGCCCTGGGGCCCTAGTAGGTTGATCTGGTTGAGTATTTGGAGAGAATCTAACCGATCTTCTGACAGAGCTGGGGAGCTGGGGCGTGTTTGTGTGCCTCTGGTAACCGGCGCCTATACCAAAAGCAAATGAATATGATAATGAAAAAAGTAAATTAAATTATTTAGAGACATGTGAATTCAGTACCTACCTACATGCGTGAGTTATTACAAAATTATACATATAAAATATTCATAAGTAAGTTCAATAATATTAATGTTTAGTTTAATGTTCGCTGGGCTAGGTCTTCATTATTACTTTAATCTAAATATAGAATCAAAACGGTTACCGTGTAGGGGTACCTATAGGGGTATGTGGCCCCATGCAAAAATGAAATGTGTTCCAGCACGGTGTGGTACGAGTTGCTGTGCGGAGAGTACCCGTTCAAGGGGCAGCCGCCCGAGGCCGTCATCTGGCAGGTCGGCAAGGGCGTCAAGCAGTCCCTCGCCAACATGCAGGCCTCGAGGGATATCAAGGTGAGTGATTCCTTTACCCACATACACTCTCCTTAGAAACCCCTCTTAATAAAACTACAGGGTTATTTTGTTTTCTGGCCGGCCACTCGCAGGCGGCTTCCTAGGATCACACACAACATCTTTTGTTCTATGACTGTTAATAACTGTATTTCTATAGAAAATGCTTATTAGAATATGCAATGATTTGCCAGATAATTTTGAGAAACAATTTATAAACAAATCTACTTTTAAATTAGCCTTGATAAAACTACTGTTAAATAGGATATCTGTGTAAATAACCTGTGTACCTATAAGTTAACATTTATATTGAGTTATAAGCTTCCTTATATCGCTAAAATGTCAATACCTACTCCTACATACTCGTAGTAAATAGTAATGAATATGAGAGTCGATGTCTGCCGACAAACTGTTATGCAGTTTGGCAGTGTTATAAATTGAGCTATGTAATTATTTCTCTAAGACAAAATAAATAACCCCACCGAAACGAGAGTATTTAGGTTTGAACTCTTTATTGCTTAACTTGCTTGTCCATAACCGCCTGTCTAGCTTGGGGATTAAACCCCTCCCTATTAAGGAGGCCTTCATCCAGCAGTGGATTTTTTCTGGCTTATGATTGCATTCGGCTGTATGCATTCTCACATTTTTACTGGGTCATTCTACGAGGCTGTTCAGGTGTCACTATGTTTGCAAAAAAGAACAAAAAACATAAGTATGCACAAAAGGGAGGTCTTATCGCTGCGACCTCTGTGTGGTGTGAGCCAGCTATATCTTCTTTTTTTTGTGTTTGTGATTGTATGTTTTTTTTTAAAATTTGTTATTGGTGTCGTTCGTTGTGCATTCTGCCAGAGTCAAGTTTTATGAATGTTCAAGTTTATTTAATATTATCAAGTCAAATATGTCACGAAATCACAGCTAGTCACACGAAATTAGTCAAACTCGAGTCCAAGTCATGCCCTAGTAAAGTAGTGGCGACTTTACTAAGAGCTTTTACGGAGTTTTGAAAACAACACAAAAAGACATGTTTAACCGCATTATGTCACTTGCCCACACTCGTGCATGTAGTTCAACACTCAATGAATAAAACACCACCATTTTTTATCATTAATACGCGAAAAAACACTAAATAATAGAATGCAGCGACATGATTTTTCAGTGTTCCCGCCAAAACTCCGATTGTATTGTTGTGTTGCAGGATATCCTGATGCAGTGCTGGTCGTTCCGCGCGAGCGAGCGGCCCGACTTCCCGCGGCTGCTGACCACGCTGCAGAAGCTGCCCCGCAAGCGGCTCGCGCGCTCGCCCTCGCACCCCGTGCACCTCTCGCGCTCCGCCGACTCCGTGTTCTGAGACGCAGCCCCGCGCGCGCCGCGCGCCGCCGCGCAGCCGCGCCTCGTGCCCGTGCCCGAGTAGCCCCGCTCCAACTATGCCTCCACACGAGCACGCCCTGCGAGACCGGAAGCAGGCCGCGCCAGATCACACACTGTATGGCTTAAAGCGAGCACGGCTTACGTATCAGGGTTGAAGACTTGAGATTATCCCAACAACAAGGTAAAAATGAAAAATGAATACTCGACTACTTTCTAACGCCGGGTTTTTTTTATTACAAAATATACAAATTTGAAATGCGAAATTGTTTGCAAAACACACGACATGTATGGTAAAATAAGAAAAAATTAAGATGATCATTTAGGTTTTAAAATCCGCCATATTGGGGTTACTGTAACCTAATATACTAATAATATACCCTATGACACGCGGAGAGTGAAATCGCGTCGATACATACATACATTTACCCGTTTTGCCCGTTGGGAGGTAGGCTAACTATCTTTACAGACGCTACTTTCCTGACATATCTTTCGCTTCTTCTACTTTCATGAACATCATGTATGCTTGTCATTTGCGCGTACTTTTGACTTAATATAAAACATCTTCAACATATTAATTATGTATGTATGTATGTATGTAAGTGTGAAACACATTAGTGAAAGTGCAATCTCTGAGCTCACATCGTTACGGTTTTTGACAACTTTGCTGTAACAAATCTGTCAAAATTCGTTATTAAATCTTTGTCACAAAAATACAAAATAATACCCTGTACGTTATAGTACTTTCGAAATAACAACCTATGCGGTCCTCTGACCTTTTCGATCACAGCAAGTGTTGAATCGGTGGTGCTTAAAGTACTGGAGAAATGAACAAAATGAACCCAAACTTGAAGGTAAATTGAAACTCGAAATACAGCGAACCGCCCAGCTATTACAGAAGAAATCGCGGCAGATAGTAAAGCAGAATTTAAACACGAATAAACAACGAGCATAGACGCTAGCGCCACCAGCGACCTACGGCACGTTTATCGCGATAGTGATGGCAACCGCAAGCGATTTTTGTAATAAGTCGCGGGAGTGGCAAACGATTTGACATCGAGTATTTTTAAGAGCTAAATCAAATATGAAATGTTTATCGGATAAGCAATAAACTTTTCTACATTTATTTTTGTATAAAGTTAAATGGAGCAAAATGTGTGTTATTGTCAGAATCGGCAGGCAAAAGTAATTTTTCTGTAACACGGGTTTATGCTACTTATTGTAAAAATAATATAAAAACTGTAAATTGTGTACATAATCATAATAACTATACTGTAAGTAAATCTTGATCTCTAATAGTTAATCTAAATAGATTGATTAAATTATATTTTCGTATTTATGAGTAAAGACGATTGTGAAGAGATGACTGCTTTGTTAATATTGCGTTGTGTAAATAAATATTGTACAGTGTTACGAATTTATGCTGTGATTGAAGCATTACATGCACTGGACTTGGGGTTATCTATATATGACATATAGCTACGGCACAGATCCCATGATACTGTACTAATTGTCGTGGCAATGCATGTGTGGAATACAAAATATTGCATACACATAACAAAATAAAAACAAAAGACAATTAAAAGCTAAGACTGGAGAAAACGTTCGCCTGGTGGTAACTGTCATGCCTGCCCACAACAGAAGCAATGCCAGAAATGTGAACTTGCGAATACAATCCTGCGCCGCACTGCACTGCGCTCTTCACCCCGAGATATTAGATATTAAATCTCTTCATACCTAGTAATTTCTCTGGTAACAATGCCCTTCAAACTGAAACAGTAATGCTTGCACAATGCTGCTTGGCGGTTGAATAACTGGTAAAGCTGTGGCCCCAGGCGGACTCCGCAGTATAGTCCTACCATTACTAAACGTTTCCTTCAGAGACGACTGGCGTCACATGTCATGTGTATGGGCCGGGTCGAGTAATTTAGTTTTAGGTCTAACAATTCATAGTTAAACCTATCTGTATAACCTAACCTAAACCTCAGTGAAACGGTATAGAATTCGATAAAAAAAAAACAAAAGCTTTGATAGTATTTTATATTACAAGGTGTACACTTAGGTCGTATTCACCTTCACTTGCAATTAACAAGCCCCCAGTGTACAAGTACAAGTTCTGTTTATGTATTAAACCGATTTAGTATTTAGAAATAATGGCCTAGAATGGAGTTAAATGTTCCTCTCTAAAACTCATATAAAAAGCTCGAGTCCAGTGCATCAAGTCCTAATAGACTAATACTTAATTATTCAAATACCTGATAGATAGTTCTCTAAATATTTTTGCATTATATAAAAAAATACCATCTGTTCTTTACAACAAAATGTATTAAATATTTTGTATTATTATAGGTTCAAGTATTTAAACAGTTAATTCACAGTATAAAATGCTTCTTTTTTTTCTCAATTTGCATCTCAAAGTAGCTGCTATCTTTCTTATTACTTTTAAATTGTTTCAGTAAAAATATGAGTAAAAAGGAGGTGTCATATTTTGTAAACAACAATGGCGGAAGTACAACCAATCAGAGCCATTAGTGATAAAACTGAACTGTCATTGGTTAAAATCCGCCATTATTGTTTACGAAATCGGACATAAGAATTAAAACAGACTATGTTTGGTTTACTTGTTGTTGTGTCCACTGAAAATTTGGAAACCAACAGAATTTATTTATGATGAGTTTTTCTACGGTCTACATTACAACATTACAAAAAATATTTATTTCACAAAATCCACAGCTCTCTTAAAAATCAATAAGACAGTAAAAAACTGACCTCCTTTTTATCATAGAGTGAATGTTTAATCTTGACCAAATAAACTCCCTAGTTGTGTTGTATCATCATTGGTACTTTGGTACTACTCTGAACCTAACATTTAATAAACTCGGAATTGGGTCATTAATTAAGCTAATGGACTTGTTGTATGAAATAATAGTTTCCGAGACATTTATTGGAGGCTTGCAACCCTAGATTGTAGGGTTATTAATTTTCTGTTGCTGCAAGCAGTACTAAATAGCTGTATGAATGTACAAAAATAAAATGGAATTCGAAAGCATTGACTAATAAATCTATGTTTATTTATCATTAACATTCTAGACAACTTTTTCAGTAAGTATTCTGCTGCGACTTTGAGATGTGACCCATATAAAAATAGTTAATGTAAATAAAAACAGACATTCCTTTTGGTAAGTTGTTAAGCTTTGATAGTTACTATTCAACTGTAAGTACATTTGTTTGTATAATCTTTTTAAAGTTACCACTTTCTGATAGTGTTTCTAAGAGGCTTATCATTATAGTTAGACAGATTTCACCAAATTGAGTATATTGGGTCTAGAGATATCTATGTTCATTACTGCTTAAATTTAAATATTGCTTCATTGGCCCACAAAAATTACACTTGATTTGTCTAAATACGAGTAAGTTTATTCATTCATATATTTAAAAGTGTTTTAACTGATGTATTTTCTGTTTTAACTATTTGAGAATAAAATTGCATTTCTGCTGACTACCAACCGGCTAAACATTGTGACCCTGTTTAAACAAATACTCTAACTTTTTAAAATAAATTAATTTCTAGACCCAACATGGAGAATAGACGTGGCTGCAAAGTGAATGTCATTAAATGAAAAATCATCATAAAAAGTAACAAAAAAATATTAAATATAAGGAAGTCTTAAACTGTTCTTTGAATATTGTTTAATTTACTAAATTATTATTGTAAAGGAAAAATATTCTGGTCAATCAACTTCTATTGTTAATAGTTGTTGAACTTTGATGTATGAAGTGTGCCCTAAATGTGTATATAGAGAGTCGTGGCGCTGACTGTATTAATATTTATTCTAAAGGTCAGAGTTTGGTTGAGTTATTAGTTTTTACAAAATGTAATTAAAATTTCTGGATGAATAGGTTAGTTACATTTGCCAAAATAAATTTTCAATCACTGTTTTTGTGTTTTTTGTTTGCATTTCCTACTAATGTGTAATTTTATTGTATTTATTTTCTAGAATAATATTTATTATCATAAAGTCAAATTGCTTAAGCCTCTTAAGTATTTTACTATAAATTAATACACGATCAAAAAAAAGTGACTATGTGTTATATATTTTAATTTAAATTTAAATTTATGCCCAAGACAGAAAATGAAATACTTCAATAAGGATAACTTTTCTATTTAATAATCATGATACATGACCAGCTAGTAGGCTGGCAACGTTTTTGCACATGAACTTTATCTCTTCATTACTTGCATATTCTGATGCTAAAATGGCATTGCCAATGGCAATAGTTTCTCGCATTGTGTTTGCTTTAATCCAGATTCTGCCGTTCATTCCTGCAGCTAATTCAAATGGCCACTCATTCTTTAGTGACTGAACGAGTTGACACTGAGGATTGAGTATTCTTCTGACGAGATTTATAGAACATTTAAACATAAAACCGTCTTCTAGGACTCCTAAGCGGCCTTTTTTGCCATGTGAGTCCACACAGACAAGTTCTGGTTCCATGTCTTTACTTGCTACGAGCATTTTGGCGTATACAATATCACCAACTGCTACTTTTGGTCGGTTCTTCTTTGTGGCACCTTCAAATGACAGATATGAGAGGGATGCTGTGGCACTACTTCCCACATCGACTCTGAATATGTCTCCCAGCTTTTGTATAACTACTCCAATGACGTTTTCTCCTCTGGCTGGTAAGTATCGCTTTTGGTAGTTGTCCACCCAGAATGTATGAGGTGGCCGTTTCCTGAGAACTCCAGCTTTGGTTACGAAAACTCCGTCGACTTCTTTTCGAATTCCTGGACCGAGAAGAACACGACCCTTTTCCGCGACTGTCGCTATTTCATCGCACTGGTCTCCTGGTAAGACAACATCTCCGACCGCGACTTTCATTATTATCGTATGAAACGAATTGAATTAAAATAAATCACGATAAAACTAGAAAAAACACTTATAACCTCACTGCCTCACTCTCACTCAAATCAAAAGCACAAAACAAAACAATGCATTCCTTGTCAAATGTCAATTGTCATTGTCAACTGATTGACAATTACCGCCGCGTTCCGAATTGAGTCAAAATCGCTGTTGGCGCTGTGAGCGCGATAAAAACCCATTCCGAATTGGCGTTAGCGCGTCTACGGTAGCAGTCCATGGATGACGTCATTACTGGCGCCATCTTGCGTTCACAGAGACGCCGCGTTCCGTATTGAGTCAAAATCGCTGTTGGCGCTGTGAGCGATAAATGTCGTTCCGTTTTGATTATTGGGCTGACAGCGCTATCAGCGCGATATCATTTCGGAATGGCTGAACATGGGAAACGAATAAACTAACCTCTTTCGAACTAGTCTGCACTTAAATATAACTGGTATTGGTTATCACCAGTCTCATCATTAATCACGACCAACATTATTTCTCTTCTATAACAGTTTTTCTTCTTCATAAGTATTTACAAACAACTCGCCTTTTACTTTCCATACATAACTTGTACGAGTTAAACGTCAGATTTGACAGCGCTCACAGTGATAACGCCGGGAAGCAATATCACTGTGAACGCAAGATGGCGCCAGTAATGACGTCATCCATGACGTCGAGACTGCTATCGTAGACGCGCTAACGCCAATTCAGAATGGGGTTTTATCGCGCTCACAGCGCCAACAGCGATTTTGACTCAATTCGGAACGCGGCGTGATATTGCTTCCCGGCGTTATCACTGTGAGTATGGAAAGTACAAGGAGAGTTGTTTGTAAATACTTAATAAGAAGAAAAACTGTTATAGAAGAGAAATAATGTTGTCTGTGATTAATGATGAGACTGCTGATAACCAAATCCAGTTATATTTAAGTGCATACCAGTTCGAAAGAGGTTAGTTTATTAGTTTCCCATGTTCAGCCATTCCGAAATGATATCGCGCTGATAACGCTGTAAGCCCAATAATCAAAACGGAACGACATTTATCGCTCACAGCGCCAACATCGATTTTGACTCAATTCGGAACGCGGTGATTATGTCAATTGATTTTTTATACCTCTGGAAAGGAATTGGCGTCGCACTAACTGAGAATTTCCCCAGATAAGGCTTTAACGAAAAAATAAGCAAGTTGAGAGCTTATCTTGTTGAGAGGTTATATCAAGGAGGTTCGAAGATAAGCTTACGATGGTTTTATGATACGCCATTATTGTGGTCATTATAAAGAGGACCAAGACGGGAATTATTGTGGTCATTATAAAGAGGACCAAGACGGGAACGCGAAAAAACCATGTTGCTGCATTGTATTATTTTCCAAAACTTGTGTTTTTTCGAGTGTTAATAGATAAAAATGGTGGCGTTTTATTCATGAAGTGCTGATTTACGCGCACGAGTGTGGGCAGTGATATAATGTAGTGAAACGAGTCTTTTCGTGTTGTGCGACGTGCGACGCCATAAACCTCATAGGAGGAAAAAAGAGGACCAAAAAAAATTTCAAAGTCAAATTGACAGATTTGATTATAACAGATTTTCAAATTTGCCTTATAGCTGTCAAGTCAGAGTCAAATCTAAAAAAAGTTTTTTGTTTACATGTGCCTGACTGACTGCATGTGCATGCGGTGAGAAACAATTTCGCTAGAACTTGTTAGAAATGCCTGCAACAATCCACAATGATGTCTTAGTTTACAAAGGAAGTAACTTCTTTCGCCAGCGGTTACTGCTTTCAACCCTGAGTGGTCGTTCTATTAAGATAGAAGAGATAAGGAGTAACCATGATGACCCTGGTCTTCGTGAGTACGAAGTGAACCTAATTCGACTGCTGGATAAAGTGACGAACGGTACGCGGGTGGAACTCAGTGAGACAGGCACGTCGGTGTACTTTCAGCCAGGAATATTAACTGGTGGGCAAGTTACACATAGTTGTTGTACACAGAGGGGAATAGGTTAGTATCATGATCTTTTTAGTTATTTAGTATTGCATCAAGTAAGTAGCCTATAGCTATATCACAATCACGCGACATAAGAATCAATACAACCCGTGCCAGTCACAAGCGCAGAGATTTTTTGTCGCACATCTGGATTTAAGTCTAACTATTGCTGCGTTCCGTAATGCGCTAAAATTGATAATATCGCGAATCCGACCAAATTTAATAGTCACAAAATATAAGGGCTTTGACTTGATCAAGTAATACTTGTCACTTTGGTCGGATTCACGATATTATCACTTTTAGCGCATTACGGAACGCAACCTATATTACTTCTCTTAAGATCTTGTAGGATCAAAAGAGTATAAATAAGTAATGGATAACAATGTTTTATTCAATTGTTCTTAAGTTCTATGACTTTGTGAGCTGTAAGATTTTCACTCAAAGATAGATACATTTACATGTCATAAATATTTACTAAATTAATCTTTGCTCAAAAGAATGTAAAACAATTGCCTAACTACCTATTATATTTAAAAATTCCTAAGTCAATCCTATAAACAAATATATATATATTTTTTTTTTTTTTTTTTTCCTATTATAAGTTCATTTTCTTATAAATAATTAAAATTGTAATTTCAGGTTACTACCTAGAAATATTGTTAGCCCTGGGTCCATTTTGCAAAGAACCATTGAACGTTGTGCTACAAGGAGTAACTCACAGCGATCTGGATGTGTCGGTAGATAAGATAAAAACAGCTGCGCTACCTGTACTACTTAAATTTATACTAGTTGATGATGGACTTGAACTTAAAGTTGTAAGAAGAGGTAAGAAATTATTATATTTCTGTTTATTCATATCATTCAAATTCAAAATATTTATTTGCGTAAACATGGGCTTAGACGGACACATAATAAGTCACAAAGTTGAGATCGCCATGTTCTAGCACCATGGCATGCAAAATATTTAGTATGTTAGTATCATTCATAACTCATTATTTTAAATGTTTACTCATCTTATCTCTTCATCATCAGCCGGGAGACGTCCACTGCTGGACGAAGGCCTCCCATCACACCTGCCTAAAACAGTAGCAGTGCCCGAATTTTGAACTTGAGAACAAAACCCTGCGCTGCACTGCACTGTGCTTGTCATCCTGAGAGATTAGATGTCAAATCTCAATCTCTTCATGCCCAGTAGTATCTATGGTAACATTTCCCTTCAAACCGAAACACAATAATACTTGCACACTACTGTATAGTGGTAGTCCCCAAGCGGACTCTGCAATAGAGTCAACACGTCTGCAATAGAGTTCATCCCTCGTACTCCTGTTACTACTTTTTTTTTTACTTGTATTTGTTTTGCTACAGGAGCACCTCCTCTTGGTGGTGGTGAGGTGGTGTTTAAATGTCCCACCAAGCGACACCTGCGGCCGCTGCAGTGGAGCACGTGGGGGCTTGTGAAGCGGATACGAGGGGTTGTGTATGCATTGAGGGTCTCTCCTACCATGGCCAACAGAGTTGTTGAAGCAGCTAAAGGCGTAAGCTGTTTTTAAGCATTAAAACAAAAGAAATTAATATAAAATGAAACAGATAAATTACCACCTGAAGAAAAAAAAAAAACAGTAAAAAAAAAAAAAAGAGTTCAATCAATCAATCAATCACCTGAGAAATTACTGGGCATAAAAAAAAAAAAAAAAAAAAAAGAAAAAGAAAAAGATATATAGAGAGAAAATGCTCCAAGCAAACTTAAAAAAATACTTATAAATAAATGTTACTACAGTATAGATGAGTTTTTAGAGGATAACAAATATGTTTCAAACTCACGACACTAATATTCGTCCTAGCACAGGACCATGTATAAATGTTGTATATTATATATATAAATGTTGTATACTATATATATAAATGTTGTATATTATAAGTACATTATAAAAATGTGTAATATTAATGTGACGCCCTTACAGGGTATGTACTTAGTATAGTCCTACTTTTGTTTATACATTATGTAGATTCTAATGCTTTGTACGTCATCAGCCATAAAACGTCCACTGCTGGACGAAGAGAGGCCTTCGTCCAGCAGTTCCTTTATAGAGCTTGGGGATCGCAGAATACTCACCACCGTTAACCAAGAGGACGCTGCTGCCCGTCCTCCGGTGGGTCTGGTTGCAGTTTAAGGATGTCCTTAAACTGCAACCAGACCCACCGGCACACACATGGCCACACGGACCTAGGTACATACCTAGGTCCATGCTTTGTACATGTGCATATAAATAAATAACATCTAATATCTCAGATGAACGCAGTACAGTGCGGCGCAGGATTGTATTCGCAAGTTCACAATGGCTACTGTTATGCGCATGCGTGACGCTTACCATCAGGCGTATGTCCCGGTCGTCTCGTCGCTCGGTAGCATAAAAAAAAAACAAATTGACAATTTCCACAGTGCCGCTAAGCTTGTACTATGGGAACCAGATAACACAAACAGATCTACGAGCGGTAGACGTTTGTAGATGAGCGAGTGTCCCGTGTGTTCGTACACTTAATTATTCTCGTTAATTACAGGTGATGCTGAAATTCCTGCCCGACGTGTACATAAACACGGATCAGTGTCGCGGCTCCAACGCCGGCAAGAGCCCCGGCTTCGGGATCAGTCTGCTTGCCGAGACCGATGAGAAGACCTTCTATTGCGCAGAAGCTGTAAGAATGTACCAGTAAAATTATATTGACTGCCTTTAAGCGCCCATAGGAGGTCACATTGCATAATATAAAGATCTGACCGATCGACAATACTGATATATTCAAATTTAAAAAAAAAAAATTACACAGTTACCTCTAAATCGCAAAATAAAATCTTGATAACTTACAAAATACTCTCAATAATATCTTGAAACTGCATAATAACTGAACATAACGTAAGGGAGAGATTACGTGCTTAAAATTGTAAAAATTACTATTATATTAACCAAAAAGAAGAAATACCTATAGTATTGAGGATTGAAACCATTTTTACTGAGACCTTTCCTACCGCCCGGCTCAGGCAGGGGGGGGGGGGGGGGGTTATTCGAGTTGAGGCAGGATGGACTCTTAAGGCCTAGAACACAGCGCGCCGTTATCGCAATCGCTCGTGAATTTCAATATTTTTGAGGATATGAAATCATCGAAAATCGTGAAAATCATTATGTAGGCAGCGACATTGATAATGGAATGGACGGGCCTAGCGCTAGCAAATCGTTCAAAATTAACAAGTCAACACAATCAAGCATACCTAGCTAAAAGTATGCATATTACATTTGCCAGAAAATAGAGATAATCATAATCATTTATTGTTGAACTGTGTGGTACAAGATCTTATAAATACATAGGTTAAGTTTCAACAGCTTCGCCCATTAAGGACATACAATATTTTCAAAATTGCGAGATTCCATTACATCAGGTATTAAAATAATATTTAATAATTAATCAATTAGTATTAATAAATGTCAAATCCATAAAAATAATAAGCTAACAAAAAAATACCTATTTTACTAATACATTGTTCAATTTGTCATTAAAATATTCTTCTATTGTGTAGTAAACCTTTATTGTCAATAAATTAAATAATTTTCGCCTAAATTCAGCCACGCTTACCGATCCCAACACTGATATAGGCAAATGATTGTATACTTTTGGACCCATTCCTAACACACTCTTGTTAAATAGAGCGGTGCTGTGGCGAGGCATGCTAATTTTATTAACATGGCGTTTAGATGACAAACACTGAAATTGATGTAAATTATTTCTCACAAATAATGCTATTTCATATATGTACAGGCACGGAAAGGTCAATATTTTGAATTTTTTGAAGTACTCCTTGCAGGAATCTCTGGTTTTTAAATGACACACTGATCGTAAACATTTCTTTTGAGCTTTAAATATTGTTTCTCTTTCCGTACAATTGCCCCAGAATATAATCCCGTATCTTAATGTAGAAGTTACGTACGCATGGTATGACGTGAGGACAGTTGGTTGGTTTACGACTTTTCCCAGCATGTATAAGGCATAAGAGTAGCTGCCTAGTTTGGCGCAGACAGATTCTGCTTGCTTTTCCCAATTTAAATCTGAATCTAAATAAAGGCCTAAAAATTTCGTTACTGAGACCTCTTGAATTGTATTATTAAGATAATTTATTTGTGATGTCAATTTCTTATATTTATTAAATGTCATTATACAAGTTTTGTCAAGATTTATTAAAAGATTATTACATGTCAACCATTCAATTATGTTATTTAAAGCTAAATTAATTTCTAAGTCAATGGACTGGTCATTTTTACCCACAAAAATAGCTGTACTATCGTCGGCAAATAGAACCATTGGATGATCAATAGCTTTTGGTAAGTCGTTTATGTAACAAATAAAACACAATGGTCCAACTATGCTTCCTTGTGGGACGCCGAATTTTACTAACCTAGCCGAAGACAGATACGTTTTTTCTACACTTGAAGTTGGACATACTTGCACTATTTGAGTCTGTTGAAAACGATTAGAGAGGTACGACTTATATAAATTCAGGGCGTTTCCTCTTACCCCATACGCTTCTAGCTTATTTACTAGAATGTCATGATCGACGTAATCAAATGCCTTTGTCAAGTCCATAAACATAGCAAATACAGGAAGCTTTCTATCGCGCGCTGTGATTACTGTTTTTAATAAGTTGTAGATAGCAATGTTAATGGATTTATTTTTACGAAAACCAACTTGTTCGTCAATAAGGATATTGTATTTTTCCATATACGAATTTAGACTAGCGTGAATACATTTTTCAAAAAATTTTGAGAATACTGGTACCAATGCAACTGGTCTATAATTGTTCATTACTTCACGATCAAGTTTTTTGAATAGTGGCTTCACAATCGTTATCTTTAATTTATCTGGGTAGGTACCACAATCTATGCATAGGTTATTTATGTAACTCAGTACTGGTGATATAATTGTTGCTACATACTTAATTACTTTAGTCGTTATTTCATCGTATCCCGTACTAGGAGTATTCTTCAGCGACGTAATAATTTTAATAATATCTCCTGCCGCAGAAGGCGGCATGAACATTGAATTTGCATTATTCCAATTTATGGGTTTGGTAACGTTATTGTTCGGCTTAGTTTGTTTAACTTGATTTATATAAAATTCATTAAAAGCTTCCGCAACATCCTGCGGATTTGTCAATATTTTATCACCGTACTTTACTTGTTTAATATCAACCTTTGGGGGCTTACTAAATGTATTATTATTTATTATATTCCAAGTTGCTTTTGATTTATTAGTAGCCATGTTTATCGCATAGTTATTCCTAGATTTTTTGGTAAGTTTCATAATAGATTTTAATCGCTTTGCATACGTTCTAAATGATTTACGATTCTCGATAGCGAATCTAATTACTGCATGACAAAAACAGAACACATGTACATTATACATGTATTAGAAGTTTGTATTGTCGTATCGTACGGCTCGCATGTCGCAAAGACAGAGTATGACTGACGCGAAAGGAGAGCTGGCGCTTAACATATGGTCTTCAAAATCCGTGCGCTTATTTCCCGTCCATTCATTTTATCATAGTCGCTGTATGAAGGTAGCAAAAAACAATTTTATTTCAAGTAAGTTTTCATTCATAAACCTGGGACTGAGACACTTCATAAACCTGGGACTGGGACTCTTCATAAACCTGGGACTGGGACTCCCATAAACTGTAACTTACTATAATGTTTTCTGTGCTTTAGAGTCAGCAGAGTTTTTGATATTGATGGAACCTTCCACAGAAGTCGCTGGAAGCGGGCGCGGGCGAGACCACCCTACCCGAGGACCTCGGGGCCGAGTGCGCTCGCAAGCTGCTGGACGAGATATACCGCGGCGGCGCCGTCGACAGCGCCTTCCAGTGGCTACTGGCGCTGTGGATGGCGCTCGGACAGAAGGACGTCAGCGTCTGTGTTGTACGTATTCCCCAACCGAGCTGGCGTTGATTTGACGTGATTTCTATGAACTCCTTCCTCGTCATCCCAGCGGACATTCCAGAAAAATTGTGTTGCAATAAACGTGTATTTTTTACAGCTTTGATCCCTGGAGTGATAGTTTCATTCAAAATTCCGTTCACTTGGTGAAGCCGAAAAACTATCAATGTGTGTTTAATTACTTTTATTGATTGACACGCGCACAAGCGTAGAAAAAATATTGCAGATAAATAGAAATTTTCGCCATAATGGGAAACTAAAGAATTCAGTAAATTAAGTATTGTCAACGTGAGAAAAAACAGTTGAGTACCTTACTCTGCCTTTTAAGGCCTACTTGATATTGCCTCACTTAGCTTAGGCCGACTCAGGTTCTAAGCCTATTATTCCTATGTCCTAAAAGTTACAAAAGTGATAGTTATACCGTTGTGAAGCTCCATCTGGCGACGGCACAAAAATATATGTTTGATCTTCCCTCTACTCCCCTTGACTCTACTAAAAATGAGGTGTCGCCGGGGCCGCGGCGCTCAGTATTTGCTCAGTATAACTCGCGATAACATCAATACCATTTCTTGTAAACTTCTGCCTGTGGAACGCTCCACAGGCAGAACTTTTCGAAGATGGCGCCAGCGGCGGTCCGGATGTGGTAAAATCAAGTTCTCTTGTTAATCATTGCTTATACCTATCTGGTCTTGATGGGGGCGTTGTCGATAATCTAATCCAAGGAAAAATACTAGATACTGTGCCTTGTTTTAAGAATCTATGCAGCTGTCGACGGCCTGAAAATAGATTTGTAGGTTAGATATTTGTTTACATTTTATTTTGGACAGAGCTTTGGCAAAGGATTGCTGTACAAACCAGTATATGCATATTTTCCCTGGTAATCCGAGTCTGATAAGAGTCGTCGTCTTCTGCCAGAAGACGTCCACTGCTGGACGAAGGCCTCCCCCTTAATAGAGGGGTGTTGCCATAATCCCCACGCTTGGCAGGCGGCTTGGGGATCGCAGATTGCTCACCACCGTTAACCGAGAGGACGCTGCTGCCCGTCCTCCGGTGGATCTGGATGCAGTTTAAGGTCATACCCACTAATCATCCCTACTTCCTACTAGGTCATCTCTACTAAGAGTAAAACCATTAAATAGTAGGAAAAAAACAACAAAACTTATGAGATTGACAGTTGACAATGGATTAACATTGTGATTTTAGGTGGGACCCCTATCAGACTACACCATCACCTTCCTCCAACACCTGAAAGAGTTCTTCGGCGTGATGTTCAAGCTGGAAGTGGAGCGAGCAGGGTCTGATGATGAGGACTCGGGTGATGAGGAGCAGGGTTCTTCGGCGCAGAAGGTTAAAATGACGTGTGTGGGGATCGGATACGTAAACATTAGTAGAAGAACGCTTTGAATATAATTGTTATGGTTCAGTAATGTAGTTTTTTTTAAATATCTTTATATAGAAAAAAGCTCAAAAGGAGCTCATTTCACAACATAATCACGGTAAATATCCCGTTAATAATAATATAACTTTAGTAAACAACCGTGATAGTTTAAAACAGTGTTTTAAAACAGTATCTTTATATAGGTTTTCATAATCAGTCTGTAATAGACAATTTCTGCATCTGTCTACTAAAATAAAATGCACTAGTTAGTGTTCGTGTTAGAAGCAAATAGATCATGTTCGTGTTAGAAGCAAATAGGTCAAGCTCCATTTTCATGCTACAGTTCATACAAAAACAACTTTTTTTCAATATTATTTTTATTTCAATCAATGGGTACATCCACAAACTTACCGCTAAACTTGTAAAATAAGGCACATTTATACATTTTTGTGAACAAAACACTAAATTAAAAATGAAGTGAATACAGGATCAAATAAAAAAGGAAATAATAATTATCTTAAATCTAAAGAGTATACGTTGGCAGTGACCGTACATTGGAAGAAAATATAAAACAAAGATAATTAAAACTATGGATTTAGGATCAGTACTGAATGCTTGCGCCTAACCTAATCTATAACTATAGTAATTATTTTAGATATCTGTGCATTTGAGTCTGACTCAAACACGCATCTCAAAGGTAATCTTTTTTGTGCAAAACTAAAATGATATTTGTTGATTAAAAAAGTAATGTAGGTAACGGATACAATTTACATGTTAAATAAATTAGGTCTTGTTAGGACGACATAGAGATTAAATTTGTTTGCGTTTCAAAAGTTTATCTCATAATAAGTAAACTCGCGTATACGTCCATAATATTTACGATGACCCGGTGACCACTTTTTTTTTCATAAACCACTGAGGGGAATTAAAAAAAAACGGCAGGGCAATTGATTTTTATAGATAAACAAAACATACAACGTGCGTGTTAATTATAACTTTATAATTATATTTAGGGACACAAACCAGGACAAGCCAGGACACTAGTTTTTTTTAATTTTGTAAAAGACTCATCATCTACAGTTTTAAATATCTCTGTTAAAGCTTCACTTTGACTTAGAATAATTTTTACTAGCAAGAAGTTTAGAAATTGTATGAGTAGATAAATATACTCATAAAATTTTAGTCACATCTTGGTAAATTGCATTATAATTAATAATAAGCTAAAAATATAATTTAATAGTTTTCGATGTTCAGTCGCAACAATACATAATTATAAATGACCGAAGTATAAATATCACTAATACCTAATACATTGATTTGTTGCTTCATTTTTATAACTAGACATTAAAATATTTACATCAACTTAATTCCAGTATCTATAATAATTATATAGAGGCCTACGCGTACCGGTATTAATAATCTGAAAGGAGGTAATTGTACTCTTCGTGAACAACTTTTACTACGGAGCTATCCCGAAACCGGGGCCAAAAATACCGTTATGCGTAGGTATCCCCGTAAATATATATGTACTGGCCCAGTTACAGAGTTGACTGTTGCCCACTACTACTGGGTAACAGTCGACTTCGTAACGGCCGTACGGATTTCAATTATGAATCTTCGACCACATCGTCACGTAACATCAGGTGAGCTGTAGTCAAACACCTATCCTGTTCACCATAAAAATATGTCACTAGAGCAATTTAGTGTTTTTGGCCATAATATCGTTATCGAGTATAGATCAAAGGAACGGGATATCGCACGCCGTAGATGCAAAGCGAAAATAGAGCCATATTAATTTAACCTTCTTAAACGAAACCTTAACTTTCTTATCGAACCCACGCCCTACAGTTCTCAAGGCAGACATACTACCAACTGAGCTATAATAGACAGGCACGAAACTTTACATGTAAGGTACGCAGATCAACAAAGGGCATCATCGACTCGATACAGGTTTTTTGATATCATTGTCAAGGCAACAGCGCGTCGCAAGTAAGTCTACATTTATTGCTAGCTTATACTTATTTACTCTCCGGCGGTGTGCTAAGGGCATTATTCGTCCTTCTCATTGCAGCCCACTCCCGCTGACCAGTTACAGATGCCTCCGACAGGGTCGAAGCTAAGGCCCTTGGGGCAGACGTACTCCCACCCCAGCAAAGATCCGAACTCCAAGCGCGCGCACGAAATGAATTTCTTGCAGGACGTCGGGTGGGGGAAGTTGCCCACGTCGAGACACTCGATGGACCCTGGGAAATAAATGGTTCTTTAATATAATGTGGGATGGGTTAGCATGTTTGATTGATGGGCTCACGAAAGCAATTTTGAGGAAAAAAGATGTCGCTCGAATGGTAAATTTTCAATAGGCCGTGACGTGGTTAACTAGGCGATCCTAAATGATCACCAATGTTAAACAACGGTCGATTCGGCCAATCATCGCAGCGCTACCGTTGGTCGAATGATACGTTAAATTGTCATACCAACTCAGAAGTCTTCGGGCGGCACATGAACTGTGACACCAGGGCTGGCCACGAGTTTTTAGTTATAATAGTCGAGTGATCAAGTTTGTTATAAAGTAATGTAATAAGCTATCTTGTTTGTACGCTAATATAAAAAACAAAACTCACCTTTGCCGTGCAGTATGACTTTGGTTCCCTCCGAGTATTTCAGCGCAACCCTCTCAGCGCTGTCGTCGTAATAGTCGTAGTTGACGACCGGCCTGTACGTCCTGTTCGGCTCCACCTTGGAAACCTTCTCGAACGGCCTCTTTGAGGGAACCCTGGAAGGCTTGGGGTCCTCTGAGACCATGGGTATGTAGGTAGTGGATGGTGCTGGAGTCGTCACATCTGGGGTAAAAGAGACCCTGAAAGGTCTTGGAGCTCTAGTTGGGGTGTCCGGAACGTAGGAGATCCGTGGTGATGTTGGGCTCGTTATGTCTTCTTGGATGTAAGAGACTCTAGAAGGTCTGGGGATTCGAGGAGATGTGGCGTCTTGGATGTAAGGTATTCTTGAAGGCCTCGTGGCGACTTCTGGGACGTAGGTGGGCGTTGTGCTGGTAGGTCGAAGGGTGGTGGAGATTTTTCTTTGGATTTTCTTCCGGAACACTTTGCGAGGAGTACTCGTTTGTGGCGTGGTTGGTGATAGGTATTGGTATTCTTCTGAAACAATATTTTAAGTAATCGCATGAGAGGAGAGTCAAAAGTAGTAACAGAGTAATGAAAAGGCGAGTTAAGAGTAGACGGTGAAGTAAGTTGAATTGGCTTTGTACAAAAATCTAGGACTATGAATCTTTTACGATCGGATGTGTTATCTATTTTCTGGGTAATCAGATACAAAATATCTACTTATAGTTAGTTAGAAGATTATAAAGCAAACTGATACATGACATTTTATGTTGTAGGTCTTACCATCGTAGGTCTTTGTAATAGGAGACTCCAACAAGTAATCCCTGGTGAAATATGCGGGGTCCTGGCTAGAGCTTCTGTATCCCGAAGTTGAGTATCCATCTGAGACTGCGGTTGGTGTTACGGGCTTGTCATTTGGGTTTAGAAATTTAGTTACACCTCTTTGGATCCCGGAGTACCCAGGAGTTATGACATTGGGAGAAGAGAAACCTCGGGATGCTTTAGCTACAGTTGTTGGGGTCGAGAAAGCAGAGGTACGCTCAGGGGTTTCAGCGTATTCTCTAGTCGTCGGCACATATTGGTCAGTAAGGGTTTGGTAAATCGGAGTGGTAGGGTATCTGCTCATTGGTTCACTCTGTTTTGGAATTTCGAAGGTCGTAGGTGAGAGTCTGGGTGCGTAACTTGTGGGGATATTAGTGTACCCTTCCCTTTCTACTGTTGGGAATGCATCGGTTGAAACGAAGGCAGTAACTTTACCATCGTCGATGTCTTGTGTTGGTTGTCTGGTATCTGTTGTCGAAATATCCTGAGTTGTTTTTGTATTGTCGTAGATGCTGCTAGGTTCGTAAGTAGCTGTGTAAGGACGTCTGGAGTTTGTTGTGAAATCAGCTGTTGTTTTAGAGTCCTCGTAGAATGTGCTGAGGCTTGGGATGTCATAAATGTTGTAAGCATCCCTTATCGTAGTCTGTACGACATCTTGACTGGTAGGAATTGTTCCGAAGGTAGCAGTGCTGTAATTTTCATTAGTTGGAGTGTTGGTGAACTCTGTGCTGGTTTCTTTGTATTTTTGTGTAGTCTTTGCTCTGGTGGGTTTGGTGTCTTCTTCGTAGTCGGTGATGACTGGCAGAGGTGCGGTAATAAGTTGATGCGTGGCGAAGGCCAGAGCAGTTTCAGCATTGTATTCTGGAGAAGGCAAATAAAATTGTAACTACAAATTAAACGAAGGCATAGGATACTTTTTAAAGAATTACTGGAAAGAATAGGCCTAGCTTGTTATTTTTTTTGTGTGGGGTATAAATTAGGTACTACAGATAAGAAGACTACTATAGAGTTATTTAGAGATACTGCGACAACTAGGAAGAATCTGGAAAAGAAAATTATGTATGAAAAGGTAAAGTCCCAATTTCCCGCTCAAAAACTCATCGCAAGCCATATGACATGCTTTTAATACCTTCAACTGTGGTTGTAGTCTCTGTGGTGCCTTCTTCAGTCTTAACCTTCAGTAAGTCATCTAGTTGGTTTTGTTTAAAGCTAGAGCTGTATTTCTTGCTCTGTCTTTTTCTCTCTTCTTCGTTCGTAGCTGAAGGATTCTGGTCTTTAGGTTCCTCTTTCAGGTTGGTTAAAGGACGTCGGGGAGTTTTGGGCGGTTTCTTAGCATTTCTCGGTTCGAGAGAAGGATCTTCAATAGCGTCTGTTGATATTAGACAAAATGAGTTTGAGATTCATAAGTTTCGGGTAACCGAAACGGGGAATATTATTTACCATTTTTTTAAAACTTTATTTCTTCGTTTATTTGTCATATTGTTACGCGTTTAGCATATTGTTCTATCTATACCTATATTTATTCATATAGGTATAGATATAACAGATATAATATAGGAGGAGTTCATTATCTCTTTTTGAACGAGGTAAATAGATAGTTACTCTGATTAAATAATGCAGCCTACCAATAAAGAGACCTAGGTAATTAGGTACATGTATCATAAATATCTTTAGAACTGCAGTTATATCATATGATCTGGATTTTCACTTCCGTCATTCGTATGCACCAGTGCTGGTTTTATGTACAGGTGCTAAGCTGTTCTAAGGTAAGGTATGAGATTGTGCCTCCCATATAAGATCCTAGTCATTTTACTTCATGGTGTCACTTAGCAGCCTAAACGTACCGGTATCACCAATGTCTTGCAGCGACTCTCCGCTCTCTAGCGCCAAGGTGATGGTAGGTGGAACTGTGGTGGTACTCGTCGTGGTGGTGGTGGAACTGACGCCTGGCCGACGACGGCTGGCAATTCGGAAGGGACGGCGGGTGGTGCCAGAAGATGCAACTGGAGCTACTGATGACGCTGTGGTCGATGTTGTCACTGGAAGTAAAATAAGAAAAGTTAAATTTAAATGAAATACATTTTAGATCTTCGTCACGTCTGTCCATAAATAGTGTTAGTTGGCTCTGTAGTGATACTTTTGCAGCTCGTTCGTCTGGGAAACCACACCATAGGCTAAATGACTGGTTTTTTTATTGTCCTATTAAAATGTGGCCTATAAATATAGCTGAAAAGAAAATGAAAATCTAATCAAAAATAAGCAATTTATAAGCATTTTAATATCATGCTAGACAGACAAACGAAACAGCAAATCGTGACTTCACTTCTCTGTACGCCATATAAATTCTATTCTGACAAGGCGTGACGTCATTTTTTGTTTTGTGGGAAAGGGACAGAGATGTCTCTAAAAAAAACTTTAAACGCTCATATATTAGAACATTATTAACCGATTTAAATTATTTTTTCAATAATCATATTATATTTACTTAAATTCATCATCAAAGCTATTGGTTTCAACGATATAAACATCAGTCATCTACCCTATTGCCAGTTGTTTGTTTAACCGTCGAGTAGTAGGCACCATATTATTAAAAGGAATAAAAGGCAATCTTTGCGGGCAAATTACTGGGTATAAAAAGATACCTTTAATTAAGACAAGATCCCACGAGAACAGAGCTGATGAAGTAGAAGACTTTCAGCTTACCTAAGACAAACAACTTCCTCAACTAGTTACTCTATAAAAGTGACTGCATAGAAACATCTCTCCCGGTAAAGTAGAAATATTATGTTTGCATGTAATTACGAAGGAAACTCTATGCCGCAGAATAAGTTAGCCAAATGGTGGCAGTAAGCGTTCGGTTAAGAGTGCGACTAATGCCAGAAAAATATCAGATTTCACTCGCGCGTCTTGCATTAGTTTAGAGTCGAAAATCGCATGATGCAATTGATGATGATGGCTTTGAGCAATTTAGGTGGATTTTATTTAAATATTCAAAATGTGAGCATGAAATAAAAAAAAAAAAACGGCTACTGTGCTAAAACATTAGTTTGGCTATGTTATTCGTAAAAAATTATGTGGTGATGTCGCTGAGAATTTAGAGCATTTGAATTAAAACAGTTTTTTTTGTAGGTAATTTGTTTTTTTTTTAAATAAACCAGATTATTTTCTAAAATTATATTCGGTTACTCGGCTTCTTTAGGGTTTTCCCCTACCTGTAATATTTTTTTAATCTGAATATTTACGTTCTTTATCATTAAGCTATGTGTTTAAAAATACACCTTTTACTTACTTTTGGCATTACTCGCCCCCTTAAGAGCCCTAGCCAGCCCTAGCCCTAGTGTCAGAATCATCGTGCTGTCCAAAAACCTGTGACTTGGCTTGACAGTTGTTGATAGTGATATAAAGAACCATCGACAGGGACATTGACTGGGAATAATCCACAGAAAAGCGAAGGTCCTACTATTACTTCTCTCTTCAGTGGAATAATCCGACCCACCGAGGTTGATCCACAAAATTTGATGGACTAGATATCTATGATCTGGTAGCCACCAGTTTGGGATTTTTTCTCTATCTTTTTAAAATGTTTATGGATTGATGGCGACTTTTATTGGTAGGCTTATTTTTTAAATAATTCGAAGTGCGTTCTAGCCACTAACTACGCAAAGCTTGTATCATGGTAACCAGCCCGACTGAATACTTTTATAGGTATACATTTTAAAACGCCAATTGCATGTTAATTGACTCAAAAACAACGTAAAAGAATTACCAACCCATACAAACATGTCAGTCCTTGACACACTGAATAATGAATACCTCTTAGCTTTTTAACTCTTGTTGTTGATTCAATAAATAATGGCCATTGAAAATAACCTTGACAATGAGCTGCATAAAGTCATACAGTTTGTATGACGGTTTACATACAAATCACGCGAGCTAGCGATGTTATTTGGTATTAACCTACATTCGGCCGTGCACGAGTGTAAGGTTTATTATGAAAGGTGAAGGAAGACATTAAGAAAACTATTAACACACATTTTGTTGGAGATTTCCTGATAGAGCTAAGTTTTTTCATTTTAGACATACGGATTTCGTTTGCTTAGGTTACAGAATATCGCCGTCTGAACCAATGAACGAACATACAAACATACAAAGCTCACTAGCTTGAACAACGTGGGATAAAGAGATAAAATATATTTGCCTCTTTTTTGCACTCGTTAGTTCGCGGTCGTCTCAGTAGGTACGTCTATTAAGAAGTAGATAAAATAAAGTCGAATTTCAATAATGTCCGTTTTCATTATCATTTAGAAAAAATCTCTTAGAAGGTGTACCTACGTACTAACCTCACGTCCTGTGCTATAAGCCGGGACGATCGCCAATTATTTACATAAAAGAAACATAAACAGTCAAATCTTTTCTGCTAAGATCAATTTAACTTAGATGATAGGTAAACAGAATTAAGTTTGTTTATTTGCACGTATATTTCCGTAATAGGTATGTATATTTAGCAGGTGTTTGGGGTAACATCCGCCAATTTTACGGTTCACGTGGTCCGTACAATAGTGGTCATGGAGCAATGCTTGTGTTTGTTTTGTTGTCTCTACGGCATGGTCTGATGCCTGATCTGATACCATACGAAAGGGATAGGTTTATCCATCCTTCATGAGTTTCATACGATTGAGTGAAAATAAATAATCAATATTATCACAATATTTTTTGTGTTTGATTAATTTATTTTCTCGCAATCGTAGTGAAAAGTAGAGTGTAACACGCGGCGCTAAAAACTCATTATGTTTCATTTTAGCCCCTAGTGGAACAATGTACTATTTTATGGAAGTAGCCAGCATGTATATTGTAAGCTAAGCTTATATCGTGGATTAAAACAGCCTATAAAAACCCCGATAAGTCCAAAAACCTTTTTGACGAAGTTTAGGCAGGTTTAGATATCCATCGTGGTTCTTATCTGTCTACTACGTCTACCTACATAAATACCTCATTCATTCATTCATCGTCATCATTATCAGCCAGAAGGCATCCACTACTGGACGAAGGCCTCTCCCTTAATAGGGAGGAGTTGCCATAATCCCCACGCTCTTCAGGCGGCTTGGGGATCGCAGTGTGTTACCACCGTTAACTAAGAGGACGCTGCTGCTCGTCTTCCGGTGGTGCTGGATTGCAGTTTAACGACAAGCCCAGGTCAGACCACTCACATACATAAATACAGACATAAATACCTATCCATGGACAATCTGCCCAAGCAAATGGTATATAAAACTCCAGCTTCTAACAAAACAGTAAACCGAATAACAAAGCACACAGTTTCATTAACAATCATTAGTTACGAGCAGAAGCTAGGTCACTAACAGTATTGCCTAATCGACCGGTCACTGACCGATCAGCGTCCTTAGACTCAGTCACGCCTATACGGCCGCTATTATACATTTATACCTACTATTGTAGACACAGCAACACGGCTGATAAACATCAGTTACCACTGAAGCCTCATTTATCTAATGTTGTAAGAAACCTAAGACAGGCGGTGTGAAGTCACGTGTGCCGTACTTATGATTAACTATGCGCTCTAATTTCTTCGTGTGCTGCAAGCGTGACAGATAACTGGTGGCATGACAGTGCTGTCGTGTCGAGTTGCCTGTTGTCTAACTTGTCTTATTGGAGATTGGAAATAACCAATCTCCAATAGATTGTAGTAGTAGGACTCTACTGCATTGAAGTGGTAGGACTCTACTGCATTGAAGTGGTAGGACTCTACTGCAGAGTCCGCCTGGGGAAGTACCCTTTGTCAGTTATTCCACCGCCAAGCAGTAGTGTGCAAGCATTACTGTGTTCCGGCTTGAAGGGAAATCTTACCAGAGAAATTACTAGGTATGAAGAGATATAACATCTAATATCTCAGGGTGACGAGCGCGGTGCAGTGCGGCGCAGGCATGTGTTCGCAAGTTCACAATTCTGGCACTGCTACTGTTAGTGGCAAGCGTGACGCTTACCACCAGACAAACGTCTTGTTCGTGTCGTCACTTGATTGTAAATTTAAAAAAAACACTGAATTGAGCTTAGTAGGGCGTTCGCTTTTCTGTGGAAATAAAAACGCTTCACATTCATAGCTCGTCAGTACTATGATTTTATTTGTTGCGGCGTTTTCTGTGGTTACGGGTGAAATTAAACACGCATTCAGGTACCTACGAATAAATAATCTCCAGACCTAAAGCATATATATATTCAAAATATAAGAAGGTACATTAATTATAAAGTCTTCCTAGCTAATTTTGCCCACAGCTTCTAAACTTCTACAAAACTCCATGTTATACAGAAGCAAGTCAGATACGCAGAATATATTGTAGGGCACAGATGGGCGCGCACACACAAATACACTCTTCTGTTGGTATACTTCCCTATGACCAGTGGAACAGAAACCGCTATGACTGGAGGGCTGGATGCAGTGTTCTAGCCGACAGCAACTTCACGTGTCCGACCTACTGCCGCAGTACCTGAAATCTAGCTGTCTCGGATCCGCCAACACCATTCACTTATTATCAGCCGAGACCACAGATCATATAGCCTGTTTATGGCTCGTGAACATAATTTCTCCTACAAACACGACTCACCGTTGCGGGCAGGGGACGAGGTAACGTTCTATGCTTGCGATTGTCCAATCACTGGGATGACGCAATCTGAGTTATGATATTCAATGAAATTCTGAAGTACTCGCAGTGACTAGGAGTGGTTTTTAAACTACTAATTTTCGTATGAGGGGAAGTCGGACGATCAGTCAACAGGATTTATAGTCTTTGGCCGAGACACTCTGTGCACATTACGGGGGCTAGCCGTACTAAATTTGGCAATAACCGCAACTCTCCCTCAATCAGATTTTAATCACGAGTCAACGTGGTTTACCGGAGTGTGGATCAAGATGAATTAATTATGTTCATTATTGAGGACGCCAGAAGGATGAAGACGGCATTCTTTTGAGGTATGTATCATAAATGGAATCAAAATGTATTGGTAGGCACGAGTGTTTGACCTATAACAATCGATGGTTGGACCACAACTGATATTTGCTCTTCAAAATACAACCAACTATAGAGAGAGAGCCGATGTACTCCAAAAAGAATAAAACTTTGACAAGCTACATTTATGGTATAAGCATTGCGCGCTGTGTAGTGTAAAGAGTGTGACATCGACGTCCGCCCTTTAACGTCGACAATAGCTTCAGTGCCCTATTATCTTGTATGATACATTTTTGTTACTAAGTACCTATTAGCATGGTTTCAACAGTGTTGCATAACACATAGAAAGTAGAAGTACATTACTATAAGTACCATACAGATTGTATAGTCTAGGAGGGAGCTATGAATTTGCTCAACGATTTCTTTGAAATAAAATATTCGAAGTAAGAAAGCAATGTCAGTCATAACCAGTCATAGTAGACTGACATGGCTCAAAGGATTAGCAGGTTTTATTAGTATGAAAACGGGCTGATCATATTTGTAGCAGAAACAATAGCTATAGCTGTTGTACTGTTGTGGCCGACATAATATTCCATAGTGGAGTCTTGTAACGGTGGCTGAAAACAACTGGATGTGTGAAGTTGAAGACTGTAGCCGTGAACCAGCAAGAAGTTCCTGATGACAATACGAAGTGATTCTATTTTTATCCCCTTGTATCTTTCTCTTTACCTGTTTTTTTTCTTTTCACGAATATGCATACAAGCTACTAAACTGATCTCAATAAGATAAATAATTGGAAATATATTTGCCTCGAGAATGGGTGAGAGAAAACTAAGAATCAATTCGTAATCGAGGAACACCGAGTAGTTCGATAAAAGCCTAATAACATGATATTAGCACAATTTCTCAACTAAGAATAAAATAATATGCGTCAACAGATTTCAGCAAGACCGTGTGATTTCAATAATAGGGTGCCACATAGGAGTTCTCACGGCGGCGCAGCGGTACTTAGCGATCATGGGACGATTGCGACAAACCGATGTCGCAAACACGACCTTGCGACACATGCATATTTATTTTGGCAGCTTCTGAATCATGAACAAATATTAATTGATTTGAATAACAGATTTTGTCGTCTCCGGTTACAAAACGTTGGGTCATTTGACGACATTTAAAATAATCAAGCAGTCAAGTTTATGAATAAAAACATAATTTACTTTTATTGAGTTAAAAATAATTCCACTCACACATTCCAATGATTTTTAAGGTTTGTCAGGTTAATGCATTTCTAAACCTTTTGTGTAAGTGTAGAACTTCTTCTTCTTTTTCACCGCTAAAAGAGAATTTCAGATAGGTTTTGCTCCTGCTAACTCTCAGGCCGTATTTTTCTAGAGCGTGCGTCCCACAAAGTATCTCGTAATATACGGATCTAAAAATTTCGCTAAAAACAAGTAGTATGAATATACAGGGTTAGTTCTAATCAGTTAGCATCCTTTTAAGGGCATATTCTGTACACCAAAACAAACAACTTTTACTATAGGGTCAACACTGAAATCGCGAAAAAAATTATCAGCTGTTCCATACAAAAATTTCATCGACCTTGAGAAAAATGTTTGGAACAGCTGATATTTTTTTCGCGATTTCAATGTTGGCCCCATAGTAAAAGTTGTTTGTTTTGGTGTACAGAATATGCCCGCTAACTGATTAGAACTAACCCTGTATATGCCTCATTTGTGGTAAAACTGTATATTTATTATGAATCTATATTAATTAAATAAACAAAAACATAAGCAGTTTGACATAATAACTAAAGACAGACCGTACGTAATTACTATAAATATTAATTAGTGTTAGATAATTGAGTTTTATTACACAGTAATTGATTCATTAGATCAGTGCATCACTGTAACATCCACATATCTTTTGATTAGCAAATTACATAACTAATTATTGGGCTCATAAGCAATTACTTACCTACATCAATCGATAGCCAATTCCAACTGTGACTGATTACATAAAATAGGTACCTCTAATTATTCTAAAGTTAGAAATAGAATCGATTATAGCAAAAGAATCAGCTATTTATGGCTGCATTTTTTTTGGCTATTTTTGAGCTTTTTATGACGAAAATGAGTCGCTCGTCTCCGTGCACTTGCCACAAATTTGGAACTAAAATTGTTCAGTTCTGATTTGTAACAGTTCAGTTTTACAGAGCAATACACTGCACCCGCCTTTCGAGAAGATTACTTACCTTATTTATGATAACCTATTATTTAGAGAGACGTAAAATACCTGTCTTCGCAGTACTACTTCTTACAGAAATACCTTCTATTAATAATTGAATACCTACTTGTCTATGATTGTCAATTGTCTATTTCAAATGTAGGTATTTACGGTATTTTGGCTCTATTTTGCTAAAATGTCTACGGACACCGGCAGTGGAAGTGGAAGGCCAAATGCCCCACTCTAAAATCAAACGGGGGCGAGGGGGGTCCTCCTATTTTACTACCTGGTAAAGAAAGCAATCCTTCACAGAACTTGCGCTTGTACGTAAGAAAAATTGTCGGAGAGATTTAACTGATAATTTTATTGACCTCTATCATCTCTGTTTCGTCTTATAACTGCCGTAAATTGACCGGAGGAAGCCGGGTCCGGAGAAAGGAAAGGGAGTGACCAAAGAAGTTTGCTTCCCCCCCTGTCATGGAGTACTTCCGCGGTCACTGTCTACTGAAAGTAATCCGTAAATATGACATTGACGAGTTGGAAAGAAAAGTTTTAATGACCGCATCTTCACTTGGAAGATTCAGCTCTCTCTCCATCTTCACGTACTCAATTTAATGCAAGCAGTGCAGTTGCGATCCCTATTATTGTCATTTTTTTTTCTTTTGTTATTCTTGTTTTCATTAAAAACCTGTTACTGTACCTGTTATAAAAATATTTAAATAAATTAGTCTGATTACCAACACCGACTGGTTGTACTTTTACCTCAGACCACTCTACACTTGACCGACAGCTTTCACCTCATCTCAGAGATAGTCGATAAACGCTAATGTCTAGAGAGTTTTGCAGACATTCTCTATAGCTTGGCTTAATGATGAAGGAAACGTATACATACAACTTAAAAATACATCATTGCTTGTGTTATGTGTCATAAAGGTTACAATACCCTATGTTTAATACATTTTAGATTATAATACGCTTAGATTACTCAAACTACTGAGGCTTTTTGCGAAGCATGTTTTAACACAAACGAGCGAAAGCTGTGATTTTCGCGACAGCGTGAAAGGTACATTCTGCCGCCGCAAGTGTCGATAGTAAAGCAGCTTATACATGATAATAATCGTCCCGCTGAATAAATAATAATAATAATAAATATTGGGGGGCATTTCACACACAGCGCCATCTAGCCCCATACTAAGCAAAGCTTAGTAAATGCGGATTTCCCATTATAAATGGCATAATTCTCAAAAGGAACTGTGTAAGAGAGAGCTAAATCCTCTAAGTTTTTATATCCATTGATATGACAAAGTTTCAAAGTTCAGTTGTAAGGGGTTTCCTTTGACTAGGTGAGACAGATCCTCCAAAGGGGTTTCAAGTAAGGTAGTATTCAAGTCGCGAAACTGACTGACTGTAGTTGAAGGCTAAAAGGAACGTTTAAAGCTTATTTACGTTATCCTAAAGCTATGAATGAAGGTCGTCCACCTTAGTAAGAACTAGTTTTTTTAAGATGCGTAGCTTAGTTATCTTTAAAGACCTAGTTATTATACAGTTACGTGATTTTCACGTAATTAGCGACAATCACGTAATTTGTTCCCAGGCATCTGCCATTGTTGCATCTACTTTCGATCCAACAATGGCGTTGCGCAATCAAGTGGCACTGAATGTTGACCCAGAACTTTCTCCGCTATAACACGATGCTTTTTTACACTCATCTTTCATGAAATATGAGCGGAAAATAGCAACAGCGCTAAAGAAATAAAGAGAAGAAAACAGCTTTCCGCAGGCGGTCCGGATGTGGCAAAATCAAGTTTTCTTGTTAATCGTTGCTTATATTCTATCTGTTCTTGATGAAGGCGTTGTTGATAATCTAGCCCAATGCAAAATACTGGGTTATAATATATATGGTAAAAAGAATACTAATGCTTTGTTTTAAGAATCTATGCAAATGTTGACGGTCTGAAAATAAATTTGTAGGTTAGATGGTTGTTTACATTTTATGTTGGACAGAGCTTTAATTAGCAAGGCAAATGATTTCTACAAACCAGATGCAGATTCTCCCTGGTAATCCGAGTCTAATGAGAGTAAAACCATTAAATTGTAGAAAAAAATAAAATAACATGTATGAGATTGACATTTGACCATGGCCGCATCGACAATGCACCGCCTAGCGGAAAAATAACACAAAAATATCCCCCTTGCGTCTCATTACGGACTCTATTTCATTTATTATTACTTTTTATTTAGTAACTAAAACGGCTACAAGCCAATTACATTAATTAATATGAATTTATTATTATTAATTATTTAATTATATACTCGATGAATGGCACTGCGTGTTTTCCGCTAATTCCTCGAAGGCAAGTAATTAACTAATTGCTAGACGCTACTGTTATCACCGCACTGCATTGCGCTCGGCTCCCTGAGATATTAAAGCTTGTATTTACCAAATTTGCACCCTCGCAAAATCAAATTTATTTAGTCAAAATACAAAATGTTACAGAAGAACATCCGTCTTAGTAACTTTTGTGGATGAAATCACGATTGATTATACTTTCCTCGATAGAAAAAAATACCGAAACAGTGTCTATTTTTAAACCATTTTCAGTTTTATGTCCTAATTACAGCACATAGTCACATAAAAAAAATATGTATTAAAAGTTAATAGTATTTTGGAGAGCATGCTGTGGTTCAAAAGTTATTAATTTCTATACTTTTCAAGTAATCTGAGAAAATCTTCAAAAATCGAATTTTTACACGCACGAATCTGCGTAACAGCCATATTTTTGCTCCGCTAAATGTGACCCTACCTGATATAGCTTTAGACTTATTATTGATCTCATAAAAAAATGTGCTTGAAACGTGGAATACCCGGCCTTAAAGCCGCGTTGACACGACCCGAGTCAGCTCGGTCCAATCCCACTCGGATACCTAGTCGGACGCCACTCGTATTGTGGCAACCGAGAATCCGAGCGCACTCGAATGATGTTGACCGATCTGGGTAAACTCAGACCGCGCTCTACTTTTCCGAGCTAGCTCCTATACGAGTAGTGAAATAAAATGGCGGGTGATAGAAAACCAAAGTGGTTTGACAGTGACACAACTATGTAATGTCAAAAACAATCCTAGTACATTTGTATGAAGCTTACTCGTACGAGTGCGATCGGATCGAGCTGACTCGGATCGTGTCAAATCTCTTTACGCCCAGTAATTTAGTAATAAAAATTGCTCGGGTTGGTTTAAAGTGGTGAATTTTGGAAGCGGGCCGAATTTCATCCGTACGCGGTCGAAGTCGCGGGGGACCTCTAGTATTAGTGTATTGTGTTGTATTCGTTATGTATGTTTTATATGTATATAATTATATAATATTATATAATTGCAAAGTGTAATTAAAAATTTGGGCAAAAACTATGTTTATGAATAACATTCCTAATGTTGAGAGCAAAAGAAATCGCTTCTATACGCTTATACATTTTTAATTGACACCATAAAGGCTATTAGTAACTATCTGGCGAAATATTGCGTGACTCACGGTTCCATAGATGAATTAAACCACCGTATCCATATACCTAGTTATGATTGCTTTATCACGCAATTTCACGGCCTTACAATTTATATAGCTGTGTATGACAAATTATTTGGAATAATTCAATGTCTGCATATTTAAAAACTGCACTACTGGACGGAGGACGGGCAGCAGTGTCCTAGCATTCTGCAATCCTCAAACCGCCTCTAGTTAAATGCTCAATGAAACCGCCTGCCAAGCGTGGGGATTGTGGTACCCTCCATTAAAGGGGAGGCCTTCGCCCAGCACTGGCAGTCTTCTGACTGATGATGATTGTGAAGTCGTGGGTCCAAATCCTGAGCGTACTAAGCTCTTTGGAGTTTATGTACGAATTTTCATGCGCTGACTTTACGTTCATCGTGAGAAAATCCTGCGTACGTCAGGAGAACCCGCACCAACTCGCAACGAGGCCAGCGTCGCGTGGTATCGCCCAATTGCCGTTCGAGGGTAGGTCTGTTACTAGCAGTAGTAAATATTATGCTTATATACGCTTATGCTTAACAACCGTAATTTTTGCGATTGTCTTTCCATATTTTAGGTTTTGCACCATATTAGTATTTATTAGCAAGTGATTGGTAAAACAACATCGCTGGTGTGGCAACTTGGCCGTGAATGGTTACCGTTTATCCGATAATGTTTGCGGTCCATTGTCTGGGAAGCTTTTGTTTGTTTAATGACGGCGGTAGAAGACGATGATGAAAATGATTGTTTTTGGCCAATTGAGAATGTGTTGTGTTTTCTAATAGTTAGATAATCATCAACAACAGCCATGAACGTCCACTGCTGGCGAAGTTCTTGTCCCCCTTAATAGGGAAGGGTTGTCATAATCCCCACACTAATAATACTGGTATTAGTAATAATAGTGGCTGCGTTTTGGAGTTGAACGATGATTTAACAAGAGATAGTTATTAAGTTTGACAATCCATTAATAAACGCTATAATAATATCTGGGCACGTAAGTTTGAAGGATATTACCTCTAACTTTTGAGCGGTTGTCTCTCCTACAGAACGACACAAACCTTTATCGAATGACCCTAAAACTCTTATCAATAGTAGTACGCAACTAGGTATAGTACAGTTGTTTGTTATGAAAACTTAGTGCTTGTAGCGCGCGTTGATGTCTTTTGTACCGAGCATTGCTATGCAATCGTAACTCGGTAGCCGTGTACAAAAATCAATTAGGGAAGGTCAGTTGGAGAGTCCGCTTACAATATTTATTTCTTGCAATAATACTAAAATAAAATTTAGCGTTAGCGACGTTAGTACTTTACAACACAATAAGAAATAGTGCAATGTTTTGTCAAAATTGGCAATTCTTAACGATCGTTAGTTGACGGATTAACGGGTAAATCGCGTGCGATAGTTACGATATGCAATCAGGTGTCTGTTGTACTACTAAGTCTAGTTCCGGAGATATTGAGATCATGCAAATTCTGTACCAGATTGAAGTAGTACGGTAACCAATCAAATAATTGTACTGGTTTTTTTATTAATTGAAAAAGTTTTAAAATTAATCAGGTTTTTAAGACGTTTCAACAAAGAAGATGATTTTAAACAAAATACATGTACTTTTCATGGATTATACAGGTTTTTGTTTGATTGCCATTTCACCTGGATGCTCAGTGAAGATGTAGTCTACGATGGAGCACGTTTGTCCAGAAGAAACCGATTCAATCGCGACTTCAAGACCCTCTGACTGAAACTATCGGAAAACACCCACTCGGGTGCACAATCCACTGTTTGGCAATTCGAATAACAAAAATTAATTTTTTTCGTTTCAATAAGAAAAGTATGGAATAATAAAATATTAGTATGTAATATATTTGCTTATCCTATATGCCATGCCGCAATGAGTCAGCGTATTCTTATTTTGCGATATTCCACCACGCACTCTCCCTCATTGCAATCTTTCTCTGGACGTCCAATTTTTAACCGACTTCATAAAAGGAGGAGGGTTCTATGTTCGACTGTTTATGTGTTTTTTTTATGTATGTTCACCGATTTCTCCGTCATCTCCGTTTCTATACAAATTTTAATATCCATGCGTAAAGACGGTAAATAAAACGAGCACGTAAGCAAATTGTATCTCGTAATAACCACATTTAATCAGGTAATCGTGTAATACTTATTCAACCAGCTCTCGTTGTTATCTAGGCCATAATTCAGGCCTACATATCGACATATCTCCGCGACCTACGCTACTTTACATTACGTTTATGTAGGCTGAATTTACATTTCATTGATAAAAGTGTCGGCCTCCAAGGCAATTCGCATATTTCTGAGAGGACAACGCTCTGCAAATGTCTAGGTCTAGTTTTTAAGTTTAGATATCAAGTAGTTTGTAAACAAAGCGAGGCTAGCGATTAATGTAATTGTTTATTTTTCAAACGTTGAACTCACCATTATAGCGTTTTATGTGCATTTTCATGTATAGATTGCTTCTGCGATAATGCCGTATCTAGGATGATTTTATATGAAATGTTCTTCGCTATTTTTCAATTTTAATAATGTTGCATGTTTGGGGCAATTTTTACTTACGGAAGTAAATTGGATCCCATGACAGAGCATTCCTCATAATATATGCGATCCAGGGCTCATAGTTAGTATTTTTTTTGTAATAAATAAAGTATGCTTAGGTTGTTATAGGGTAGGTATATCAAATCAGTATTAGTTATTTTTTTAACGAAATAACTACGCCAGTATCTTGTGTTGTTTAACTTGTTTTTAAGTATTTCCTACTTACAATTTGCATTTGTTTATTTCTGTATGAGATGAGATTAATACCTTGTGAGAATAAATTACAAAAAAAGCAAATAAAATAGATAGTTTTTTTTTGCAAATAGATTTGCTGAACTTGTTTTAGGACGCGATGTATTGCGCTGCAACGAGAAAGAGAAAGATCTTTCGGTTTTAAGACGACAGTGCGCCGCAGTGTACGCAAACCAAATTCAGCATCTGTTAGGGTCAACCCACACGTACCACAACCACACCACATCGCAACGACAAAATGTGGTGACGCAGTAGCTACGTCTGAATAGTGTCGCTGCAGCTTTTTGCGGTTGCGTTGTGGTGCCGACAAAATGTCGATGTGGTTGCGTTGTCGTTAGCAGTTGCGATGTGGTTGCGTCGTGTGCAGACACAGTTTGACTCTGGCTTTCATAGAGCGCGCACTGTCGTTGCGTCGACGCAACGTTATATCTGCGATGTGACCGGCGGCTATTTCACTGTGTTGCTATTGCGATGTGTTTGCGTTGTGGTTGCGATGTGGTTGCAATGTGGTTGCGATGTGGTAAATTCTACTATTCATTTTTAATACAAAATATGCGCCCGACCACGTGTTGTGGTTGTGGTACGTGTGGGTTGGCCCTTAACACTACAACAAATATGTATGAACAATGAGAGAAACTCTAGCTCTCGCGAGATGAATGCGTGGACAGGTTTCACTTGAACATAACAATTGATTTTGGCTGACTCTTCATCCTAAACCTGTACAGTGTACACAAGTCACTATTTACACTGTAACGAGTGTTAAATAGTCATTTCATTAGCTACTTTAACACATTTATATAATGACGAATACGAGCAGCGACCACATTATTAGTTTTTACGTGAGTTTTTAGCCGCACTACGTGAAGCGGATTACTATTAAGGATTAAGGGTGATACATTATTTTTTTTTCCATTATTTTTGTGCTTTGTTATTATTTCTTATGTATTTTAATTTGATAGTTATTTGTGTTATCAGGTTTAATAAAAGCTATCTGTTTCAGATCAATAATAATGTGAATTACCGTTGTCCCCATTGACGCTTTCCCGTTATATTAATAATAATATTGTAACAGCTTCATAAATACAAATACTATTACATATTAAAATAAATTGTTTTCAGGCAAAAATAATATTTTGTTACAGATTTTAATATAATTTTTTTGTTTTCAGTTTACATAAATAATTTATTTCAGATTAAATTGATTATTTGTAACAGGATTATTAACTTTTTATTACAGATTAGATTATCACGTAATTTTTTCTGGAAACTATGGTGGCCCCTTATTCCTATTAGTACTCATAAGATAGTACAGCGGAAATACACTAGAGATACAGTATGTAAATACACCGTAACAACAGTTGGGAAACCAATTTACTCGCGACTTTAAAATACTTAGATTGAAATTTTACTGTGGTTTTTACCTGGACCATTAATGAAGAATTCTGAATATCTTTATTTTCAAGATAGGTAGCTGACAGACTACACAAAAACCCTCCGCATTTCATGCGGCTATTAAAATAATACTTGAACTTTGTAAGTAACAATCAGTACCAAAGGTCAGCGATGATTGGTCTTAACGCCTTCCGCGACCAAAATAGGAGGCTTCAATAACAACGCAATTATACGACGGCATTCCGATAGCGACTATGCATTAAGTTTATGCACTTCAATGTAAAAGGACAGATGTAGGTATTGCCAAAGATAATTATAATACTATACTAGGTATTGCTTAGAGAATCGTAATTCTAACTAGATATGTCGCTGCTGAATGGTAACCGTTAATTCTGATAATTTATAAATAATTTTAAAGTAAAAAAAATTTAGGTAGAGCCGCTTTAATCACTTTTATTAAAACAAACTGCCGTACTTAAAAACGCCGCTTAAAGTTAAATGGCGTTAGTTAGTACTATAAAGTATTATAGTATTATCTTTGGTACTGCGCAGTACAAGTACGCACTTCATTTTTGAATTACGCAGAAGTTGAACGACGTTTATTAACTTTAGTAGCGTTTTGGTTTTATCTAATTACCTAAAATCTTTTTTCTGCTAAGCCATTTTACATCACATCATTTAAAATAACAAATATAAATAACACTTTTATACGGCTATTTGATGAAAAATCAGGTTTAAAATAATTTATTTACTGACACATTAAAACAATCACTAAAATAAGCAGTCGGTGTATAAAAATACCAAAATATCTCGTCAATAGCATAATATTTGCTGTATTTGTTTGTTTGCTTGTTATAAGTTTTTCGATTCGTTTATATCTTTTTCGAATTATTATTAGTAAGGATTCAGGTATTCATAGTGTGTTAGAGATGTATACTAGTAGATATGTACATTTCTAAAATAACATTAACGAAACGATCATAATAGAACCGGTGTGTCAACTGGGTGAGTAGTAGAGTTAAAAAGCTTTCCATAGAAAACTGACGCGAAGTCACGATAGCTGTACCTATACATTTATATAAATATAAGTAAGTAGGTAAAGTTGTAGAACCAAGTATAATCGATTACAGAAGTCTTTCTAGAAATAATTTGTTAAATAAAAATGACATAAATCGTTTAAGTATTTAGTTTAACAAAACTAAAAACCACGTTCTACAATAAGCAAATATTTCCGCAATAAAAGAAATCTGTAACTGGTTACATGTTGTACCTACCTATAAGCCATCTGCAAGTTAATTGCAAACTGGAAGTCTTTCACTGTTAAAAAAAACCACATATGCCAAGAGCAGACAAAAGAAAACAAACAATATAGACTAAAACAACAAAAAATAACAGGCGACAGAAAAAATGATCAAGAAAAATAAAATAAAAATAAAATAAATAGAATAAATCAATTTTTTTTCTTTCTTTTTCTTTCTTTCTTTCAAAATATTATTGACTAAGGAAATGCGAAGGTCTCCGAGTCTAAGGGAAGCAGTTGGCGTTTGTATGTGTATATTTATTCGATGATAACTTGCGATCCGTTGATCAGATCTTTATGAGATTTTGTAAGCAAGTAGTTCGTACAAATATAATTATCGGATTTGTATATGAGCCAAATTGGTCAAGGACCGATATTGGAAGATATAGGGGCGCGAGCGCGAGTTCGCTGCAAACTTCGTCGTCAGCCATAAGACGTCCACTGCTGGACGAAGGCCTCCCAATAGAGGGGTGTTGCCATAATTCCCACGCTTAGCAGGCGGCTTGGGGATCGCAGAATGCTCACCACCGTTCACCAAAAGGACGCTGCTTCCCGTCCTCCGGTGGGTCTGGTTGCAGTTTAAGGACATACCCATGCAAACTTATAGTAATGTAATGTACAGACAAACTACTGATCTGTTCGCAGTCGAATGTGGTGCAACGCTGAACTTTAGGGCACAAGTGTACAAATCGACTCACCGTTCGCCGCGCCAGCGCCGACGGGCCTGCGTCGCACAAAGTTGCGCGTCGGCGGGCGCTCACTACGTCTCGAGCCTGCGCCCGGCGACGGCCGCCTGGTCACCGCGCTCGTCTCATTTCGCGCGCTTTCCCTTGACTTGAACCTGGAAGGTCCCCGTTTCGGATATTTTTCATCTGTGGCGGGAGTGGTCGTGACATCGTCTTCAGCGGGTGGTGAAGTCGCCTTCGTGCGTCGCAGGAACGTCCGCTTGCCAGACTGCGCCTGAGGGATTTCGCACGGTTAGTATGTTGTTATTGTACGGTTGATCACATTCGCCAATAAACAGAGATCAAAACATTGTACTTTTGAAACGAGTTCAGGGTTATAATTCATACATTTTGTCATAACGGTCTAGTTGATAGATTTTCTTGGCTAAAATATTAAACTTTTTGGATAAAAACCTTTTATTTTGCAACGCATATTCTAGTTTCTCAACAGTTTCACTGCAGCTCAATAACAATATGACCAAATCTCTCAAGAATGTGTCATATTTACATATTTATCGGTAAATGCTAAGCTCCAAAATATAACGACATTATTCATTATTAGATGCGGGAAACAAACAACAACTTTATGATCGTTCAAGTATACCATTTTAAGAATGGACAATAATAAATCGATACGTAATAAATGCTAAATACGAGTACATGAAATCAGTAAGAAATTTAACATTTAACAAAAAATTTTAACAATGTTGTTTTGAAAGACTACGACATGAATCTAAAGGATTTTACTTGAATAATATTTACAATTCTATGGTTAAAACCGAAGCTTAAAATAACTATTTGATTTTGATCAAATGTATGGCTAGGTAGTAGATACAAACTTGGAAAAAATTACAGATAAATTTATGAAAGAGTAGAGATATGTACATAACAAAAAACCTTATAATTTGGGGACCCATTTTCTCTAATGGAAGGTAAAGTTACATTTTACATTAATAAGTAGAGACTTAATCTAAGATATGATTTTTCTGGTGTTTCCATTTTTTTGTGTAATTAGAGTGAAGGCAAACGTTGTGGTTAGGGTCTCAGTACCACTGCTCTACACTTAGTTATAGTAGTATATAATATTGTGGTTTCAATGTGGTTTACGTTATGCAAATAGAAATATACAGATTTCGACATGTTTAGTTGCCAAATGGTATAGAAATTCAAGGATTTTGGAAGATGCAATAGCTAAAACGCTTACATTTTAGAACCTTAAAAAATAAAAAAAGGCATAACTTATTCAAGTGAGTACTCACTCAGTCTCTCATTCGAGACATTCGTTAATATTTTTATATTAGCACAATATACAATATAAATTGTTATTATCGTACAGATATATTTTTAGTCTACCTTTACCAACGTTTCATATATGTTGAACACCATCGGAATAGTTAGTCCATATATATTTTATCCTTTTACACTGTTACAAATTTGAAATAAAGAAGAAGACAAAATAGTGAATAACTATTTCAAAGATTATTAATAAGGAGCAAGTTAGTAATTAAGTTTATTGTTATTCAGTTTTTGGACGAATCCACGTGTTTAACATTTAAAACTAACCTTGATTTGTTTGGACATACCTATTTGTCAATTTGGCTTTACGAATTGTAGATTTACTTAAATTTAATCTTCCTACGCAAGATTAAGTCAATTAAATTTATAATTTGGATACTCTTACGTAAACGGCTAATTCAAATGTAAATACAGGCAAGTGAGTCGTAAACACGCCATGTAGGGCTTCGTAGAGTCGTGTAGTTTCGACAGAGTGGATCCTCAATACATGTCTGTAGCTTGCCAGATGCCGTCTAAGTACGGTATCTTAGTATTTAGGATTTTAAATGTGCAAACTAATAATGAAGTACTGGTAAGGCAGCGATAGTTTAGTCTAAGCTTTGAAGCGCTTTAGTCGTGAAGATTATTGTGAATACTTTTAGAAAATCTTTAGATTAGATTTTCTGTATATTTTTGTTTATATTTTACTGTTTATAAAAACCTTTCAGCCACCTTCGTTTTAGACATAAATAGCTTTCCAGATATTCTGGGCTGATATCATTTTGTCTATTCCCCAGATGCACACTACTACTTTTTTTTGTCGTTTTCAAATTTCATCAAAATTGATTTTGCTATTTAGTCTGTTATTCACTTTTGCATCATTTGACCGGTCTAAGAATCTTGGTAGTTGTACTCATATGTATTTGGAATTTAGTGCATGCAAACAAATACAATGTTCAACAAACCACGGAGTCCAAACACTGAAGAAATAGTCAGGAGGACATATTTTATTGCGTACAACTAGTTATCTCAGCAGCGTTTCCGGAAGTCCATTCATAAAGTAAGGCAAACAAATGAACGAGACTGAGTCAGCAGGTGAAATCAGTATTTAATTAAACGTAAACGTTTTGCCGCGTGACGCCGCGTCACGCTCTCCGGCTGGCAAACGTGCGTGACGGGCGAAACGCTGAGCTGCGTGACACTCGGAGCGGGGAGCAGGCTAGCCCTTAAACCCGACGATCACGATATTTTTCATTATAGTTGAAAATAGTATTTATAATTAATTATGCGTTAAGAGGAACTTTTTGCGTCTTCGAGCTTTTCACTACTATATTTTTATACAATCATCATAATAAATAATGTTAGCAACAACTATGACAGCGATAGATTGTGGAGTATATGGAAACATGGGAATAAATCAGATCTCTTAATGTCAGTTCAGAGAACAGGTTTTTACATGGTCGATATTACGAGCGCGGTCCTTGTCTCTCTCATCAGAAATATTATCAGAGTGAAAGTGATCAGTGATAGATCACTTAGATTCTATGCTCTATTGAAAATCTCGAGTGCACCAGAATGTAGTCCGGTCTCTAAACAATAATTCAGTTAATAAAGATCGATGGTACCAGGATGCTGACATCTGTGAATGATACTCAAAAAATAATACGAGCTTCTATGGTGGCCACTTTCTTTTAAAGCACTTGGGTAATCAGTAAAAAAAATATGACAAACAATGTCTAGGAATAGGGATATTCTATTGCTGTCCTAGACTGTCTAGATCTTTGGTTCTATAAAATACGGTGATTCGTGATTAAGTATAGAATTGACAATATTACGTAATTTCGATACCAGTCCAGTTCTGTGCACTATTTTTCTGCAATACGGCAAACAAGTTATCAGAAGGCCCTAGTTTTTTGTAATCGGTAAGGATTTTCCGGCTTACTGTTCTGGGTATCTGTAATTGCAATTAAAACAACATTAATTACTGGTTGCTGATGTAGAGTAGAACATTTTTGGTAGGTAGGTTGTGAACTGGAAGACACCGCTTTTAGCCTTAAGGCTCGTACTTGCTTGCTTGCGTAAGTGTGTGTCTAACGAGTTTCTAATACGAAATTGTTATTCTATTGTAAATTATTTTTTCTACAAATTTGTAATAACTATTTTAAATATCATGTGCTGCATCATTTGACAAAAAAAACTGCCGTTCTTCCAAAAAAGCAATGTTATTAATATGTTAAGTTTCCTTCGCATTGTCTGACGAGTTTTTGCTATACTTTACGAAGCTACATCTAGATTGTTATCTCAAAAACATGTTATTAAAACGCATGTAACAACGATTACAAAAACAAGATCAAGTTAATTAGATTACGTGGGTATATGCTTAGTTAAGGATCGCAAAACTACTTTTATTACACCTTCCGGCTTCGCTCTCTTTTGCTCAATATGTCAGGCAGCGGTAACGGATTATATCCTGTTTGTAACACTATAAGTAATCGGACTTCTTACCAGGACATAAAATTGCGTTATAGCTAGAAGTGATTTCAGATATTGTTTGATGATAAACAGTTCCATTTAGACTTTTTTACATTAATACACCCACGGAAGTCAATATTATCTTGATGTATACTCGTATTATTGGTTTACTTGCAGTAATTTTAATTTTACACATTTTATGTTCAAATCAAAACTTCTTTTTTATCATAATAATTTACAGAAAAAAAATGTAGAGTCAAGACTAGACTACTAAGTAGTACGCCTGCGTAAAATTTACCAATTTTAGGTTTTTTAGAGACCCATTCCAGGAAAATCTTTACACGCATATTATTTTATACATATCATCAAATTTGAAAATTAGGCAAGCACTTCACTGTCAAGATAGTAAGTACTCGCCCCATAGGTAGCTACAATACCTGGATTATCAATGCATTACCTACCATTAAGACCTTTATTCACCCATCGTTTCACATTACTTAATTCTAATACATCTATTAAGTATACAACAGACCAGGACTGTCGTTTATGTCATTAATGACTTACAAATATTTGCACTATTTCGCAGCAACAAAGCTATTAGCCAAGCTCATTACAAACATGGTCGCCATTAAACAAACACGTACAACCTCTGAGTGCTCTACTCGCAGACCGCTGTTACCGCATTCCTTGGCCGACCATTCAAGATCAGTTACCATCACGTGATGAACTGGTTCCACGCCCTAACCATTCCTACTCATAAAAATTTGAAACTATTTATTGTTGTTTATCTTTTTAATAAATGTAAATTCGAAATGCCCGAACTATGATCAATTGATCACATTGCAACTACTTTAGCGTTTCACATCCCACTGCTGGGCAAAGACCTCCTCTCAGGCTTGGGCGATTTTACGGATCACATTGTAATAACAATGTTAACTTTTAAATGTATGTTGCTAAAAGTTTATAACGAAAGCATACCAATGAAATAATTAAATGGACAACCAAAACACGTTTACATAAGAAAGTTTAAACAAAACGATCACTTGGTATATTAAGAATAAGACGTAATCAAAGTTTCGTTATCGTACATTGGTTACACACGCAGCCGAGCTAAATCCTCCAACCAAGGATATCATCGTACGACTAAAAGTCAAACGTTTTTAGAAAAATCTGCCAATCACTTGCCGTAGGTACCTACTGTAGTGTGCTTTATGTATTTTATTTTTGGAGAACATAAATCTTAGTTGAGTATACTAAATAGAATTGAGATACTTTACTTAAGAGTGTACATACGAGATAACCTAACATTCATAGCGTACCTACCTATACATACAGTACCTAAAAAATCTCAAAAACTTGACGTAACACATAATTATAAGTACTTCCGCGGTGTGTGTCCTAGTTTTACTTAAATCTAGGGCAGTTTCTGCTTTTAAATGTGGTTGAGTCAGGAAACATTAAATACTTTTACAGTTTCTTACAGAAGAAATTCAATGTAAACCTACCATTCCTATATGAGGCGAGGCAACCAGTCTACCTATTACGTGAGATTTTTTTCTCTCAGAAATGTAACTCGAATCTTAACTTTGTAACATGATAAGTTTTGCAATTAAACAACACATACCTACTGACTTAAGTATAGTAACTAAATATATAATATTATTCTTTGCATATCCGTTTGAATTTAAAGTCGATTAATTAGTTTGTTGATTGGTTCATAAAAATAACTTTTCGTGCCTGCGGGGCTAAAGTAGGTACTTTAGCCCCGCTACACGGAGTGAAGGGAACCACTTCAACCGCAGCTATACATAAAAACGGGAGCATGCAAAAAAAGCCTCAGATCTCATGTTTATAATCTCCCGAGGCGAGCCGATGTTGAGACATTCTTTAATTTTACTCCCTAGGTGAGTAATCTACTATTGCTAGTTCAACAGGCAACCATTTGTATTGAATTTCCAGATAAATTACTAGTACGTTTTAACATCTCACTCAGATGGACGGCCGCAATGCATATCTGTACACTACACTTGTTGTTTTTCTTGCTGTTTTAACTACTGAAGTTCAAAATTGTGAGCGGCAGAGAAACTGCTAAGAGCAAAAAGCAATTCGGTCGCTTCATCACTTGATTGCACAAAAAGTACTGAATTTCAATCTTCACACAAATTGTTCTGTTTCTAAATTGAACCATTCCACTATCCTCGGGCTATATAGATAAATGTATGTTTCGAGCTACAAAGCTGATATAGATATTTTCAAATATCATTAGTTAAGAAGACAAGAAAACTAGGTACTTAAACTAAAACGGTTGCATACTTTCTATTTGCTAAGAGTGGAAGAAACTATAGTAGCTTATTGGGAAGACCGCTAGACTCGGAACGGTGTGGTCGTGAGTTCAAATCCAGGGTCCATACCAACGAGGAAACTGTACTAAACCGCAATAGGGCCAACGAGGTGGTATCGCCCATTGGCCAAAAAAGGGTAAGCCCATGTCTAGCGGAGCGCTATTGAAAGGCTGATTATGTTAAACTAAGAATGTATAATTAATAATGAGTAAATTTAAACATGATTTTATTGACATTCTTCTGTTCTGAACTTCTGTTATAATTAAAAAACTATGAATAAATAAATATTGTTATAAATAATAACAATGAAATAATCATAAATAAAAAAATATTGTTGACATTTCACACAGCACCACCTAGCCTCAAACGAAGCAATGCTTGTACTGTGGGAACCAGATATCTGATAGAATACTTAAATATTTTTTTGTTGTAAATACATACAACATCTAGACACAGAGCAAACATCTATGTTCGTCACAAATATGCTTGTCCTGGGTAGGAATCGAACCCAATAGGTATACAAATCTAGATTCTTTCGAACACGTGCATTAGGCCGTACCAACGTGTTCAAGCGTTCTCCATGCCGGCCTCTAGCTAAAGCCCTAATAAGCATCGGAATGCTAATACAATACTAACAGAGCCAAGGCCTACATGTCGACACACACGCGCACATTCGCGTTTTATCTTAAAAACGAGTTTAGTATGAATTTTGGACTAAAATATGACGTGTAAACTTGAATTAGGTATAATTTCCTGTCCAGTATATTTTTATGGGTGAATAAAATTAATTCTATTCACCCATAAAATTATTTCCACAAGACTTGATGTCTTGTGGAAATACTTTTTTTTCGTGATTTGTATTGACACTTCAAACAAAATTTTATCCAACACGTTGTATTCTTCAATATCAAATTCCTAATAGTGTTATTTTAAAAGCTTTGACACACTCACATATTATGAATGTAAAAGTATGTAAACGCGTATAGTCTGAAGAGATAGCTAGCTTATATTGTATAATAATATATGGATTTTTAATTCAGCATAGGATTGTGTTTGATCACACCCAGCCCAAAGTTAATAACGGTGCGGTCTAGGATGGAGCACGCTCATATAGAAGGAACCTATTAACTCTAGATTTTAAGAATTAATTGTACTGTGTTCCCGGTATACAATATACCCATATACAATGTGTAACAAATAAGTTCAACAAGACTGAAGGGTATGTATGTACTAATCATTATAAACAAATTTTAGTATGGGGTCAACCCTGAAATCGCGAAGAAAGATCAGCTGTGGATCTTACATTTTGTCCAAGGTCAGTGAACTTTTTGTATGGAACATCAGATTTTTTTTCGCGTTTTCTACGTTGGCCTCAGAGTAAAAGTTGTTCATAATGATGAGTACATACATACATAGGTGGGTACCTAACTGAAGGGTTTCAGTATTGTTAAACCTTTTTGTTACAGATTGTATACTATACCGAAAACACAGATCCGGCAGAGAGTTCCTAGACCTAGAGAGACCTAGTGTACGAAAAAATTGCGGTTCGATAATGGTTCCGGGATGAACCTACACTAGCTGCTAGTTGTGCTGTCCTAGATGAGGCACTGCTAGTTGTCCTCACCTGGATTAGCATTGTCATATTTGTACTTATTACGCCAATACGTCCCGTACTTATATCTGAAGTACCTACTAACTGCGCCGGGAATTCAGAGAAATAAGCTCTCTCCATTCCGAGTTTCGTCCAAATCCGTTCAGCCGTTTTGGAGTGAAGATGAAACAAACATACACAAATACCGACAACCTTCCGCATTTAAATTTGTGATAGTGTGATTATTTTGCTCAATATTACTCAATTTTGTGATTTTCTGGTCCATAGATTAAATCGCATGATGTGTTTGTAAGCATGTAGTAACGCGTTACGACAGAGGGACAGTCGTATTTTCCATATTTAGTGGTAGCCAGGGTTTCACGGCCGTCACGAGTATTCGACATTTTACGCAATTTCAAATTTCGTGAGAATCCATGATCGTAGCTTATAGGAAAACTATCGAACACTAAAAAAGGTGCGAAAATTTCACAGCATTCAACATACCGCGAGTATTGTACCTTTAAAAGCGAAAACAGCTTCGTTTAGAACATTTAAACTATTCCCTTAAAAATTAAGTTTAAAACGTAGAAATTGTAGTTTATATCATTGTTTAATCAAATAAGTAACGCTGTACAATCTTAGCTAGCTACTACTAGTAAATGGAAAAATATACCATATACCACAGAGCACAGATAAAGACATAAGACAACTAGGTAATACTCAGACACCCAGCATAATGTAGTTAACTTTATATGATCGCCACCTCTCCACACGTCATCATTTATTTATTTATTTATTTATTACAACAGCAAAAATAGTATCATAACAGTCCTAGACCAACCCGATACTTTTGTTACAGATAACTAACTTTAATTTTATAAAAACTTATAAGTACCTAATACAAATTTAATTATGATAATATTCACAAAGCTTGTGAGCCGTCTTTGTGAATTCTGCCAGAGTACATGAAAAAATATCCAAATCCTTAGAGATTAAATTTAACAAGGCTAACGCGCGTACATGTGTATGTTCATGTGTACATTCAGCCTACCCAAGAATTGAACCCGAGAACTCTTGCTGTAAGGCCTCATATCTAAAATCACTGAACCATAAAGGTCGTCAAAAGTCAATTGAAACCTCTATATGATAAGTATATGTATTAAGTGGAATCTTGGCTGGGACTTCAATTTGAGATTTAATCTTACAGTTGTAAAAATAATTTTAATTTATCAACCTATCTCATTTTATTATATATACCTAATAAAACATTCTGCAGTCAGATAAAACGAGCTAACTTATTCAAGTTCGTCCCACATGGTTACCTACTTAAGTATACGAAAGAGACTGAGCCAAACAAGATGAGGTTATACCCGTTGCCCTTGCTCTGATCCTATTTTGGCGAGGTAATATTAATGTCATTTCTTGTACATGAATCATCGTTCCCACTTAACCTGATAACTATCACAACACCTGACGATGTACATGTGCATACTTTTGGTACATATAATTTACATGAAAGGTGAAATTTAAGTAAATGCGCTACTATCTCGTTCTGAGTTTGATGTAACTCTATATTACCTAAGTACAAGGATTGAATGCAGTTTAAACATGAATAGGAGTATTTTTACTGCTGTAATCATTAATAATTAAGTATTATTAAAAATTATGAGGCCAAGATTTAAAAAATAAGTATATAATAAAATACTTCTGGTGGCGAACACATAATAAAATAATATATGATCTGCTTGGGTATTTTTATAATCAATCAAACATGTAAAATATTTTATTCAAATCCCAGATAATTCACATGTTTGCGTGCGTTGCCTTTCATCAGGTAATTTGCCCCAAGTCTTATTACACCACAAGCCACACCATTGCTCAAAATCCTTGATTGCTTTACGCACAGGCATTTTTAGTCAAATGCTAAACAAAGCCTATGAGTTAGTACTCCAATAAGACAAACATTTTAGCACTCTATCGGGACAAAAAAAATATTGTATCTGTTTGTAACGTAAGGAAAAGTAAGAAAATGTACTGTGACAAGGTTTTAAAACATTTCGTTATTCACTATGTCTCTTTCGTGTAAGGAATTAACAAACTGTGAATCAAAGGTCAGGTCATGCCTGGAATATCAATTTAATTGCTTTACGTGGTACGTACACAGAATTCTTAAAACTGATAGTACTGATAGATTTGTGTTTTCCTCGTTGGTAAGGTAACACGGTCATGTCTGCAAAAAATTGCTGTAGGTATTATTCAATACAATACGTTTGAATTTAATACGGCTGTAAAATTTGTATTTTTATTATAGTTATTGCTATTACGTCGTAACAACCAGGAATCTATTGACCAATAGTACTCGATCTTTTATTCACAATACAATATTAATAAGATATAATAGGACTCGAAAATAAAACTGCTGGATACTAAGTCAAAAGTTGTCGTAGTCTAAACATATTTTCCCAAACGAAATCCTGATTTTATCATCATCACGACAATGTCATAAGACCAGTCTTCAAACGTTACCTACATCCGATATAATTAAGATTCAGAATAATTTCAAGGGCGGCGAGACGGCAGTACTCATGCTGATCGGATCAATATTGTAATTTTATATCTCAGGTGTGTTCTCTACATTCCGTATATGATCAACGAAGATGCTGGATCACCTTGGACTGGCTACGTATACTTACTGCGTAGATGGCTAAGAGTAGAGGCGCCCGGTTAGTTTTGTCAGGGTGCATTAATTTTTTTGTAGCACCTAAGACGGAGTGAAAAAAATATTCGGATTTATATGTTTATTACAAAAAGGTTATTATCATTCGTTATGCAATAAAAAGAATAATCAATTATTAAACCAAATTATTCATTAAATCAAGTAAACGTAATGCTTGTTAGGCACTCACTCGATTTTAAAATACAACAAATAAGTGTCTCATTTAGCAAGAGAGAGTTAATGTGTATATTTACGTTAGAATAACGTACTTAGGTGATATTATCTAATTTGTGCTTTAGTCAGGCATTGATTTTGTCAGATCACAGTGTAAAAGTCATTGGTAGATCTGTTATGAATTATTAGTCATTATAATTATTTCTTGTGCAGGTATCTATTAGTATTATATTTTTAGTTATTAGTTAATTGAAATGCAATTACTGTATTTGCTCTAAACAATAATGTATTTTGTGCGCCTGCATCCCCATCTCTTTAACCGCGGGGATGACTGGTAGAAAATGCTTTAGCATTAAGTCCTCCTTTTGTACATTAATGTATTTATGTGTGCAATAAAGAATTAAATAATAAATATCTTCCGTCGCGGTGTCAATTCCCGAGCCCGTGTCAATGAGCTCTTTGGAGTTGCACTGGCTCTTGCTTTTCGGTAAAGGAACAGAGCGTATGTGAATCCACCAACGCGCAACAGAGGCAACGCGGCGGATAAGGTCCAATCGCCCTTCGAGAGCAGGATTAGAGGACAAAAGTAGACTATTAAGATCTAATTATGATCTAATTTCTAGTGAAGAACTTTATCAGTTCTGCCATTGTCTCTTACACTATAATCTGGCAAAAATCAATACCTGTTTCGATATAGGTACTCAACTAATTACGGTCTCTATTAAACCTCACAAGTAAACCGACCATCTTATATCTGATCACCCTCATATAAAACCACCTATAAGATATTCATAGACATATTATTGGCAAATCTGTATCATAATTTCTAAAACAAATCTAATTATATTATTATAGATGTATGAAGGGAAGCAAATCACACAACGGGCACTGGAGAGAGCTATGCTCTCCCCAGCTGCTGGAGTTACTTTGCGCGATAAAATCCGGAACGAGGATATTCGCCAAAGAACCAAAGTCACCGACATAGCTCGCAGGCTTTGCAAGTTGAAGTGGCAATGGGCAGGCCACATCGCTCGACGAACTGACAACCGATGGGGAAGAAAGGTTCTTGAGAGGCGACCGCGAACCGGAAGACGCAGCGTAGGAAGGCCTCCCATTAGGTGGACCGACGACATGGAAAAAGTCGCGGGCAACCGGTGGATGCAAATGGCAGGTTGTCGTACAGTGTGGCGGTCTAAGGGGGAGGCCTTCGTTCTGCAGTGGCCGTCTCCGGGCTGATGATGATGATGAAGGGAAGTCTTATGACTTTTGATATTTAAAAAAGCAGCAGAAAACAAAGCAAAGATTATAATTAGATTGAATTATAGATTTGAAGACTAGTTTTGATCACAAATGCTTCATTTAATTTTGATGCAGTTCAGGCTTGAGTTCTCCAAATTCCTAAATGTTCATGGTTTTGTTGAAAAGGCGTACTAATTGACTACAGTTTTATGATTATTTATGGGACGAAAACAGATTGTGATTTATTGCTAATAAATATCTCAATAAATATAAATAAATACTTTAAAAATAAATGCCAAACACAAAAGATTTGTCAGTTCTCCTTTTGCCAGCTTCCTTAGTTTGTTAATTGCATCTGTTAACGAAATAATTTAATGTTTTTTTGAAAAATATTAAAAGCGGCATTTACGTGTATAAGCTTTGATTTGAACTGTACTTTATATATAACAACAAAGCGGTTACAGGGTTTTCACGTAGTCTTTTTATCACTCAAAGAACGTTCCACAGCCACAAACAAAGACCACAAGCTATAATGGCTTACGCAACAAAATACTAAAGTACCTGTACCTCCACTTACAATATAGGTACATAGTAAGTACTGCTTAGTTCGAGAAGCCACGTATAGTATCAATGGTATAGCGACTCAATACACCACGCCCAAGTAATCACTAATAGACAATCAACAAAAAATGTTCTCGTATTGAGCTACGGTGAAGTTTTTATGATTTTTTATTGGTCTGTGATTGGCGTAACAGATTTTTTACTGAGTTTAGTTTTTATCGATTTGAATAATGTAATCGAGTTTATGTCACAGTACAAAACAAACTCTTCCATTGCATTCGGTGAAGACGTCTTTTATTAAAAACTAGCTGTCCCGCGCGGATTTATCCGCGATAACAATTGTTCTTGTGGGGAAAAAAATAGTTTGTTTTTCCGGGATAGAAAGTAACCATTATCATTGTATGAATTTTAATCCATACTACAAATTGCAAAGATCTGTTGTTTTGTTGCTGTGTGAAAGAACGCACAAACAAACCCAAACACTTCATGTTTATGAATTTAGTAAGGAAAGGATTGGAGAAGTTTTGCACTAAACAGGCCAGATTGGTGAAAGAGGGATTTTGAATTCGATATCATATGATATAAATTCAGAATATTTTTTACTAAATATTAAACAATTTATTTATAGCCGTGGTCGAGGCTGGACGTTGATCTTAGCGAAACCAAGGTTGATATAAAAAAATCTCTATTTAAATTATCAATACAAGGTGTTCATTTACCACTTGCATTATTAAGGACAGATACTCTAGGACAGACACGAAAATTTTATTTAAAAAATAAATAAATTGTTTCATATAATTCCAGACCAGCAGAATTTAATTAGCATTTAATTTGTTTTTGGACTTTCCAGGTAGGTAGTGCAATCAGAGCAGAAATCTTTATGTTGTTTAAAGAAGTGCTGTTGTCACTTTTCGGCACCGGTAGGTGTTACACCTTTTGTTCATCTTTGGTACTCTGGTGTCCTATTCTGGAACATTCATCAATTACATCTGCCCATAATTCACCGTCCGTCACTTGAATCGGCCTCAACGGAAGATCAGCGCTGTTTAATTTAAACAGCACTATGCTGAGTTGAAACCATTTTTGTGACATCATCCCAGGATTGTAATTAAATTATAGTTATACATAGGTACTTTGCTGATATTGTAAAATAAATTATATTTCTTTATTTTTTTTTTCTTTCGTAGGTTTATAAAACTAAGTAAAGTGACAGTGAGCTTTTTGTAATGTGACAATTTAGAGTTTTAACTAGGTCCTCCATAAATATTACATGGTAATAGAACACCTTGTATAAAATTCCCTGTGTAGATCTATCCACAAGGCATAATTATAATAAATCTTCACATTCAAATGAGTAGAGCGTAGGTAGAGCAATATTCTAAGCAATGAGCAGTATGTTATACCATCCCACGTGTCTCAGATTATTATATAGCATGCGACCTTGCTAGGTCCTTCCATACGAGTATCTATAGAACCCAGGCAACCGTCTGAATACAAAATTTAATATTTGATATTAAAAGTTTTTCATTTATAACACTTTTACGGAGAGTAGATAAATAGGTCTTTCTAAAATGGTCGTGATACAATTGCGGCCCAAACCTTTCAAAAGTACTTATTTGGCCAGTGTGTGTGGTTAGTCCTTATGTTAGAGTTGACGAAAGCCTCCGACGTGACTTGATGGTTGTTATTATACGACAAACAACTGGGACCTACTATTTGACCTGCCATTCAATATTGAATGTTGATTACGCTAACGACTCCGGAGCCAAACATGACACTTGAACAAATTAAATTGAAACTTGAAACTCATAAGTCATGTCATAACTGAACGTCCGAAAACCGGTCGTCAGATTGGAAACGTGACGTAATTCAAACATTAGATAATGTGGATAAGCAGGTATAATTTGCGACGGCGGAGAAAGCGGTTTTCTCTCGGATGCTGCGGAGGCGCAGAGTCACAGAATAAATGCTAGTGTCTATAGTAGAGCGGTCGAGCGCAACTTTTTGCGGACGACTGTGAGATAATATTTGGAAAACGGTAGATGAAGCGTGTAGCTACGGTTAGTACGTGTAGCTGGCCCCGTTTGGGAAAATATACATCGACTGAAATATTTTGCAAAAGAGTTGTCTTGTAAGTGATTCCAACATAACATGTATTTTTCGTTAAACAAGCATATTTTACAGGCATGATATAACCGGTATTTTTCCACATTCTACAAAAAAAAAGTTAAAACCAAGAGTATTTTTTCCCCTTTTTTGATCACTTACGTACGAGAACAGGTTTCACGATCTTCTTGTTTCGAAGTTTACGTTTCTTATTGCCCTAGCTAGAGGCTAGATTATAAAAAATATTATAGATACCCTTGCAAGATTGTTTAAACGCATATAATAAAATTATCGTATTTTATTTTCATTTAATTTATTCGTAATTGTTCACGTTAGTTAGCGAGTCAAACATTGAAATATCCATTAAAATAAATAACTATATGTGATCTATGCACTTTCACCTATAAAATCAAACTATTCAAATGGTCAATTGATTAGATCGACGTAGGCAACGCAACTTTATGCTTCGTCATGGACTTCTCAGATTGTCTACCGTGACAAGACATAGGTATTTTTAGTCAATAATAATGCTCTATAATGTTGTCGCAGAGTTTTAAAGGATAAGATGAAGTTAAAATGTGCAGAGAGGCAAAACGGATGTATATGTGAAGCCGGTCCACGCCTGCTTAATTATCATTAGGCCAAAGATGTTTTTCGAGCCTTTATTATCCAAACAAAATACATTCAATCTAAAAAAGTAATCATTAATCAATTACAAAAAAATACAATATTAGATAACAATCTGGCCTGATATGTAGATGAAAGTGTAGAGACAATTCAAATGCTCAAGCTACCAGTCGGCAGCTCAACGAGCAGACTGGTGGCATTGCCTTATTGAATGGCACTTTTTGTCACGTCAGCATTTTGGAAAAGACTTGTTACCTTATTGCTTTATTAGAAAATAGCAACGTCATTGTCAATCACAGCAGTAATAGCCTTGTATCGTGCATGTTTAATAAAAGTTACTTTTACTATCGCTACCAGGTCCTTTGACAAGGGTGCGGCTCAATCGTAAATGCATCTAAGCGTGCGTGAAAACATTTAAACAAACATCAGATTTACTGAAAGGATCATTTTACAGATACGATTTACTTTATATCGAAATAATTTGCTAATTGCTGTTTTTGTCTTGTTTTAGGTGATGAAGTCAAAAGAAAGATACTGGAATGAAGGTGATGATCAAGGATGAAAAAAGCTGGACTCCGAAGCAGGCACAAGGCTGAAACTATAAGGAAAACAAGTAGAAGACTATGTCTGAGAGATTGGGAAAGTTTTCTGATGAGAAGCAAGATCCAGAAATCAATAAGTTGCAGTTCTACTAGCAAGACAAAGTAGTCACTGAACTATTGAAACGACGAAAAAATTTAAAAGATTGGGTTGATGATTTTAAAATAAACTGAGTTAATTTGCGTGTTTACCTTATTAACCTTGAACCCTGTAGGTAATATTTAGTACTGTGTGTAATGTAAAATAGCCCTTATTGATGCCTTACTCACAAAGTCAATTAGCCTTTAGTGAAAGGAAATTAAATGAGTGCTATGTGAATAAATCAAGTTTTGCTATAAAATAGTTTTTCTAATGGGCAGTTTTTTCAAATCTGAAATCACGGAAAAATTGAGAAAATTCAGAAACAAAGAAGTTTAATTGAAAAATCATAGTCATTAAGAAAATGTTTTTTTAGGTTAGCTTTTCATTCCCAGGCCCGTACCAATGAGCTCTTTGGAGTTTATGTACGGATACTCGTACCACTGGCTTTTCGGTGAAGGAAAACATCCTCAGGAAACTGCATATAGTCGGAGTAGATTTCGAATTCGATGGCGTGCATTCACTAACCCGCAACTGGGCCAGTGCAGCGTGGCGAATATGGCCCATTCGCGCCCATCGAGGGAGGCCTAAGTCCAGCAGTGGACAATAAAAGAAGGCTGATGATGATGATGATTGATAATTCATCAAGTCTCTTACAATCTTTTCACGACTGAGCGTCTTAATAACGTAGACTTAAAATAGTAGCATTCCTGAACCATGATCATCATTTATTTGCCATTAGGAAATAATTACTATGAGTAGAACTACGTACATAAGGTAAATAATACTGTCAACCGAAGAGGCAATAAGAACACTTCGTATAATCTGGGAAAACTAGAGAATAACGACTTAAAATGTTAACTCAACAGTTAATACATAACCAGCAGGGCCAGGCGTTTTAACTAGCTTTTCTACGAGAACCGTATATATTTCTGCGATAAAAAGTAACACCCTATCTATTAATCCAAGTTATAAGCTATCTGTATTCCAAATTTCAATCAAATTTGAGCCGTTATATCGTGAAAAAGTAACAAACATACACACAAATCTTCCCGTTTGTAACATTAGTGTGATTATCAATATACTGTTGTAAATAATGCGACTATTACGTTTCACATAGTAGCGACACAATAGTAAGAGTATCGGTAGTATGCCATAAAGCGAAGGGCTTCTAGAACTGCATGATCTGCCTTCGTCCTTAACGCCGAGTACACGAGAAGGCAATTTATGCAATCCTAAGATTCACAGAAGTACTGAACCTAAATTTATATTCAGTACGGCCGGTCGACCGGTTACAAGTAGGTCGTGTGATGATACAATCGACAATATATTACGCCCGGTAAGGTTAGAGGTGAAGTATTAACATGTGGTAATTAATTTACTATCGTTGGGCATTTTCTAAACAATTACTACTGTTTTAAACATTTGTTATTGATGGTCTATAAAATGCATGTCGACCATGCACCATGGGATTGAGCCATTATCCACCATATCTGCCCAGTTGCGGGTTGTCGAATACACATGTGTCACTGAAATTTCTTTTGCGAATGTACCCTATGCAGTTTTCTCACGATGTTTCCTTTACCGAAAAGCCAGTGGTATAAAATCTATACATCAACTCCAAAGAACTCATTAATACGGGCTCGGGATTGGAACCGCGATCTTACGATTTCAAGTCGAGAGGTCTCCTAATTAGGCTACCATGGCATACGATAATCATTGTTGGACATACAATTTCTTAGCATTATAAAATAAATAAATAACGTAAAAAATTAGAGCCACTAGAACTAATGATGGTCTGTCTGTAAATGCTATGTTGATGATCAAGAATTTGACATTAATCTTACAGGAAAAACAATCTATTTTCATTCCTAAAGAAAACGCCTGAAAAAGGTCACTCACACACAGGTGTGTGATTCAAGGCATATCGTTGTTACAGTTCACAATGCCTTGCTAAGAACGAGAACTTCCTGCCTGCCTATACCTAAATCAAACCCGAAACTTTAGTTTAATAAAGGAAATTACCTATCACTGAGCCAAACAGGTTATCAAATGCTACTTAGTACGAGTATATGATATGGATATATGATGGCTGGAGAAGGAGAAATTCCAAGTCAAATATTGATATAATTATAAATCAAAAAATTCAAACAATTGTTACTTGTTGGCTATGAGTCATGATTCACGAGATCATTATGTCCATTGCATCACAACCATGACACAAGCAAAGCCCTGCATGCTAAGGAAGGTATTGCATACCGATGATAGAGCAAAATGAATCAGCTTAGGTCGAATAAAAGAATACAATGTAGTAGAACAATGATGCATATAAACTGGAACTTAAGAAAGTGAAAGAAATGAATGGACTAGAATAAGAGATAGGTGTGAAAGATATGCCGGTGTAAGTTCGTTTTAAAAACACGAGTAACCAACGAAAGTAAAAAGTATTTCATAGTGGAGGCACAAAATATGAAATACAGGCGAATCACGCGGCCTTTCGAATTCCCTCATAGATAATCCTACATGTATTCTGTAACATGCGTATGAAATTGCTAAAAGTGACAAACGTAAGCGCTAGGCAGAGCGATCAATCAATATCGTAATTAAATCGGATTTAACAATAAATTCCAATATCTATACTAATAAAATGTATCTCCAAAAGTCAAACAATGACTATTATTTGAAAATATCTATAATCTCTAAATTTTGCACCGTAGGTAGCTTAGCTGGCCGTAGTTCATACCGAGCGCATTGATATCTTTTGTATGACAGAGTAAAATTGGACATAGAGGCAAAACTAAATATTCAAGGAATAGAACAACAGATCTGCGACCCTATTGCGTAGCTTTTCTTGTAATGGCATTCCTCTAGTATGACTAGGATTCACGAACCCCAGGCTGGATGTTAGCTGATGTTGATATTCTAATTACACAGATATATACTCGTAGATAGAAATTCTTTACTGAGTAGGTAAGTTAGAAATTAAATTTAGGTAAGTTTTCTAGTTTAGGCATTAATCTGAAAAATACCTATTTAGTCATGTATTTTTTATTTATACCTACGTATTTATTTTATTCAGATAGATTTCATTATCTGTAATACAATCTAACGTTACTCGTATGTGGGAAGTAATAAAGTTGATCTTAAGGGGTAAAGATTTTCATTCGTACCTTGAATTTCAGAAGTGCCTGGATATTTTATATGCTTGGTGTATTCCAAGGTAATTGTATGCCCAGATAATCTTTATGATAAAAACTTGTACAAATGTTTACTAACCATTTGTATGTTTAGTATATTACTTATACAAATTGAAGCGCAAGAGGCGCCCGATCAGAGTTATTTGTGCCATTGAAGCTGGCTCATTCTCTACCAAATCAAAATTAACGAATATGTTGAAAAGACTATAAAGTGTATCAAAAAAATATAAAGATCGTTATAAGTTCGGATTAATCGGCTATACAGAAACAGACAATTTAATTTACAATATAACACTGCTCCTTTTTAACGTCAGTTAAGGGCCTTGAACAGACGCTTTTAAAACTCATGGAGCTTAAATGTAATGTTTTATTTTTTTATGTTGTATTAATTGTATATTTTTTAAATAATTTTGACAGAAGGCACGGAGTTCGCGGTGATGAACAACAAAAAAATATCTACGATTAACTTGGCACTAAACATTGCACAATAACACTGGTTTAAGTTACAACTGTAATAGGCCATCAATCAAGATCTAATCAAGTGAAACCTAGAGCTTGGATCGAGTCTATGGAAGTAACTTAAAAGCCGGCATAAGTGAAGGGCACTGGTACTAATGGTACTGGTCTTGGTGATTGGGCTGAGCTATAGATTTTCACAGGCTCCGTTTATTAAGACTGAATAATAAAATAATCACTACGCTGCAATGCTGCGCCGTTAATAAGATGATGGTGCTTAAAAATATTGTTAGTTTTTCGTTAGTTTATTATTTGGACTCTAAATTTAAACTTCGATCAAAATTCGATCTTATTACACTTCAGTTTTTTTTTGAGAGCCAATACGCATTTCAAGATCTATAATATGAATGTGTTAATAATGTAAAACAGATACAGAGTCATTGTTAAAACCATACGTTTTTATTGAATAACATATTGCAGGTATATATAATGTATACTTGTTTACTAATTTTTTGGGAACATTACCCGAAATTAAAGACCGTTTAAACTATCTATAGGTTTGCTACCTATAGGTACTTTAAACGGTCTCTTATATCGATTAATTAATTTTTTAATTTTAGTTTAGTTTTAATTAGGTAGTTTAAATGTTTTGCCAATAAAATTACTACATTTACTTACAAAAAAAAGGAGTTTTTTTTAGTAATTTTATTTTTAAAATTACCATTATCACCTCTCTACAGTGTGCGTTTATTTTTAAGCACCTACATGGGTCAAGCAATGCTTGAAATAGCCTTTTTAAGGCTAGGTATTCCACGTTTCAAGCACATTTTTTAATGAGTTCAATCATTAGTCTAAAGCTGTATCAGGTAGGGTCACATTTAGCGGAGCAAAAATATGGCGGTTACGCAGATTCGTGCGTGTCAAAAATCGATTTTTAAAGATTTTCTCAGATTACTTGAAAGGTATAGAAATTAATAACTTTTGAACCACATAATGCTCTTCAAAATACTATTAATTTATATTACATATTTTTTTAATGTGACTATGTGTTGTAATTAGGACATAAAACTGAAAATGGTTTAAAAATAGACACTGTTTCGGTATTTTTTTCTATCGAGGAAAGTATAATCAATCGAGTTTTCAACCACAAAAGTTTCTAAGACGGATGTTCTTCTGTAACATTTTGTATTTTTGGGCTTAAATATAGTAATTTGACTAAATAATTTTGATTTTGCGAGGGGCAAATTTGGGAAATACAAGCCTTAATCATATTTATTTATTTCCTGCCTGCCTGTTCAGTTAGAGCCATATATATACGTACGTACTCCTAACTTTTGCAGCACAAATGGACTATGATTGTTATAAGCAGCAAATAGTTGTAAAAACTAGCAATTCATAGACGGTTAGAAATATAATTAGGAGAAACTTTGTGACAAACGTGCGAAACTTTTGTAGTACTCTTGTGGTGACCTTTTTGTATCCATTGTGGAAGAGTTTGGTAAGAAATAGAACAAAATAAGTAACAATAGGTCGATTGAAAATGTTCACAAAAATAATATTTTTAATAACCGTTGAAGAAATTACTAAATACCTTAAACTAAAAAGAGAGGCACTTACCTTTTTCGGGAACATTGCTTTGATGCACAAGTAAGCAAAAAACTTGCATTCGTAACATTAATTTTAGCCACGAAGCTCTAAATTAGCTCTAGAATTAATAATATCTTATAAGTAAAATAACATAGAAATACAGTCACTAATACTTTATTACAAACCTGTTACAATAAACATGTTACAAAAACATTGTTTCATTTTCCATGTTACATTCCCTTTTAACTCTCGTATGTACATTTTAGTGGTAACATTTATATTAAAAATAACTATAAAAACCTTTAAATAATATCTATTTTAATCGTAACCTACAGTTTGTATGAAAGCCTTTGTAATACCAAAATGAACTAACTTTACATAATATACATTATTTGGTACAAAAAGCTTTCGTGGACCTTTATATCTTATAATATATTTTAAAGCTATGCCTTTCTATAATTATGACTACAATGAAACTGTTGATACAATTCTATATGTACAGAAGATACTATGTTAAAAATAATAATATACCTAACCTCAAAGGATAAAATCCTACTTCACTTTTGCTGAAAAATGTTGTGGAGAAGAATATACCACACATGTTTTTAAAATTTGAAGATTAGATATGAATTATTAGACTCGGATATCTGAAGTTTGTGATAAAACCAATTTATTAAAATATCAGTCGTTTAGTTTTCTATGGCCAGAGAAACCAGGTTCAGCTCGAACCTTAATCTATTTCTAACACTATGAATCTTCCGTGGTTGGAGGAAGCGTTGTTCTTCTTGGAATAAACGCCGGTCGGAAAGTGGGCCTTGGCGCTTTGGAAAAGGGTTTCCTTTCTGTCGTAGTTCTTGGCGACTCTGTGGTGAAAACTTTTGGTGTTTTACTCGTACTCTTCTTCTTTATATCGACGGGTACGTTTTGAGACCTACTCACGGAGAATCTTGACTTATTAGGAGTGAACGTGACGGTTTTGTTTGGTTTTTGAAATAAATTTGCTGAGACTGTTGTATTAACTTTCTTTATTATCCTGGGCACGTTGATCCTCGTCAGATTTCCAGGTTTTATAATAGGCCTTCTTGGAAACCCTCCATATTTGGCTCGTTTTAGTTCTACAGGCGACAATTTCACCGTAGTGGTTTCTTCGGGAATGGTTTCTGTAGTGGATACATCGTTAGTTGTTGATGTTGTTGTAGATTCTATGGCCGTTTTCTTAGAGGCTAGCATTTCTACGATTGGACTTGTTTTGGTTATTTCTGTTGTGGGAGTGGCTGCAGTTGTAGTGGTTGTAGTAGAAGTACTAGTGATTTCGGTGTTATTAACAATTGATACGCTTATAGGAGATTTAACAGTAATTTCTTCTCTCGCCGAACCACCATTGAGCTCCTGACCCTTGGCAAAAGTTAAAATGCTACGACCTTCCGGTTTCAAAACTTCTAACTTAACAATATTTGCATCTTCTTTTTGAGTGGGAACTGACGCTGAGTATACTACAAACGGCTGGCTTTGGTCATCACTCACTTTTCGAGCTGTTAACGGCATTTCAGTTTTGAAAAGACCTTCTAATGATAAAGTCGATGGGTTTATAAGCATAGAACGCGGTGTTACTATTTCAAAAGTTTTAGCAGCTTTGTTTTGTTCGTTTTCATAGGCCGCAGGAACAAACTGCCACTGAGAAAAAAGTGGTTCTTCTTGTTCTTTATCTGATTTTTCAACGTTCACATAACTCAAAAAATCATCACTGGCCACATGTTCTACCTCACTTTTAGGTGTCTCTTTATTTATATCACTAAGAGTTTTAATGTGTCTGTATGCTTCATTAACGCTCTCGGATGCAACTAAATTTTCTCTCGGAGGCTCAACATAGTTTAGTGCTCTAGCGTTTCTGGCTTCGTCGATTCGAATAATATTATCTGGAGGATTATCTACAGGATATACATGGCCAAGTTTGGTCAAGTAGATTGGAATGTCATCTTCAACAATTTTAATTAGACTGAATCTACTAACTTCTCCAATCTTGTCTAGCACTGGTTTTTTTTCTACCATAACTTGTCCTTCTTCTATCAGCGTAGTTTCATTATATTTGTTTACTCTATGTTTATCTAATTTTGATGATACTTCGACCACTCTACTTACAGAGAATAGTTTATCAAATTGAGTTTTTATAACGGGTGGTATCGGAACATTTGTAGTGGTTTGAGGAGAGGTTTCTGTAGTGGTTTCAGTATTGGCTCCAGTGTTTTGATAATAAACTATACGCGCGTTTGTGGTAATTGGAACGTCATCTTGCGTACTTGGATTATAAGTTGTTTGTTCAGTGAACTCCAAATAATCATTGGTGCTGATCTCCATTGGAGCAGTAACTGTCTCTGCTTTGTCAGTGTTAGTAGATAAAGTATCCGTATTCGTAATATCGGATAAAGTAGACGTACTTTCAGTCATTTCAAGGTAATCGTCATCTGTAGTTATCCCAGATTCAGTAATTGGAGTACTTGTGATCGGTTCTTTAATTTCTTGTTCTTGTGTCACATTTTCGGATTTCACTGGCAATACCGGTGCCAAAGCTGCAACCGGAGTATTATACCCAACAGGAACATTTGCAACTCGTTTTTTAGAATCATTAATAGGTTTATTGCTAGAAAATCTGTTATATAATGTGGTTTTATTTTGTGACGCACCGAATCGTTTTGGCAATTCTGTGGTAGAAGTTGAAGTTCTAAATGTATTCGAATTTATTAACCTTGGTCTGAAAGGTCTTTTGGTAGTAGAAGTAACCCTTTGTTGTATTTCTTCTTCTTCCTCTTGATCATTTTCGTTTCCATCTTCGAATATTTCTTCTGATTCATCTTCGTTATCAGCATTTTCTAGATTCCCTTCAGGTTTTCTAGTAAATAACTGACTAGAAGGGACAAATACAAATGGATTTTCTGGTTCTTCATCTAAAATTTCTTCATCAGAATATTCTTCTTCTTCTTCTTCTTGTAATTTTGTAGTTGTTCTTGCAGTGGTAAAAGGTCTTCTGGTGAAAATTGGTGGTCGTCTAGTAATTGACGGTCTGATAGAAATTGGAGCTCTTGTGGGCACGCTTGCTGGGCTCGTGTAAACACCAGGGTTAAATTTTCGGCTGAATGTTCTGCTGCTAGACGGTATTGATTCAGTTGTCGAGGTAAACAAACGTTTTATTGACTTGAATGGTAATCTTGTTCGTGGTGTTGGTAGAGGTGAAACGGTAGTAGTAGTCGTAGAAGTTTCAGGTGTAGTTTCTACCGCGTCTGTGGTTACCTGCTCCTCGGAAGTAGTTACTTGGGTCTCTGATAAATCAATAGCTTTTTGTTCAGACTCAATAGATACTTCTGGCTTAGTATCGGTTTCTTTTAAAAGAGTCTGTTTTTTATTCTTTGTGCCAACCTGTTCCTCTTTATTTTCTATTTCTTTTATAATATCATCTTCCTGATTTATATTAACATCTCCTGTTTTAATTGATTCTGTCTTTCCATTGTTGTCGTTTTTGATATCATCTTCTTTAACTTCAAAATCTTGCAAGATCTCTTTGATTTCTTCAGAAACTTCATCAATTACATTCTCTGTTACTTGTTCGGTAGTTGTGGTCAACGGAGTAGTAGTACTAGTTGTAGAAGCTCTACGTTTTTCACCATAGTTTATTATACCTTGAGTTGTAGAAGCCGTTGTTGATATAACTTTCAATGTTTCAATAGATCCAATTGATTTTGCTATAATTTCTGGCTCTTCTTCTACGACTCTGTTTATTTTCTTCCGAATAACTTTACGAATTCTGGGTGTTAGAGGGGCTTCAGTAGATATTGAATTATCGGTATCAGAAGAAGCAGGGGTAGTAGGTCTACGTCTTATAACTTTAAACCTTCTTTTTCCAGAATCATCTATTGGAATAGCTTCAGTAGCGATTTCTTCTGTAGGTGCTCTAAGTTTTTTGACTATAATTCTCCGTTTTGGTGGTTCTTCAATATCTTCTTTGATATCTTCCTCAAGATGTTCCTTTTCTTCTATGGCACTCTCTGATAGAGAAATATCATCAGCTTTGCTTTCAGGTTCATCATCGTCATAGGCTTCGCTGATTAACGACTGCGGCGTTGTTAGAACACGGGATGGAAACGGTAATCTACGGGCTTGGATACCTGGTGCAGTAGTTGAGAAAACCGGCCGCGATCTACCAAAAGATACTCGTAATGGTGTTCTTTGAGAGTTCTCTGTCACTGCCTGGTTATTAGCTTCAGCTTCTAAAGCCGAAACAGTTTGCCGCCCGAATGGACGTGGTGAGAATCTAGTAAATGTTGGTCTTCTCTGACTGAAAGTTGACTCTGAACTGGGGGAATTTGATGTTGCCTCAGTCGTAGAGCTCACAGTAAACCGATTTCGTCCTCTTGGCAAAAGAGATGGTCGTCTGGTTTCAACAGTAGCAGCAGAGACCTCACTGTCAACAATCGCTTCAGCCGCCGTAGTTCTACCACGAAATTGCCTCTCTACTCTAGGGCGGAAGCTTTGCCTTTGAACAAACTGAGGTTCCACTTCTACAGGTGTTAGAGAAACTACTTCGTCTGGACTCACCCTTGGTCTGAACTGACCTCTGGACACAGCAGCAGCTGCCACTGTATCTTCATTTTGTGTGAATTGAACCCTACTTCTAAACCTCCTGCCTTGCCCGGTCTCTCTTTCAGATGTAAAACCTTCAACTTCACGACTGTCAGGTGTAGTCGACCTAATTTTTCTTGAAACTTCCGAATCATTATCCGAGTCCAATATTTCGTTTGGGTTTTGGAGAGGTCGCCGGCGTCTTACAAAAGTATAATTCCTGGCACTCACCTGTGTAGTAAAAGATGACGGCCCCGGAGTAGAAGTGGTTGTGGAGGTGGATCCTCGGCGGCGAAGTATGGTGCGTCTTGTTGAACTCGGAGGAGCAGCAGTGGTCGTAATGGTTGTAGAAGTCGTAGTAGCTCTTGAAGTCGTGGTAGTTGTAGTAGGTTCAGGTTCAGTCTGAACTACTGTAGTCTCAGCTTCCTCAGAACTCGCAGAGTTTAGTAAGGAGGATATTTGAACGGCAAGGACCGTGGTAGGCTCAGGAGTGCTGAGCCCTTCGGGAGGAGCGAGTGTGGTGGATCGAGGACGGATATAGGAGGGTTCAGAGCTATTCGGCTCCTCGGTGACAGGGGCGGTAGTACCCCGAGTTCTGATAATGGATGTGTATTGAGGTTGAGAAGATATTTCTCTTTCAAGGGCTGTTTCTTGTATTGTTTCTTGTTCTTGTAACTGATACCTGGTGAAAGAAAATTAAACGTGAGTAAAATGATATTGGAAAAAAATATGTTATATTCATATAATTCTTAAAATTCACGTAATAGTTGCCACTATATATAAAAATGTAGGTAAATGAATTATATTTTCATATGATAATGTAGGTGTGATATGACGGCTAGACTGTTTGTAGCAAACAACTTACTGAACAGTAGTGGTCTCTTCCGTGGTAGGGCGTTGCCTTCTGATTGTGACGTATTCAGGCACGTTCTCTTTTCTAGAACTCTGAACGTCCAATGAATTTGACTCTGGGACTGTGACGATGGGTTCCAAGCGTTCGAATAGAGCGTTTCTGAAAAAATATATGAAAATAAGTGAATATTAAGAAAATTGCAGTTGGTAGATTGGAAAGGTGAAAATTATAATTTAATTTGCTTTGCGAGAGGTGTGGCCTAGCAGTTTGACGGGTATGGGCTGCTGATGATGAAAAGGTTAAATTCAAGAAGTTTTCCTCGTATTATAGTGTTTTCGGTAAGGAAGCCTCAGCCTGCTTCTCTGGCCGAGTCAGACATCGGTTTTTTTTTCTATGATTTAATAGTTTTTCCTATGGACCTGGGTATGTCGTAAAACTGCATCCAGAACCACCGGAGGACGGGCAGCAGCGTCCTCACAGTTAACGGTGGTAACCATTCCCAAGCCGCCTGCCAAGCGTGGGGATTATGGCAACACCCCCCTTTAAGGGAGAGGCCTTCGTCCAGCAGTGGACGTCTTCCGGCTGTTGATGTGTGATGTGAATAGTTTTTCTACTATTTGGGTCGGAGACGAATCCAACAAATCAAATATCATAAAAATCGGTCTAGCTGTTCTTGAGTTCTAAATGGTGTAACAAGCCCGTCTTTGTTTTATACAGGCTGTTATTGAATTCACAGCAATATCTTATATATTTTATTATTATATATCATTGAACTCATCATAATAGACAACTTGTGAAATAAAAACTAATACTGAAAACGAGAAAAAAAAACCCAAAAAAAAACAATGACGTACGACAAAATGTATGGTGCAGCTGTTTTTCTTTCATGATTTCCGCTTTGATTTTATAGTAGAAGTTGTTAATTATGATGAGTTTAATGATCCCCTAAGATATCGCTCATGAATACATTAGCAACCTATATATCCAAAATTCTAGATAATAAATAAATTTATAAATTGTTAGCGTACCTAGAAGCACTATCATCGGCGGTATCAGATACGGTGGTCGGTCTGGCCCTCCTGATGTTGACATACTGGAGAGGTTTGGTTGTAGTCCCCGCTCTAGTCTGAGGCTCTCTCGGCTGGGTCTCTACAGCGCGAGCTCTGGTCTGCAAAGCTGGTGCTTCGGCCTCCTCTTCTTCAGTATCTGATTCGGGTGACGGGATGGTCCGTTGTCGGTTGATGGTCGTGTACCTGAGTGGTGAATGTAATCTTTTGAACTTATCACTATGGAGGAAAATCTAATCGGGTTTAAAGACACTGGCAGCATTACTCCGTTGAATGACAAAACTCAACTTCTGGACTAATTCCTTTGATAAAGTTAAATAAATGTGTTCGATGACCAGGGTTTTATTTGCCTTCCTACAGATAATAAAATAGGAACAATTAACTATTAGTGTGTGTGTATGTGTAGTGTTTGTGTGTGTTTAGTGTGTCCCCTCCATTGGGAGGCCTTCGTCCAGCAGTGGACCTCTAATAGCTGACGACGAACTATTAGTGTTTCCTAAAATAGTAAATAAAAAATATAAATTTCCTTACATGAGTGAAATGGAACCCATCACATGTTATAAACATGTGAAATAGGTATCCATGGTAAGATCGATTGTAAGTTTAATCTAACTATATAAAGACCAGCTTGTGTCCGAGGATCAGTACGAGGATAGACTTATTACGTAGTATTTACTTACTCTATGGATAGACTATTACACAGATAAATTTACTAGCTTGTATAAATGACACATGTTGATGACAGCAATATTGACACCCGACTGAACTCACCTGTCATTTGACGTAACGAAAACACACCCCTCCCCCACCGCTCGACTACCGCAGGAACCTACTTAGTTAAGCGCAGATAAATGTTGTGAGCTAAATCCTCCAAGGTTGAGCGCTATGCCTTGTAACTACGAACATTTCTACCTAGGTATATAGAAAAAGGTAGCCATGGTCAGATCGCATTATTTAAAATGAACCTCATTGCTCTGGGCTCTTTTTCGTAACTCAATGTTCTATTTTCAGTACCGCAACAATGGTAGAGCAGGGGTTATATCTTACGATACGATAGTGTGTTTTCCGTCTCATTGTAACGAAAAAGGAGTTTTTTTTGCAATATACGAATTTGGAGTAATTAAATAAGAATATGAAAATAAAATGTTGCTTACTGCGGGCGATCTTTCTTCAGTGGCCTGTCCTTGTCCTCGCTGGGTTCCAGGCCCTGGTTCTGGGGCCCGCGGCGGCTGTTCGCGCCCTGCAGGATGCTGTTCACCCCCGTGTACCTGCAACAAAAATCACACTAATATTAAGAAGTTTTCGACCGAAACGAATATCCTACAAGGTCTTCGAAAAGTCTTTGTCTTTTGTGACATACTTAATGAAATTTGACGTGTAACTTCGCTGTTATCAATAATCTATTTATATGTTTTTAAAGTTTAAACAGAAAGAAAAATGATGACCTCCGGCAGGACTCGAACCTGCACACGAGCAGTCTCTATGGGTTTACGTCCCAACAGCTTTGCCAATTAAGCTACAGAGGTCAAATAGAAATAAATGATGCCTTAGATGCCAAATTTCTCAAACTGTTTCAAGGGTTTCAAGCTATCAACTAAAGCAACAGCTATTTGTATTTGATCGCAACCGGTTACGAAGCTCCGGTGTCGTATACGGCCGTAAGGATTATAAATGCATGTCGATATGAGTGTGTGTGTACCTATATGTTTGTTACAACTTCACTTCAAAAACCGCTGAACGGATTAGGATGAAACTCGGGATGGATAGAACTAATTTAACTTACTCGGAATAATGTATAGGCAACTTTTTATCATAATCATCACCTTTTTTCATCATCACGCGGGTGAAACCGCCGGGCGCAGCTAGTATTTGGATAATTACCAGTGGTGACATATACTTTTACAGATCTTACAACAGTGCAGTCACGTTTGGCGTAAATTTATACAGGATAAATTGGAGTAGTAGTACTAAGCCGAAAAGAGGTCAATGTACTCATCGTTGGACTATGTAGCAAAACTTGATATCACGAAAAAAACAGCTGTTCCTGCTACATATTTTGTCAAGGATGAACGTCGTTTTTCTACGGAACAACAGTTTTTTTCGTGATTTCGGCGTCGGTCTTGTTGGAAAAGTTTCACCGCACTGAGTGATATCTACGCGCTCGCTAATTATTACTGGAACTTATATTTATTAATTTACTAGCTGATACCCGCTACTTCGTACGAGTAGAGCTCAGCCTGCGGGCTCGCTACTTTGACCCGCTCCAGGAATACAAAATTTCATCGAAATCGGTCCAGCCGTTACTCACCGTTTAAACCTTCCCTGGACTACGACAAACATTTCAAAACCAAAATAACGTGATGTTATCAAAAACTTGAAAAGTGCATATTGATTGACTTGGCATAGGCAGAATGCACAAAATGCCATGCCAAAAACACATTATGAGAAGCGGAGGATGAAAAGTAAGAAGAAGGTGATACTGACTTGTTCTGCCCGCGCGCTCGTTCCAGCACCTTCTGGTAGAGCTTGGTGTTGAAGGGTGCGGGGGAGGTGGCTGCCGTTGAACCTGTGCTGGAGCCTGACTCCACCAGGTGCAGCTGCTTCTCTAGCTGTTCCACTCCACCTGGAACACGAGAGCAATAATTAACGTAACCAACTTGGATTATAAAAACCCGATTACCTTTCAGGCCAAAATAATAGCACAGTATTGATCTGGCTTTGGTCTGATCATGTTTTTTCTATTTTTATATAAATAGTAAGCCAATACAAGTGGTGTATGTCGCTAGGTTGTATGTATTTAGTTCAACTTACAAAAGTTACATGGAAAGAAAACACTAACCAACTTTCTTGATGAGGTCGATCAGTTCCTTGATCACTCTAGGGTCTTCTGCGTCTTCTTCGGTGACGTCTCCAGACTCGTCTTCATATTCTTCACTCTGCAGACAAAATACATTGCCGTTATAATAATAATAGATAAAAAAATATAAAGATTAAACATTTTAGTCGTGAGTATGATCCTTGGCTCGTACAAATGAGTTCCTTGGATGCAAAAAATCATATCGCTGAATTTTCGGTAAAGAAAAACATTGTAAGGAAAAGGAAAGTAACGTCTGAATCAATCTCATATAGATTGATAACGTTACTTTGCGTAAATACATTTTTTTATTAGAGTGAAAATACACTTATGTAGTAGACAGCAATCTGGGTCACATTGTAAGAAAACTTGCATAAGTGTGGAGTAGAAATTCAATGGCGTATGACACCCACGCCGGGCCAGCGTGGTATCGCCCTTCGAGAGTATCCCATGCCCAGTAACGCTGATTCAGTGTGATCGTGTAATATATTATGTGTGGTTTTAAGTTTGACCGTAACAATTTCATCTTTGGGGTTTAATATCATTGTGGTTACGTGTAAAAGAGGTTCCAGGGATAGAGAGTTGACTTCTCTAAGTTTCAGGTTTAGAAAACTCTTCATACCTCAGGCTCTGGAGTCGTGGTAGTGGTACTAGTTCTGAACAGTACGGAGCTCTTGGTGCTCAGCCTGATGGGTTTCTTGGTGGTTGTGGTCGTGGTGGTGACGGTGGTGGCTGCCTTCGTGGTGGGCGCCTTGGTGGTGGACGCCGGGACCTTGCAGAGCACGTTGCGGGCAAAGTCACAAGAGTCGGCCGCCTTGTTGAAGAATAGACCTGGAGAGCGAATGATCTTGTTAGGACGAATGGGAATAAAATTAAATGTTATCCTAATACCACAATTGTATTTTTTTTATTAAATTAGTTTGCGTTTAATTTGAACAAAGCTGTGGTCTTGCCACGCTTAATATGGAGCTACCTAGAAATTTGCAATTTCTAGATTTAAATTCACCCATATTATATTTAAAGAAAAACCCAGACAGGCCCGTGAGTCTGCCCGTGAATGGTGCATGGCATTGCGCCAAAACATCGGGAGCTCGTTTCACAACATAATCATGGTAAATATTCAGTAAATAATCAAAGAACTGTGTATTGAAAGTAATATTATCTTACCTGAAGGACAAGTGAACTGGTTCGCGACTATGCCGAGGTTGGAGGGTCCGGAGTCCAGACACCAGAAGTACTTTTTGCAGTCCCGCGGGTGGGGGAAGAAACCTTCATCTACGCACTTGAAGTCTGTGAACAAATTTAATAGTTTGTTTTAAAAGTTTTGTAGTTTGGTTGAGTTTTGGCGGGAATGCGGAAAATCATTTCATTGCACTGAACATTCCTCTGTATTTATTTTAAAGATGTGGCTGGTATTATCTTTTCGCGTTGTTTCCAAAAGTCTGCAAAGAGACTATTACGAGAACTATTACGAGAAGAGCTTATTACATCAACGACAAAAGTATGAAAACCGTATAAAATGGAAAAAAACAAATCAGTTCAACAAAATACGTACTGTGCCAGTTTTCATACATTTTACTATCGTTGAAAAGTACGCAATTCTCGTAGTACTCTAGAGCTTATTCATAAGATTTACTATCATTTTAGTACAGATTCTCGCAAATGTTCATACTAGACTCTCTAGGTCTGTAGACAGATAGATTGAAGAGTTACCTGATCCTGGGTCGGGAGTAGTGGGCGGCTCCGGAGTGATGTTCCAAGAAGGCGTTGTGCTTGACACGGCGCTCTTGCGTTTGTTACTCCTTAAATAAATTATGAAACCCAATTAGTTGCACAACTAATCAGCAGTCTGGTAAGAACTTAGAAAGAAGAAAATTAGAAAAGCCATTTTCTATCGCGCAAATTGGATTTTACCCAAAATCTGTCGAACAAATGCAATGTTTTTCGGAGGAAGGATTTCTCTCTAGGACCATTGTTTTAGACCAGAACTGGTTTATTGCAGTGGGTATTTTTAAATGTCTGAACATATTTTAAGACATCCAAAACCGTAGATGTTTAATCATTTGTTGAATTTAAAAATCAACTTTTTACCAATTTAAATATTTTTGGCACATGCTACTGGTATTATAATTATTGACAACGTATATATCTGCCTATTCGTCTGTCGTGTTTGTTTTATTTTGCATGATTAAGGAGCTCAATCAACTTTGATGAAATTTGTTAAGGCGGTAATATGTATCACAGATACGGACGTAGGAACTTTCCTCTAGGAAAATAGAAGATCGTGTGGTACAGTAACAATGTACACTCGTCTTCTGCCTATCCCGGCTCGAGCCAGGGTCCACTGCTGTGTTTCTTCTACTTCACACGGTCATTAGCGTTATGCAAGGTACGAGTTGGGTGGCCTTCAAATCAGCTCTCTAGACGTCTAGCCATAGCCTAGGCCAGGCTAGGTCTAGGGCGGTGCCATTAGAGCCCAGGCACAGGGCTCGCATCTGTGCATAAATTATCAGACCAGGACTATGTTCTGGGTCAGGCATGGGCGCACTTATAGAAGAACGCACCGGGCGCAAAGAGGCTAGTTACGACACTGGTCACAGCCATAGCCGCTAGGTCTCGCTCCAGGACTAAATGATTTAATACCTATTTTATTATGAAAACTGACGTGGTTTTGACACATTTTTGTTTTATTCATACGGGAATACTCACGTTTAATTAAATCGGATACTCCGACTATAGTTTCGATCACATCCGGTGACCTTTTTCAAAGAGTGAAAACAGAGCCCGACGCGCGTGCAGCTGCGTCCTTAGCTTGTGTTTGCTTAGATTTAATACCTGTTTGCCGAGGTACTCCGCCAGCCTACGAAGTCCATCTACCACATACTTAATAAATATACATATTATAATATGTACTTTACAAAATGCTTACTTCGAAGCTGGTTTCAGCGTGGTGGAAGTGGTGGAGGCTTTGGGTCGGTTCCTTCGCCTGCCGCCGCTCGACTTACTCGCCGGCTTGGACGGCTTCAAGGCTAACGAGTTGTCCGTGCTTCTGAAATATCAATCAAAATACATCTTTATTTTGATTTTGAACTCGATCGCTAAGCTGCCATATAGCATAGATATTGAAGAAGTGGTAGAAGTAGTAGCTGTTTCATTATTTTGCATTCCAAGACCTGGATGCTTCTCTACTTAAGTTACAATAAAGAGGGTATAGAGTATTCATAAGAAAAACAACGGATTTTTATTTCTGTGTCGAGGGCGTTGATGTCTTTTATACGCGTAGCTGTAAAGGCTTGCTATTAAACAAATGTAGGCGTTTTTGAACAATGCAGAGACTATTTAAAAAACTATAGGTACATTTTGTGGAGTGTCAAGACTCACAAAAGGCCGTTGTGGTATTTTATTTTTAAACTGTATCTAAGACGTTTTATGAGGGTAACCAACCCCATCAAAAGGTTTAGGCCATTCCGAAGGCCAGGAGTTTCGCTGATACAAAACAATTTCATGAGAAAATGTATACTAAGGAAATATAATATTATCTAGGAAAAATAAAAATGTTGGTGTCTTACCCTAACTTGGAAATATAAGCTTCCTTGGCAGCCTCGATGAGCGGGTAGGGCTTCTCGTGGCAGTTGCCGCGGAAGTCGTCGTTATCGATTGACCAGAACATTATACCTGAAACAACACCAACGCTACAGAAACCGCCGAAAGCATACCATGGAGAGGAGAGCGGAGAGATTTGTTTGTGAAGTATATGCTACATATTAACGAAACAGTGTTTACGTGCCTGCGCGCTATAGTGGCTACCTTAGCCCCACTACGCGGAGCAAGAGAATCCACTTCCATCCCGCAGCGGCACGAAAATCGTATTCATACCACGGGAGCAAGTAAAGAAGCCTCAGATCACATGTTTGTCATATACATGAGATCTGAGACATTCTTTACTTTTGCTCCCTAGGTGAGTAATATACTATTTTACCGACGACGTGACATTGATAATTTCTGATTGTATACCATGTCGTAAATGGTAAAATCTTTCAGCAATAATTGCTAAATGCTTTCGCTGGGTTCACGCAGATTGTGCAGCTTAAGAATATTTCCGCTTAAGACGGTATCTAGCTATTGTTTTGCCGTTTGAGGTATCTCCAGTAAAAAACTTCTATTTAATTCACTATTTAATAGAACAAACCTCCAAGTCCATTCTCAGCGACGTATTCCCCCTTCTTCCTTACAATGTCGACGTCGTCGTACCCCACCCATTGGTTCCCGCGGAACGCGACGGGCCCCATGGCGTCAGGGTTGGGATGCATCACCGTCCAATCTTCCTCTTCCTCTTCCTCGTCCTCATACTCTTCGGAATCTTCATCGGATGTGCTGCGCTTCTTGTTGGTCTTCGGTTTCAATGATTCACAGATCTGGAGAAAATTACAGCTTAGATTTATAACTTACTCTCAAATTTGCAGTATTCCCGCCTAATCCAGGAATCTCCCAAGTCCGAAGCCTTGTGGTCAGAGAGCTAATTTTTAATGCACCAACATGAAAGGTACAATTCTGATATGACAACCAAGTGTGTATTTTAGAACCAACTAACCATATCAAGTAGGCCAAGACACCCTAACCCTTTCCCTCTGATTGCATTATAGCGCAGAAGAGCCTATTTATAATTCTTCGGACAATAAGTCAATTAAATGTGTAATCTAAGTCAACAATATTAGGTTCCGTTTTTCCTTATTTGTTTCCAACTAACCTCATAGTAAGCCAGGTACCCTTTCTCCCTGGTCGCGTCGCCCTGTTCGCCTGGTCCATCGGCAGGAGAGCCGATATCTACGGCGTCTGCGTTGAAGAGAGTGTAGGAACGTCCGTACGTCGGGATACCGAGGACTAGCTTGTCTGCGTCAGCGCCGTTTTCCAAGTAAAATTTGATGGTATAATCCTAAAAAAAAAGATGATGAATGTGAATATAAAAATAACTTTATCTATAGTTTTATAAATATATCTATAAGTCTTCAATAGCTCTATCAAGATATTCTTAAAGGAGAGTAAACCTCTTACAGGAGAGAGCTGTATCAATATGATAATTACAAAATGATAAAAATCTATTATAACAGTAAAAAACTTAGTAAAAAAATAGAACCTTTGCTAATTGGATTTTTGCCTTTTTTCAGTTTTCATTTGGACCACCACCAATGCTTAGGTCGCCACGGTAGGTTAATTACTTTATTAATGCTGATTAAAAGGATGTCTAAAGCTCAGTAATCAATTGTTCATGCTGGTGCGGCTGTTTCAAAATCGAGCCGTCTGGAAATCTAGACTTGAAACACTTTTTGACAGTGTGTCAAGGTGTCCATTTTCTATCGTAGATTAAATAACTTTTTACAATGATAAAGGATGTGAATTGATTTCTTTTAGGCAAGCCGTGATCCCCAAGAAAATTAGCGAAGATTCCCTGATTATCAAATGACACATGACACGAAATCCTAATTAACACATACGTAAACGGGAACTTGATTGCACCAATGTTGGGATTTCAACAGTTTCAGATGCCATCGATTCGTTAAAATTTATCCAAACTTAACTTTTTGGCAATTTTAAGTAAATGAACTTAAAAACTGAGCTGCATTGAATTAAAGATAAAAATGAAAACAAAAATCTGACACTACACTGATTTAGAACCCGGTAGCACAGATAACATAATAGTGCCGGTCACTGAAGTTTTCTTCTTCCGGTCTCTTGCCGGTAGTCAAGATAGTAGTTGCCATTTGTTTTCATACTAGCTTTTCTTTTGATTCTTGTTAGTGCTCATAAAATACTTGATGTTGTTATAGGCCTTATAAAGTGACTAACGCCTAGATGCGACAGTAAAAAGTACTTACAATATTAAGTTCAGTGTCGACGCTGTATTCGTTGGGCTCTTCCAGAGGGTAGAGCGGCGCGTGGTGGTTCACTGCCGGCTCGAAGGCGGAGTGGTAGTCGTAGGTGAGCAGGTTCATCCAGTCCAGGTATCTGAGAAGAGATGTTAAATGGGATTAGAAATATAATAACTATAACAAACTAAATAATATCTAACTACTTAACCTCTTAAATCATCTTTTAGATTCTATGTTCATAAGAATTCAATTATCTTTTCACTATCCTTCCTTTTTCCGTAAAACAACTTTACATTATTATAATTTCCGATCGATTTTAAACTTAGATTCGTGCGAATTATTGTACGCAATTCAATAACTAACTCGTTTTTAATTTACTATCGATGTTACACTCAAATGCTTGTGATTTATAATAATTCATCACTCAGTCTCGGATAAGTACGATAACAAAAATGGTCATCCTACAGTCCTTTGTACCTAGTGACTTTAAAGGTCATGGCCTCCAATATACAGTACGTGTATCTACTTGTTTAAAATTAAGTGGATGTTTTCTGTTAATAATTGATGATATCAGTTAATTGGTCCATGTTTTCCGGGTATTGTTTAACTCATCTCAGCACCAATTAAGTGTGATCTGAGCTCTATTTATTGTTTATTTACGTCACCAAGGTCTAATAGGAGTGAAATAATTACCTCTGATTTAAGATCAAATTTTTAAATTCGAAAATTTCCACGAAATGTGTTACATATTTTAACACGTTTCTTAACTTCCGCTCCTCTCTCTGCAAACAATTTAGATTAAGAGTATGTACGAGTAAACAGAGCGAAGAGTTGCTTTATTATAGTTGTACGTGGGGATGATAAAACTTGAATTGACGTCTTGGTTTGTGCAAGAGCTGCCTTTCCCATAGACATAGATATGTTTGTTACTTTTCGAAAGCGAAATCCTTCCTCCGAGGCTACTTTGATTAGGTGGAGAGAGAGAGAGAGAGAGAAATAGATCCTTCAAGGTTTGTTATAATCTCTACATTCCCCGGCATTACTATGTTTTCGTATATACATATAAAATATGTTTGATTTGTTTATGATCTATACTACAGTATTATTGAATCACTAAGCTCACTCGTAATAAAATTCCATGTTTTAAATTGCAGGTAGTTACGGGTGTTACTCGTCTCTTTTCTTCAAACAATTGATAGCCAGACTAAGAATTAAGTTGAGTAGTGTAACATTTTGCAGAGAAAGCTACAATAAGAAAGCATTTAACTAAAGGCTTAGGAACATTTCCCATACGCAGGTGGCCTAGTGGCCTTGAGCTAATATCTATAGAGTCACTAACGTGCAAAAAAAAATCCGCGCCAAAACTCGGTGCACGCTATGCAGTGCGCCGACTTTTTGAACGACTTGAACTACGATAAGACACAAGCGCTCAAGCAGACATTGAACAGTATACAAGCGACATAACGTCTAAATTCGAACAATTGTGAACTATATAATGCACGTATAGGTATGTACAACGGCACGCTACATTTTTTCCATACCTCCTTGTATGAACTAGGCCAAAATGTCAGATGCTTTTATCTTCTAATTTCTCTAATCATAACCATAAACAAACTAGTTCTAGTAATTACATTCTTCTTTTTAAATTTGTCCATCGTTTGTGCTGTAATCAAAACATTGAGCAATGTGACCTTGAATTAGCAAATGAGGCAACTTTCAATGTAGTTTGATAGGTAACACGCGAGGCGGTGAGCATTCCGACCATTGCCCAATTGTATTAGCATGTCAACGCATGGGTATCGCTCAATGTTAGTCGTGCGTGTCTCACTTGAGGTTGCTTCGTGAGTAAACAGTTGGTAGCTGTAGCTACCGTAAGTTTTAAGGTTTGCGTTTGACTGCGACCTTGCATGCTCTAGATTCGTAGAGGCTGATTGATTGTACTTTTCGGTGAATGCAGTCTCCGGTTAAAAGTTCCACGTCCTTATTGTTCATATAAAATAATTACTTAGGTACCTACTTAAAAGGGTTTTATATGACACCAACTACATATCACAAACGAATAAGATTTCAATCTGCCCAATGATCCAATGATCAATTAATTTGATTCCTCTGACAGAAAAGCTAGTCTCTTCGTTGCTTAGAGCAATTGGACAATTCAAGATTCCCTTACCAGTATTGTTGGATAGATCTGAATTCTAAAATCCTGTCGGTCACTAAATCTTAAATTATTTTGTAGAAAGAAGCATTTGAATCGCGTAGTATATCACAGTGAAATGGATGTTTCAGCATAGATTTCAAAATGAAAGTTACTATAATAAATTATCTACTAACTGATTCAAAGTCTTCACGTCGAATCCTTTCTGTATGTACTCGATACCGGCCGGAACTGCCATGGTGAGCAAGAGTCTGGGTTTTCCGGTCTTCTCGGCTTCCCTTTCGAATTCTTCTCGTAGCTCCTTCACCAGCCTGGCGTAGTTCTCGCGGTCTTTGGGCTTGCCTCCATCTCGGAAGGCGGGGTACTCCCAATCTAAGTCCAGGCCATCGAAGCGATTTTGTCTAAGGAACTGGAAATATTTCGGATTGAGAAAAGTAAACAAATTATGTAAGTATTTTAACTACTACCAAATACATAAAATCTAACTACCTAAACTACTTATCCTACAAACAAAGATTGTTAGAAGTCTTCCACCACATTCGATACGGTCACTTAATATTAGACCCCTGATCAAGCATTTATCAATAAATTGATATGCTTAGTATGGGGCTAAATGGCGCGGTGTGTTAAATGTCCCCCAATATTTATTTATTAAGTATTTTATTTATTAAGTATTTTATTTATTTATTTTATACAGGCAGTCATGTTCTCAGATACAGAGTTTGTAAACAAATTAAAGGAGATTACCTTGATAGCGTTCCTAACAAACTCTTTCCTCTTCTCTCTGGAAGCAACCATGGGCGAGAACCGCGTGGAGCCCTCGTTCCAGCCGCCAATGGCGAGCATCGTCTTCAAGTTCTTGTTGTAGGTCTTCAGACCGGTAAACTTGGCGTAACCACCTGAAATATATATTTCAAAGTTATTCTCTAGAGCGTATGTATGTAGGAGGTAAAAATAGATTCTAGATCATACAAAAACAAATTGCAGAGCACTAGTTCTATTAGCTACTCCAGAGTACTAATGACTAAAGTGCTCGTTCTCAAAGTTAAGAAAACGATATCAATGGACAAAATAACTTATTATTAGTAATTGATGACTTTTAGTGGTTATGTATACACGGTTGTGTTTTTTTACTGTATTAAGGAGAGAGTATAAAACCCTGAGAGCTAGTCTATTTTTCTTTTATGAAAAATATTTCATGGTACTGGTTTCGAAAAATCTTGTCAATTGCAACTGCTAAAAAGCATAGTATAAAACCAATCAGAATTTATTAAAAGATACCAAAGATTGCCAGTACACTAGAAACACCTACAAAGGGAAAAGTGTCCCATCTTGTGACTTACATAACGTTTTCAAAATCCTGATTCCTGGTATTATTGTCAAACAGATTGAGTATGGTAATTTTAGTGAACCCTCCAAGGGTGTAGATAAAAGTAAAACTAGAAGTACTTGCAATGAAAATTGTGGCGCACAACATGTGACTAACATACCTTTCCAATATCCTGGTATTTATTTCCGAGAACCCTACGAAGGCGCGCATGAAAGGAAGACTAGAATTACTTGGAATAAGAAAAGTGGCGCCCAACATGTGACTCAATATCCTGGTACCTATTTATTAAAGGACTTGAGCTTTCTGTACTTAATGAACCATCGGAAAGCGTAGAAAAACAGCAGAAGAGGCCAGAAGAGCACCAGTGTGCCGAAAGCGCAGAAGTGCTTGCAAAAATAAAATTGGCGCCCAACAAGTGACTACCGTACCTTTTTCAATATCCTGGTATTTATCGAAGGGCTTGAGCGTATTGTCCTTAGTGAACCCTCCGAAGGCGTAGATGAGATGCGTGCAGAGGTAGGGGTTGATGTTCTGTGGGTTGAACCGCGCCGTGCCGGGCCGGTACACGGACCAGTTTGTGTAGTAGCACACCACGCGAGGCTCGCTTGATAGAGCTGGAAACATAGATAAAAAAATTAATCACTAAGTCTTGAAACATCTGACGTTGCAACTAAATTCATTGAAACAGACAGAAAGAAAAACATCTCAGATCATCATAATAAACATCTCAGAACAGACTTGCGGATTTGGTCCAGCTAGAATGCGGTGGATTAACGATACAAAAATAGATATATATAGTAATGTTCTTTCTTTATATCTCGTTGTTCAAACAGACACCTACTTAACTCTATAATTTTTAGTACTAAACGCCTAAATTTAATGAGTTTCAATCTATAAGACAACAATTTCGAGGTTACGCAATTCTGTTGAAGCGAATTTCTGGTTATTCTTATTTCTTTATTTTTCATTTATTATAGGAATATCGCATTGCATATTGCGCATATTATTGTGTACAAATTATTTAATATTACACAAGTCACAGTCAAAGTCCAAGTCATTCCTCAATTAAATGATTAAAACTTTACATGAGGCTTTTAGAGCGTTTTAGGAACTCAAAAAACATGTTTCGCACATTGTATCACTTACACCTGTGCACGTAATAAAATACTTAATTAGCTATATTTTGTACAACATATAGTTTCATACAAAAAAAACACAGACAAAGTTTTGCAAAAGTAATACAATGAGTTTTCATGTTTCCGTCTAAACTTCAAAGATCACCCACTAATAGAAGGTAGAGATGGCGTCATAGTCATAAAAACTGTCTGATATCAATGTTCTTGCTTCGGTATAGTGGCCTAGAAAAATATGAAATGGCTGTGACTAATGCAGCGGAAAATAGAGGAGAAAATTAAATTATTTTATGTTGCAGCGCTTCATCCGTAAAATTGTGATGAGGTGAAGACAGATAAGGATGTGTTCAAGTTGGTAACGATTTTTGTGTTAAATCAATCACAATCAACAATGTGACAAATCAAAAAGCCCCATACACAAAATGTAAAGATTTTAGCACATCTAGCACAAAGTTTTCTTATGGAAAAAATATAAGCAATTAATAAATTTATATCAATAGAATTAATTTTAATTTATTCAAATTCAAAAATTTTATTTTACTAAACATGAGGTGAATACAATTTAGTAAGATTGTGTTTGAAGAATAATAATATTTCGATTGCCATGTTTTTTAACCTGTGTAGTGTGCAAACAATTTTGCTGCATTGCAAAATGTATGTTTTTTAAATAAAATATCACTGAATTCCGCACATATACAACGTGTTACTAAAAGGTGTAGTAATACTGTACATAATTATATAAATATACTGTACACTTGTATATACTCATAATTATGAACAATTTTTACTATGGGGCCAACATTAAAATCACGAAAAAAAACAGCTGTCCCATACATTTTGTCGAAGGTCAATAAACTATTTGTATGGAACAGTTGATTTTATAATGGCTGCGTCTTGTGGTTTTGTCTGTTTTCCAGCTTTTACGCTTTTTTGACCTTTTCGACTTTTTTTCTTCAATTGTGTGTGTGGTACTTTCTTTAATTTTGTGTGTGCTAGATGGCGTGGCACAACACTATCTCAGCTTAATATTGCCGGCGTTGAACGTCGCCAAAGATATTACATTAGATAAGTTTCAACAGCTATAGAGCTAGCGTCGGAAGTGTAACAAAATCATTTGATACGTTAATCAGAGCGTTTATTTGCACTTGTGGTTTATTTAGAAGACTTTATACGCAACTAATCAACAGCTATAAAGCTAGTGTCGGAAGTGTAACAAAATCATTTGATACGTTAATCAATGCGTTTATTTGCACTTGTGGTTTATTTAGAAGACTTTATACGCAACTAATCAACAGCTATAAAGCTAGTGTCGGAAATGTAACAAAATCATTTGATACGTTAATCAATGCGTTTATTTGCACTTGTGGTTTAATTAGAAGACTTTATACGCAACTAATCAACAGCTATAAAGCTAGTGCAGGAAGTGTAACAAAATCATTTGATACGTTAATCAAAGCGTTTATTTGCACTTGTGGTTTATTTAGAAGACTTTTTATGCAACTAAGTGACATGACGAGCAAGTTTCTCGCTGATTTTATGCTGCCCAGGGTATCTTCTATGCTGTCTCGGCAGTAAAATAAATTACTATGTACAATGTAACATTACGATACGATAGGTTCTGAGAAAATATAATTGTGCCAGGTTTAGCTATTTACAGTTTAGTGACTCTCAGAATATGTATCTTTTACGGTAAAAAAAACTGCACTACAACGATGCATTGCACTCGACCCTTGCCGTTCCAGATGTTTTATTTACCATCAGTGATTTCAATGAAAACATCGCTCTTTTGGGATAAATGAGTAATGTTAGTATATTGCAGTCTGATATAAAGTGTCTATGTACAAAGTCTTTACAAAACACGGTTTTAAACTAAACTAAACTGTTTATGTCTTTAAATTTGACGATCTACCTTTTTACTCGACATTAGCGATGCTGATTCTAATGGTTGACGTAAATTATTGTACTTAAAAACGAAGCTCAAATTAAAAAACGTCATATAACTTCTGTGAAAAATTAAAATAAAGTATGAAGTAGTAACTACCGTACTTTAGCCACGTTTAAAAATAAGGCCGTAAATCACTTGCCTCTAATCATGCACTTAACAAAATCTTTAATTAATTATCGCAATTATCACACATTATCATTCGAAAAACAAAGGTGATGAAGTAAACATGTACCTACTACTACTACAGGTCGCTAAAAAGAACGCTGGCGGTTAAGCTGCGCAGTAGGCGATTTATCGGTATGTTTGGTGGTATGAGGTGGTACCTAGCAATAACTAATATACGAAGCTGCGAGCAAAAGGCTAATTAATAATTATTTAAAACAATAGGCCTAGTACTTTTGTGCGCAAGTGTACACATGCGCAAACACACCCCCTCTACTTTCTGCCAGCGTTCTTTTTACATGACGCGACCTATACTCCATTATAATGGTATGGTATGGCTATGGTAATAAACTATTCTATTATATCCTAATTATGTAAACTGATCTTTCACGTTAGCCATAAAACTTAATGCAAGATTAAATAAACTAGAAAATTATGCCTCTTCATTCAAATTCAAATTTAAATCCTTTTATTTCGACTATTTTTTCAAGTCATATTAAATTTAAAATTCATATTACAATTAAAACATATATAAATTACAATATTATGTCAAAACTATTATTATACCTACTCCTTTCGAAACATTATGCCAAATAAAATTATACCTAATTCAATTTTACTAATTCAGAAAATAAAGTCATTAGCCAGTACATGAATCATGTGAAAATGGTTCATGTACTGACAGTCAAAACGATTTGAGATTGCTTTCAGGATGCTGTTAGGGCTGGCCCGGACTCTGCGCACCAGGGACGTGCATCGCTTGCGCATGGTGGTGTAAAAGCAATCGACGCGCCACCCTGCGAACATCCCTGATGCGCTGCAGTGCCAGGGCAGCCCCAACACCACCCTAAAAGCATTACTATATTGCACATGGAGGGCGTTGTACTGTTTTTGTGTATATGCCACCCACAAGCCGCAAGTGTAGAAGGACGTGCAAAATGCCTTGAAAAGAGTTATTTTGACGTCCCTCGAACACCGAGCAAATCTGCGGGTTATCATATTAGCTCTCACAGACAACGCCCTCCGCTCCCTCTCAATATCTACATCGTCCTTTAAGTCAGAGGTTACTATATGCCCTAGATACTTAAAATGCTCAACCCTAGAAATAGCAGTCCCGTTTAGTTTAATGCATGGTATGCTATCTGGGCACTTGTTCCTCCTGGCTCGAAAGACCATGTATTCTTAAAGAGCCTCTTGATTCATCCGCTACATTGCGTAGGCGTGTGATATATGTATGAATAGACGAATGTTACTTAGCTTAAGCCCCTTCGTCACGTCCATAGTTGCTTTACTCGCAAATTTTCACATTTTGAAGATAAATTAAATGCTCGCTCGGAGTGAATTAATAAGTAATCGCTTGGTGAATTAATAAGTAGAAAAGTAGAATAGAAGTAGTAGTGTTTATTTAGATTGTCATGTAACATTTACCTAGTTATGGAATACAAATGTAGAAAGAACAATTCGTTATCATACCTTCCTTTTGCATTACCTTCCTTCCTTTTTTGTTTGAAGGAAAAGATAGAAAAAAGCTTAATTCATACATTTTTCGATTTTTTTTTTGTATCGAGAGAGAGAGAGTGGTGCATGCGTTGCTAAACACTTAAGAAATGAGGTGATGTCTCTCTCAGAATGATGTCTGAGAGAGATAGCTGAGACTTTACTGCAATTCCCGTAAAGTGCGTGTCCCCGTTTATGACGGGAATTAAAAACTATTTAAATGCTAGGCATGATCGCAAAATTTGCGGCAATCGATGATAAATTTTCAAGTAAAGCTATTTATCAGTAATGCACCTTGTTACTTATATTCCTCGCTAAACGGTATAGCAAGGACTGTAGGGTCTATCCCACTAGTCCCATCGAGTTGTCCCGTAAGTAATAGGCGTATAAAAAAGAAAAATAATAATTATAATAGTAGTTTTTTTGAAAATGCAAGCCTATAAATAATAATAAAAAAACATGATTATGTAAAGAATAATATTAGATTGCCGCAAACATTGTAATAATTTACAATAGTTAGTTGCCCTGTTAAAAAAAAACCACGACAAAAAATTCTTGCAAATTATTATTTCCCATCATGAACATGCACCTTAAGATGTATACAGCAAGCAAGCAGAGGTCACCAACACGCCGTGGGTTGTCGTGGGAGTAGCACACTATTGTTTACATATAGACCTCTGTTGTTTTGGTAATTACGGTTTTATGAAGCTCGTAAAAAAGCCTTTTGTTATTCATTATTTAATTATCTTCTCCTTGGTTCAATGAATAGCAATAGAATTGTTTTATGGTAGTATATATATTTGGAACTTTTTCGCTACCATTTTTTGATGCTCTATATTATAAAAAAATACAAGATAAGTTAATTTCGAGGACATGTCACCAATATCTAGGTCTGATATATGATGAATCTACATAAAACTATGCGGCTACACCAACATAATTCTTAACAAGTTAGATCTTAGAATTTTCTGTTTTACAATAATTTTCCCATAACATCCAATTTAAAAAAAGCACAGGAAACGGTTTTTGTTGATACGTCTGTTCGGTTCTAATCAACTTTGTGACGGCTTCAAAGGCTTTAATGAAAAGCTTTCATTTTATAGAAAATACTCGATGCCAGTCTAATTTTGTTTGCAAGAAGCTCTAATTTAGAATAATACTTATAAGTGTGCGATATGCTTACCTGGTGTGGATAAACATATAACTCCTAATATTAACGTCAGCCATGTCGCGATATTCTGGAACAAAACAAAAACAACACGTTAAAACTTGTATATGATAATTACATATTAGTTATTTTATCGGATACATTGCGGAGAGTGTGCTTCGAATTTACATTATCTTATTCCCCCCTGCCCATTCTTCTATCGGATGGCCAGGACCTCGAAAAAGTGACCCCGTTTTATGGTTGATATACCAAAAACTCATACGAAACGGTTTGATTCCAGTTTCTTTATTCGAACTGCTAAACAGTAGAATGCGCTGCCCGAGTGGGTGTTTCCCGATAATTATAATCTGGGTGTCTTCAAGTCGCGAGTGAATCGGTTTCTTCTAGGCAAGCGTGCTCCATCGTAGACTGCATCTTCGTTTATCATCAGACGAGATGGCAGTCAAACGCAAGCCTATAAAAATATTTTAAAAAAAATATGTAAATTTACAGCAGAAACACGCAAAACTTAAGATACTAAGATACACTTCATTATATAGCTATTCATTTTATTCTATTTAAACTTTAATTTCTCACCGCTGGGCATAGACCTTATAATCTTATTGGATCAAAATCAAATATGTTAACTCACCCGGTGAGCGGATTCACTTATGCTATCAACATTGTCATTGTCATCATCAATATTACTAGGCTTAATTCTTGGACTAGACGAACTCACTCACATCTTTTCCAACAATGATCTTGTCTTCTGGCAGCCCCCGGCATATTCATAATACTAACATAAATATTTCAAAGGCTACATGAAAGGGCTGTGTAAGATATGATGTAAGTTTTATGTAGAGGTGCTTGAAGTTTATGCCTAAAATTAACTAAAGACATGTGACATTTTGGCCTAGTTCTTTCAAGGAAGTATGGGAAAATTGTACCACTAGGCCACCTGTATATGGGAAATGTTCGAAGCCTTTATTTGCTTTATAATGAAAAAAAATTAAATTATCATATAAGCTATGCATACACAAAAATATAATTGAATCAAATCTAAGATTTTTTGCAACTAGCTTATCGTCACAATTATGTACGATGTACAAAACTTGAAGCACTGTTATTAAATTATCTAATAGGAAGCCAGACTTGTCGGTTGCTTCACAGTTATTTAGTATTACTTCATATTCATCGCTTATCCACGCTAAATGTGAGCCAAGTCTCGGTAGAGGCAACATTTTTAAGTTTTTCAACAATATGAGTTCTGAAGTTGTTAACACAAAACTTTTTTAGGTCGATGCATATGATTTCACTACAATGATTGTTTAGTATCACAGTAAGTCAATGTGTAATCATATCAAACCTGCAGCGCGAGTGACATTCTTAACGATGGCATTTAAAATGCTAATATTCCATAACAATCGGTTTTCTCTCAAATTCGTCATACAGCGTGGCGCTACGGTTCTGGCATTAAATTAACACACGTGTAGGGTTAATGATCAGTAACCATAAACATAATGCAAAAAAAACGCGAAAAAGAAATCTGATGTTCCATACATTTTGTCCAACGTCGATAAACTTTTTGTATGGAACATCTGTTTTTTTTCGCGTTTCTTTTTTTACGTTATATTTATGGTTACTACTAATCATTAACCCTAAACGTGTGTTAATTTTATGTTGGCACTGTAGCGCCACGCTGTATAAATCAGCTATACCGACGCGTTAAATTAGCGACATACAGAACGGTACTCGCGCTGCTAGCCGTGGTCAGCCCTATTGTCTGCTAAAATTGCTTGTCGTTTGACGCCCAGGAGTCACTGCGTTTTCACCATCAACTTGATGTTGTAAGCGACGATGTGATGTGGCCGAAGGCAAAACATGTACACTTAGAAAACAATTAGGTAGTCACGCTGACCGTGAAAAAATCAAGACTCCCGAAGAAACCGGCTGCTTTTTCCTTTCCTTATCTATATAATTTAGAAATATCAGAGTCAAAAGGACAAATGCAGGGAAAGTGCGTAAGTACATCATTGGACAAATCAGTTAGACTATCCAGTTGCACCACGAGGAGGAACCGCACAATTTCATGCTTCAAAATAGTATTACAGTCATGTATGCCTACATGAGACATTATACGTGTTGAAGAATCCATTAAACTTTGTAAGTATAACAGGAAGCTAAATCAGTCATGCCCTAAACTGTAACCAATCACGCTGAATTCATTACGAAACAGTTACCATTATTGTTAGAGTAACGGTGCCAACGGTCACCTACGGTTAGTTGGTTAAGGTACGTCTTGCATATTCATAGCGTGAAATAGGCCGGTTGCGGTAACCACAGCCGTAAAGGTGTCGGAACTGTGTAACTGTATTATGTACCTACTTATTTTTTCGAGTAGACATTTCTTACCTCAGATAGAAATGGTACTTAAAATAACCTTTTGGAATTTAAGGGTCCTTTAGCGCTCCATATAATATTTTGCTCACCCATTTTCATATTTTTTAATACCACTATTTTTTATTAACTTTTAATTATTCGTCGTCAGCCATAAAACGTCCAGCGCTGGCTTATGGCAGAGGTGTTGCCATAATCCCCACGGTTGGCAGGCGGATTGAGGATCGCAGAATGCTCACCACCGTTAACCAAAAGGACGCTGCTGCCCGTCCTCCGGTGGGTCTGGTTGCAGTTTAAGGACATACCCAGGTCAAAACATCTAATTATTATTTATTATTAAATATTATTATTAAATATTAACTTTTTCTATAGGATCAAAACACAAAATCACGAAAAAGGAATCCGCTGTTTCATACATTTTGTCGAAGGTCAATTAACTTTTTGTATGGAACAACTGCTTTCTTTTTTGCAATTTGATAAAGTATCAGACATTCATAAATAATAGTAGTATATAAGTCCCTAAATACCAGCAACTAGGTGCATAATATAGTATTAACATTTATGGAAGGATGAACTTTACCTGACGGTCACAACTTTACAATTTATTATATTTAATTGAATTATTGACTCTATAAAAGATGATTAAAACTATGGATTTCGGGTAGGCGCAAAATAGTTGCACGCACAAATGATAGACTGAACACATAGTCATAGTAATCTGTGTATGGAGATAAACCTATTGCAAACTTAATATACATACTTATTTTCATGATTATATAGAGTTTTGAGGGACTTTTTAAAGACTATTTACTTGAACGTGTATCAAGCTCTTAATTTCGTGTTTATGTACCAGAAATCCATGTATCTAGTTATTTTTATATATTTGGTAGAGTGTGTAACTCTGTTGAGTCTCTCACTCTGTAGAGTGTGTATAGCGTCTACATTTGAGATGCTTTTGTATAATGAACATGATGTGAAAGGATAGTAATGTAATGTCAAGGTGGATATGACATTCAAAACTTTATGAAACATCTAGCCATTGGTGTCATCTAGAAATTAGACGCTGTACGAGATGACCCGTGTGGCTCAGCAACATCTGCTTTAATATGAGCCAAAGGTCGAGCTCGAGCTCAATTGACTTAGGACCCAGCACGACACTTTAATAGTAATTTGATATTATTTTGGCATTGGCTATACTGTTAGTAGAATATTATACTAGTGCCTAACTGTTATATCTAAATTTTAAACTTAAATTAGTTAAAAAGTATTACTTACACCTCAACCGACTTAAAAAAAGGAGGTTCTCAATTCGACTGTATGGTTTTTTTTGTATGTATGTTACGCGATTACTCCGCCTATTATGAAGAATTGATTTTGTTGATTCTTATTTTGTTTGATAGATAGGTAGTCCCATATACATTTTATCGAAAACGGTTTAGTAGTATGATTTTTATATCAAAATAACTGGAAAAAAGATGTCATTCAGGTAGCCGAATTGGAGTCGGTTGTTATTTTTTAAATTATTATTTAACATAAAAAGCGGCAAATAGTCTCTTTGCCCACTGAATAGTAAGAGGAAGCGCCCACGTAAAAACACTTGCAACAGGTTTTCGAGTTGCCTTTGAAATAATGTGATGAGTTGTAAGAGCAACGTTCGTCCATACAAAAGACTTCAACGCGCTCCGCGAGTATACTCTGGTCTATTCTGTGGTGCGTGCGTCTTTTTGCATTTCAGTTTCATTGTGGAACAACAATGAACAATAGCCTCTTGTGTAATAGCATAGGAAGTGTGTTCTTTGTCTGTCCGTACGTATATCATAGGTTCAAGTTCTTCGGATTGTAGGTTGGTCAATAATGGTCATATAGTAGGAATGTTTATAGACTTTTGTTATTACAGCTACGTAACAAATTGAAAAAAATATAGCACAATATTTCAGTGTACTATGAAATTGTTGATAGGGGTATACGTGACAAGCAGAGATTAACAAAAATTAAACAAACGAACATAATCTGTCCCCTCGAGTGTCTTATTACATACACTAGCTTTTGCCCGCGGCTTTGCCCGCGTAGTAATGTTGAATACTGGAATTCGGTTAAATCGGGGCCCAACTCAATTGAATCACTAAAATACGTATATTAATGCATTTTTTCCAAACCGCTTGCAAGTCTTTAAGTTTGCTTGAGGATGACCAAATTTAATATTAAAAATTAATTTAGCAGCTTAGGCTGTACAGTATCTATAATAATTATGTCCGTCAAACAGTCGTCTGCGTGGACCTACAAAAAAATAGCCTATGTCCGTTTCCGAACCTTATGCTATAACTACCTATCCAAAAATGCAGCTCCATCTGTTCAGCCGACCAATAAATACGCCCATCCCCGTCCCCATTCCCAGCCTCATCCCTATAAGCGGCCCCTTCCCCATCCCGATACCAAATGTCATTTTAATATGAACACGCCCATCCCCGTCCCCATCCCCGTTCCCTCCCTCATCCCCATCCCGAACCCCATCCTCACCCCATCCCATCCCCACCCCATCCCGATTTCAACTTTCATCTTAATATGGACACGCCCATCCCCGTTCCCAGCCTCGTCCACATCCACATCCCATCCCCACCTGTCCCCACCCATCCCCACCCAATCCCCATCCCCACCCCATCCCATCCCCATCCCGATACCAATTGTAATCTTAATATTAACATGCCTATCTCCGTCCCGTCTCCGTTCCCAGTATCATCGCCACCCCCACCCCCACCCCATCCCCACATCTATCCCCATCCCTATACCAAACTTCATTTTAATATGTACAGCCGTTACAAAGTTAAGGAGAAACAAACGTACTATCACTAAAACTTAGTTTTTTTTTATACTAACGGGAGTTGATTTTGAAAAAACTGTGACACCCGTATCTTCTTATTTTTATAGTAGAATATGTATACCAAGTTTTTTATCAATCGAACCAGAGAATAAAAAGTTTCATACAAACTTTAACACCCCATTTAACCCCCTTCGGGGTTGATTTTCGAAAAATCCTTTCTTAGTGGGCGTTTACACCTCTCCGAAAACATACCCTCCAAATTTCAAGTCTCTACGTTTAGCGGTTTGGGCTGTACGTTGTCTATATGTCAGTCAGTCAGTCAGTCAGTCAGTCAGTCAGTCAGTCAGTCAGGACAAAGCCTTTTATAGTTATAGATTAAAAAATAATTTAGCAGCTTAGGCTGTACAGTATCTATAATAATTATGTCCGTCAAACAGTCGTCTGCGTGGACCTACAAAAAAATAGCCTATGTCCGTTTCCAAACCTAATGCTATAACTACCTATCCAAAAATGCAGCTCCATCTGTTCAGCCGACCAATAAATACGCCCATCCCCGTCCCCATTCCCAGCCGCATCCCTATAAGCGGCCCCTTCCCCATCCCCATCCCGATACCAAATGTCATTTTAATATGAACACGCCCATCCACGTCCCCATCCCCGTTCCCTCCCTCATCCCCATCCCTCACCCCATCCTCACCCCATCCCATCCCCACCCCATCCCGATTTCAACTTTCATCTTAATATGGACACGCCCATCCCCGTTCCCAGCCTCGTCCACATCCACATCCCATCCCCACCTGTCCCCACCAAATCCCCACCCATCCCCACCCAATCCCCATCCCCATCCCATCCCCATCCCGATACCAATTGTAATCTTAATATTAACATGCCTATCTCCGTCCCGTCTCCGTTCCCAGTATCATCGCCACCCCCACCCCCACCCCCATCCCCACATCTATCCCCATCCCTATACCAAATTTCATTTTAATATGTACAGCCGTTACAAAGTTAAGGAGAAACAAACGTACTATCACTAAAACTTAGTTGTTTTTTTTTTATACTAACGGGAGCTGATTTTGAAAAAACTGTGACACCCGTATCTTCTTATTTTTATAGTAGAATATGTATACCAAGTTTTGTATCAATCGAACCAGAGAATAAAAAGTTTCATACAAACTTTAACACCCCATTTAACCCCTTTCGGGGTTGATTTTCGAAAAATCCTTTCTTAGTGGGCGTTCACACCTCTCCAAAAACATACCCTCCAAATTTCAAGTCTCTACGTTTAGCGGTTTGGGCTGTACGTTGTCTATATGTCAGTCAGTCAGTCAGTCAGTCAGTCAGTCAGGACAAAGCCTTTTATAGCAGCCGTTACAAAGTTAAGGAGAAACAAACGTACTATCACTAAAACTTAGTTGTTTTTTTTTTATACTAACGGGAGCTGATTTTGAAAAAACTGTGACACCCGTATCTTCTTATTTTTATAGTAGAATATGTATACCAAGTTTTGTATCAATCGAACCAGAGAATAAAAAGTTTCATACAAACTTTAACACCCCATTTAACCCCTTTCGGGGTTGATTTTCGAAAAATCCTTTCTTAGTGGGCGTTCACACCTCTCCAAAAACATACCCTCCAAATTTCAAGTCTCTACGTTTAGCGGTTTGGGCTGTACGTTGTCTATATGTCAGTCAGTCAGTCAGTCAGTCAGTCAGTCAGGACAAAGCCTTTTATAGATATAGATAAAGATAATGACAGTCAAACGCAAGCTATCAATAAAAATATTGAAAAGAAACATTTTATATGTTTTTTTTTACACAAACAAACACAAATCTATGTCAACATAACAGTATAAAACAAAGTATGTCCAATTTGCAAGGTGGTTATTACATAATCTAACGCGTTATTGTTATATGCAAGTTTAGTATGCATGCGCAAGCGCAGTTCCCGGAAAATCGTGACGCAATGGAAAGGCTCTAACGTCGGGCGACCGTTTAAAAACAGTTTAGTTGAGTTAGTCTATACCAGAGGAGCGTCATATTGCGTACGTCTACGTCTTTCTACATATTTCATTATAGTCAATTTGGCACTCTTAATTACAAGGTCTTAATTCGATATTTCCAAAACACCCCTAGAATTACTTTCAAGAGAAATTTGCTTGGAGGATTTAGAAATGTTTATGAGAGAGAGGCCTCTGTCAATTAATAACGGGAAAATTGCATTTTTCAGCTTTTCTGACATTGAAATCTGTTAACCGTAAAAAAAAACATGTATTTTGAGGCATTCGGTATTTTGAAATCAAAATAAATTTCTGTGTTTTGATACGATTAACCAACACTTCATTTGTTGCTTTAATTTAAGTCTGATTTTCTTAGATTTAGTCCGCTACTTTGACTTATCCTAAGCGATTATGTGGTCAACGATGGCATATTTTTTCATAAAATTGACTCACTCGCGAGCTGAAGACATGCTATGCATACTTTAATCATCATCATCATCATACTTTAGCACACAGTAAAAATATACTATAGTGATCGTGGTCACTCCGGCAATCCAGTGTTTAATGGTTACAATGAAATTGGAATTAAATCTTTGACATATCGATGGTAGGTTTCGTATTTTTGGCTCTAATCTAGTGAGTATTGTTACATAATATGGTCAATTCTGAAGGTTTAAGTTGACAGAACTAAACTAACTAAAGTATTGCTGTCCTTAGCTAACATGCCTAGTAAAAAGTGACAGCAGTATTTTAATTAGTTTAGAACTGTCAACTAAAACCGTCAGAATCGACCACATTATCAGGCCAAAATAAAACCTTGAACTGGAGAAGGATCTTTTTGAGCTGCACCCGTCCGTGGTAAGGCACAGGACACGCAAAGGTGGCGGCTCTTGATATCGGAGGCCTCACTCTGGGTCGATACGTAAAAAAGATCGTGAATTATTTGTATAGTAACAGACTTCTGTCAGAACCCGGCTTTGACGCAGCTCGAGAGCTGTTCAGTTATGTGAGTCGCCTTAAGTGACCCGCACTGCCAATTTAGTTATTACATAAGTGTTTGTATTGCTTTTTTTGCATTAATGTGATAAAAAACGATGAGACTGCCATGAGTCAATTTTTTTTTTAAATAAATGTCCCAAAAAACAAAGAATAAAAAAACCTTCCTTGGCTAATATCTTACTGGCTTCATTTATAAATTAAGCATTTTTACTATTCAAAGTATCTAGTATTTTTTTTACAATAGAATTATATTTTACGTAATACGTTCCCACAATTTCAAACAACATTGCTCAGTAAATGATTATAGTTTCGTGTACTTTCTCACTAATTTGCTTTTTACGTGAATCTCTAATGCGAACGCTATGGCAAGAATGAGTCTTAAATCGTAGTTATGTAAAGTTATTATGGTAATAAACTTTGTTAGCATATGTATTGAGCTAATCTATGTAATGTAACATTTATATTAATGTCCCAAAAATAAATAGGTAAGTATATCATAATCATAAGTTAATCATACCCCGAAAACCAGATTTCAAGATTCCAAAATTTTAAAGGATTTCTTTTCACCAATGCGTGATGTACTAAGGTTTTCCTGAACCCGTACAGAAATTTCATCAAAATTGGTTCAGTGGTTTAGTTAAATCTAAATGACTGGTAAAACTATGTCATCAAAGTAAACAAAATTACTATTTCTTTTTTTTTAGTTTTTAAAATATTGAGTATTGAGTATAAGTATTTAGTTTTTTTTTTAATTGTTCAATGTCTTTTGAAATTGTATTTAATGAAAACGGTTTCATAATTCACGCAAAGCAAATTCACATTCGATTGCAAGTTTTGCACACAACTGTACTGGTGTTGTAAGATTTTTTTCTCCACACACCTCGCACCCAGTCTAATCTGCATAAAGAATTTTCTACGCAACGATATCTAAACAAAAACAACCTTACAAAACCTTTACTCGGAACACTTATCCACTTACATACATTACATTTAGATTCGCAGGAAAAACCCGTTATCGGATTCCTAGCCTGTTATGGAGCAGTGGTGAATTAACTTATTTATTTGTTATGTAATGTAGTGAGTTCGATTCCCGGCGGCATTCTTGAGACGAAAGTCGTTTCACTTTCTGTGCGCACGAGTAGCGATTGTCGTTTTGTTTCAAGTAAGATCGATTTTATAGTTTGTATACTAGGCATTGTTGTTTACTTAGTTCTGATTTGAGAGTTCTAAATTAATGATATAAATAGATAAAATCTCGCTGCAAGAAACACGAATTCGTAAGATTTTAAACTACTATTTACTGAAAGATAGATAGATAGATAGATTAATATCACTCGTTTAGCGCTCATTATTTTGATGAATTCAAGGGTATCTCATCCCTTCCAGCCGGTATATAGGTACAGTAATGCCCACACACTACTGCTTGGCGGAAAAATACCTGCATTACCAACCTATCACAATATTTTTTCTTCTGACACACCTCAAACTGGCTGACTAGAAAATCTGTACTCTGTATATTTGCGTCCTTGGAGCTACTGTTTGACATTGGTATCATCATGTCAACTAAACACAAGCTTTTCAAAAAAACGTTCTAATTTCCGTCACTGTTCCATTTCCGTCACTGTTCCAATCCCCGACCGTTTACCCCAGTAACACAGGTACGAGTAAGGCAACTAATGACAGCCAGTACAGCCGCCATAGCTACGACAATACCATATAAGGCATTGATGAAACTGCACTGAAACTGGCCAGACTAGTGCAGCTATTCAGTTACTATGAGTCCGGTTTTCTGTCCAGTATGGAGGAATAGTCTTCCGTGATGCTGATTTCTCTGTAAACGTTTCCTACTCAACTTGCGTCACTGTTCGTATGCAGTGTAGAGGAATGACGGAATGCGCGTATTATAGGAACTGACATGTGTTAATTTCAAAATAACACACTAACAGCAGTTTCACTTTTTCCGACGTTTTCCTATCTTATAAGAGACAACATGAAAATTAGCAGACATCTTTATCTTAAAAATGCAACTTCTTTAATCTCTAACGTAGATATTACATATAATATACAGGTTTTATTAAAAAAATAAGAGTATTTTAGTTGACCTCGTAAAAGTGATAAGAGACTAATTGTGTTAATTAAATAAAAACAAAATAACCGATTGCAGCAAAAACATAATATTATTACACTTCTGCGATGAAGAGAGAAATATTTATAAATTGGTAACAAGTTTCTAATAATAAACATAGAAACCTGTCATACATTATAGAAACAACAATTGCCCCGAAATTGTCCTTGTTCTTGGGTAGTCAGATAAAAGTAAGAGGAAAAGAAAGTAATTATATAAAAAAAGTGTGGCTTAAGCTCTCCAAAAACATCTTCCTTGTATGACAGTTAGGTTAAAAAAAAGTATGAGTATTTCAAAAGTATAAGCCTTGAAGAAAAATTCTTCTTTCTTCGGTCACTTACTGTATCCACTACGAGTAGTATGTACTAATATCGGATCATATTAAAAATTATCAAATTATTATGTTCTCATACCAATCTCTATAATCATGAACAGGAATCTGAGTCATTTACATTTAGCCCATGTTTGTCATTGGTAATTCATATTTAGTCCGTGAATGTTAGGTCATGACTCATGACTCATGACTCACTCAAAACGTGATCTATTTAAATCCATTTATGAGCTAGTCGCGCAAAAATGTGGTCGTTTGATTATTATTATATGGGCAATCTTGAAATATTTTGTCGGTAAAAATATTTATTTAGTTTAGAGGATTGGTCTAAGTAGTTATATCGTTTAATACGATGGAAAGTAAAATTAATCTATGTTCTGATGTTCAAAGGACCGAATCAATCATTAATATTTATCTATCAATCAATCAAATTTGGTGAACGAGGAGAGATAGCCTAGATCCTCCAAGTGAACGTGTCTAACCTAGGAATCCCAGTGATATAGTCTAGTCTAGTGGTTTGTCATTTTGCTAAATGACCCATTTTTTCTCGAATTCGGTAAACTAGGTTCCATAAGTCAGTCACTTTGATGGGCAGATAACAGCCTTACTACATCCCGTATAAAATTACATAGAGATTTTTTTTTGGGAATCTTTTTACGTTTCATGCTATTTTCGTACCGAGAAAGTTCGACCCACATTAAAAAATCTGCTCCCACTTTGTATGCCGTGTTAGGCCCAACATACATTTTAATTTAAAAAATCTCATTTCCTCCCACTTTTCAGCCCCACATTCGGCCCAAGTTTTATTTCTATAGGTAAATTATGATTATTTCAGTACAGTTGACGCAACAAGTTTCTTCACTTGACTTTCTATGTTTTTATTATGATAGCCATTTAAAAAAACGAGATAATATACACCTTCATTTGATTTTAAACTTTTTGTCAATAGCCGTAACCACACTCGTGGTTTTTATAACATTCCTGTCGCGAATTTTCTCGATTTATTGGTAAGTGCCTATCCTACCTCACAGTTTCGGCCACACCTTTCTCAGTTGCTTGACCAACTCGCCCATGGAAGTCTACGAAATATTTAAATCTCATTTCGCAAATTGCTTTTATTAATCCACTACACGCTGTGACTGATATGTTTTAAAATTAAAAAGTTTAGAACGACTCTCGATAAAACTTTACTCTGACACTTGAAAATAGAAACTTCGCATTCTTGTAAAGTGTCATGTCGTCTTTTACCAATCTCAATACATAATATGAAAAAATTTTACTAGAAAACTTTTTAACTAAAATAGGTTTAAAAGAGATATTTTTTATGCATAAGACAGGAAGTATGTAACGGACTTATCAACGTCACTCTTTCGCAGGCTGCATATTTTAATATCATACATATCGAATTTTGTTTCGTTTTCATACAACTTTGTACTATGCTGCGCTGATGCAAAGGTTGGCTCATAAACTTTGTCTATATTTATTACATTATAATACACGTTTTTGATCTTATATACTTTGTATAGATTTTGAACATGAACTAATGAAATTGTACTTGACTAAAAATAAGGTATAACGTTGTAGTGGTAGGATTCTACTGCAGAGTCCGCCTGGGGAAGTACCACACCTTGGCCAGTTATTCAACCGCCAAGCAGTAGTGTGCAAGCATTACTGTGTTCCATTTGAAGGGCAATGTTGCCAGAGCAATTACTGGGTATGAAGAGATTTAAAATGTAACATCTCAGGGTGACGACCGCAGTACAGTGCGGTGCAGGATTGTGTCCGCAGTATTTTTTCGCGATTTCAATGTTGGCCCCATAGTAATAGTTGTTTGTTTTGATGTACAGAATATGCCCTTAAAAGGATGGTAACTGATTAAAACTAACCCTGTATACGATTGAATCCGGGAATGATCGCTCCATCAGTATGCACTACTCGGATAACCTGTACTTTACTACTTGAGCTGTGACTAATTACCACAGATTAATAAGCAGTCAGTTTAATTTAGGCGCGATTTGATATGTGTGCGTAAGATAAGGGTAACTGGAAGCCTGCCTTTTAGAAGATCTTATTCCGTAAGAGATCGTTCTCTCGGATGTGGTTCGGCGCAGTGGCGCGTTGCGTCAGACTCGCTCCAGTTACTGGCACGCGAGCGACTGGAATTCCTCAGGTTGGCGATCGTCGGCAGCCGTAGTGAATTCAATACTGAGGTAGTAGATCCTATCACGGCTGTACTTATTTGGACTACTGAGCTGATTGCAGAATGCGATTATACATTTATAATTTAAGGGCATTCGATATTTTGGCTTCGGTAGGATTCCTTTTAAAAACACCGTAGAAAATATTGAAAAATAGCCAAAAAGGGTCAATACAAGTCAAAGGGTCATATAAGGGTCATAGATGGATACGGTTACATATATTATATAGAAAGGGTTTCTTACTAAGAATTTCATTCAAAACCTTAATCCAGACTTAGAAATTCGAAAATTTCGTAGTAGATATGAAGCAACTGTCAAGGTCGGTACTAAGTGCGAAAGGTCAGATCTCGATCACTTTTTGAAATCGATTCGCGAACGCGTGACATACTAGAATAGACATACGGCGTCACGTTAGAGGGTCAAGTGTGCCTATGTCGAAAGGGACTTATCGTATTTAAATACGATTTTGAATTCCCATAGTGTGAATAGCTAGATCACGTATTGTGCTCGCCATGTGAATTTTGAGTGAGGTGCAATAGTAGGGTCATTGTCGTATTTGGAAATGAATTCTAGTTTCCCATGCAATTAGTTTTTGAAACAGTAATTTTGTTGTCAGAGAATAGCAATTAGAAAGCACTAAATCTAGGTAATTGCAGGATCTATTGAAAAAAAGTAGCTATAACTAGAACATGCAGATTATGTACCTACCTACCGCCAACAAAGATAAAATCGTAAACACGTAGTTATAAAATAAAATAAATAAATAAGTATTGGGGGACATTTTTTACACACAGCGCCATCTAGTTGACACGATATTTTTATTTTTTAACACGTTTGCTCAAAAAATGTATTTACGAAGCCTGTATACATTATTCGAACGTTAAGTTCCACATTAAGAGAATAAATAAGCTGAATGAAAGTACCTCCTTGAAAGCGCTATTGCTCAATATATTTGTCTCACTTTAATATTAAACAGAAAATGAGACGATAGATGTAGTTCTAATTTTCACCACGCGCACGTGGAGCCATTTGCAAATTAGCGCCATTTTTATCATTAGCGCACTTTCAGATTGATTTATAAACAAAATAATAAAGTTTGTTTCATTACCTATTGTACTGTTTTCTCTCAAATGTGTTGAAAAACATTGTATGGCACACGCGCGGTAATCGGTATTTATAAACTCGTGACGTGACTATGGTACTCGACTTCGTCTAAGGCTTATATTTGTCTATTCGTTTGTAAAAACGAACTTACTGCACTAGTATCATAAATAACTATTGAGGGTTATATATAGATAGGCGTATGATTGCAATCACGAAAATGCGGTCTACGATGTAGCGCCATTATCTAATAATTTACCTGCGATAGACCAACTCTCCTCTCATCCACTCGGGCAGAGCATTTAACTCATTGACGTCTGCGGTTCACAACCGTTTAGCGGTTATGTAGCCGAATGAAACGTGGTTTATGTGTTTCATCGTGGTTCAACACTTATTATGCATTCAACGAGTAGTGTTGCCAGAATGTTGCATATAATTTTTAGTGTTGCCAGAATGTTGCATATAATTTTCTCTATTTTTTTTTATCGTTCTATGTTGATAGGAAGGTAGTTCTTGTTGGTTAGATTGTATATTTGGTATTGGTTAAAAAAACACTTGCTTGGTTAAATTTCTGGCAGGCAGGATATAGCAATATCGTACAGGCTGGCGAACTTTTAAATAGCATTTGTACATATACAAGATTATACGCAGAACAGTCGTACTGTGATCCCCATCACAGTATATTCAAATTTTAAACAACTTTTATTACAAAACCAAATCTGGATATGGAACAGCTGTTGTTTTCGCGAATTCAGGGTTAAAAATATAATAGATGTTCTCAATGGCGAAAATAATGTCATTTCTATGATTATTTACGGAATATTTACCGTGATTATTTTGTGAAACGAGCTATATTCCGACGCAGTTGCATGTAAAAAAAAATATATATATTGAGGGACATTTTACACACAGCGCCAGCTAGCCTCATACTAAGCAAACGTTGTATTATGGATACCAAATAGCTGATAGAATACGTATTTTTTTTTTCGTAAATACATACTTATAATACATACTACACCCAGACACAGAACAAACATCTATGTTAGTCACATAAATGTTTGCCCTGTGTGGGGATGGAACCCACGCCCTACAGCTCTGAAGGCAGACATGCTACCGACCGAGCTATAAGGCTGTATAATGTGCCTTATTCATGGGAGAATAATGTTTTTTTTTTAGCTTAGTCCAGTTTTGGTTTGGTGTCCTTTACGTGTAACCTTATTTAGCAGAGTATTATCATTTCATTACATTAACTTTATGATATAACAGTAACGGAGCACTCGACACAAGGTTGGCTGATACGGTCTACTTACAAATACGCAGTAACAGGATACCTTGTTATTACGCATGTGCGTCGAGGTATATTTAGACGTGTGGTACTCGTGACCTAAGTCTCAATTTAAATGATCTAAGGTTTCAATTTCAAGGGCTCAAAAAAGGATGGCAGAATTCGCCTGGGTCCAGAAAAATAATCACACATAGATAGATAGATAGATTAACTCTTTATTGTACACACCAAAAGAAATGATAACATGATGATCACAACACAAAAAAGGAACTTAAAACTAGTGTTACAATTGGCGGCCTTATCGCATAATTAGTGACATAATTCATGTTGCCTATATATGTGGAAATTCATGTTATATTTTAGTGGTTTTATTAAGCATAATTTATAAAGCTGGGAATTAAAACTAGCTTTGTTGCATTTATTTTAGATATTACTTGTATGTTATCTGAACACACTATGGTTCTTCAATAAATTGTTGTTCATTATATTGAACAGCTGATTTTTTTTTCGCGATTTCAATGTTGGCCCCATAGTAAAAGTTGTTTGTTTTGATGTACAGAATATGCCCATAAAAGGATGCTAACTAATTAGGACTAAACCTGTATACAAGGTTCATTCATGCACGCGGCTTCTTTCTACTAGGAAACTGTATAGGAGTCTGCCATCCTTCTTTTTAAGCTACGTTCGTAGCACAAGCAATTTTTGGATCGGGAACCGAACTAACTGATACTGCAACCTTCCTTTTATAAGCATCTTTTTAGTTAGGTTCAACTATATAGATACAAAAAAAATACAGTTACCAAAAACGGCGCTGAAATTCTTATTTAACAATTGAGTACGAAAAAGGAACTGAAATTCCTATATCGTAGCTGACTACGAAACTCAGCTACCAAAACGGCAACAAAATTCTTGTTTCATAATTAATTACGAAACAATGAAAAAGAATTCTTCTTTCGTAGCTGACTACGAAAATCAATTACGAAAACGGACCAAACCATTTAAACGCGTTTTCTATGGGAGTAAATCTTCCGTACGTTGACTGAAAATCTGATAATATTTGTTACATCGTCTTGTAGCATACAGGTAAAAAAAATCGCTTGCAAGCAAAATGGACGCTACTGCGGAATCGGCTTCCATAATATTGTTTGTGAAAGGCCAGGATTTGCATAACACTTGTTTCAAAAAGTTCACGCGGATCGTGTCAATAGTTCAAGGCTTACAATTTGATGATTCGCTTCGACCTGCGAAATCTTTTAAGGCGTTAAAACTAAAAAGAACTGAAGTCACGAATTAGGTCAAGTCAAATACTTATAATAAATCTTTTGTTATTTGAATTGAATTGAAAACAGCAAAACAAGCAGTTTAATAGACAAAATATGATGTAAAAATGTTGATTATATTATAGATTATAGCCCAAAATATATTAGTTTTAATCATCCTTATTAGTTTTAAAACGTAATAAGTAATGTTGGTAAAAGTTATAATCAGTAACTTTTAATTTTAACCGAGTTCAATAACTTGTAACGTAAGTATCACGCTATCATCACACTAATATAATTTCGAAAGTTTTTCGATGTGTGTGTGTATTTTTGTTACCTATTCACGCCAAAAACGGATGAACAGATTCAGATTAAACTCGGAATGAAGATAGCTTATTGATAGCAGCTTGCGATAGCTCTATTGTAGTGGTATGACTCTATTGCAGAGTCCGTCTGGGGAAGTACCACACATTTGCCAGTTATTCAACCGCCTATCAGTAGTGCGTAAGCTTTACTGCGTTTCAGTTTGAAGGGCATTGTTCCCGAGAAATTACTATCATCTCAGGGTGACGAGCGCAGTGCAGTGCTGCGCAGGAATTTGTTAGCAAGTTCACAATTCTGGCACTGCTGCTGTTATGGGCAGGCGTGACACTTACCATCGAACAAATCACGTTACCAGGCTAACGTTCGTCACTCTATTTCAACACAAGGCTTATTTCCCGGAATAACATATATATATGCTACTATTTATCGCCTTCATCACGCGGGTGAAACCGCGGCCGCAATTAGTGTATCATACTATTTGTGTTTGCGACTGGGAGCACCTGCCAGTGCCGGCACCGGTGCGCGAGCGCTTCCGGCGCTGCACTCTCACTTTCAAATCTGTACGTGTGTGTAGGTGTGTACGCATTGTACAGGCAGGCTGACCACAGGTAGAACCGTGGTGCAATGATTTATCTTTTATTTGTCATAAACATGTAATGAGACAAGCGAGACGATCTCCAGATGGTAAGGGATAAACGCCTGCCCATACATGACCAATACTCCAACCATTAATTTTCCCATACATGACATGACGATAAGAATTTTGAGTCACAAAGAGTCTTGGACAACACTGCATTTATGAAGGAGATATTCGATGGTGAGTCTCATCAGCCTTTACGAATTAGCTTGCTATAGTACTCTTCAAACAGGAACACATCTGTTTTATTTATATGAAGTGTTTCCACGCGTTGGGTATTTGTATGTTTTTAATGCATAGACACTTAGACAGTATAAGAAGTAGTAGCTACTACTTCTTATACTGTCTAAGTGTCTAGATATTAACTTTTCATACTGTCTATGCATCACGGGCGTACCTATAGCTATCACATTGGGTCGAGGGTCCAACAATTAACAAAGATTTATAGAAGATTTAATACAATCAAGTGACGAGACGAGCAAGATGTTCGCCTGGTGGTAAGCGTCACGTCTGCCACTAACAGTAGCAGTGCCAGAATTGTTAACTTGTTTGAAATCTCTTCATACCCAGTAATTTCTCTGGTAGCATTGCCCTTCAAACCGGAACACAGTAATGCTTGCACACTACTGCTTGGCGGTAGAATAACTGGCAAAATACTGGCAAAGGTGATAGCACGAAGACGAGACGATAAACTTATATTGTGGAATGGCTTAGAGGCACTTCGTTTCCACCGGCTGTCATAGCATTTAGGGACGCCAGTTTTTATTATTTTCGTCGGATGCTAAGGGACCCATGCTATAGAGAGCCCTCCAAGCATGCCGTGCATTAAAAACATAGGAATAGGGTTTGAGTCTTTCAGATCTAGACAAGAATGCAGCACTAATTTGTCAACTTACATTCAATCGAGAACATGAAGGTCGCTTACGTCACGACGTTACATTCGTCGGCCAGGGCCGGCGGGCCATCAAGAGGCTATTTTGGCATTTACATCATGTACTTGATTGGCATTTAGATCATGCATTGTTGGCGCTATAATTATTTAATGAAAATAAATCATTTACCGTCTAGACTAGACCAATGTACGTATGATCAAGTTTTAAACAGGGCCCAGGTAGGTGTAACAATATTCCATCATCGACACTATCATTGTCCGTCTATCGTTCGCTAGACAAAGGTCTCTCAACAAAAAAAGTTATAAAAAAGATAAGTTCTCAATACAAATGGTCAATTTGAACATATCATTTAGGGTCTAACTAACTAAACTACTCAATTAAAACCAAACTCAAAATAAATAAATAAAATAAAATCGATATAAGAGATTGTTTCAAATATCGTAGATAACAAAGCTATAGATAGTTCAAACGATCCTTAATTTCGGACAATGAGCCTTAAATGCTGGCCGCGTTGCCCCGCTGGACTGCAAGGATAAAAAAAACTGCCCCAAATAAAGGCCACTATTTTCCAATTTTTTTTTAAATACATTTAAGTGACGAGACGAGCAAGACTTTCGCTTGTGGTAAGCGTCACGCCTGCCACTAACAGTAGCTGCCAGAATTGTGAACTCGTGAACACAATCTTGCACCGCACTGCACTGCGCTCGTCACCCTGTGATATTAGATGTTAAATCTCTTCATACCCAGTAATTTCTCTGGTAACATTTCCCTTCAAACCTGAACACAGTAATGCTTACACACTACTGGTTGGCGGTTGAATAACTGGCAAAGGTGTGGTACTTCCCCAGGCGGACTCTGCAGTAAAGTCCTATCCTACCACTTCAGTAATGGTAATGTAATGTAAGTAATGGTAATGGTCTTTTACAATTTCTTCTTTCTCTTGACGTCGTTTCTTGCATGTCCATGGGTTGTGGCTAAGCATTGGCAAAATATCGCTAATGTGTAGTTAGACTCTACCAAACCAAGGCACGCCACACAGCCCGAACTTCGGCTTTTAGACCACTACCGGCTGTCCTACGTACATAGTCCCACGTGTATTGTACTCCATTGCATGTCAAGGAGTTCTACGCTACGTTTTCCTATGTGTGGTCTCCAACCTCATGTCATGTGGACACATATGTTCGTGTTTTAAAGTTAAAAGTGTTTCAATTGTATTGGTAAAATCTTTCTGAAACATCTCATATACGCGAACATAGACATGCTACTGACAGTCATGACATGATAATGCTCTCTTTTATACTCTTATCTTAATGTATAAAACAGACTGCTCCTGATGGCAGGCAGATACAAAGATAAAGGACATGTTATAGGGGTCAAAAATAAAGTCAATACAGTGCCTCTTTATGTAATTCGCAACGAATGACAAAATGAGAGCAATGATCGAACGAACGAACAAAGATAACAATTATAAGCTATCTTTGTCCTTTGTTCTACTCTAGGTTATCTAGGTAATAATGTGACCCTAATAAGATCTTTGAGTGTCCATTAGTGTCTGATTTGTGTTTTCCGGCCAGTAATAAAAATAAAAAAAATCTTAGGTACCTCCGAAAATGTGTAATAATTTTAATTTCAAAATTAGAACGTTGTCATCCGCACGCTACTGCAATCTATGGTTGTGTACAATGCACACAGACGGTTACCACATTGTTTCACAATGGATTTTTCACACGCTTTTAATATTCGGTCAAAGTGAGATCACAATTGATTATCTACTTTAGGGTAAAGGCATAACTCATAGATTCGGACTCAAATGACCATCTGTAAAGTGACAGTGTAATTTTTTAATTTAGAGTTTTCTCAACGAGATAACACGCAAGTTGAAAACTTGGAGCAGGCACGTTGGTATAGTAGCCGCCAAACAAGTAGTCAATTTGTCGGCATGGAAGGGGTGAGCCTGCGCAGGTACTTCGGGTACACCACTGAAGAGAGAAGAGGTAGGGCCTTCGCTTTTCTGTGGTGTACACTTTCGTGTAGTATATTTGGCAAGTTTAATAATAAATATTTTTTTTATTACTGCGCATCCCCACTTTTTTTCAACTTGCGTGGCGATTACAATACGTCTTTTTTGGATTGCAGACTTGGAGGATTTAGGTCCTCTATTACAGAGAATCCATTGGTATTGGCTATTTCGACTTCCTGGATAACATCTTCATATTTTCAGTTATTTTGATTTATTCCAGTAATTTTGATTTAATAAAATATATATAAATATCGATTTCGTTAAAACTTATGTAAAACCTCTGAAGTATCACCTACCAAAAAAAAAACTTCAAAATCAACTTATTTGGCGGAGTAATCGGGTAAAATACATACTAAAAAAACATACTATCGAATTGAGAAACTCCGTTTTTGAAGTCAGTTGAAAATATTAGGAATCTTTTAGTAAGGTACACACTGATTCAAACTTAATGGCAGCTGTGAAGTGCGCTGCAAGCGAGTCCTCGCGATTGTACGCACACCACACGCCTCATTTTTGCTACTGCGCAGCGTCTCGCGCCTTAGTTTACAGCCGCTATTAAGTTTGAATCGGCCTATACTCGATACGAACGAGTATAGGCCGATTCAAGCTTCGTATTACATGTATATATATATACATGGTATAACCATACATGTAATATGGTATGGGTTATTTCATCCGTTTTCATTATCAATTTTTTTTCTTATTATTCTGTCACTTTAATTGTGACAATATGATTTATGTACCTGTGTACGTATGATCGTAAAGAAATTTTTTACTACACAATAGGCTAGATGACTGGTTTTTTTTTATTGTCCTATTAAAATGTGGCCCATAAATATAGCTGATTAATGAAAACAAAATGAAAATCTGATCAAAAATAAGCAACTTATAAGCATTTTAATATTATGCTAGACAGAGAGGCGAAACAGCAAATCGTGACGTCACTTCTCAGTACGCTATATAAATTCTATTCTGACAAGTAAGGCGTGACGTCATTTTTTGTTTTGTGGGAAAGGGACAGAGTTGTCTCTAACAAAAACTTTAAACGCTCATATATCAGAACATTATTAACCGATTTAAATTATTTTTTCAATAAACATACTATATTTACTTAAATTCTTCATCAAAGCCATTGGTTTCAACGATTTAAACATCAGTCATCTACCCTATTTTGTGAATCTCTACAACTCGATACCCCGACGGTTCCGCTTATAAAGCTGTTCAACTACAGAAGTAGTTCCGAAGATTACCTCGAACAAACATACAAACTCGCAAAATTTACCTCTTTAAAATATTAGTGTAAATGTGCCATTGTGCAATATCCTTAGAATAGTCCGCCTTGTCATATGTGTATGTATATTTCGAGTAAAATATTAGAAAAGATAGAGATAAGAAAAAACATTAGTAAATACTCTATTTTGGTTGAATTGGCTAGAGCAGTGTTTTTCAATCTGTGGGTCGCGACCCCTAGGGGGGTCGCAAAGCCTTGATCGGGTGGTTGCGGGCAATAAGAAAAAGGCATCCAAAGCAAAGTCGCGGGTAATCTTGACCAACTTACCTCGTACTTTCTTTCAAAACTCGCGGCTTCTTGCAAAGTGTAAGGTCCTAATAATGAATAAATGTATCAAAGTATGTAAAATCTTTAACGCATATAGTGTTTTAATTTAATTATTTCTTTGTACATTGTAAGGTGGTCGCCAGAATTTTTCAACCTGTAAAATGGTCGCGAAATCAAAAAGATTGAAAAACACTGGGCTAGAGGATTTAAGTGGGTTTTACTAAGTCTTCAAACAAATAAAGATATGGAGAAACCTCATATTATTGCACGGTAAATTGCATGCACAATGTCTGCAACGAAGCATTTTAGTGTAGGTAACAAAACAATCAAATAAATTGAAAGTCATTAGTCTGTCTCCAGCGCAATTATCAACTGTCGTAACTTTAGGAAATACCGTTTCATATATCAACTGCAAGATATTTCATTTCTTTTGGAACCATGTTATAATTAGTAAGAAAATAAAATGTTGTAGAGATAGGGAGTTATTCAAGCAAGTTTAATTTGACAAAGTACTACATTTTGGTGAAGTCGACGCCGGTATTTTAACTGAGCAATAATTTAATGTCTGAATAAAATAGAAAGCCTATTTCATAAGTGAACTAGCTGCGCTGCGTTATATCTCTTGTGTACAATCTGACGGAGTATTTGATTGAGTTTGGAAAAGGGATGAGAATAAAAGCAGAGAGGATGCTGTTTACGTGATATATATCGCACATGCACACCAGCGACCCGTTGGTCGGCCTCTATTGAGATTTAAGGGCAGCGTCAAACGCGACATGTCCTGCTTCAATATTGAGGTAGACGGCTGGGAGCAAGATGCAGAGAACCGCGTTCGCTGGAGAAAAGATACTGCGGACGGTGTATCTGTTCACGACGCTGCCTTGTTTGATGGGTTAGCTCATAAGTGCGCGAAGAGACACCTTAGCGCCGACAGCCAACTGCCACCCTCTTCGCAATATATCTACGTAAAATGTGACTGCATCTGCCGTTTCAGAATAGGCTTATTTAGCCACGACCGCAGATTTACTTTGGACGCTACATAAATCATCTCTTGTAGATGGAAAAGGGCCAATGATAATGATGATGATGATGATGTTTTCCCGTAAATGTATAATCATAAAACTGTAAGTACAACCGTCATAATTTAAAACACCGAAGCGGAGCTCCTCAACAAGTTTAACAATCTGAAATAATCGGATATTATGAAAACTGGCCTAGTTTTGACTCATTTTTGATTTATTTATTTGGAACGAGAAAGGTCGCCCGCGACTTCGTCCTCGTACGGAAGAAATTCGGCCCGCTCGCAAAATTCACCACTTTTTTTACTTTAGTCTAATTATTATATTTTAGTACTAATTAAGTCAGATACTCCGACCATAGTTTTGGTCACCTCCTGTCACAGATCTTTTTCAAGGAGTGAAAACAGAGCTCGACGTGCGTGCAGCAGTGTCCTGCTCTGCACTGAAGCCGTGCTCGCCAGTGCGTACTAGTGTATGTTATTTATCTACAGGCATACAATTTTATGCAGGTACTTAATATTAAATACCATGATATAATATTAAGTGTGTAGAAATGCTACCTATTATTTAATTTGTTATTTGGTTTAGGAAGTGCAATAGGAAGTAGTGCGCACGTAGAGAGCTAAATGACCAACAAGGTGTTACATAACTTTAATAAATGAACCGCCGCGCCACGTGCCTAAATGCTTTTTAAAAGTAACAAAGTAGAACCTATTAATTACGTAGATAATTAGGTACTCGTATAGATATTGTGTACATTTGTATTTAAAAATAAGAACAGCTTTGACAAAACAAAAGATACGCACAATTTAAACACACGCCATAAAAATAACCTAAGCCTACCATATTCAAGAAATAAAATGCTAAATACAAGCTCTCACTACATGGCAATTAAATTATTTAATAAATTACCACTAAGCTTAAGAAATGAAACAAAACCTACCCCAATCTTTACCTCAAAATTAAAACAATTTCTAATGAAAAATTGTTTCTACTCACTAGATGAATATTTTAAAGCAATTATAAAATAAAAATAGGACGATCTGCTCTTTTTAGATTAACGCTCATTTTATCTTTCAGTAAAGTTGTATAATTATTTGTTATATTAAGCGCCCTCGCATCTATGTTTTGCAATGCCCGACAAGGGCAACTAAGTCTGAAAGTGCATAATATATTAAATTTAAGACCTCTGTACAATTAGTTGCAAATAAATAAATATGAAATATGAGATACTTAGTAGCCTTAGTAGCAGTATGCCAACCCCGAAATCACGGAATAAATCAGGTACCATTTTGTCAAGAGTCAATGAACTTTTTCTATAAAACGGACGCTTTTTGTGGTCTCAAGGTTGGCTCCGTAGTAAAACTTAATCACAATAATGAGGATAAGGGTCCTCTTTTGGCTTAGACTTAACCAATTAACCATTTTAGGGAACCAATGCTTAAAACCCTTACAGTCCTTTTACTTCTCCAAAAATGTAAAAAATACGCGAACACGAACACCGTGATATTCTGGAGCAAGAGCTCTACGCACGAAACCCGCAGAAGAAAAACTCTCTTTACCCATACAATTTTGAAAATATACTTTTTTGAGGTGACCTTATTTACGCCTCATTTTGTTTTTTGGCTGGAGAATGAGGCTTACCTGAAACAAGTAAAACACCAATTAACACAAAATATTTTTTAAGCAATATCTGCATGATTTAAATAGTGCTGGGATAAAAAGATTAAGTAAGTTTATTAAGATAAATGCTAAGAAACTTAGTAATTTTATTAAGAAGTATATGAAGTTATGTTAACCAACTGAATAATTTTACACCAAAGAACTTCGATGTTTTCACACCAGCCTATGTAAAAGGTGTAATTCCTATAAATTTTACTCTACAGATTACAGAACAAGATCCAGCCGCCAATTTCAAAAATGGAAATATTGCTCAACGTCCGATCAAATCCTGCGCAGCTGTCAATATTGAAAATGGAAAGCTTGTTCGGGCGCGTTCGGCTCATCTCGGCCCCGCCCTGTTACGTCACGATACGCAAGGTATGAACGGTATTAACTTTCTATGAGGTAATACATAACATTTATTGGGAGGATTTATGGTGAGGTATAACATTATTATTTATAGACAAGCTGCGTCCTGCGGTTTTACCTGGGTTTTTCTGCATTTTTGTGAGAAAAAGATTTATATTTTTGAAGTATTACTTCTGATGCACCATGCTGAAATCAGCGGTTAAATCGTGAAAAAATAATAGAGTTATTTTCACATCACATAAGAATTCAGAATTAGAATTCACACTAATGTTTTTAATCCAACAAAAATTAAGCATGATTATTTGTTTTTTCTTCATTTTGGGATCGCATTCTGCCAGTGTTCAGTTATTGCATTTTTTCGTGTTTTATAGTATCAAGTCAAATAATAAATATCAGTGGACATTTTTCACACAGCTTATATAGCTTCTTGCTGAGAGGCGTACGATACGTATGAAGTAGGGCCTTCGCTTTTCTGTGCCTACGATTCACTGATACAGATACCAACACTTAAATAAATATAACAAACGTTGGATTTTGGGTCGTGTGAACAACCGTAAACCGTTGATGTAATATTAGTTTTTTTCTAGCTGCTGCGCCGCGTTTTGCCCGCGTGATAATGAAAAACGGTGATCATGACAGAAAGTACTATGTATATATTTTATTCCGTAAAAAGCTACATCTAATCCGAGTTTCATCCAATTCCGTTGAGCCGTTTTGGCGTGAAGTTCAACACTTGCCCACGTGTACGAACATCAGTTTTAATTGATAAGGGTTTTTTTTAAGAATTACAAACTGAATATTACAGTAATTATGTAGGTACCATAAGCTAATGTCGTAGATATCAGAAGGAGTCAATGGAGCCGATTACGGGGGACATCACTATGCAGGTCGTATTGCTAAATTGGCGTATGGGACAAACTAACAGTTGTGACAACTTTAGCACATCGTCCATCATAATTAATAGCGTACTGCTGCCATTTGGTTGTGCCATTCTTCTTGTGTAAGTTACCAAGTGGAAACAAAAGGAATGTGAGTAGATGAATCTGTGCTATAACGAACTCTATATAATGTGATATCAGATTTAGTATAATACCTACTTTGTAGATACCGCAGGTATCGAGAACAATATCTAATGAAAATAAAATAAGCTAAAATGCTAAAAGTATGTATTTTTTTATCATCATCATCAACCAGAAGACTTGCTCTGCTGGTTGACGGGTTATGCCATGTTCTGTTTTTTTTTGTTTTTTTATTGAAATTAAATATATAAAATGTTATCCAAAATAAAATATTTATAAATAATCGAAATTATACACACTTACAAAATTGGACTAGTAGAGTCTCCCAAAATTATAACTGGCAGATAGATGCGTTTGTATGAAAATGACTGAGAATTAGCAGTGCATTACACTACCGTGCAACAATGCAATATTCCTAATGATTTGGTTCGTACCACGATAGGCCCCTAGCTGGTTATTGAGAGAGAGGCTGCCGTGGCCGTAGAGTACCTTCTAATATACGGAGAGCCGTGGCCACCGCTTCCGTTTAAGAAATCCTCAAGCCCGATCCGCGCAACCAATCGTTACTATAGTCCTCTAACTTAATTGACCAAAAAGAGAGACTAAGAGAAAAAACATTACTACTCTTTTGATCTCGTTGATATTTATTATACGCCTCTTTATAACTATGGGTACGTCATAAAAGGGTACGAATACGGATACATTGTGATCGATTCTGACGGCTTCAGTTGACAGTTCTAAACTAACTAAAGTATTGCTGTCCTTAGCTAACATGCCTAATAAAAAAGTGACAGCAATATTTTAATTCGTTTAGAACTGTCAATTAAAATCGTCAGAATCGACCACAGTAACGGCTTAAAAATGTTTTAATAAGTCAGAAGTCTCAAATTGCCTAGTCACTCGGCTTCGTAAGGCTACTAGAAGAAAGCTCATGACTTGCGTACTAATATCGCGACACACGTATCGCAGGTTACTGATCGAAGAAATTAATCATTTGTATTCTCGCCAGCGCTAGGGCTGTCCCTTGACACGTTATTGTTTAAGGGCTTTGACTTGTGTAACGGCGACGCGTGTGGTAATTGATTTCTAGTATGGTGTGGATAGGTTTACTTAACGTGTTTCGGAATACTAGTTGGCACCGAAAGGCCTAAAAATAGGCCAATAGTAAAGTGCTAGAAAATCGATGATTATTGTCTTAATTCAGAAATGAAATACAAATGTAAACAAGTACTTGCAAGTACTTAAAAAAAACGACTCCAATTTCGATTACCTTGATGACATTAGTAATGTTGATTTGAAAACCAAACTACTACACTGATATCGATAAAATGTTTAGGAGTCCACCTCTAAAGTATGACCTACCAAGCAAAAAACAAATCATCAAAATCAATTCATAATTGGCGGAGGGCGTAGTATAATCGCGTAACAAACATACAAAAACAAGTCGGTAGAAGACAACTCATTTTAAAAACATAGAAAGACAAGTGAACAAACTTGTCGCGTCAACTGTACTGAAATAATCATAATTTAACTATAGAAAAAAACTTGGGCCGAATGTGGAGCTGAAAAGGGGGAAAATTTTCAATTTTTTAATTAAAATATATGTTGGGCTGAACATGGCGTACAAAGCGGGACGAAGGCAGAAACTTTAAATAGTTACTGTTAATTGCACCGCTCTTAAACTCTTCACTGACTATTGACCATAAGTTTTTAATTTCAAGGGGCCAAGTCGAGCCTTCGCAAGAGCGTTGCGGTCGTGTCAATCAGGTTAGACTTGAATTTCACCAGTGTTTAGCGACGACCCGTTAATTTTAACGTAACCGATGCAGTGTGGTAACCGCCCTACCTATTGAAACAGATTTTTAAACTTGAGATGAATTTAATAGCATCCAATAAAGTGGGTCTTAACTCTTAATTGCCAATTTTATATAAACAACAACTTTTCATTTAAATTGGTACTCTATCAGCCGGCTAATATTATCAGAATAATAATTAGCTGGGTAGATGTAGCTGTGTGTATAATAATCCAACAATCCTATATTTAATAGTTTTTGATTTAAATTGTTTTTTATGGACTGTATCGCTAGCTAGTTTGATCATAGCTCACCTGAATAGCGAGTGAAGCAAGGTCAATATTCAATAAATATAAATAAAGCCAAGATATTAAGATTGAAAATAAAACAAATACTTGAAACATTTTAGCTAACTCAAACGAATAATTGAAACATGTTTCCTAAATCAATGACATTGTTCCAAAATTACTTAATTTCAATACAAGAGGCTTTTTGTGTCGTTTCAACATTTCGTTTTGCTGGAATCTTAGTAAGATTTAATGAATGGATAAATTGCGTCCTATTTTATTTTTAAGAAAATAGATTAGCTACTCAAGCGATAACTAGTGCTTGGTTGTGTTTACCCACAAAGCAGTTGAAACATTACAATGTCTTGTCATACTTTTATTTGTTTACGCTTCTTTCAATGTCTTTTGTAGTGATAAGACTAGCATAGGACTCTTTTGGAGAATACATCGGTAGAAGTACCACAACTTTTAACAACACGTCAATTATTCGACCACTAATTAAAATTGTACAATATTTTCAGTAAAATTACTACGCTTATCTCGCAGGGCTTCGACTGATGAAGTCAAAATCTCTGAACTGTTTAAGTAATCCTTCATCATACTAGATCGCAATTGCGCGACGATCGCCATTTAGCCCACTTATTCGTACGACCAATATTCGCTCATAGTAGATTTCCTCTTAATTACAATATAAAATTATACCTAAGTACTTGCGATGTGACAACGACGACTTGCGATACCAAAGTACCAAAGTCATCGACAAAACTCGCAGGGTTTACAAGTCGAAGTGGCAATGGGCAGGCCACATCGCTCGAAGAACTGACTACCGAGAACGGGGGAACTGATTACTGAGGAGGAAGAAAGGTTCTTGAGTGGCGACCGCGAACCGTAAGACGCAGTGTAGGAAGGCCCCGAGTGGTTGGGCCGACGGCCAAGTGGGTAGACCGACGACATTGTAAAAGTCGCGGGCAACCGGTGGATGCAAATGGCAGGTTGTCGTACAGTGTGGACATCTCCGGGCTGATGATGATGACTTGCGATTCATGGGTTACCCAGAATTTAGAGTAACAAAAAAAAGTCCAGGGGTCCACCGTCTTTCCCAAGTCTCATTAACCCTGTAATTTCGCGTTTTGTTTGACAATAAACTACACTACCAGTCATCCACCTCTACACAAAGGCCTACCCTCGAAGAACGATTGGACCATATTCACCAAGCTGGCTCAGTTGCGGGTTGGTGGATTCACAAACGCCATTTTATTTCTTCTCCGGACGTAAGCAGGTTTCCTCACTATGTCTTCCTTCACCGAAAGTCAATGGTAAGAATATTAGTAAAAATAAAACCTGACCTCATTGGTACTGGCCCGGGATTATTATAGAACTACAAAGTGTAATGGTTAGTATTCCCGTCAACGTCTAAACCGGAGTCCAACAGTCTGAAGCTACTTTTTTTTTTATACGAACTCCATCCGTGAGAAAGCCAGTAAAGTTTCACAATCGGCATTTAGTGCGTGCGGACGAGACGTTGCGAAAGACGCCGGTAGCCTCGGATTACCGGTAATGGATCCAATAGGAAACAACTTGGCACTAATTTGGTAATTACTTGGAATACTAGAAAATAGTCCTTGTACGATGTATGAGATTCGATTTTTAAACTAACCGTCTGCTGTATGTAGCGCTCGACTAGCTAGGTGCCTTTCCCCAAAAAAAATATTGTACTATCGACGGACGAGACGAGCTGAACATTTGCCTGGTGGTGTGGTGGCGTCACACCTGGCCATAACAGTAGCAGTGCCAGAATTGCGAGCTTGCGAATACAATCCAACGCCGCACTGTAATACGCTCATCACCCTGAGATATTAGATGTTAAATCTCTTCATACCCAGTAATTCCTATGGTAAAATGTGGGAGGAAGATAATTGGTGCGCGAGGAAAAAATCCACTAATAGCAAGGCGTTGAAAATTAAGCGATTCTCACATAGCGGTGGATTATTCTTATCTACATTTCCTCGCGCGCCGCTTTGCTATTATGCACATCTCTGGGTGGTCTTTGACATTTACTTGTTCCTGAAGATCTTAAGTAAGCACTTACTTACTTACTTTTAGAAGATCATTGAAGTTACGTTACGGAAATTCTGATCCGGGTTCGGATAGGTGACCGCGTGAAGCAGAGTGCTCGAACCGCGAGAGACCAAGCATGTTTTAAGCGCTTTATCCAAGTTTGCCTTCTTAAACCTATTCGACACTTTAATTTGGCTTTAGCGCTAGAATTTTCTGTGTCAATGATGCCAGAACACATTAAAGAGTCAACACGATCAACTTATCTACACCTAGATTCCTACACTAAGTGCAGATATTTAAATAACAACTAGACCTCGTAAATTTAGTGAATAATATTAGTAGGTACTTATAGGCAGTCAAACTTCTCGTAACACAAGGATTACTACAATTCTCGGTTGTATAAATACCTAATTCATTGACGCAAGTTAGCTAAGTGTGTTAATACGTTAACGCTATAAAATCGAAAGTGCAAACAAGTTGAATAACCGTTAGCTAAACTACGGGATATTTACTTAATATAATTATGCTTAGACTAAACTTAGCTTATTTAAAAAAATGTATTTAAGCCGACGCTATATTTTTATATGGGTGAATAAAATGTTGACGTTTATTTCAACGTGGCAATGCCGGGTACGCTGCCAACTGACAGTGAGTTCATTGTCTGTTGACTTTCATTGGTCTATTTTTTGTAATTATACAATTGTTTTATGCATACATTAGGCACATTTTATCAATATTTAGCTTCAGTTAATAATGCACCTATACCTATGACCTAGTAGGTATATAGCATATTTTTGGCTTGTATATGTTTACCTATTTTAACAAGTACTACATAAACAAATATCGATACGTGTCGTGAAATTATGCCTAATTTAGATGTAGCTTTAGCGAAGATTGTAAATTTATATGCAGTGGAAGTCTCACACTGTCCAAATCTCCCGCTCTTTCACGAACTACCTTCCCCCGGAGGTCTTGCTGCCAAGATACAAAATGGAGAGGGAGTCACAGCCTAAAAACACCTCTGAAGGCTGACAAAGCATCGGGGGCACTTCTAGTGCTGCAGGTTGTCTATAAACAGCGATTACCTCTTTTAGGCGGGCCGTCTGCATATTTGCAAAAAAGTGATTGCCTTATAGCTCAGTTGGTAGCATATTGTCTGCCTTCAGAGCTGTAGGGCGTGGGGTTCTATCCCCACCCAGGGCAAACATTTATGTGACGAACATAGATGTTTTTTCTGTGTCTGGGTGTAGTATATATTAGGTATGTATTTACAAAAGAAAAAATACAAGTATTCTGTCAGCTATCTGGTTTCCATATTGGAAACCAATTATTGGAACTAGATGGCGCTATGTGAAAAAATAACCACCCATATTTATTTATTTATTTGCTGCAATTCGTCTCCAGTTTGTTCATGCATTTTTGAGCACTGATACTGTAGAAAAATAAATCTATTGGTATCTATTTTATTTTTATACTTATGTTATTACTTAATAACGTTTTATAAGTATCTTAGCCCTATAGCTAAAATTAACATAAAATTACCAAAATGCCAGTAACGAGGTTAGTAAGCAGGTTTACTTCAATTCAAATCGTCATTTAGTTTATGAAATCAAATTCTATCATTACACAACTTCCCATCAGAGTTTAATTACGTTTCCATTGGAGCGTGGTCACCGCAGATCTAATAACCGTGGATGATTTTATCATTACTGTAAAAGTTAAGAAAAACTACCGTTTATGGATGACTGGGTTAAGTAAGTTAGGTTTACAGGTAAAAGTATAATGTACTATTGACCAGGCCATTTGTAGGCCATTAAGTAGGCCAGGAGAGGGTGCATAAGTCGCGGCGGACCTCTAGTTACCAATAAGATTATATTTTATTTCACGAAACTCAACACACACTTGGCCGGATTTTATTATTTGTTTAGCGTTAGGATCATGCCAAGTTTTATGGTTGTATAGTTCCAAACAAAACCCCCATCCTACATACTGCAATTAAAATACAACCTAAGCCATTAAAGATATGGAAGACAATGGACAAATATGGCAGGCAGATAATTTCTTTTATAAACTACTCCATTTCTATTCTATTCTCTTTCTCACTCTATTTCCTCATAAATAAACTTTTTTTTTTCATTTATTAACATCATTATCTGACCGTGATTGCTAAGCATGATATGGTACATAACTATCTATTTTTAAAAGCTATTGGCATGGCCGTAACAATTTAATAATAGAAAATCGTCTATACCAGTGTGCAAAATTTATGTAAACATACACGGTCAAATAGGAGAAAGCAAATAGATTCATTAAATTTTAGTACGTACATATGACATGATAGCCGCGAATCTTTTCATGCGTAACGAAGACGTAATAAATAAAAATAAACTAAATAATAATTCTAATAGTAATACTAAATACATTTTCTGTCACAAATAAATATGTTTGTAATTATTCTATTTAACGTGTCAGCCGCGTGTCCAGATTCTCATGTCGAGTTGGAAAATAACCCCATCCAACACATACATTTTTGTTCAATAACAACGGTCAACCTATTTCCAAGGTCTTCAGGCGACACAATATAAGGTCTGGCACTAGGGCCAACCACTTTGTTGATTCACCTATTCGAGCTACGAGTAATAACTTACTATCCATTTCATTTCTTTAGCACTATTTCTTTATTGCGTGCAAGGTTATTGGCTGGGCTGCCCAACCAGCTCTATTATAACTCAGAAAAAGCTGCCCAGCTTATACAAAACGTATGTAGGATCGTATATGACGTGTTTTTCCCACTCTAAAACAACAATATGTGTCTTCAAACCCACACACATCCGTTCGAAAAAAATCTGTTCTTCTAGATAATATAACTTCATCATTGCTCAACATCATACGATGTGGTCAAACGGCATTTCGGCAAAAAATTCATTATGTCAATCAAATGTAATCAGTCCAGCCAGACTGTATTAACATAATTCAAATTTGATCAAAGCACCAAAAATTCATTAAACAGGAGATGCTTATAAAAACCACATGACTCTGCCAATTTATAGGTACGTTACTTGTTACCGGGTCATTAATATATTTCGTAGAATCCTGTTAAGCTCATCTGCGATGCGCAAGCGACGACTGGTTTTCGATATGTCAGAGGTGACATTATAAGCACTTATGGCCTTGTCAAAGGCCACGTTTCGCATATTAAGTTGTCTATTTGAAGAACTTAATAATCTTGTTCTTGCAAACTTTGTACCGTGACGATATATAAAAATCTAAATTCAAAATTTGGCTGTCAATGTAGCATAGGGAAGACCTCAGAGTTATTCTATGGTCACTATAGACAATGAGACGATAATTACACAACACTAGGAAGTGAATTCAAATACAAAACTCAAACAAACAACGAACGATAAACTATCTTAGCAGCTTAAATTAAAATTGTAGTTTTTTTTTGGTGACAGTTGATTATGTTGTTATTGCTGAAAAATAAACAAGTCGACAAAATGTCGTATCTTCAAATTATTTAATTTATAGGGAGTCACATAGAAAGAAAAAAACAAACATACATTTTCAGACACCCCAAAAAAACCATCCTTCATAGACAGTTGAGTCTCTACTGAAAAGCGAATGCTCTAGTACTGTGCGACAAGAAACGTAACTATCCACTCGTGCGCTTAACCTGAATCTAGTCTTACTGTAGAGCGCGCACTGGGGCTAAAGTCCCAGTAGGGTATTTCTGTTATTGGTATTTTAATCGAGGCAGTCAAGAACGTGACAAGGTCGTTGTACACTGACAAAGAACTCGCTACAGACATACCTGAAACCCGACGTGTCATGAATGTTTAGTTTTATTAAAGTCACTTTTGGAGATTCAATTTTTCCCATTAAATGCGCAAACTTATTCAAGGGAATGGTCCAGAACGAAGCCTAAAAGCTGTAACTAAATCCGTCCGTCCGTCCTTTCGTTCGTAATGTTCAGAGTGCGACCTGGTAGAAGACGTTACCCATATTCTGGCGGAATATGTTCGGAACGGAGCAGAGAGGGATCTATTTTTATTAAAATTTAACCTTATCATATTGAACATACAGCTATAATAATAGTGTTCCCCATTATCGCGGGAAGCGAGAACACTATATAAATTAGTTAGGCTAGGTATAAAACGTAGCCGTAGATAATTTGATGTGGAAGTAAGTAAGAGAGATATTGATCGAGGATGGCATTATCGTTGATAACAACCCTCTATAATATATAAGATAAAAGAAAGAAAAGTCACTTTTATCTTATTCATTATTTAGTTATTTTTTATTTTGTTTATTGGCGTGGTCGCCTAATCGGGATACTTGAAACCGTGAGGTCGCGAGTTCAAATCGCGGGACCGTTTGCCCAGGACCTGCTGGGGTTATGCGGTTTGCCGTTATCCCGATGAGTTTTTATACCAATTAGTTTTATGGAGTTTATGTATGGATTTCAATAACTAGCTTTTTGTTAAAAGATACATTACGCGAGGAAGCCTGTATACCTCCGGAGAAGAAATTTAATATGTGAATCAAACAAAAAGTCACCCAGTGCTCCTACAGTCATGAATTTAGCTTACAATTTTACCCAAACGTGACCAAACAGAGAATAATTTGGTTGCAATAATAGTGTAAAAGCTGAATGTTGTATTAATTACAACAAATATTTAATAGTCTTTATCGACATTTGTACGCACTTTACGTACATAATCACTGCAGTGAAACTGATCACTAAGTATGATGTTCCCGCTGTTTTATTTAATTTTACTGCAGTTCTAGGATCAGTTTCTAGTTTGTTCAGAGTATAGCTGATAAGCAGGATATTCAAGTCACCTTTCTCAATACGGTACGTCTCATCAGCTAGCCTACTAATAACGCCAAGGGACCAGTAATAACAGCTTTATGAAATGTCAGGGGTGAGAGGACATGCCACGACTTTGACTTTTACTGCTTGAGCAGCTTGGTACGGCCTAGTACGATAACCACCAACGAGACAGTGATTAAATATTGAATCTTGAAGTGTTAACTAAAGTAAGCGATTCGCTCTTGAATCTCCAAGTTCTAAGAATCCGATAGCTCCTAAGATTACGCAAAAACACAATTAGCTTATATTTTGTTCTTTTATGCAACTGAGAAAAGACGATCAAGTTGCTCTACTAATAGTAAGCGTCATGGCTTCACATCGACATTTTGATTCAGATAAGAAATTGTTTATGCACAGAATTCAGATACTTAGTAAATTTTCCAGACTATTGCTTGGCGGTTGATATCTAAGAAATTAAGGTAATTAATCTTCTTGAATAACTGTCGCTAAATACCGGATAACTTTAGTAATTGCTATCATTTACGAAGCAAACATTAAAAGACAAATATAAGTTTAAATGTCACTTTATGAGCAATTTAGTCGATTAGTTTATAGAAAAATGACATTCACCTTCGACGAAATGTATTAAAGAGCACATTTTTTTTGTTGCTAAATAATAGTAATTTTCTAGTAAAATTAGTTTTTAAAGATGAATAATAAATCCTCCTAATGCTTAAATAAAGCTAGCTTATCGTTCCGCACATCCCTGATTATTATGCATGTGAATCATTATAATAAAGTCTTAGCTCAGTGCAAATGTCTACTTATCGGGGGTGCATTACGTCGCCACTCGCTAAGTTATCAGCGTATGAGAAAGTGCAACGTGCCCCGTATACTGATACAGATTCTTTCACTTTTCACTCGAATTTTTGCGACACTATCGGCCGATTTCTAGAATAGTTCCTATTCGAGGCCTTTTCTAACGAAAGTTGTTTAGAACGTGTAACTGGTTATCTTTGGATATAATTAATACAATCTGTTGGAGTTTTGGCGGGAACACGGAAAAATTATGTCACTGCATTCTATTATTTAGGCGAACTAAAGATTTTAAATGGTGGTATTTTATTTATTGTCTGTTGAATTACATGCACTCGTGCATGTAATTCGAGTGAACGCAAGTGATACTGTGGGCTGAATGAAACTGAAACAAGTATTTTCGTATTGTTTTTAAAACTCCGTAAAAATAACTTATATCTATGAAGGCCCAGAAAATTCCATCTAGTCGGTAAGATAGCACTAAGATAGATACTATTTTATTGTAAGTATTTTAACTTATATGTCTGCAATATTAATTTATTATGTTTTATATATTATGTACACCACCGACCAAATTGCATTTGCCTCCTTTAGTCCAGTTCATCCAAAGGTTGCCTGGAAGAAATCGCGTAAGGTGATAAGGCCGCCCCTTGTACTGCCAAATGATGTACCTACCCTGATTATTTGTAAGTTGTTCTACATTTCTGGTGTGCAATAAAGATATATTGTATTGTATTGTATTGTATAGCAATACTATAATTTATTCTGTGGTAAAAACACAGGACTTACAGACATAAACATACATTACGTAGGCTTGAACGAGTCCCGTAAGCACCCTACGTAACACTAAAATAAAAGTAAAATATACGCGAGTTAAACTTTTTCTGACCGACTGTTTGATATAATGCCGTGACACTGCCGGATTCTTTAACGTACTACAAAAAACTGCGCAAAAAATTATGGAATAATAATAACTATGTGCGATAAACACGACGTCGGCGTCGGTTCCAGGCCGTCAGTCAGGTGTGTCCAGTATATCTGTTCACTTCAACCCTTCCAGTCTTATTTCACGTTTCTATTTTAGACTAGGCGTGTGCCATCTTCGATAGTAACGTGAGTTGCCAATATATTTAACCTGTCAACCAAAAAAAAGTCGATGAAGGTCTAATATAATTCGCAAGTTTTCGTCGAACAAATTTATACACTTACAAACACACATAATTAATTTACATATGATGATGATGTTTGTAACATATCCCGTCTCATCCAAATAGACTCTAAGACTTTCGCTTCGCTCGGTCAATTATTAGACTTATGGCAAATGTATACCAAGGAATAATATGTACCACATAAAAATATGGCTCGCGTCCCACAGCTAATACCTACACCATCTTCGGCTTAAAAAAATATTCTATTACTAGAGGTCCCCCGCGACTTCGTCCGCGTACGGAAGAAATTCGGCCCGCTCCCAAAAATCACCACTTTAAATCATCCCGAGCAATTTTTTTTATCCTTTCTTAGTACACCCCTATATACGCATCAAGACAAAGACATCCTCCAAATTTCAAGTCTGTACGACCAGCGATTTAGGCTGTGCGTTGTCTGTCAGTCATTAAACCAGTCAGTCAGTCAGTCAGACATAGATTCTTATAGTATTAGATTAAAATCTTGCTATTATTAGCTATCTTCTTCTTTTCGAGTCGATGTTTCGTTTTCGTAGCTATATCAAGTGTTTCGACCAAAACTCGGCCACCTCTATGGCACTATCCGTTGCTTTATGTAGGTCGTTAAGGGAGCAGATTGCAGGGCACGCCGCACAGTCCAGAAGATGTGACATTGTCTGCGGGAACACACCACAGAGGCATTGGGTGTCGGTATCTTTGATATAGCCCCACTTTGCCAAGTTATCCCGACTTCGGCCCACCTGGGACCGCAATCGGTTCAGGGTTTTCCAGGTGGGCCATGGCTCAGTATGGCCTGGGGGGAGTTCCTCAGTTTGGGCAATATAGTTGGGAGGCGGGCCGTGCGCTTCCTGCCACAAAGCAATTCGAGCGTCCCTTGGGTGACCCTCTAAAGCAGTCGTGTGTTTCAGGAAGCTTTTACGGCTTTTGAGGCGGCTATAGGATACCTGTGTGTTGTACATGGAGTGGCGGTGATCAGTTTGTTGGCGTAGTTTTTCAGCGGCGCAGGCAACATTTCGTCGCACTGGTGGTGGGGCGATACCAGCTAGAGGGTATAGCTTGTTGAGCGGGGTGGGTTTTAGGCAGCCAGTAACTATCCGACACGTTTCGTTCAGCGCTACGTCTACCTCTTTTGCGTGAGCGGAGCGATGCCACACCTGGCATGCATATTCCCCAGCAGAGAAGCAGAGTGCTAAACCAGTTGTCCGGAGGACATGGGGAGAGGCTCCCCAGGTTGTTGATGTCAGGCGCCTTAGTAAGTTATTACGTGATTCAACTTTCATCCTGGTCTTGTGGCAGTGATTTTTGTAGGTTAGGGTCCTATCTAAGGTGACACCTAAGTAGACTGCTTTATCGCTGTGTAGCACGTCGATGCCTCGCCATTTGATGTTCAGCTTTCGGCTTGCTATGTGATTACGCAGGTGGAAGGCACAGCACTGAGTTTTACATGGATTAGGCCTCAACGCGTTTTGTTCATAGTATGAGCTAAGCTCATCCAATGCTCTGCTTAATTTTTCCTCCGCATCTTCAAAAGTAGTAGTTTGGACCGCCAGTGCGAGGTCGTCAGCGTAAAGGAATCTTTCTGTGTGTGGGGGGCTTATTTGGTCATTTGTGTATATGTTGAACAATACCGGTGCAAGGACACTTCCCTGCGGTAGCCCATTTTTTTGGGTGCGCCACCTACTTTTGTTTGAACCGAGGTGGACCTGAAAGCGCCTGTTACGTAACATTTCTCCCAGGACCCGTATGAAACATTGGTCGTCAGAGATGAGGGAAAATTTTGACAGGAGTCGTTTAATGTTCACAGTGTCATACGCAGCCGATAGGTCCACCAAGACTACTCCGGTTATTTTGTTAGCTTCAAACCCGTCCTCGATATGTTGGGTAAGCCGAAGAGTTTGACCAGTACAGGATTTTCCTGGCCGGAATCCGGCTTGTTCTGGAATAATTTTCGGATCGACTATTGGAGTAAGACGTTCTAAGAGGAGTCTTTCATAAAGTTTATAGGTGTGGCAAAGAAGAGATATTGGCCGATAGCTTTTAGGGTCTGTAGGTACTTTTCCTGGCTTGAGTAATGCGATCACTTTTGTTTTACGCCAGATTTTAGGAATCTTGGCACTTTCAAGGCATGAGTTAAAAAGAGCAAGTAGCCAGGATACAGCCACTGGACCAAGATGTTTTATTTGGTCTACAGTGATATCGTCAAGCCCAGCTGCCTTGCCGTTTTTCAAAGATTTTATTGCAGGGATGATGTCTGTTAGGGTAAATGGCTTGCTAAGATCGGTAGAGTTCCTAGTGTTTTTCGGCATCTTGGTAGTTTTAGGCAGCCGATTTGGTGGTTTTCCATTCAGAATCAATTGATGGGCTACTTGATTTGCTGTCACTAATCCTGGGTTTGTTGGTTCGGGAGGATTATCAGTGAGCTTCCGAAGGGTGGACCAAGCTTTCTTGCTGTTATGCGTCATATCGACTTCAGTTATTGTTCGCGTCCAATTTTCTCTACGGGTTTTACTAAGGCTGTTCATTAGTTCTTCTCCGGCATCAATAGTTTCTTCGGAGAAGGGGTTAGAAGCGTATAAAGAGCTATAATTCTTAAGGAGATTCGCTGAGTCTGGTTTGATACCTGGTATATATAAAGACCGACAGCCTCTAGGTATACATTCTCGTGAAACAGTCCAAAGAGTATCCACGAATTTGTCGTAATTTTCGGGTTTTGGTTCTATTTCTAATAGTTCAGTGTCTATTTTTTCCGAGAAATGATTCCAGTCTGCTTTTGAAAAATTAAAACGCCGGCGAAATGGCACTTCTACTGGTTTTACAGCAGCTTGTACGGTGCATAATATAGGTCTGTGTTGGGTTCTGGGTACAGGATTGCACACAGATTTACTGCAAACGGGGCGGATTTTGTTTGATACGAATATTAAGTCTGGATTGTATCCCCGTTTCCATCGGCCGCTATTAAAGGAAGATGGTAGTTTGGGATCGTGGATCAAAGATAGATTCAAAGCTTCAGCCCATTGTTCTACAGCGGCTCCATCAGCATTAGTGTCTTGATAACCCCATGTTGTACAATGGCTGTTAAAATCTCCAACGACAATCTTTAACTCTTGGCTGTCGAAATCGTCAGTTTTGTTGAACACGAAAGGTTGGTTGGGTGGTTTATAAATGGAGGTAATTGTACATTCTCCAGTATCTATTGTTATTACTTCAATGGAGTCTTTGTTTTGGCTAGAGGCTGATACTACTTTTAGGCTGGGCTTAACGAATATGGCACTACCATGTTTAGCGTGGGGAATCTCAGCCACAAGGGTGAGTCCGGGGATTTGTGGTCTGAGTTGTGATTGGTCGCGATGAGTTTCTTGAACGCAGAGTACGTCGCAGTTTGACTTACGGGAGAGTTCAGTTAGGAGCTGTGCTTTGTCTTGTGAGAAACCCTCGATGTTTATGGATACGATGCTTAAAGCTGGTTTGGTCAGGCGGCGTTGGTTCTCAAGAGAGCCTTTAAGGTTGGCTCTTAAAAGTGCCGTTTGGTTTGGCGCTAATAAGGGCCTTTGTGTCGGGTCCTGAGAAGGACCTTTTTGGGGAGGGCCCTGAGAAGGGCCGTTTTTGGTACGAAACATCGTGGTGAAAGGATTAGTCAGTCAGTGAAAGAGATGGGCACTGACCGTCCAGGATGCGCCGGAAGTTCTCGCGATTTAGGCACTATCAATTGAACAACACTCGGGGAGGCTCCTTTCATGCACCCCATTAGCTATTATTATATAGCTATTATTTTTTAACGGGTAAACTTTAACGGAAGTCAATTTATGGTGCTGTTACTGCAGCTGAAGCCATAAGTATCTACTTAATTTTTCTATAAGTATTTTTGTTGTGATATGATGCTCCGCAGATATTATGCAGTAGTCAAACACATCAGTAATGCGTAAAGCACGAGTGGAATGATAACCACTTTCCCCGCGGTCAAGTGAGAGCGGACCAGAGATTATTACAGTGGTTACATTATAATGTCCAATTACACGTCGTATGACGTACGATGGTAACAAATGTTAGTTGTTTGGTAACGGTAACGAGTTGAAGATGACGGTTGAAAATGCTGTGGAATGTAGACACAGAATAAATAATAGTGCTTACATTTGTATACTTTGCCATACTTTTATCGGATTACGTTGTATTATAAAAGGTGTTATTTAATTCATGTGCAATATCTTAGAGGGTCATTAAACTCATCATAATGGACCACTTGTACTACGAAACTAACACTGGAAACGAGAAAAAAATCGTCTGTCCCACACGAAAAATTCAGTATCGCACGACGAATGTATGGAACAGCTGAATTATTTTTTCATGATTTTCGCTTTGTTTTCGTAGTAAAAGTTGTTCATTGTGATGGTATTTTAAGAGGAGAGAGCTAAATCCTACAAGTTTCAGAGTTAAGTCTTATTTATTTATCTATGTCATATTACGAACTGAGGTTGGCCGAGTAGGTAACAATTTTATCCTAAAACTGGCCAGCCTTTTATTAACTAAAACAAAATACAATCTACATAATGTACTAATAAGTATATTGATTAGTTTATTGTTCTTTAGAACGAAAACCCAAAAAAAACTATTTGGTTAAAAAGATGTGCCTAATTCAATAGCTTATGGTCAAAATTTCTATAACACTATGAATTACCGACCAAATTATACCACCTAGAGCCCAAACCGCAAAGCCTAGGTTACGGAACCTGCCTAGACGTCTAGGTTACATGCCTAGTGTCCAACCGCACTGTTACAGCACGTTACAAATAATAGAGAGTAATTTAGATTCGGATCACTTCCTGGGATATTGAAATTGTGGAAAATTCAGTGTCGAGTTGTGAGAAAACAAAATATTGAAATGTGCATTATTTAAAGCCGTTAGACGTTGGACGTGGGTATGTCCTAAACCGCATCCAGAACCTCCGGAGGACGGGCAGCAGCGTCCTCTTAGTTAACGGTGGTGATCATTCTGCGATCCCCAAGCCGCCTGCCAGCGTGGGGATAATAGCAACCCCTCCCTATTAAAAGGGAGGCCTTCGTCCAGCAGTGGACGTCTTCCGGCTGTTGAAGTGATTATTTAAAGCAGCTGGAGGCACATTGGGAGAGTTTAAAAGTTATGAAAATCATTTTGAGCCATGTAAACCTACGCTGAGTTATTATATCGATATACGAGTAGAAGTTTTATACTGTACTAACTGTATAGATAATTAATAAAACGAATGAAAATAAATGACAGATTTACAGACACAGATTTCGGGTCAGTAGCGTTAAAAATGTCATAAACAAAAATATATTAAAAACCGTAGTAGATACGTTGTACAAGCAACGTTGCATTTTGAATTAAACATTTATATATTAATTATTATTATAAAGAATTTCATTTCGGCTTTCCTTCACCCAAAAGAGGTATGAAAAACGTACATAAACTCCAAAGAGCTCATTGGTAAAAACCCGGGATTTGAACCCACAACAACCTACAATTCCGAGCGGTCTTCTCTTTAAGCTATTACAGCATATTTAATTCCATACTAGACTCAATATGTTCAGTGTTGGTTAATAAAGATTCTGAATCAATAAGAGGCGCGCCTTGGTGTGGTTAACATCTTATATTTATCTATCTACACGGATAAGTACCGATTGAACTAGGTAACCGCGATTACCAAATAACCAGTATTCACTTAAAACAAGTAAATATTACACAATGTATGTAAGTATATACGTAACGTGTCCCAAATACTGGGTGCATGGTATTTTCTGTTTTCTCACGGTGTTACATAGATGCTAATTTTGTATGAGCAATTAAAGTTTGGGAATGTAGGGCTTTAGTGACCTTAATGATTTTAACCGAATATTTTTCTGTTTTTTAAATATTTCATACTAAATGCAACTTTAATAGTTTGATAGGAATTATTTCAATGGGTTAAGTTTTAGTCGTGGGAGTCTAGTTGGGGGAGAAGACGCGACTTTCATTTGGAAGGTTGTGGGTTCGACCCCGGTACCATACCAATGAGATATGATAGGTTTTTTTTATAAAATTTCAAAGTTATTCCACCGATTGTTTGTTGAAGGAACAAATCGCGAGAATGCCTTAAAATATCCGGAAAAGACCCTTGACAGAGATTTATGATCAGCCAGGAAGCAGACATCGATATAGAAAACTTGCTATTTTTACGATAGAGCAAAAACAAAGGAAGTCCAAAATTCTGTGCTACTAGAACTTATTTACTTAATTAACTCTTTTTACACACATTATATAACTTTTTAAGTATATTTTTTACTTACATAAATAATAAAAAAGGTTGATATCTTAATCATAAGTAATCTTCGAAAATTCTTGTCGAAAAAATACTTTCTTGTTGTAAAAATAAACGTCAATCTATGTTCAATATACGCAACTCTATAAACTAGTACCTAATAAAGTAATTATAAAGACATTCCCATAAGCAATTACAACAATATAATCCCCATAAAACACAATTAAAAGATAATTCACACGTATTATGTCATACCGCAAAATAAACAAAAATTCTCCAAAAAGGTCATCATCATGTTTATTCCTGAAGATAAGACAACAATGCAATGCAATGAGTAAATGAAGGTATGCGCGATATCTGATGGGAAGTGCTGGAGTGAATGGGGGACCGCAGCCTTGTGGGCCGGCGATGGACAGTGATCTATGATATAAGGTCATCGTGATCGTTTTTGAATGAAATTGTCGGTATTTTATTTTATGAGTTGTGATTAGCGCTCATATTGATGTTTAACAAACAATCTGGTGAGTGATTCTCCATACAAACGTATTCTCCTATTTTCTTCCTGAATAATGCCTGTAGAGCAATCTTTTTTTTTTAATTTTTAGTATACTGTAGACATATCTGTCATTTTCTTTTTTTCAGCAACTAATTGCTAAAGAATATAACCCTCTAAAGATTACTATGAAAATATTTAAGGGTTATATTTCTTTTAGAGGAAAGATTTGTATGTTTGTATAAAATTCTTAAACTACTAGACCAATTTCAAAAATTCTTTCACCATTCGAATGCTACATTATCCCTGAGTAACATAATTCTATATTTATTACTAGAACAAAATTGGGATCTCCGTGCGTAGCCGGGACGGGCCGCTAGTTTTCTATAATTAGACACACAATTTACTTACTCGTAATCAACACTTAATTAAAACACTAGCTAGTGCAGTAAAACATTTAGGAAGCCATTACGGACGAATGAAACATCTCCGGTAAAACAAATAATTGCCAGAATCCTCACTTATGTGTTGTGTAGAAAGCTAAATCGCAGCTAATGGCACGCTATTGCCCTGTTACGTAATAATTTTATTTCCAATTAATTGGTAGATATTAGAGAATTAAAGATTTGTGAATGGATTTAAATGTCACAAAAACAAAATGTCACTAAACTTGGAGAAAGGTAGAGGATTGTTTTGTGAAAAAAGTTGGAGAATTAATTAAATGAACACGTCAAACTCCAATGTATGCTTAGCTTTTGGTCAAAGAACACATTTAAATGTAGTTTTATGCCAATTATATATTACTAGATGTTTAATAATTGAACTGGACTGGGAATTAGATCTAATTATTATTATTATAGTTTAACTAACAATGGGCGATTTTTTGACAGACAAAAAAATAATTAGTTTAATAAAAATCGAGATTATAAAGATTGTTTTCATCTAGATACTCAAATGTTTACAGTATTCAGTATTCAGTAATTTTCTAGCAACTAAGTATCTTAGTCTAGTACAGTAATGCCAAGAACTAACGATACATGTAAGGGTGTGGCAAAATAAATCTTAACTAGGTACATATTAGTTATTAATAGAACATTTAGTGAGTTTGAATTTTTTTTTCGTCGAGGTAATCTTTAACACTGTAGTAACAGTTATTTATTAAGTTTTGTTTAACCTTTTTTTGGAACAGTGATTCCTTAGGCTCGTTTCTAATTTCTTTCGGTAATTTGTTGTACATTTTAATTAGCATGTACTCTGAATCCTTCTCCTAACCATTTCTAATAGCGATTCCGGCGCCACGAGCTGGTTTTGTCTTCGAGAGTTTGTAGTGGTGGTAAATAAATGTGGGTGTTTTCTAACAAACGTTACCACTTCGAGTATGTAGATGCTGGGTAGAGTGAGCATTTTTGCTCTTTAAAGTGCGGTTTGCAACTATCACGTCGGTGGATGTTCATTATTATTCGGAGATATTTCTTTTGTTTAACGAACAGCTTACGAGCATCAGTACAATTACCCCATAAAATGATTCCGTACCTCAACCAGGCAAACGCGTAGACATAATAGGTGCTCATTGCAATTTTAGAGTTGGCATTTGCTTTTAGGACTGACAGTGCATATGTTAACTGTGATAGTTTGGATTTGAGTTTTACTTGTTTTAGTTACAAGTGAAGCTTGTTAAAAACCCAAAAACACAAAAAATTATTTAAACTTTGTCGCAAGGACAAAATCCTTGAAAATTACTGTAGATCTTTTACCCAAGTATGTGTCAATGACTTTAATAAGCATCTTTACAAAACCGGAAAACATAAATTCCATGAGAGCTTTAGCTATAAATATATACCCACACGTAATTTTTTTGTAACCTTCGCATATTTGCTTCGTACCTATTAAAGGCCGCTCAAGGAAGACTTGTGGATATTTTTCTACTTTTATTTAATGATATGAATACGAAATTAACAAGCATGTTCGTTATAGCGTTTAATTATACTCTCTCAATACATAAAAAAAAAACTTAAGAGGATAATGTGTATTTTATAGAAATTAATAAAAAATGCTTTTAATTAGGTTTACAAGAGTATACTATTAATAAGTAGTAAGATTAAAGTTTATACTAAGTAAGATTTTAAAAGAAGTTGATGATGCGAGAAATGAATGATGTAAAACAAAAAATCAGTAGAAATTAAAATAAAAAATGGAAAATGTAAATAAATTTATTTACATATAAACATAAAACCTATATAACAAATAAAATTAATAATTAGATATTCGGTAAGTAGTAGTAGTAGGCTTATGTATATGATAGAAAATAGTATGCGGCTTTATGGCGGTTCCCGCACTAGGCTACGCCTGTATCGCGGGAACCAGGTACGATTTCCTTAAATACGTGTATTGCGCCTCTGGTAACTTGTACATATATTTTATGCCTTGAAAAGGTGCTTATTATTATATATAAAATTATATTTTACAAGTACATAAAACAAGGAACATAATTATAAAATGCTTAAATTAACATAAGTATAATAAAAATAATCTAATATATATTACATAATATAATAATTAAAAAAACATATTTTATTAGGTACTCGACTACCTAAAAGAAAATAAAAGTTTTTCGGGTATAGTACGTAAGTATGCCAGCCACTGGCCCAACGTGATGGAATCACGGACCACTCATCCTTCTATCCCTGCCCAGTGGGGTTATATATAAAAGTTATGGGATTGATACATTGCGTAAGTTTATATGTAATTTGGTCTATTCCTATGTGACTGAAGTCTAGATAAAAAGAATAGAACCGTCAATAACTACGTTCCACGATGTCTAGCATCCATACTCACATCTGAAGTTGACGTAACATATTGCAGCTGAACTTTACCGACTGTGCCACTTATTCTCTGAATTATTTCTGAATAAATTATGTAATGAGCCAACAATAGAGCACGCGTGTGGCAAGCATTCAGTTTCAAAACCTAGGTATCATGACTCAAAATTAAGGTCAACTTTGAACCTTATACTGAAAGCTTAAAGAAAGCTGCCTGCTGTTATTATAATTTAAAACGGTAGTATATAGATAGAACTGTATAAAGCCAGCATTTTAAGAACTCTTTTGAGGTTTACTTTAGGTGTATTTTATAATGTGTAGAATATAATATTAAAATAACTAAAAGTAAATAAGTAAAATATCAAAACGAGTTAAGATAACATACAGGATTTGCATTACATCGGCTATCGTTTAACTTTGGCTGATTTTGGGAAAGGGAACATCATTCTGATTTTAATTTCGGAACTCCAGTTTTAGAAAAAAAATATATATCGATAGGTTTACAAGATTTACCATAGTTTCTTTTACACAGTTTTTTTCTTTATATCAATATTTAAATGCATGTATTGGCCATGGTATTAGGTATAGTGAGCGGTTGAGAAATTTGGATTTCACTATCCATAGATATTATATTAGCTCTTATTTGTTATAAGGAAACTGCCGCTAATAGTAACTCGTCTTGTCATTCTAAATTCTATAATATAGCATACATAGGTACTACACAAATAAATCTTAAACATGCAATACCTACAAAGTTCTCGCAGCATATTTTCTTGCATAATTTAAAAGTGAAATCTCTACGCACACCGCCCGCGCCGTCCTGTTGACATTGTGACGAGGCGCGAGAGGCCAACACCTTACAGTACCCTTCTATACGAGCCTGATAAGACCTAGACTTGCTTTCAAACTCAAATCTTGATGTAAGTATTTAAAGATCTTTTCATGCTAGCGGTTTGTCGAATCCGAAGAAAACAAAGAACGTGAGATACTTCCAATCACGCTTCTTTATCGACTGGGTAGGCAGATACTACTTCTTTCTTCTTGACAGGGTCCTGACATACATTTTTGTTTCGTCTACTTTCGTGATAACATAGACATGACTGTATAAATCAATAATCGTAGAAGTGGATTAATTTAGTGCCAAGGCCAAGGTAATTTAGTTTTACAACCTCTGTTACATGTTTATTTATTCTACCATAGTAAAGTAACGCTATGCAGTTACGTGCTTACCCGATACCCACCCAATGTGGTGTTATACCCGGTGGTAGGTATATCGCGGATCTAACAGGCATGCGGAATTAACCACGGTGGACCAGCAACAGGAAAGTCGCGGGCAACTGGTGGATGCAAATGGCAGGTTGTCGTACAGTGTGGCGGTCTAAGGGGGAGGCCTTCGTTCAGCAGTGGACGTCTCCGGGCTGATGATGACCAGCAAGAGGAAAAAAGAGGGAAATATACTCTATTTCGCTCTCTTTGGTCTATTCTGATTGGCTCGAACAGAATTCTCATGATTTTAAATGTTATTAGGCTGAAAATACGGGTAAAAATCGTTACATTTCAGTTTTACATTTAAAAGACAGTTAATTGATAATCTGCGGTGGCTGCTTTATATCTTATGAGCTATTATACAATATATATAATCTACCTTTTATATTGCATTACCATTACATTGCAGAAAAGGCAGTTAGCAGATACAAATACCTACTTCTGTTTTGTATACAACCACAGGTAATATAATACTATACTAGATACAACCAAGACACAATAATGACATACATTTAATATAAAAACATTCATAAGACATTCACAACATAAGAGATCAACGTATAGAACGTTGATCTCTTATGTTGATGACATAATATCATGTAAGTAACACAAAAACATAACTATGTATTTAAGCTAGAATTAATAAATTTATTTTAGATCCGTGCTCCACCCTCGCCAAGTTCTCGCTTTCAATAAGGCAGTAAGATGGCTAAAAGAAGATGAAGATGGCCAATTAAACCTATAAAAAAATGCAACAATAAAGTTTTATATACAAATCCATATAATTAGTGGTATGTGTTATGAATGGCTTTGCCTTTAAATTAGTTATCCTGATTCTAATTAGTTGATCTTTTCATGCTGCAATAAGATATTTAACGTACACATCATCAGTTAGATGTTTGTCTAGATGCGCAAATGAAATCAAACTGATGTTATGAAATGTTATTACGCATGCGCCGTAACAGGCGGTATCTGTGCCGTTTTTTCCGTCCAATGGTTTTTGATCACAATGCCTATTGATTTGTGGTTCTCTGACTTGGTTGTTAGGCGACATTGTTGAATTATTTTTAATATTTTTTCTTGTGGTTTTACTCGCGGTGCGGTGTGTACAAAGCTAACTTTTAAATCGAATCAATAATAAGTCAAAGTGACAAGTGTCAAAGGGACAGGTGTCAAAGTGATACGTGTCAAACTATGAAATTTCGACTATGAGTAATTTTTTAACACGGGTAAAAAATTACTTCCCGTGGTACTACTGGATATCTTGGTAGTACAACGGGTGGTACATCTGGTAGTAATACTGGTAGTACTACAGGCAACAAACGATAATTTCAGAGATTATATCTATAAAATTATATTAAGTGAGTTTACCATATTTAAATGCGTGGTTTTGCAAAGCCGCATTTGCAGCGCAAATTTCAGCCAAGCATTATTATGTTTGAATTGAATTGTACCTTTTAACCTGTTTGATTAGTGTAGTTTCTAATCATAAACAATTTAAAAACTCTAAAAAATTATGAACATACTTTTCATGCTTAACATAAATTATATTAACAAAATTGGCAAAACAGTTGGGACGGAAACCCATAGCGACTGCTCGTATGCAGGTTCGAGTCCTGCCGGAGGTCATAATTTTTCTTCCTGTTTAGCTAGCTTTCAAAACATAGAAATACCATAAGTGTGGAATCATTTCATACAAAAATATTCAATAAATTATATTAATTTATTATTTATAAGTAGTATTAGATAGTGTCACGAAACTAAAATAAAGTTCCCTAGCGGTAGAGCCATATCTTTAAATATGGTTTTTCGTTGGACTCATTACAAGTACAAACATTTTAGCTCTTTATCTTTATGACGAAGTTTTTCTTTTCGAGTTGATATTTTCTGATAAGAAATGTAGTACTATAGTAATCATCTTTCTTACGTTGTTCCACTAGGGGGTCGGCGCAGTATCTTTCTTCCTTCACTAAAGTAATAAGTAACTCCTAGTGCCTTCTTATTGAAATTTAGTGTCGTCGTCAGCCATAAGACGTCCACTGCAGGACGAAGGCCTCCCAATAGAAGGGTGTTGCTATAATCCCCACGCTTGCGCAGGCGGCTTGGAGATCCCAGAATGCTCACCACCGTTAGCCAAGAGGACGCTGCTGCCCGTCCTCCGGTGGGTCTGGTTGCAGTTAAGGACATATCCAGAAAATTTAGTGAATCTGATTTTATTTCCCTGACGTCATATAGGTCCTTTAAAAAGCAAACCATAATCTAGTTTTTGCTGCAGGTGTGACAATCTACGGGCTCATAATACCTATATGACGGAGGACGTGGAGGGTCCTTTCGCCATCATCATCAGCACTCGTCGTTGATCCTCTTAGCAGTGGGCGTCGTCGGTGGGTAGTGTCGGATGAAGAAAACAAGCTCGTACAATCAATCAAATTATAATCTTCACAGAAGTTAACAGTACAGTAATCAGGTAGGCACAAATAAGTTGTAGGTAGGTACGTATCACAGAACGCGCGATGGTTCAGTCCACCGCACGCGCCGCTCGCCAATGGGAAAGTGAAGTCACCGATCGACGGCGCGCACGTCACCGACTCCATCGAGTGCCACCAGGTGGCGCTGGCGTCCCGGATACGACTCGATTGCGACACGGCCATCCTGCTTGCACACGTCCTCGTGTGATGGTTACCCTGCGAACAAATAGTCTACGACAGAAATTTGTTCCACTCGGTCACTCCTGACCAAACTCTAGATTCATTTACCAGATGAATAACGAACGAACTCTACGAACGAAAACGAACTCTACATTTTTATTTCTTAATCAATAATGTGACATTAGAATAACCGAAAATAATAACATCAGTAGCCTGGGCCGTGTACCACAGTCGTTCGAATCAACGTTTCAGACTCTACAACTCTCTAAACTCTCGAGTAAGACATCTAGAGCCCCGGCTATCCAGCCGACTAGCAATCGCATTGCTCTCACACATCCAGCGAATGGATCAGATCCCTCAAAGATCTCCCGTGTGTCACCCCCTCGTGACCACACGTATTGGTCTTTACAGACCCCGACCTCGACCAGAGCCAAACGCACACCGCGCTCCCACGGACTACTCGAGTTGCCTCAAGAGATACCGATTTCTACCGGGTTACGACTACGAATTAGCTACTGGCACGGTCGAACACAACTCACTATAGCACCTAGAGTCCCCTTACTCAAGTTTCAATCAGAAATCAAATTTGAACTTCATCGTTAACATCATCTACATCGATTTCGACTGATACGTGACCTGCTGGCATTTTCTGAAGTCAATACTCGAACCCAAAAATCTCTCATGGCAGTTAAATCTGATTGAAGCGTGGTATCATTAATTCACTACACAATAAAATCTGCTCTGTACTGAACACTCGTGTTTGACCAATTACCAGTCATAGCAACAACATTACTAGAACGTTTACCACTAAATTTCGAAGCGAAACTTTCTTTTATCAACGAGCATTTAGCGCCAGAATCATAAGCAAAGCATATCAGTTCACCTTTGTGATGTAACACGCCCGATGGTGGTTGTACGACGCAGACATCAACGCGCCACTCGCTGCGCGTGCCGCCGACGTCAGCCGCCCGCTGCTACCGCCGCCACCGCCGCTGTCGCTTCTGCCACTGCCGCTGCTGCCTCTGCCGCCGCCGCTTCTGCCGCCGCCGCTTCTGCCGCCGCCGCTTCTGCCGCTGCCGCCTCTGCCGCCGCCGCTGCCGCTTCTGCCGCCACCGCCGCTGCCGCTTCTGCCACTGCCGCCGCCGCTGTCGCTCGTGCACTGGATGGCTATTAGACCCGGCTTGCCACATTTAAAGCACGCCAAGGGCTTCGCTATCGGCCGCTGCGCTGCTTGACTTGACGATGTAGGTGGTACAGGTCTGCCACTCGAGTCTATGGGATTGCTTCTGCCCTCAATTCGCTTTGATCAAGCGCTTCAAGTGTGAAAATGCGTTCAGTTTGTCCCTCGATATAACGTTTGTAGTGAACGCCATTCTTTGAACTCACGGGTCAAACTGTGAAATGTGTGCGAGTCCTGTTGCTACGGCAATTTCCTCCTTGTTCACATCTTTCCAATGATTAGTCGGTGAACTAATCAAACGACTCGCGAACGCGGGTAGTGTTTCGTTTTCACCCGGTTTTTCACAATGCATTTTAATGAGGGTACCCGCCAATGTCTCCGTCGAAATAAACCGTGGCATGACAATTATCATAGACTCGTGCCATGTCATTCCTTCGTAGGCAATTTGTGATAGCTACGTGGATGCTTTACCTTTTAGCGCCTTGATGACCGCCAGAACAAGACGACTGCCGCTTGGTGGATTTTTGGCGAAACACAAATCTGCCGTCGCGCACAATGATCTTGAGTCGGTATCTCTTTTTCAGGGTCAAATGCAGGTAGCTCTTCACGGTAGGCTGGTTTTGGTAATTGCAGCGCCTCTATCAATGCTCGCGTGTTCTTATCTTGTTTTTCAAACATGGCTCGCCAGATGTTTGTCTTCTTGGTTCTGATCCAACACTGATCCCACTTCTGATGACGGAGGACGTGGAGGGTCCTTTCGCCATCATCATCAGCACTCGTCGTTGATCCTCTTGGCAGTGGGCGTCGTCGGTGGGTAGTGTCGGATGAAGAAAACAAGCTCGTACAATCAATCAAATTATAATCTTCACAGAAGTTAACAGTACAGTAATCAGGTAGGCACAAATAAGTTGTAGGTAGGTACGTATCACAGAACGCGCGATGGTTCAGTCCACCGCACGCGCCGCTCGCCAATGGGAAAGTGAAGTCACCGATCGACGGCGCGCACGTCACCGACTCCATCGAGTGCCACCAGGTGGCGCTGGCGTCCCGGATACGACTCGATTGCGACATATATATACAATATGAGTGTCTTTAAACCTAGAATAAATAGGTTCCTTCTAGGTAAGCATGCTCCATCCTAGACCGCACCATTGCTTACCATCAGGCAGGTGAAGTCAAACGCAAATCAATTCAGAATTAAAAATATAACACTACTAAGTACTACTTTTAAAAAACAGTAACCGATTTCAATTTCTACTACCTGGATGTCATCTTTTTTCCAGTTTCATATAAACCAAACTATTGAACAGATTTTGATAAAAGTATGGGACCATCTATGGAGTATGATTTACCAAACAAAAAAATTATCGATAAAATCAATTCATAATTGGCGGAGTCATCGCGTAAAAAAAAATTTATACAAAAAAAAACGTACTTACCGTCGCGTCGAATTTAACACTTTTTTTTAAGTCAGTTGAAAAATACCTACATTGGGTCTCTGATAAAACTCCCTTCACCATAATAATAGATCCATCGGGCACCTGGTATAACCCCACTTTGACATACTATCCCAGCTCCAAATTCCAAGTGGACCGAAGTTCTCTCAGAGTCAGCTCAAAGTTTTCCAGATGAGTTATCGGGAAATAATAACGTTACAAATCTCAACAACGACCCATATTAGAACGGATTCTTTATAAATAGAATGTAATGTTACAATATAAGCAATAATCAGACATAGAAAGTGAGAGCGGCGTTGTTACTAGTTTTTGCGCATTTGTGACCCCGCGAGCGGACGAGTCATACAAAAGAGTTCAACGCGCTCCTCGCTTCACTTGTAGGGTGTATGTATATAAAGCGTGGGTGCCTTCTTGTTGTATTGTCAAGTATTGTATTGGATCATGTTACTTTCTTTGCAATAATGGATAATCATGATCATAATTTGATGTTAAAATGTTGGATAAAGATCTGATAAAATAAAAATTAAAACTTGTTGGTGATATGCCTGTGCGTTTTTTATTGTATATGTAATCTATATCTTTCAACTGTATATTATATAGTTTTTATTTGCATTTTTTTTTATTTACGTCATAAATCAGCCTATCACTGCTGGAAAATGAACTTAGGGCTTCCAAAGGCACCCTACTCGGCACGATCTTCAGCTATCCACTTCCAGCCCTTGCCAGCTGCATCCTACATATCATCATAAAAATACTTAAGTATGTAAAAATATATTAACATAAAATATCTCGTAATATCTCATATCTAAAATAGAATCTTAGAACAGAACTAGTAAATAATTACTTACATCGATATTTACTGAAAGATTTTTATGCTATATTTACTGAAAGGTTAAGTTGTGACTAAGAGATGACTAAGAGAGTTCAGAGATGTCCATATCGCTTAGTCAACGGTTCAGTAAAAATATAAGTTTATGGTTTGAGGAAAGAAAGAAATAAAATATTGTTGAAATACCGTAGAGGTACATTTTCTCGGTAACGGTGAATATTGGCCGTGCGCGGCTCACCGAGAGTCCACCGTCCGCACAAACTTCATTATGACATAACTCTCACTTTCGTTGCATTCTGACACTTGCTTAATACCTATGGACGCCATTTTCCTTGAGTAGGTAAATATATATTTGTGTATATCCTACAAAAACGTGGTAAAAACTTAGCATCGCCAAGAAGTATGGCAATGCTATCCAAATTCGGGTATATTTCGACGGTGCTTTTAGATTAGTTTTTTTTTTGTTAATGCTTCCTTTTACCTCACAAAAGTTGAAGTAATAAGTTAAGTAGAGTAGTAGTAATAAGTTTAGTAGTTGAGTAGTTAGTAGGTAAGTTAAGGTCACTTGATAAGATTGATAAATAAACTAGACGTTTGATCGTTAAGTGTCAGTCTGATCCAAGAGGGTTATCTCGTCCAGTGTGGATTAGGAACTGAACTTAAAGTGAGGCTGCTGGATTCCATCGGTGCTCGAAGATAGATTTTTAACTTCAGTCAAATAGAAGATAAGCATGCTAGAAATTCCATACCATTCGGTATTTTCTCATAATGTGTTGATTTATTTACCGGCTACATTTCAGATCAAAAAAAATATCAATCAAAGAACTATTTAAATAGCTTATTAACTGTCTCAATCCCAACATAAATGTCCCGGAAAGAAGGACAATGCTACTACTTAAATAGCCAGATTTTTAACACCTTGTATGAATTTGGAATTTGAATATTTGCTCTGCTGGGTTTGCTCTGGGTGTTGGCCATTTCTTTGTGTTATTGTGTATTTTATGATATCATCAGAAGTGTGAAGCATTATGACGAGCGCGGTGCATTGACTCTGCAAATAAGAGATTGCAGCGCATGGTATTGGACTGTTAAGGTCTTATTAATACAGGTGGAAAAGCTTGAAAATAGTTAATATTAGTCTTAATCCACCGAGTTCTGAAATCTAAAAGAAAGGAAATCATAAAAGACGGTTAAACTATTCCGCGGATACTCTACGTTTCTTAATAAGGGGGTAAGGGGTCTTATTAACAAACTTGGATTACCTCGGAATACTTATTTAACGTGTAACTCGGTGAGTAAAGACAAATTAAGAGCTGACTATTCCACAGCTAATCCTTGTTTATGAATAAATTTCTTTAAAAAAAAGGTTATAGCCATAATCCATAAATATATATCTTAAAAATGTGGGGTGGCACTGTCTAGACAAAGTCGATGCTCACCATAGACCGAAAGACTTGCTCGCTTTGACCCAACTAAATAAACTACATAGATGCTAAAACCCAACATTGTAGGTACACGTGCTAAAAGTATATAAAAACAAAATAAAACAAGAAATAATCATTCGAAATAATGCGAGTACAATCTATATTTAAAACTGAGGTCTCTAAAGCACACAGTTACATGTATAGAATATACTTAAAGTACTATATAAGGCCGAATGGCAAGGTAGGTATTGTGAAGAGCCGGAATTCTCAGCGACGGGGAATGTGCGCGGGCAAACCAAGGACACTTCGATAGTACGCGGACACATAGAGTAGTAATGCTGCAGATGGATCAAAATTGAAACATATTTAAGTGTAGGTACCACACTACTATTTAAAATTGAAAAAGATAGTAATTTAAGATGGTGAAGAGAGAGAGAGAGAGCTAGATCCTCCAAGGGTGAATATGATGTAAACTGACGTGGTGTTGACACATTTTTGTTTTATTTATACGGGAATACTCACGTCACCGGATATGATCAAAACTATAGTCGGAGTATCCGATTTAATTAAACGTGAGTATTCCCGTATAAATAAATAAAAAATGGTGAATATTTTAATGAATAAGCAAATTTTTGGAGCTTATTGATTTTTATGTAGATACATTTGGACTGCACTGCTCTAACTAAAAATATAAATGCGAAACTAACTCTTTCTCTCTCTGTCTGTATGTAACTTCTTCACGATCAACCCGCTTGGCCAATCATTTGGCATAAAATATAGCTGGTAAAGGATATAGGCAACATTTAATCGTCATTTTCATCAATGGAAGGAGAGCTAAATCCTCCAAGTTTTCATCGCCATGTTTCAACACTATGTTCCATTGCCAGTAAAACTACGGAGTACCTATGTCTAATTTGCAATAATTTTTTTTAAACCTGTTGTTAAATTTCACACTATCACATTACACTAATATAAATACTGAGTTTTGTTGTTATGTGGTGTGTGTTTGTATGTCTGTTACTTCTTCGCGCTAAAACGGCTGCACGGATTTGGATGAAACATAGAATTGCGATAGCTTATTTCCCGGAATAAGATATACTTAGGCTACTTTTATCATCGTGGTCATCATCACGCGGGTGAAACCGCGGGCGGAGCTTGTATAACATAAATTGTAATATAATAAAAATATCGTTTCTACATTAAGCATGACGCCAAATTACACATTACAGTTTGGAGTGAGCATCGGTGATATTTAGAGCATGACAGACGTCATCTATGCATAGCTTGCAAGACGTCGCGTGCAATTTACAGGCTATTCACTTCCGGACGCTTATAAACGTCGAGTAACTTTGTAATAGTTAATCTATCTTCTGTCTTTATTCAACGAGTTACAAGTATGAAGGAAAGCGTGACACACACATCATCAGCCGAAGACGTCCACTGCTGGATGAAGCCCTCCCCCTAAATAGGGACGGGTTGCCATAATCCCCACGCTTGGCAGGCGGCTTGGGGAGCGAAATACAAATAAAATTGCCATGCACAGTCTCGCAAAAACTCGAAAATAGTCTATTTTTTTGTTTTATTCGCCCTAACACGGTCGGAATAAGAAAAAATATAAGTGGTACGAAGTTTAACGGATCATCTAGTTTCTATTAAATTGATATTAAATATATATTTATTTTGTTCTTCTTTAAAACTATCTATGTGTTAAATAATCAAAATCTAAACGCAAGCAAAGCAAGGGTGTTTTTTATTTCATTTTATAAAAATTAGAAAGAAGGCAAATGACATCTATATTTATCTAATACTTGAATGCTTTTCAATCAATCTGTAAAAACAAAATCAAGGAGCTTGGCTGATTTAAAAATCGAAGGTTTGATGGTTCTCCTGACATTTGAATTTCGTTTATTTTATAATTTAAACTGTATTTTTTTCAGGCATACTAGTTATAACACAAGTGATATATTTGCAAAAACCCAATCAAATTAACATACTAAAAGCACAAAATGACCACATTTACAACACGTGTAGAAAAGCGTAGGTAAGTTATGTTAATCACATTTAAAAATGTATTTTATCATGTTAATATCAACCTTAATGGGCGTTTACGTAATTCACATTCTAAATAGTTATAATTATTTAAAGCACTTAGGCTGTTAATTATTATTTCGCCGATGGTTTAAAAATCCAAAAAGCAAAAAACAGAATCAAAAATCTGGATTGTCCAGTTTGGGTAAAGTATACAGGGAAAATAACTCGATAACACGAATGTGGCTTAATATTGGCGAAGTAGCATTTAAAATAATGACAACCAATTCCACCGCGATTTCAATTAATGATTGAAGAAAAAAATGAATTGGCCAATTGAACCAGAAATAGTAGGATTGTAGAACATTTAAGTTGAGCTTAGAAGTTAACTACTTACTTACTTATTGATCATATTATTTTTGTATGTTAATAATTATTATCAATTTACAGGTTGATCATCATTATTTTGTTTCAGGAAAATATTACATTGAAACAGCTTAAAATCATTATTTGATTTCAGAATTTATTAATAAATTGCTTTCAGGTTTAATTTACTTTTTGTTTCAGGTTTAATAATTTTTTTGTTTCAGGTTAGGTTCAATTTCAATCTTTCTTTTTTTTTTTTTTTCCCAGGGAAAATCCTTAATGGATACCACCGGCTCCGGGGGGAGCCAGTGGTTATGTGGGACTCTCCGCCAGAATGGGGCCTACCCACCAAAAACCCTGGGGTGTTCCATCTCGGTGCTCAGCGTCAAGGCCGCGGGCACGCTTGCGCATTCATCCGCGATTATAGACGGTACCTACCTACAATGGAGAGGGCTTTTTCATCATCATTATCAGCTCGCCTCAGGTCACTGCTAGGCGTAAGCCTCTCCCAGAGCACGCCAATCACACCAATCTTCGGCTTTTCGCTTCCAGTCACTGCCTGTAGGTACCTATAACGTCACTCCAATGGTCTCATGGCGTCCTAGCTACGCTTGCTGGTTCCTGGTTTCTACTCTAGAAAACGTCTTCCCCAGCGGTTTTCAATTCAACTATCATATTATATTATTATTGTGCAGCGTTCGGAAAAATTGCGTAATATCGTCTAGTCCAAAATCCTACAGTGTCTGAGGACAAGGGTATACGACCAGTGTGTGTTGCCAGTGATGACATATGGAACTGAAACGTGGTCTTTAACTGCTGGCCTTTTGGAGAAACTCAGAGTCACGCAACGGGCAATGGAGAGAGATATGTTCGGAGTTACTTTGCGCGATAGAATCCGGAACGAGGATATTCGCCAAAGAACCAAAGTTACCGACATAGCTCGCAAGGTTTGCAAGTTGAAGTGGCAATGGGCAGGCTACATCGCTCGAAGAACTGACAACCGATGGGGAAGAAAGGTTCTTGAGTGGCGACCGCGAACCGGAAGACGCAGCGTAGGAAGGCCTCCCACTAGGTGGACCGACGACATTGTAAAAGTTGCGGGCAACCGGTGGATGCAAATGGCAGGTTGTCGTACAGTGTGGCGGTCTAAGGGGGAGGCCTTCGTTCAGCAGTGGACGTCTCCGGGCTGATGATGATGATGATGATTATATATTTTTTAACTCTCTCTCTCTCACATATTTCATTTGTATTTTTTTTATACAGCATTAAGCGAAATATGATAATTATTGGAGTTGCCACATAAGGCCATCGTCATGTAGTACTATTATTTATTCTGTGCCATCGTATCATAATGTCTGCAACATCCAAGGTACTGCATTAAAGATTTGCCTCTGATAGGCCGATTCTCCAATACTTAATGCTCCTTGGCATACCGAACTAGAGAAATTTTGCCAATCAATCTCTCGGTTCAGATCAGTCCAATTCGAGTGAAATTCTCGATTCTTGCCAATTCTCTTGTAACTCGATGAAACGGCTACCAGTTTGTTACTCAATAAATCCGGATTTGTATTTCGTTATTAATTTCGGTGAAGATTATGAATGCTAATAGTAATAATACTTAATTTTAATGTGTTATTATGAAATTACTATCATCGGTATTTTTTAGCTACTGGATTACTTTCCAGTATAATTAACATGATAGCTATATAGGCTACTAGGTAATAGTAACAGGTAATTACATAATTGTAATTTTTTTTATTTAAAAAATTATACTAAATAGTCACTTACCATTTTTAGAAGCAAACTGTTACTCCCTCTCCTTTCTAAATGTCCCATTTTATTAATATACTACCGATAGTATGCTCCTCACTACTATTTTTCTATTCACATCATTCACATGCACAGAAAAACATCCATGACACAAATACAGACACTGGCCGTAAACACGCACTTTAAAAAAGGAAGTGGAAAATGTAAGCTCGATCGAAATTCAAAACTTTGTTTCGGCGGGAAACGTAGAGTCGCGCGAGCGGCGCACCACAGACTGCCAAGATGGCGGCGTTTTTTGATGGTTCACACAAGTCGATTCACTTTCTACGACCTTACGCTGTATGCGACTTGTAAGTAATTAAGCATAAAGATTTACGTAATATAGCGATGTAACAGCTAATAAGTGTGATTTCCGCGAATTCTTGTGTTCCGTTTCGGTATTTGAATTTGCCAAAATAACGGTAAAAATCGACTTGCATAGTTGTAGCATCCTACATCAAGCACATCTAAAAGTTTTCCAATTCCTATTAGATCTAGTTTTTAGGTAATTTATAACGGTCTTACTCAAAACGCTGCTTATGTTATCTGACATTAGTAAGTACCTATTCCGCACGTATACGTTATACGTTCCTTTTTGTATTGCACAGAAATTAAATAACGTTAAGTAGGTATCTTAAACAGCGTTTTTTAAATAAGGTCCTAATAGTCTAGATTTTTAATGTTTGTCACATTGAGAGGCGTGGCATGTGGCCACTGATCTGTTCACATTCTCTAGTGTGCAGTTTTTGTTGGAACCAGTTCGTATGATCTAGGCCATATCGAAGGCTATCGTTGTCAATATTGTCCGGGTGGAGACTTAGATCTTAGCTAAAAGTCTAGGAGGTCAAACAGTGGTGGTGGTCGGAACTAGAAATCGTTCGAGTGACACAAACCTGTTTATTATTAAAATAGGTAGAGAGCCTACTAAACTTCATTAGCTAATTCATTGCCTGTGCTATGACGATTGGCTTTACCCACTAGTATCCGGTGTAATTTGATACACTTATATTACTAAAGAGTACTACTTACATTGACGTAATTTTTAGAGGTTTTTTAAAGTGATGTACAGTAGTAGTACAGTACCCATAGTACAGGTCATTCTAGTTTGGGAGACAGGGACTCCTGTGTTATTATTCTACAACTAGTATTTTTGTATCTTTCCCTCCTTTTTCTAAATTTATAAACAATTGTTAAAACATATAAATACCTATATAATAATGTAATCTATAATTACCTACCTACCAAAAATAATAATAATAATAATAGTAATATCCTAAGGTTTTCGGTTTATGTTAATGTATTGTAATGTAATATTATATTATAATTACTGCATGACAAAAAGAGAACACATGTACATGTATTAGAAGTTTGTATTGTCATATGGTACCGCTCGCATATCGCAAAGACAGAGTATGACTGACGCGAGATAAGAGCCGACGCTCAACATATAGTCTTCAAAATCCGTGCGCTTATTTCCCGTCCATTCATTTTATCATTGTCGCGGCTTATATAGGGCCGTTGTTCCAGTTTTCATTCGTTTTTCTCTCGAGTTACGTACCCGAGAGAACATCTCGAGTTACATTTATTTATGTGCTAGGGGTAGAGGTTCCCCGTGATTTTAACAACATCGTCATCCAATCTAGCACCTTGATGACTAAGGACTAATCCATCTCCTTCTGCCTCTTCATCAGCGTAGCTAAGTAAAACCAAAGGTAAAACTAAACAAAAAACATAAATGCTGTTGTAACATGAAACATCTAGTCTAATAAGGGAGAATTCACGTAAGCAGGAAAGTTTAGAAAATGCTATTTCTGTCGATTATGTTATTTATGTCGTCCTTTCTGCGCGGTTTTCCGATAGGGTAGTTTCGAGAGTGATGGGGATCCACACGGCTATTTTAAATTTTCTGCTAGGCGGCGCATATTCGATTCGGCCATAGTCAACTGTCAATCTCTCATACATTTTTAATGATTTTTTCTACAATTTAATGTTATTGCTCTTATAAGACTTGGATTAGCAGGGAGAATCTGCATATATCTTTTTTTTGTATGTATGTTACGCGATTACTCCGCCAATTATGAATAGATTATGATGTTTTTTTTTTTTTTGGTAGGTGATACTTCAGAACTGGTCCCATATAAATTTTATCGAAATCGGTCCAGTAGTCCAGATCAACCTTTATATATAAAAAAAATGTTTTGTTATAAAAGCCTATCCAAATACAATTTTTCATCGCTACATCCTCAAAAACAAATAATTTTCCAAACAATGTTTCATCCCCCAGTTTACCTTAAGTCATTCCTGTCAGAAAAATATTGAACAAACATTATTTTAAATGAACTAACCAAGTACACATTTTCACGACTAAGCGTTCAAAAACCAAAAACAAAGGAGTTTTATACAAAAGTTTTTAACCATTTTTACCCCGTTAGGGTTGAATTTTGAAAATTCCGTTCTTATTGTACACCTAGACCATATATGAGGGATATTGGATCCGAATTTTACATCTCCACAATACATTTTGTATCCTGGGCGATGATTGCTAAGAAAAAGGGTCTTGCTTTTATATGTAAGTATATTAAGATATCTCAGCGTTATTTTAGATATTATTGAGCAATAACGCTTACAGTTAGACTTGCTTTTATGTAACTCAGTAACTCATAAAATAAATATCCACAAAAGTCATCCTTCCTTTGAAATGCTTTCGCCAAAAAAATAGAATTAAGTACAAAAACATATATAACCACGTAGTCCTGATGCGTAAGTTCACTGACTTGCTCAGAATTTCTTGAAATCGGTAGCCTGGACGCGTATTCAATATAAAATTGTAACAGAGACGGACTTAGGGCCCAATGGCCTATGGTTATGCAGTTACTTGACAATATTATGCTGTGAGTCGAATATATTTCTTCTAGATCAAGTACGTGCTCCATCAAGTTCAAGTTCAAGTTCAAGTCATTTATTCGCTCTAGATGTGGTAACATTTCAGGTCTTAAATATTTCAATAGTACAGCACAATCTTACCCTTAATGGCATGCGAAATTACATCTTAGCTAAGTTTATACATACCTAATAATAATAAAATAAGACTAAGTACCTATTTTTATTAATTAAATAACAGTATTTAAATATTTTTCTATATATATTTACCTTATTTAGGTTTAGGTGAGATCAATAATTGTATTATGACTACATATATCTTAGCTAGTTTTTGGATGGGCTATATCTATAATCATAATCATATTCAAAGTAATGTTTGATTTCATAGAAGCAGCGTTCAGTTAGCCACCTGTAAAGTTTACCCCTAAATTGTTGATAAGGGAGTTCTTTAAATGCTTCTGGGATTTTATTGTATACTCTTAATGCCATTATATAACAGTTTCTACGGTACAATTCATTATTACATTGCGGAAAAACTAATCTGTTTGGATATCTTGTGTAATATCTACGATTATCTCCTAATTTGTAAAATATGTCAGGATGTTTTTTGACAAACATGCACATCTCAAAAATATACAAAGATGGAAGCGTAAGTATCTATAGTTCCTTAAAAAGAGGACGACATGATTCTAATGGGCCTACACAGCAGATTGCCCGAATGCATCGCTTCTGTGCTATGAAAGCTCTCTCCATTTCTACTGAGTTGCCCCAAATTACAAGACCATATCTTAGAACTGAGGCCACGTAGCCATGGTACGCCATGAGTGATGTTTTCCTTGACGCCACTAAGGACAGCCTGCGAAGTGCGAATGAAAAACTGCTAAGTTTGGAACACACTTGCCCAACATGAGACTTCCAGTTGCAGTGGCTGTCGATAGTGGTTCCAAGAAATGTCGCTAAATTGGTTTCTCTTATTGGTTTACTCTTGAATAATATTTTAAGGTTTTGAGGTTTGGATTTGATATTATAGAACTGCATGAATTTAGTTTTGTCAATGTTTACTTTTAAATTATTTTGGTTTAACCAAGCTATTACTGTTGCAATAGTTTTATTTATGCTAAGCTCATAATTGACATCATTTTGTTTTGGAATGATAATAGCTATATCGTCTGCAAAAAGAACGCATTTAAAAGAAATTATGTTAGGTAGGTCATTTATATATAATAAGAACAAGAGAGGTCCTAATACGCTGCCCTGAGGTACTCCAAAAGTGTTGCATATGTAGTTTGATAGGAAACCAGTCATATAATTAAATTCATCAGTGTATTTTATTTCTACACATTGTTTTCTGTTAGTCAGATAGCTTTCAATCCAATTGTAGGCAAGACCTCGAATTCCGTAGTTTTCAAGTTTTTTAAGCAAGGTCTTATGGCAAACAAAATCAAAAGCTTTACTCATATCGAAGTATATGACTGATACTGGATTATTTTTATTAATATTTTCTGCGATGTTCCTTACCAGAGTAAAGCTAGCTAAGGTGGTTGATTTATTTTTTTGAAAACCATTTTGCTCACTTTTAAGGATATTGTTTTTAATTATAAAGTCGTATAACCTTTGATGCATAATTTTCTCAAATATTTTGGATATAATAGGTATTAATGTAATAGGCCGGTAATTATTTTTGTTAAGTTTATCTCCTTTTTTAAACACTGGCTTTACAATAGAATACTTTAGAGCATCGGGAAAAGTGCCTTGTTCGAAAGACATATTTATAAGGTAGCTAATGATTACAGCAACTTCGTTGCAGCAAGCTTTCAGTACAATTGTACAGATTTCATCATATCCTACGGATTTTGTATTACTAAGAGACTTTATTACGGTTTTGACTTCGTAGGGGCTAGTAGGTTTCAAAAATATACTAGAAGTACATTTATCTGCAGATATACGATACGCTGGCCAAACATAGATCTATTTCTAATATTTAATTCATATCATCAGATAGAAAATGTAGGCTGCTGGACGAAGGCCTCCTCCTTATCAATATTTATTAGATACTAGAGGTCCCCGTGACTTCGTCCGCGTACGGAAGAAATTCGGCCCGCTTCCAAAATTTACCACCTTTACTTACTTTTTACCAAACCCCTTATTTTTTTGTAAGGGTAAATGCGTAAAGGGAAAAAGTGTCTCTTATTTAAGCCCGATAGCACGCGAAAAAAGGTTTCATACGTTTTTTTATCTTTTAGTAGGTACCTACATAGCTGCATCTTTAAACGCAGATTAATTATTTGCTAGAGACTGGATTTGGTTATAGTAACCAGCCAGCTAACTCCTCCCAACGCCTCGGCATCGAGTTTACAGCTACACACAGCTCCTCACTCGTTCGTGGGCCTATAATCCGTCCCTGAACGGAGTATGAATCACAGATGAGGTAAATGTTCCTTTGTTGTGAGTCCGTGGCAAGAATGAGCAAGCGATTGAAAGCGACAATGTTTTGCAAACTCAAGGAGAAAATAACTTTTACCCATTACTATAGGAAAAAATGTTAGTGACAAAATTTATCTACATAATTATACTATAGGTACTCCAACCGTGCAGTGTTGACGCTTATTTCTTTCACGCACTTGCAAGACGTGCAATAATGCAATCAGCAATGTTCTCACTGCGAAGGTCTTTGCACAGAGTCCAACATGCATTATTTTAAAACAATTTTACAATAACCGTGTATGATCATTCAGAGTTGGCATCGACTACCTACCACTGTTAAATTTATAATAAATGTTGTAGGTATTATAGGCAACGGTTCGCATAAAACAGAAAACTAACTTTGCAAAAAAATAATGAGGATAGAATTTGTCCCTGTAAAGCATAATTCATGTTGTGGAGGTATCTTGGAGACAAAGCTAAAAACTCCTCGTAGTATCCGTCAAAAAAGCGCTAAGCGACCTGTGGTTACTGCCACCCGATCGCAGGGGGCGCTAGTGTCTATGCCTGTTTTCATGTGGCTGTTTTTTTCTACGGTAGCAAGTTCTTTTGTGAAATTATATCAGTAAACAAAGCAATGAATTTAGAGTATTTATGTTTTATTTATACGGGAATACTCACGTTTGATATAATCGGAGTATACGATTTAATTAAACGTGAGTATTCCCGTATAAATATAAGAAAAATGTGTCAAAACCACGTCTGTTTTCATAATAAAACTTACGAGTACTTCATTACTTTAAGGTAATTCCAAACAAATAACCTCGGAGGAACTGGCTGGGTATATAATCAAAGCAAATATCGCTTTAGATTATTTGACATGACAGTCTATTCTCCTGCTTTAGGTACTTGAGCTGTTTCATTGCATTTTCAACGAGCTACTCTCTGGGGCCCAAGATCATTTTGCGGGTGCAAGTAAGTCAAACTATTAGCAGCGTCCTCTCTTCGCTCGTCAAGCGCCAAAAACGATACCCAAAATATCTCGTGTGTCAAAAGATCACAAATCGCTATTGTTATTTATTATTCTATAATCGAATTGGGGTATTCCCGATTGATTGCCTCCATAGGCAGAAGACAAAAAAAAGGGCGTGACTGGATTTTTATTGCCTCACGGAACAGAAGGTATGAAAATTAGATAGAGTATGCACCTTCACCTATAAGATAAAGCATGTCTTCGTCTTGGGCAGCCTTGAACCCCTCGTTTCACTCAGGACTCTACTAAAGTTATCTCTATTTACTCTATTATGGTGTTCCTCGTTAGCACAGTGTCCGTATGCCACCCGAATACCTGCTTTACCCTTGGCGCATAATCTTACTATTGTATGCATAAAAACTAAGAAAAGGAGGCGATAAAAAATCGCATTTTGGTAGTCTAATCATCAAATTGGTAGTCTAAGTGTTTCACTGCTTCAGCAGATACAAGTCCTAAACCTAAAACAGTACCTAAAAGTTAAAACCAAAAGTTCGTTAGTTTACAGTTACGCCGCCACCCCAGAGATGGCGGTAAACAAATAAGCTATTTACAAAGAGTGCGTCTATAATACGAATGGTGCACCTGATATTAGCCGGTGCATGATATACTCATAGATAATATACAATAGACAGATTGTACCTATCTGTACAAACGTGACATGGAGATTTAATCAAATGGAAAAAGAAAAAGAAAGAATTCCCCGAAGTGATGAATACTAAAGATTTTTCGAAAAGGACGATTTTATCGTTATCTAATCTTTGGCGCACATGGACTTCGTTCATGGACGGAAATATTGGTTTTGTAAGGATCAATATCACATTTTCAGGTCAAAGGCACACCTCTTAAAATAATTGTTGAAAGTTTTTACTATCAATTTTAATTTAGCACAATGAAAGAATTACGACGTGGCAGGTCCAGGCCCTGATTAACCCTTAGGCTAATTAGGCTGCAGCCTAGGGCGCGAGAATCGGGGGGGCGCGCTAAAACCGTGTCTTCGAATGCACTAATCTAGCATCATTGCATCTACCCTACATATTTCAACTAGACCGAGACAAAACACTAAAACTAAATGCGCTTGAGAGTCCCTGATTTTAACAATAAATTTTATGATTTTAACCATTTGGCGCAGTTTTTAAAATCTGACACCGAGGCCGAGCACTCTATTTCTGCCAGAACCCCAAAGGGTTTGTTGCAGTTAACAAAAAGTTTTAATATTTCATGCATGTTCCCGAATGTGGAGATAATATTAAGAATTTTTTTGACAATGAGTGTTACCAACTGCAGCGGCGAAAGGTCTTTTTCAGCACTTAAAAGAGTAAAAAATTACTTGCGCTCCACACTCCGCCAGCAAAAACTTGCAGCGCTCTCGCTAATGTACATAGAAAGTGATTTTTTACAAACTATTAAATTTGAAAATATTGTGGAAAGATTTGCAAACGCTAAAGCACGAAAAAGGGCTTTTGTATAATCTAAAAATAATTACTTAATTACTATAATTTTCAAATAAATCATTAATCACGTGCAAAAATGTTTCACTTGTATAATCCCTCTCCTCTTTTTTTTAACAATTACAAAAGTGTAAATATTTAAAAATACTCAAGTCGAAGCAACTTCACACACTGACCACGCTCATGGCCAATGGCAATGGCAACTAATGGTCTACGCAGACCGATGGCATCGATAGGGATTTTATTATCCCGCGGCATCATTTTAAAGCATAGCAATTTATGTTGTATTTCTATATCAATACGTTTGAATGTCCATTAGTAAAACTTGAAATCCCTTGCTATGCCGTCCCGGTCTGCGTAGGCCTTAAGTTGTCTATAGAAACTAAGCCAATACAAGTCACTTTCAGGTTTTCTACTTGGTAGCCTGCAGTCACTTGTCATGATTTTGGTCTTATAATGCGTGAGGTACTTTGCCTTTATGTACGGTCAGCTTAAAAAATGGTTTGGCACCCTAAGGTTGAATGTCATTCAGATTAAAGGACAACGTTAGTTTCGCTTGCAGATCGATCTGAAAACTTTTATAGGTAGTATGAACCATGTTAAAACTTTCACACTACTACTCTACTCACTTACTACTTTTTAAGCCGTCCGTAACACACCTGGCGGGGGCGCGTCCTCATAATTAGCCTAGGGCGGTCAGAACTCTTGATCAGTCGCTGGGCAGGTCCACCAGTCTCTAGCAGAGTTGGTTATTTCAGCAGAACTGATACAGTAGTGGGGGCCCAGCCACTCCCTATTCTTATTGGTCTATGCCTCCCTATCCCAGATGTAATTTTATTTACCTAGACATGTTATGAACCAAGGTTTACAATAATGAGATTCATGCAACTGAGAGTCGGCGAGCACCTTGCTCGTTGTGACGTAATGGTTTGTTGTAGTTGCTAGACATCCACGGGTGATCGAAGGCCTCCCCCTAGACCGCCACTCTGTACGACACTCTGCCATTTGCATCCACCGGTTGCCCGCGACTACCATCATCATCAGCCCGTAGACGACCACTGGTGAACGAAGGCGAGCACCTTGCTCGTTGTGACGTAATGGTTTGTTGTAGTTGCTAGACATCCACTGGTGATCGAAGGCCTCCCCTTAGACTACCAATATGTACGACACCCTGCCATTTGCATCCAAAACCGAAAATATAGTTTTTTCAGGAGAGCTCGCAAAATTTTTTAGAAGATGTTTTACATATTTTTTCGTTCAAATTTAGTTTTATGTGTAAGTGAAATATACTGTTAGCTGAGTATTTTAGCCCTTAATCAAAGACAATATACAAAAGTGTTAGGTAAGATATACACACTTGTGTATATCGGCGTCATTGTGTGGTTTTTTTAGTATAACTTTATCAGAACTACGTATAAAGTAAGATAAGTCTGTTTTGATTATAAATATTGTAATATTTTGATTACGAAATTATTAAACGCAACGACACATGTGGCATAAAATAAATGGTTTATTTAGAATTTACATTATTTACTCTAAAAATCATATGAAATAACAAAATTGGAAATGTTTCACTGTTGTAAGCACTATGCTGAGCTGAAGCGATTTTTGTGACATCACCCCAGGACTGTTAATTAATTTGATCCATAAATTACCCTACTGATGTCACAAAATAAATTATAGCGTAACAAAATAATTTAAGTGTTATTTTAATGTGATTAAACTTTTTATGGGATATAGCAATGTTACCCGAGGTTGAATTTTTCATGTACAATCGTCCCAGATCTCCGAGATACAGGCTTTGCCTAGTTCGGAGATCACAGTAAATAATTTTAAGATACTCATGGTTGTCCTTTAACATTAGACTATACATAATAATAAGATAATTATAATGTTTCTTTACTATGTTTGGATTTAATAAAAATATTTTTCATTTTCATTTTTTCATTTTAAATATGAAGAGTTTAATACTTGAGAAAGTCTTGTTAAAATGTTTAACTCTTTTAAACAATCTTTAATATGGAGAGTTTAAAAACATTAAATAGTAAAGCAAGTGCAAGTATAATATTATAATACTAGAAAATTAACGCCATGCCACCATCCTCATTCCTTTGCAGACCATGCACCATCTAGTTAAAAAAGGTGTAACAATGTTAAGGAGTAAATGACATCTTGCGGATATTTTGAATACTAAAAAATTATAATTGCCAGATAAGATTATTATACTATTTTAGTTTTTAGCATGCGTGTTGCGAGTTGCGTGGTAGTATTTTTTCTTTAGTTCTAGCAACTCTAGGTCATGTAAAAAACAAAAAAGCTAGTTGTCAAACGAAGTATCTTGCAGGAGGGGTGATCGTTCGTAAAATAAATGTAAAAACATGAAAATAAACTGCTGTAATCGATTTACATGAAACCACATGAAACTATTTCTGATAATATGAGGTTTACTTGTGTAATGTTGTGAAATCAATTGTTTTTTGGTGATATCGCGCGCATCAGACATTTATCGCTATGGCAAAGTGAGTTTAATTAATTCTGTACGATCTATCCATGCTAATGCCACCGTAGCTCTTCTAGCTACGGTGGCATCGCCTACACGGTTTTGTGGTTAATTAACCATCTGATTCGATTATACTATTGTACATAAATATACTTGAGCTCATAACTGTAAATTTATTTTTAGGTCACTGAGCTTAGTGCTCAGTATGAAGGCTAGACAAAAAGTCTATTAGAGTCGCTTACTCCCATAATATTATGTTAATAACTCAACTTTAGAAATTAACAATATATTTAAAATTATAGAAGTACCTACTTACAGTTAAAAACCATTTGTCAATTATATTTCGACATTGATATGCAATGGGTTATAGGTTTAATATAATAATAATTAATTTTTTTAAAACTTCATATTATAGTTTTTTTTTGATATTTTTCATTGATAATTATCATAACTCTTTATTATTGTAAGTATTGACTTACTTAATATATCTAACTATGTTGTAAGGTGGTTCTGAATCGGACTCCTCTGTTTTTAAAATTATAGGTACCATAGCTTCTGTTATCGCGAATAATTCTTAATACGACGCATTTAACCAGCCTGTCGCTGTACCTGTGGACGCTGTACGCTGTGGATCAGAAGGAATTTGGTCATACAGCTTTACTATACCTACTTAAGCAGTTGGTTCAGCACTGCTTAGGTAGGTATTTTCTCATGACGATATGTGTTTGAAAATGTTTGACACAGGGTAAATATACGATATGGTATTGCTACAGGGAAATGATGATAGTGTTTGTGTATGACACACTATGCTGTACTGCAGAGGAAGACGACCCGGTGGATGCCGTTCTCTACTTCCATCCCGGATGGGTGTCAGATACACAGAGGCATGCGCTGGCTGGACAGGTGACACATTAACATTTTAGTATCTAGCTCCCCAGTAAATACCCAACCCGCCTGTTGATGAGTGGGGTAGATGTAGTTGAAGATGAAGCATAGAGATCACTTGAATCTCTCAAGATTGACATTCATTGATTTGACATCAGCAGCAGCTTTTTGTTTGCAATTCTGGCACTGCTACTGTTATGGGAAGGCTTGATGCTTACCACCAGACTACATCTTGCTCGTGTCGTCACTCCAATGCATTAAAAAATGGTCGGATTGTTCTATTGTTTGGCTGTATGAGTTGGAATGTTTTGTATGTAGCCAAGGAACATAACATAGCTTATAGCACCACTCTTTAAACTTATGTAGACAATCTCTCAGGAAGTGCATTTTTTATTCTTTCTTATAAATGTACAGGCTGTTCCCAGAAGCGTCGATATGCCGGAAACGGGTGATAATCAAGTTATTATAACCAGAAAAAAAAACTTTTTTTTTTAATCACCCTTGTCATGCATCTTGTAATGGTCTTTTCAACACATGTCATTTGCTCGAAAAGTACATTTACGAAGCCTGTATACATTGTTCGTAAGTTGAACATTACGCACCATGCAACTAGGCGTGCGGTAAACCTATTTTAATTCCTTTTACTACAAATCTGATAATGTGCACCTAAATGAAAAACAAACTTTATTATAAACAATAAAAGCATATTTTTTGTCTAATAACATTTTGAATTCCAACTAAATTTCAAAGTTCAGTGAAGAGCAGCTAAAAACAAATCACACATAATTACTTATTAATTACTGTCTGAGATCATTAGATAGCATCTATAAGTTATACAACAGGATTTTTATTTGCTAAACTTGTAAAACTAGTTTCTATGACGAAATTTTGTAAGTTACGCTTGTACTTTTATTCATCATCTCCAATGCAAACGCAAGCTTAAACTGCTACCTATATCGACTGCTCAGTTAGGTGGCGGAGTTATCATATGAGCGACAAAATTTACTAACAAAAGTACATTAAAAAAATACGGACTTCAATTTCGTTTACTTGGATGACATATTTTTTCCAGTTATTTTGATTAAATCCAAACCACTGAACCGATTTTGATGAAATTACTATGAGACCAAACTGAAAGCACATCCATTCAAAACAAACATTTCCAAATTGGTTCATAAATTACAGATTTCTGAGGAAACACAATCACAAAAAAAAACGAATTGAGAATCTCTTCCTTTTTCAAGTCGGTTAAGATCCGACATCATATAATTTCATGATTATATATTCGATTATTTCATGATTTATAGATTCGCTAAGAGCACACGCTCTTGGTGGTTTAGGTAAGCTACTAAACTAACATAATCAGAAACTTGATCCATGCGACAATGTCAAGGCTGCAGGCTAGCGTATTACGTAGAATACCGCAATATTTACCTAAGATAACTTTACAGCCAACAATCATCATCATCATCATCAGCCCGGAGACGTCCACTGCTGAACGAAGGCTTCCCCCTTAGACCGCCACACTGTACGACAACCTGCCATTTGCATCCACCGGTTGCCCGCGACTTTTACAATGTCGTCGGTCCACCTAGTGGGAGGCCTTCTCACGCTGCGTCTTCCAATCACCATCATCATAATCCCTATCAATAGTCCACTACTTTTGTCTATGATGATGTAGGTGTCCACTGTATTTTAGTGGATTTGCAGCAATAATAACATAAACATAACATTAAATAACATAACAACAAAACACATAATAACAACAACAACAACATAACAACATTAACATTTAACATTTAATTATAAAAATAATAATATAATATAAACTGCACAAAAGTCCGTAAGACAAAAAACAGTTGTGATTTTTTATTGTAGTGGTAGGGCTCTAATTACAAGGTCTCTCTGGGAAAGCCCTACACCTTTGCCAGTCATTCAACCGACAAACACTACTGTGTCCTGGATTGGTCATACAACATGGTGTAGTGACAGAGTCCCAAACGACCGCCATCTGACGTCTTACAATCGCCCATCGAGTCACATTATCATAGAATAGAAATGTCAAAATACCCTAATAAATAATCGTTTATTGCCCGTGTTACTACCAGTAGTACAACGGGTAAGAAAATTACTCGTAGTACTACCAGCGATGCAGTAGTACTACGGGAAGTTTTTTTTACCCGTGTTACTACATAAAGTCGACATTTCAAAGTTTGACACCTGTCACTTTGACATCTGTAACATTGAATAATAATACCTTTGACACTTGTCACTTCGACCTTTGCTATTTAGAAAATGTCCCTACCACTGGTGTGAAGGCTCACAAGGATACTATTTATTTATTTATTTTATTTATTTGCGACAAATGCTTTCTGTGCTTACAGTATTCACCAAAGCGCACAGAGAGGCAACATTATTAAAAACATTACACCACACTTACGTGATATACTTATTGCTAATAAAAGTTACAGCGGAGTTTAAAAAATTGTTAAACTTTTCAGCAAATATATCTAAGTCTGACTATTGAATCAGGTGTAAGTATACTTTTTGCAAAACCTTGAGTAAGCCAATATTCTCTTTACAAGGTGGTTGGCGCGGCGCACTGCGTCAAGAGCTTGTTCTCGCAGCCGGTGGCCATAACGCTGCAAAGCGGCAAGTTTATTCTCAGGGAATACGGGAGATATATTTTGGTGAGTTTTCTTTAGTAGGAGTTTCGTTTCTCGATGCGTTTAGGCGACGCGGCGTCCTATTTGCCTGACAATCGGTTGTACACACGATGCGATTGAAATTAATTTATTCACTAAGAATAGGGTTTTACATTGATCTTCATTATTATATAGAGTTCTCCTATTTTGCCGTTACTCGGCATGTGAATTAGGTTTTACAAAAAAATGCAAAGTAATTAAAGGTTAAATAATTGCTTGGTTAAGGCTCAAGTATGTCCTTGGAGCAGAGAGGATCTAGCTCTTTCTCTCTCAGTATGTCAAATAAAATAATTCCTAAAATTAAATCTTAGTACATATCTATGTCAAATTAAACAATATTCTGTCAAATGTTAGATTAATATAAGTATGTCAAAATAATAATTAGGGTAGATGACTGATGTTTATAACGTTGAAAACCAATAGCTTTGAAGAAGAATTTAAGTAAATATAATATGATTATTGAAAAAAAAACGGTTATTAATGTTCTGATATAATATATAAGCGTTTAAAGTTTTGTAAGAGAAAACTCTGTCCCTTCCCCACAAAACAAAAAATTACGTCACGCCTCTGTGCGCCATACTTGTCAGAATAGAATTTATATGGCGTACAGAGAAGTGACATCATAATCTCCTCTCTGTCTAGCATGATATTAAAATGCTTATAAGTTGCTTATTTTTGATCAGATTTTTATTTTGGATTCATTTATCAGCTACATTTATAGGCCACGTTTTAATAGGACAATTAAAAAAAACAGTCATGTAGCCTATTATATATTTGCATTTTAGAGTATTTTAAGAAGTCCTATAAACAATAATTTGGGACCTTGCTTCTTTTCAGATTTCACGAGTCTAGGTCAACGAGAAGTACCCTATGAATTTTGATTTACTTCACTCTAAAAAACTCGCAATAATTGCCATAATTTTTTATTGCGTTGACTTAGAAGCTTGTTTTTTTACAACTCCAAGGGACCGTGAAGGGTGATAATAATTTCAACTTGATACCTCCACGCGCTCCAGAGAAAAATAACCTTGACAGACAGACGGACAATGGAGTTATCCTATAAGGGTTCCTTTTTTCCTTTTGAGGTACGGAACCCTAAAAAACAAAGTCGAACATAGAACCGCCCCCATTTTGAAGTCGGTTAATTTGTATCTTTGCCTTAGACTAAAAGGCGACTAGACCCTTAACACCCACTTAAATGTCCATGATTCCAACAGGCCATAGGCAGCGACCGCAACATCCCGGACTGGGTGCTGAGGAACCGCGCGTCGCTGCTGACGGCGATGGTGCGCGTGTACCACGGCGACATGGAGGCGCTCAGCGCTCCGCTGGAGGACCGGCGCCGGCTGCCCGATAAGCTCTACCACGTGTTCGAGACCTACCTGCCCGTGCTGCAGTTCGGCTGCCACATCTTCCAGAGGGTGCCCATGTTGACCCTGCCCAAGGCAAGACCCCATTTTCTGTTAAATTCAATAATAATCCTTCAAAATAGATATTTTATATCCGTTTAGTTAGATCATCATCATCAGCATGGAGACGGCCACTGCTGAACAAAGGCCTCTCCAGGCTGCTCGCGAATTTCACAATTTCGTCGGTCCATTATTATTATTATTGCAGCTAGATTATAAGAGACACTGATTGCACACCAGCCATTAAAAATAATCATTCCGACTTCAAAGCGAAATACGCAATTTTGTTTACATGGATGACATATTTTTTCCAGTTATTTTGGATTAAGAACCAAACTACTAAACCGATTTTGATTTATGGGAATAATCTGAAAGTAAGTACCTATCGACCTGGGCATGTCCTAAAACTGCATCCAGAACCGCCGGAGGACGGGCAGCAGCGTCCTCTTAGTTAACGGTGGTAACACACTGCGATCCCCAAGCCGCCTGCCGAGCGTGCGGGGATTATGGCAACTCCTCCCTATTATGGGAGAGGCTTTCGTCCAGTAGTGGACGTCTAATAGGCTGATGAAGATTCTACCTATCAAATAAAAAAAAACCAATTTGTATTATAAAAAAATTATGACGGAGTTCTGAGGTAACAAGCATAAAAAATACAACCGAATTGAGCCTCCTCCTTTATTGAAGTCGGTATAAAATGAAATCGTACAAAAGCCACTTTTAACTTAATTATTTTCAAACATCAGATCGTTTTAAAAAATAACGTCCTGTAATCTCGTTTTGGAATTTTGATTTTAAAAAAGCTGGTATTTGTTGCAGACTCTCGTTTTCGTTTAATGATTAACATTTTAAATGAGGCGCATTCTAAATCAACAAGGAAATTCAATCTGTTGCTTGCAACAGATTGAATGGATTATTGTCTGTTGCTTAGACTATTTTCTGGCAATTTATCAATATTGCAACTCAATTATTTAATTACAAACTTACATTTTTGATACTAGTAATCTTTGTAAGTAGATATATGTCGGTAGCAGACGAAGTAAGATATCTGATAACATTTACAAGTGTTTATTTACGTTGTGTTGCCGTATCGTTGTGTAAACCGAGGGAGATACGCTGGTAATTGTAGTGTTAGTAAAGTGTACTGAGGTACTTGATCCTCTCAGGATAATGAACTACCGTTTTTGACCGACATCTTTAATGATAATAATGCTTTAGAGAGTATGAAAAATCCACCAGAAAACTACATAGTAATAAATACATAACCAATTTTTGTATTTCTAAGAAAACTTAGGCCTTTTCAAAGTGAAACAAAAGCCAGAAGCATTAAAATCATGTTTTTTGATTTTTAATTGGAATCTGTAATATCAGAATAAAGAGTTGTTCGGAAGCTAATTCATTACAGATCCTTATTTTACGTAGGTGCGAATGAACCATCGATAACGATAATAACTACAAAAAAAAAACACGTTGTACGTTTTACATTTCAGAGCGCCACGTCGGTGTATATGGAGTCAATGCAGATATTAGAGCACTGCCGCAAAAGCAAGGGCGTGCTGGGAGGCGTCATACTTTACAATAATAAGTAAGTTTGCAAAATGTTAAATTGTGGCTCATACCAGAATTTATTTAGTGAAGAACAAACTAAAAATCTGATCAAATGTTATTTGTATTTAATTTATTTAATTCTTCATTGCACACATAAATACATTAATGTACAAAAGGAGGACTTAATGCTAAAGCATGTAATAGGCTAGATGACTGATGTTTAAATCGTTGAAAACAATAGATTTGATGAAGAATTTAAGTAAATAAGGTATGTTTATTGAAAACATTATTTAAATCGGTTAATAATGTTCTGATATATGAGCGTTTAAAGTTTTTGTTAGAGACAACTCTGTCCCTTTCCCACAAAACAAAAAATAACGTCACGCCTTACTTGTCAGAATATAATTTATATGGCGTCCTGACAAGTGACGTCACGATTTGCTGTTTCGCCTCTCTGTCTAGCATGATATTAAAATGCTTATAAGTTGCTTATTTTTGATCAGATTTTCATTTTCTTTTCATTAATCAGCTATATTTATGGGCCACATTTAAATAGGACAATAAAAAAATCATCATCTAGCCTATTGTACTTGCGAGCCAAAGTCTTATTTCCTTCCGTCAGATATATTGTATTCATCTATAAATCTGTTCAGCTTTGAATATGTGAAATTGTGAACCCCATTCCCAATTAGCCATTTTTTCATTATTTGTGTCACTATAAAGTTTGCATTATAATTGTACCATGTTTGCTCTTCTATGAATTACTGTTTTCACGATAGAGGGAAAATATAATAGAATTGCTGTTGCCTTATGAAGCAGAATTACCTTGTAAAGAGTACTAATTTATTTATTAAGTGGCTCTCTATAACGGTTCAGAAGTAACAACAGCCCATTAAATATCGGACGGCAAACATACGGCGTAGATTCAACAATAGGACCCAATTAGACACCTACGCATACGGAATACAAAAGTTCAAGTGGTCATTGGTATTGAAACGTTCGATGGACGATCCGGTCAGTCTTTGGATGGGTGACCGTTAGTGGCATTTTCATCAGAGCGCAACCGCGGATCGGATGACACGTTAAATTGTTGGTCCCGGTTGTTTGTTCTATATTCCTACAACAAAAACCGTTTAGCCTATCAGAGGCCCCCACACACGAAGACTGCCCACTCAGCCTCTACGAACTTACTTAGTTTTATTAAAACGTTCAACAGAATAGTCGCGACCCAGCTCCCGCCGAGCCTCACCTCCTACCTGACCGTGGTAGACCCGTACCGGATAAAGTCGCCGGCGGAGTCGGTCGACACCGAGACCCCCCTGCCACTCGGGGCTCAGTTGCTGGTCGTCTACGTGGGGAAGAAGACGTATGCGAACTTGAGGAGACAGTCGGAGAAACTGCAGGAGTTCCACCAAAATGGCGAAGAAATGATCGCCAAGTTTAGGAAGGTAGGTTTTGGTACAGGAGTATAGATAGTATTGAATAATCTGTGGTATAAGTATTAAAAAAAAATCCTAGCATGATTTTGAATGCAAGGGTGCAGTAATTTTCAATCTGGAATACAGATTCTTAGCACACTATTGCTTGGCGGTAGAACATCTGGCTAACATAGTAGCAGTATTTCCCTAGCAAGACTCCTACCACGAATGCGGTAATGAGTCGTACGTGTCTTTGTTGAGCATAGTTTTTTTTTAATTCTTGTTAATCTGTCTGTTCAGTCAACAACTTCATCTTCTATGTTCTTTCAGAATCAAGAAGCGGAGCGCGAGAAGTTTCCCCAAACAGGCATGAAGCGCGACAAGTCCCTCCTATTCACCGCCGTGCCTGAAGAAGACCACTCCATGATCTCACCCCCCAGCAGGGAAGAAACCGACGTCGAACGGAAACCCCCCGCAATGCCAGACGTCGTCCCGTTCACCAACAAACCCAGGCCACGACCCAACAAACTCTCCCTAGCCTTTAAAACACAAGCCTCACTCGACGAGGAAACTAAGGAAAACGATAAAGTGTTCACAGGACAAACCAGTGTCTGCTCCACGCCAATGGTAGAATACAAACGTTTACACGGAAACATGCTGTCCATCTGCCAGATCCCAGACACACAGCCTATAGAAAAGGCGGACACAGAACCGGACGTCTTGAAAAATATAGAAAACTGTGCTAAATTGAACTTGGAGAACGAGAAACGTGATAACCAAATCGTTCTAGACATGAATTGTATCGCTGATCACTACATTAACAAGCCAGAGCCGATGCGAAAGCTTGCCAGCGTCACAGACTTGCAAGAGACTTTTAAGCGGCTCTCGAATCGAGCGACTTCCAAATTCAAGTTAAAGAGATCTAAGCTAGGAGTTGATGACTTATCACCAATCCATTCCGAAGGAGAGCTACAAAAAAGCCACAGCACCATGACTATAAACGACCCATTCTTCCCAGTATTCAGAAACGACGGTGTTGCCATATCAGAGTCCCTTTTCAACCAGTATTTAGAACAGCATTACACCCGAATGAAACAAGATTCGTCCAAAGAAGACATGTTCACATACAATACTAAGTTGCAAGAACAGGAAAAGTTTGAAGATTTCGATTCGGACCTGACGAAGTCTCCTCAAAAGACTCCTAAAAAAATACCCAAAGAAATAAAGGCAGTTAACCAAGATCAGTCTAAGCGAAAATCTTTGTCGTTGCCTCTGAAGTCTTTGAACGAGAGTTCAGATTCGCAGATAGGGCCCGAAACTGAGAGTACAGGTTTTAAGAAAAAGTTGTCGGGAGTTCAGTTGACGCCGTTGATGGAGAAGCTGAGTCATCTGGCGTTTTCTGACAAGTCCAGTGGGTACAGCAGCAGGGTGATGACGCCGCTGGAACTGAGGGAGTTCATGACGCCAGCGAACGAGAGGCAGGTCGCGTTCACTGATAGGTAAGTTGGAAGGTTTTGCCCAAGGTTTCGCTTACAAAACAGCTAGGACCCACTCCTAGCTGTTTTGTAAGCGAAACCTTGGTAGTTGGTTAGTTGTAGGTTGTTGGTTGGTAGATTTTCTTCAGTGCATGAATTAAGATTAGCATGTCACCGAGGCAGATGGCATAGCAAGAGAGTGGCCTACATTACAGTGGAATAAGGAAGATCGCAGAAGAGTACGACCAATCGCGAGATTTTCTATACAATCTCATCTCTAAGTCTAGTATAGACTGATTCAAACTTAATGGCGGCTGTGAAGTGCGCTGGAAGCGAGACTTTGCGATTGTACGCACACCGCACGCCTAATTACTACTGCGCTACTGCGCAGCGTCTCGCGCCTAAGTTCACAGCCACTATTTTTATTTGGTTTTATACTTTTATATTGTTCAGTTCAAAAGTTTCCCGTCAGACAGAATTCGAACTTGCTAAAACATAAACAGTTCGCTGTCAACTATGGTTTGCTATTATTGAACTTGAGAGGCTCAAAACACTGCCATACTTTTCATAAACACCGATTGAAGTGAGATGAAAAGTCAACAAGTTAGATGGAAATAACTTACAAGAAATAAATAACAAGTTAGATGGAAATAACTTAATTATACATAGAATAATCACTTAATGAAAAATGAAAAAAAACATGGAACATCATGGATCACTTGGCTACTTTGTATCCTAGAAAAATTAAAGTGTTAAAGTAAAGTGTAAAACAAGCAGTGTTCAAATAAACGAACTTCTGCAACATTTCAGGCCCAAGACCACGCGTCAAGAGTCCGACAGCGACTCGGAATCAGATTGTGACCTGGAGATACTGCCCGTGTACAGCCAGCACGCGGTCAAATGTGCGCTGTTCGTCAGCGGGCTGCAGAACATGGCGCTCCTGGCGCTGGTGGAGCTCGACGCCGTCAACGACGTCGACACTATCAACGCTCTGGTAAGAGAAACCGCTACATTCTAGAATTCGTGATTTGACATAACCCTCATCCTAGCTCAGTGTTAATCACGGACGGAGGAATCTAATTCTTGTACTTAGGCGCGATTAGTTCACAGAAAAAAAATACACAAGGTGAAGCACCCGCTGTGCGGAGGCGAGAATGCACGTTCTGACGCGCTGTCTTTGTTTAAAATTCAGTAATCGACAGGTAGCAACTTATCATAAACTGCATTTTTTGAAAGAAAATAATGCAATTTATGATAAGTTAATTCGAAAAACGCAAGTCATAAACATGCGTTTTTCGAGAATTAATAGTACATTTTGATGTTCTATTCATTATTTGTAGATTTACATTCATTAGTGTGGGAAAGTGATATGTGGTGAAACATGTTTTTCGTGTTGTTTTCAAAACTCGGTAAAAGTTTCTAATAAAGTCACCACAACTTACTAGGTCATGACTTAGACTTGCCTTTTGCACTTGACTGTGACAATTTTTGTGTGACTGACTATGATTTTATGACTTGATACTTGAAAAAATGCAAGTACTTGAATCTGTCAGAATGCACAAAGTACGATGCCAAAAACGAAGAAATAACTTATCCTTTTTACATTCCAGTGGGAGACGTCTCTGAACGCGCTGGGCCCGATAGAGACCAAGTGCATGGACCCGCTGCCGGCCGGCACCGAGGCGACCGACTACAGCTACCTGACGCTGGACCCCGACTGGGGCACGGTGAGGAAGGGCGGGCCCTGGGCGGCGCTCGACATCGCCACCATGGGGCTCATCCACAACGAGTTCGCAGACGACCCGGAACTTTCCGAGTTCATACTAAGGTAACAAGATTATTAGTATTTTTTACACCATGTTAATAATATTAAATCGGTAGTAAAAAGTGTTTTGTCAAATTTCTTTTAAATTAAGATTCGAGTTTGAAAAAAAAAAGAAAAAACACTTTTTAACAAAAATAGGTTTGAATTACTTTTTAGTGTTTTATGCAAAAGACTGTATAACTATAAATATATTATCATTAGCAAAAAGTTTACAAACGAGACGCTCTCCTGGGGCCTTACTTTTAACTCGTACGCAAAGTTGCGTATCCGAATGAAGCCGACTTTCGAACGATACTGTTTTATATAAGGTTCAATGTCGTTCGAAAGTCGGCTCAGCGTAACGTTTGCCATCGCTCATCAGCGAGTTACTCTGTCACGTCGTGTGGTTATAATTAATACTGTCTGTTGTCGTGTAGGAGCGAGGAGAGCGTGGTGTTGGGCGCGTCATGCGGCGGCGCGCAGGTGTACTACCAGGAGAGCGGGTTTCGCGCCGCCGGCCCGCCGCCGCCCTCCGACGCGCTCGCCTCCGCGCCGCTGCGCGCGCGCCGCCGCCTGCACCGCGACCACGCCGTGCTGCTGCTCTAACCGAACCACGTGCCACACCGCGGTGTACTACCAGGAGAGCGGGCCGCCCTCCGACGCGCTCGCCTCCGCGCCGCTGCGCGCGCGCCGCCGCCTGCACCGCGACCACGCCGTGCTGCTGCTCTAACCGAACCACGTGCCACACCGCGGTGTACTACCAGGAGAGCGGGCCGCACGCCGCCGGCCCGCCGCCGCCCTCCGACGCGCTCGCCTCCGCGCCGCTGCGCGCGCGCCGCTGCCTGCACCGCGACCACGCCGTGCTGCTGCTCTAACCGAACCACGTGCCACACCGCGGTGTACACCAGGAGAGCAGGCTGCATGGACCAGTAACTTGGTTGAATTCAAATGTAATTTTTGCGATTGGTCGATTCCTGCAGGCCTCTGCTGTTTCGGTGAAAACGCACCATAAACATGACATATACAATCATATATATATACATCATATAATTGCCCCATGTAACATGGGGCAAACCAACCAAGTGGTTTGGGTTGACCTGCCAATCTGATTGTGACACAGGCTACTTTGTTATTACCGCCAGCGGTAGCTTTAGCACGGCGTTATTGGATAGGCCGGTACAGTAGCATTAACGACTTACATTTTGAGTAGTTTAACTTGCAATAAATGCAGCGATAGAGAAACCTCTAGTTTTGGCCAGCTTGTAGGTACAGTGAGATTAAACAAAACGAAAAATATGACTATTATGATCACAAAGGTTGTACCTACGAATTAGCTGCACGCGAGAATCGTTGCATTCGTAGGTGTATTCACACTGCATCAAAAAAACATTGTCAGCTAGTGAAAGCCTCAATAATAAATATGTTTTGCAAATCGTAACATGAGTATAAGTGTATTATGGTCAAATGCCTAGCTTGTGGGGGGAAAAATAAGATGAAAAACAGTGCCAATGTGAACCTATCACAATCTAGCAACATTACGTTACATTGATTATATTCTGAGATTATGGTAACCATAGAATATTATTGCCAATATTGCTAACATTTAAATTTGCCAAGATATTTCAAAATACTGGATAACATTTTGTGCATATGAAAATTCTTTTGAAAGCCACTTGTATCTTGCCAATTTTGTAATTCTATTTCTTAATATCTTCTTTCGTTCTAGACTATTCTATATATTTACTTTTTATTTGGTGTTGAAACGACTTGCTTGTTTCTCTATCATATAAAATATAAATAACTTAATGCAACTTTTGCCTGCGTTTAAACAGTATTTAACTTCAAAAATTCCATAACACTCATAAATGTATTGTACCTAGGAAAAACGTAATAGATAATGATTAGTCATTTGTGAACACCGAATAGAAATGTTAGTAACCTCGGCTTGTAAATACTGCCATTAGATAGAAATAGAAACCCAAACAGAACATAGACCGTATTAACCACCTCTGTGAAACTCAAAGATATCAAAAATATATTAGTTAAGTAGTTTGAGATAAAACTCATTAAGATTAGACTATTGAGTGATATTTTAGAATACACATTTTGTAGATTTCCAGTAGCCCCATTGTGGTTTTTGCGATATAATACAAAAATACTGACAAAGTTTCAAACTTGTGACAATTTTGCTCGGACACTTGAACACGGAAACTTGGACTAAAAAAAACAACTTTGTTGCGAGGTCATTAAAGTAGCATAAATGTTGCTATTATATCTCACGTCTGAAAGATAGCAATAAACTGTGGAGTAAGACTTCTAGGAAACCATTTAGATCAAGATTGCAGTGTTGCATAGAAATTGAATTTAATGCTAAGTTTGAAACTTCTCCAGATTTATTAAACCCATTGTAGAGAGCGAAGGCAGCTAGTTGAAAGGTCTTGCATTTTAACCATGCTCAGGTAATTCTTGCCACTAGTTTATAAGTTCACGGCCAGTTAGTACTTTAGTGTTCGTTGCCTAACTACTAATGTTGCCATATTTGTTATAACGAATTTATTTTAATTATAAGTAGAAAACACGTACCTTAGAGCTTTCCGATGTGAATTTGCAGCTCACTTTGTTAATTAACAACATGTAAAGTACATGTTATTAATCATTTCTTGTTTTTTATTGCAGTATTATTTATTCATTCCGTTGTTTCTTTGTTAAAAATATATATTTAAGAGAATGTACAAATCTGCCAAATACATATTGTAAAAGCGTCCAATCGAGAAAAAAAATTAAAGAAAAATATTTTGCCAATGCAATTAATCGTGAATGTTTATTTATTTTTTAATATTTCCTTAATATTTTTTATATAGCGGTAAGTGTGGATGCCGTTTGGAAGGAGTGCCAATACGAGTTGTATGTGGTGACTACATATTTATTATAATAATGTATACATAATAAATAATTGTTAAGAATTTTAATAAAATATGATAATCAAATTGGATGTCTTTATTTACAACCCAATAATACTAATTACAACTACGTCACACATAAAAATAAATACATAATAATGAAAGTGGAAATAAATATTAATTGCAAAATAGCCTTCGTGTAAACCGTACATCGACCGTTAGACTAAGAAACGAGTGTATAGAATATTTACGAATGTCCACAGCAGAACCCTTTTCATAGCAAACTGCAGTTGAGAGAAAGGATAATGGATAAGACAAGGTTGGATAGACATAAATGAAGAAGAACCATGAATGACATTACAAAACTATCGTTTATTAATCAACAAATCGCTCACAACTACACTAGAATAATAAATGTCCCGTTATGTCCGATACATAAAATATATAGTGTATAACTACCAACTCGAAATGCAATGATCCCGGAGTTGTGTGTGAGTGAATACCGTGACTCGTGTACCGCGTGACTTGAAAGGAATATGATCAGTTGACGAGTTCCGTCTTCGTCTTGAGCAACCTTGGGCTTCCTACAAACCGGCGGATCATATTCTTTTCGCTAAGTTATCGGTGAATGGCTTCGCTTCGACACCGAATCGTTTCTTTTTCGGCACCCACCGCTCGGTCGGGATTTTCGGCGACCGCCATTTTCGATACGAATTTTTCAAAATATTTTCAAAACTTGCAACACAGTTAGTTTCAAGGAACTTCATCCTTTACTTCTTGTTTCAATACCTTTTCAAACAAACAAAATCAATATTAGACTTAGTATTAAATCTTTATTACAACTAATTTCATTACTTTCTAGAGGCATCTACGCCCACAGTGGGCGATTACTGACTAACTTATCAACTAGAACCCTATTTATCACCACTATTGCCGCGCCTCTACTGACTGATACTTAATTAACAACACTCTTTAAATTTCAAACCGCGCATAGTTGACTTTGCAACAAACGACAACGACAGTCAATAGAGGCAATTTAAAACACAACTCGAGGGCTCTGAGCAGATCTCGCGACCGCTCGGTTACTTTACAATATCCTTTATTAAACAAACAATTCATCTTAGAAAATGTATGGGCCATTAAGTAAACAATAAATGCAATTGGCCAATGGAGACATTGTATGGGAAGTGTCGTAAAATCAAGCTATATCTGAAGGTGTCAGCAGCGCGAACTTACTAATAACGACCTGGAAATTCAAACAGGGGAGTAACCATGATGTTCACAATGTATTTCAAGCGATTCTATGCTAATGGGCGTCTTGGTCTTCTATCAATTAATCAAAACCAAACACAATGGTGTCGATTCTGTTGCACTGCTTACTAAACTAAACTTAATTTGACAGGACGAAAACTGTTGACCTTCCTTTTCTAACATATTGAAATGAAATGAGATGCGTATAATTTTAGTCCTGTCAGTTTAGTTTAGTGAGCGGTGCAACAGAATCGACACCAATATGCTTTTTTTTAACTCGACCAAAAGTGTAAACAAACATGGCAGACAACCAATAACAATTCAGTTTGGTCTTTGATTTTCATTGGTTGTCGATCAGCCATATTTGTTAACACAATTGATCATAAAAGAAATATGGCGACTCCAATGGCAAAAGCAGAACAAAAAGAAACTGTTAGACAACAACCACTGATAAAACTACAATTTAAAAAAATTGATAGAAAACCATAGTGGATGATACGTAGACATCATTGCAAAATTACTTTAATCTAAATGAACGATTGATGGATACAGTTTAAACAGACTAACTAAGAAAACTAATTAACAGCTACTCTACGCTCTCAAGTCGGAAACAGTTTCAAAACAAAACGAAAGTAGCCAAAGGAGGTGAAACTTTGGTTGTGAATCTAGCAACATTTATATTGGACATCGACACGTACACAAATATACAGACCGGTTGTTTAAATATAAACTTAACATTTATCGGCTGAATAACATGTTTCGCTCAAAACTATAATTTATACAATTGTTTACTTAAACGTAAATCTAAAAGCTCTTTCAAAGTGATTGTTTGACATAGCATATAATTACACAAATGCGGAAGATACCACTGCGATAGAATCTTCCCTTGTCCACATGACACCCTTACTACATATCTATATGTCTTATGTGATCCACATGTTTGAAATGTTTTCGATAACAAAGTCGTCATTGCATCGGATGACTAGCATCATAGTAGTTGCATTTCATACTAGCCACATTATCGGCAGGTGAACGTCATAATTATGGCTAAGTCGAGTGAACTTTTAGAGATTACAAGGCCAAGATCAAGTAGTATTTTACTGATTGCAAAATCGTTATTACTCTAAATTATTAATTAGTCAAATACGCTCAGTCAATTAGCGTTATGTGAAATGTTAACCAATCAGATCTTTAACATTTGTAGATAAATCAAAAGACGTTGAAAATAGCAATTGAATTAAATGGTTTTGTTTATTAGTTGTATATATCAGCCATAACAAAATAAAATATGTTAAACCGCCTTTTAAAGATAGGCGGATGGATATGGCGGAAATTGAAGGCTTTGGTATAGAATCACAACGCCCGATGCGATGACGTCTTTATTATGATTTTCTGCACAATCGGTCTGCCGACGCGTTGATAAATGTTCAGAATCATTAAATAGGCCTTTTTAGATATCAGAGCTCTTTTGCGCGCTTGACAGTTCACGTCAGTTAGATCGTGACAAAGTATAGTTCAAATTATATTATAGGATCTGTGTATAGCACGTCGGTAAAGGGTTGATACATCCTCTGTCACTATTCTGGTGAATGTAAGTCTAATAGGCAAAGATATTGGAAACAATGGATTTCGGGTCAGCACCGAAAAATCCCGAACTAAAAGTAGACTATAAACATAGTTACTATTTTAATGATCTTTGCGTTTAGTGTTGCTAGTTAAAATAATGACGACAAATTGCAAAGGCATATGACAGTTTGGCCTAGTTGATACAAGCAGGTACGGGCAATATGTACCACTAGGCCGCGGGGCCGTGTATAGGAAATGTCCTAAGGCATTAGGTTCGAGTTTCTCAAAAGATTTTTTTTTATTGATACATTTCTTGAATTTTGTATTATACTCAACACAACTCGGAACAATTTTTGTACTTGAACTTTTATCAGAAACAACTATAGTAGTGACGTAGACTACAAAACCATTTCAACTATGATAACCAAGCAGGTCAAATTTTTTCATAACTACTATGACGTCACGAGAGCAATTTATTACTCGGCTAAGATTAACACAGGTTTGAGACACGTAAGGTAAATCGGCTTAAGGCATACACTTGGGTAAAGGTCAAAGGACTCTTCATCCAAAATCGGGCACTCTACGTTTTTTATTAACAGACTTTGAATCCATTGTTTAAATATGTTTGCCAGTGGGTATAGTAAGTGGTCTAGTAAGCGCGTTCGTAATAGGAGTCGGGCGCCTTGCGATACTTACGCGGCGAGTAGGAGCGCTCGCGCTCGTAGCGCCGCGAGCGGCGGTAGTGCGGGGAGGGGCTGCGGTGCCGGTAGCTGCGATGGTAATAGTCGCGCTCGCGCTCGCGGTACGACCCGCGATAGTAGTCGCTGCAACAAATGACTTAATCACACGTTTGCCCGGACAAAAACAACGTTCTTGGTGGACTCGGTAGATGGAACTACGAAGCTTTTTTAAGCCCAAGAGTCGGATGTGGTATCAAATGGTATCTGTTGTAACAACATTAAACTTTTGACAGGACTAAAACTTTTATATTTTTCTCATATATTGAATGAGTGATTCTCCAAACATGAATTTAAAAATAGTAAAAAAAGCTTGCTCAGCAAAGGACTCTAAACGTGCCAGTCTAGAGCCATCTATTGAAGGTAACCCGAAATGTTTGGACAGGTACGTCTTCACGTCTTCACGTCACACTATAATGAGGTATATGTGTTAGTTTCCACTAAATCCTCTAATGGCTGCGGCGATTTGGAATTTAATATGGTGGTAGTTTATAGACTAGATTAACAGATGGCAACTTTTTATTCCGGAAAAAAGAGCTCCTGTGGGATAGCGGGTGAAATTTCAGGGCGCTGAGTTTTTTAACATACAGTTATATTTTGAAATTTAAAATATTGTTTTAAAATTATTAATTACCAATTATTAAATAATTGTCTCAAATTTACTCATACATTATAGATTATTATGTGCATGTATTGTGTAGTTATCCTTAAGTATTTTAAGCGCTATTGTGTTAAAATTTCAAAATATACCTGTATGTTAAAAAACTATCAACTCCCTGAAATTTCACCCGCTATCCCACAGGAGCTCTTTCTTCCGGAGTAAAAAGTAGGCTGCGTCCGCCTAATATGATAAAATTTGACACATTTTAGTGGTATGATATTAATGTGGAAGCAATGTGACACTTACTCTCTTTCCCTTCCGCCACCGCGTCTGTCGTAACCGTTGTCGCCTCTACTACTGTAAACAGACGAAATAAAAAAATATAAAAAACAAGCAATTCGGAAAAGATTTGTCTCTTTAGATCTCATGATTTCATGACCCACTGAACTGAATATTGTAGAAACAGGCCTTTAGTGATGCAGCTAAGTTTTATGGCTGCCCCACTCTAATACTGTTTCGTTAGTCTACCAACATTTTTTTATCATGCAAGAAATTAAATCAGGCATGTTTTTGTAAATTATTAATGTTGGATTATTAATTGCTAAATAATAGCATTAGTTTCTGCGTTACCCAATTTATCTTTATACGTACGAGCGAATATCGCCACACCAAAAACAACAATAATAGTTTTGCCTTACATAGGCTAGGTACAATGGCAATAAACCATTATCATTGGGTTTTATCTATGGGAAGCGCGCCTGAATTTGAGCCAAATAAGCTCTACGAGAATTGGCAATACGACTGTTTTTTGTAAATAGTGGTAGTGTAGTAGTAGTAGTTGTCTTTTATTTGAAAACTGTCCCACGAACGTACTTCTGCCTGTTCTATCAGGAAACATCTCAATGGCCGCGGCCTAAAATGCCTTGCAAATGCAGCGCTTAGAACCGAGGCAGACATTAAAAAGTTCATATCCCCGACAATAGCCAAGTATCTAATTCACATTTATCGTTATTTGTAAAATCATATGACAGTTTGGTTTGATATGCACTCATAGTCCTACTTCGCGGTCGAATGGTCCTAGTGGTGAGATCGACGTACGTTAAATTGCCGGGAAATTGATCGGCCAATAACGGATAACTTTAACGCTCGAAACATTGTACTTTCATGCTCTACTAACATTGGCCTACTCTTCCTACCGTGTTCCTTACGGTGCAATTTTCCACATTGAAAGAAGACGCATGGTCTGCGCATGGTCCACGCGGATAATACCTATACCATCTTCGAACCTTTTGCCATTCGTTGCACCTGCGATCCCTACGCATCGGCCTCGCGCTTTCGAGTGGCGGGCGGCACGTTAACGGTCTTAACAATGGCAAGTTATAGTTGATAATATCAATAACAAGCCGCCCGAAGAAGTGTATGAGGAGGTTTGAAGGTTATTTTCATAAGACACTTAGCTGCTCCCCGCGGTTTCACTCGCGTGTGGACAAAAAACTAACAAACATTCCGAGTTTCATGCAATCTGTTCAGCCTTTTTGGCGTGAAGAACTAACAAACATACACACACACATACCGACAAACAATCGCATTTGTAATATTAGTGTGATAAAACCGAGACCGTCAGTTTAACGTGTTTATCTCCATTAATTAAATAAAATAATCCAGAATTTAGCTCTCCAAGGAAGCTACGCCTATTTACTGCGCAACATTACATATCCCACCCAAGGTAGCGCTCAGTTGTGAATGACACTCTGAAGTCCGACATCCGAAGACTTTTAGTCAGAACCAAAGACTACAAACCCTGTAGACTGATCGTCCGACTCCCTCATACGAAAATTAGTAGTTTAATAACCACTGCAAGTACCTCAGAGTTTCATTGAATTTCATAACTCAGATTGCGTCATCCCAGAGATTGGACAATCGCAAACGTAGAACCTAGTCCCCCCGGTCCCTCGTCGTCCGTTATCTCGCCCCTGCCCGCAACGGTAAATCGTGTTTGTAGAAGAAATTATGTTCACGAGCCATCAACAGGCTAAATATGATCTGTGGTCAGTAACGTCAAGTGGAGTTGCGACACAAGTAAGCTGGTTTGGAGTTTTGGCGGGAACGCGAAAATCTAATGTCGCAGCATTATATTATTTTCCAAAACTTGTGTTTTTTCGAGTGTTAATGCATAAAAATGATGGCGTTTTATTCATTAAGTGCTGATTTACGCGCAAGAGTGTGGGCAAGTGATATAATGAAGTGATACTTGTCTTTTCGTGTTGTTTCCAAAACTCCGAAGAAGCTTGTAGTAAAGTTGCCACAACTTGGACTTGACTATGACTAATTTCGTGTAACTAACTGTGATTTCATGACACATTTGACTTGATGATTACTATTAAAACTTGAAAGTTCATAAACTTGACACTGGCAGAATGCACAAAGTGCGATGCCAATAACAAAGAAAAAAAAGATGGTTTGGAGTGTGCAATGTACATACGTGGGTTTCCCCATGTAGATGCCGGGCGTGGGCGTGTGCGCGCGCTGCGTGATGGAGAAGTCTACGCGGATGCGGCGCCCGTCGATCTCCATGCCGGTGCACTCGTTCTTGGCCACCTTCGCGTCTTCCTGGTTCTCGAAGTACACGAAGCAGAATCCTCGCGACCGCCCCGTCTGCGGATGCATCACGTTTAGATAAATAAATAATTATAGGGGATATTTTTTGCACAGCGCCATGTAGCCCCGTACTAAGCAAAGCTTGTATTATGGAAACCAGATACCTGATAGAATACTTATAAACAATATTTTTTTCGTAAATACTTACTTATAATACATACTACACCCAAACACTGAACAAACATCTATGTTCGTCACATAAATTATTGTCCTATATGGGGATCGAACCCACGCCTTACAGCTCTGAAGACAGACATGGAAAATATGACGATGTCATCCAGGTACTCGAAATTGAAGTCGTTTTTTTTTAAAGCGTAATTTTAAAGCGTCTTTAACATCTTAGCTTAGAGTTGCTATTTGAGTAGCTACAATACACCAGTATTATTTTAGGATTGTATGTACGGCGTGCGATATCTACTGACCCACAAGTGCAAGCAAGACCAACAAGTGCGACCACAAGCAAGACCCACAAGTGTGAGCGAGATAGACATAGTGAAATGATTTATGGCCGCACGACTCAGTTGGTAACGCGGTGACTATAGCACAATACACCCCAAGTGGGACAACAGGACTTATATAAGAATGCTACTGCAACTGTTTTTTGAAATTGAAAGTATCTTAGCATGGTTTATGTATAGGCAAACGTAGTACGTTTTGTAGTGGTAGGACTCTACTGTAGAGTCCGCCTGGGGAAGTACCACACCTTTGCTAGTTATTCAACCGCCAAGCAGTAGTGTGCAAGGATTACTGTGTTCCGGTTTGACGGGCAATGTTACGAGATAAATTACTGGGTATGAAGACATGTAAGATCTAATATCTCAGGGGGACGAAGGCAGTGCAGTGCGGCGCGGCGCAGGATTGTGTTCGCAAGTTCACAATTCTGGCACTGCTACTGTTAGTGGCAGGCGTGACGCTTACCACCAGGCGAACGTTTTGCTCGTCTCGTCACTTGAAAGTTTATTAATAAACAAGATTTGTTCACTTAAAGGCGACCTTATGATGACAGTAACTTACCTTAGCATCAATAACAACTTGAGTCTTGTCCACAGGTCCGTACTTAGAGAAAATATGGTTGAGCTGCTGCTCTGTAGTGTAGAGACTCAGCCCGAAGACACCGAGGCATCTCGAAGGAGTTGGGTTCTCCTGTGGATAATAACTATGAATTATAGACTTCATTCTGATAGCTGCCGGTTTTAGTTTACAGTAACGAATTTTTTTTATTTACAAGGCGAAGGTGCCAAAAGAGTTACTGGTATCACTAGAATAGATTTTGTAAAGGAAATCAGCATCAAATTTTCACAGAACTTTAACATGTCAAAACTAGTACTAAATTATTTGAAACAAAATGATAACAAATTAAAAACAATCAATTCAAGAGTATTTTTAAGTTAATAACCTATGCTTCCACTAACACACTCAAACATTTCTAAAAAAAAATACTTAAATATATGAATGAAGATTTACCAATGTACAATGTACCTACGTACAGAAAAAAATTCGGAACAATTTAAAATTTTCAGTCATTAAATCTGAATTCTGTAATAAAAACTATTACCACTGACCTCTTTTTGGCTTAGTACTAGCGTTCCGCTTAACCCGGAATGGGGGCAGAATGTTAAAAAATTAACAAAAAAAAATTTTTTTCTTAAGCTGTAGTGAAATGGTAGGTCTAGTTTTAGTTGCTCCAAATTTTGTGAAAACCAGATGCTGATTTACTGTTAACAAAATCCTAAATCAATAAAAAAAGTTTTTGGGATAAGGATTTTATATTCCTTTATGAAAATCTTAGTTTATATTTAACAGTTTGAAAGCAATAAAAAAGTGTTATGTGGCTCTGGACCGCCAGTACAGTTTAAAATCTTACTCTTTTCCTTTTTTAGCACAGTAATAATTAGAATATTTTTGAGATCATTCTTATAAAAAAAAAACTAAACTACTAGCCTGGATTGCCCGTTGGTAGGAAAAACTTCCTCCACTTCTTTGCTGCTCGGTCTTGGGCTATTTGGAAATTTAACATAATTACATTTCTATAAAAAACAAGAACAATTCTTTGAAATGCCATTCATCAGTAGCTTTCTTCTAGATCCACGCTCCATCCTCGGCTACACCACTTGCTTACCATCAGGTGCCTAAATACAGCGACGGTGATAATGGAATGGACGGGCCCAGCGCTTGCAAATCGATCAAAATTAACAAGACAACACAATCAATCAACAAAGTATGCATATTACATAAGCCGGAAAATAGAGATAGCGAGTCTAATTACTGCATGACAAAAAGAGAACACATGTACATGTATTAGAAGTTTGTATTGTCGTATCGTACGGCTCGCATGTCGCAAAGGCAGAGTATGACTGAAGCGAGTGGAGAGCCGGCGCTCAACATATAGTCTTCAAAATCCGTGTGCTTATTTCCCGTCCATTCATCTTATCATGGTCGCTGGATCAATATAGATCATTATTCTTTAAAAGAAATGTCCATCATCTTATCGCAGTCGTCGTATGGCAACAAATAGGTAGAAATATATTGAAATCAGAAATACATGTAGAAGACAATATTATAATAAGCATAAATAATAAAAAAGAAGTTCAGATGCCTACGTAACACAGTATTAAAATCCCAAGCAACAGTCGGATGAATACTTCAACTGTTGATATTAAATGACAAAATTTACGACTATAATGAATCTTTACTACAACCTTGCAGGCATCATTCTTACTAATAATACAATAATATGACATTATAAAATGCGAGGGACGTATTCGAGTAAGCTTACGACTGTAAAGAAATATTTTAACCAGACCGCAATCATTTACTTTATTATAAACTGCTACTATGATGTTTTACAGTGAGGCAGTATAGTTATAAAATAAATAGCAATTAAATGACATTGACCAAACACCTCACAAAAATCTGCTACAAAAATCTCGATTCACATTACACCAAGCTTCCTCTAAGTCTGGGTGGCCCTGCAATTAAAGAAATGTAAGCCCTGTACTGTGTCTCATAGAGCAGATTTTCTAAAGATAAACTATGCACCATATATCACCATTTAGTATGTGAAACAATTGGTAAACACTACTATTCCAAGATAGCCATTCAAAATTCTGTTATGACTTGATACTGGGTTTACATTCCAGAGCCAGGACTCATCCATGGTCAGACCAGGCTCGAAGCAATGTCCATAGTTGCTGATTTCTAAGATTCCTGGTCAATACAATAAGGTAATATTATATAGAATGAATGAACAAACCGACAGGTTGTATTCAAAAAGTTTAAAGTGTCAGGCCATGTTTGTTTACACTTTTCATTTCTCAACTGACAAACTTTAAATTTGGAAGTGATTAAACTGTTTTAGTGACAACTGAACAACATAATTTATTGTGAACAATAAAATATTACAGGCTGAAACCACACTGTCAAATGGCTTGTTTAGCGCCTAAGCCTTTGTTGGTGATTGCAAAAAGCTTGAAAACTGTTCGCTTAGTGTGTTAGTCTCCTTTAGAATTAGAACGTCAAGCTTCTGGGAACCTCGTTCCACTCAAGACGCGAAGCAAATCACCATACAGTGTAGTTTCACCCTATTTTGCATATAACTACTAACTAGAATTAGTACAATATAGTGCAAGGAATTCGGCGACTGTGTATGATAGGCAGCGTAATGTGTGTACCAAACGTCTCACCCGGTCACCCTGGTGGCGTCGGCGCGAGGACATGGGGCTGTGGGAGTGGGATCGGCGGTAGGAGCCGCGCGGGGAATAGGAGCGGGAGCGGGACCGAGAGTAACGGCGGTAGCGGCGAGGCGACCCGGAGCGGGACCGCGTGCGCGACCGAGTGCGCGCCACGGCCGCCACAGGAGACCTGCGGGGAGACTTCACATGTAGTTACCCAACTACCGATACAAATATTCGCAACTGTTATGTTTAACTAGACTTGTGTGTATGGTCATCATCAGCCCGGAGACGTCCACTGCTGAACGAAGGCGTCCCCTTCATTTTTCATATACAGGGTTATTGGTAATCAATTAGCATCCTTTTAAGGGCTTATTCTGTATATCTAACCAAACAAATTTTACTATATTTATAAATATAATTTTACTTAACATTAAAATCGCGAAAAAAAACCAGTTGTTTCATACATTTTGTCCAAGGTCGATGAACTTTTTATATGGAACAAGCAGATATTTTTATGCGATTTCAATGTTGGCCCCTAGCATAGGTTGTTTGTTTTGATGTACAGAATATGGCCTTACAAGGATGCTAACTGATTACCAGTAGCCCTGTATATTTATTTGCAATAAGTATACAGAGATCTTTAATTAAATATTATCCACATCGAGACTTAGTTGCCCTTGTTGGGCATCGCAAAACAGATGCGATATATTAGACCGCCACACTGTACGACAACCTGCCCCTTGCATCCAACCGGTGTATATTAGCTCAATGCTTGCCACCTCATTCTCATACCGTTAAGCCATGTCACGGGTTAATTCATATAATGTATGTATGTGAGTTTCTTTTTTCCACGATAACTTCTAAATGCCTGAACAGATTTGGATATATTGGGTATTGTTAGAATCCTTACATCATCCCAAATATCACTGGCTATTTTTTTTTGGCAGGGCTGCCATGTTATTTATTTTTTCAACTAAAGTTTGCTTGTTCGTTCTTCTCTCTCTACAATTTTTGTAAAAGTTTATTGACTGTGATAACTTTAAGTTTCATTTTCTTTTACTTTTTTTTGTCTTGTAATGGCTTCGTGTAATTTTAAATTAATATGCAATACATTATAATGTATATGTCTCATTGTTCAATTGTTCATTCCCTATTTACAGGTATAAATGTGAGGACAAAAGACGAGGTGATAAGTGACCAGTTCTACCTACCAAAAACACAATAATGTAAATTAAATTATGAATAAAATATGTTGCCTGACATAAACAACCTATTGTGTAAATTATTTCCTGTACAATGTCTGTTTCTGGTTCAAGTTGATAAGTGATAATTAAAAAATGGGATAATTTAGTTTCGAGTATTAAATATGAGATACTTAAACCAGACTGACCAATAAATAGACTTGTGCAACAGACATACAACATATATTATTTTATATTATGTAAACTAATTGGCCACAAACAATGGTTTCTATGGGATCGGCACCGCAGGGCTGGGTGCTAGTGACAAATTATAAGTTTTTTTTTAAGAAACTACCAACTATGATAGCAATAGTTACATAGCATTAAGCTGGTAGTTGAATGGCATAATGCTTATTAAAGGAGTTCACTTCCTTTAGGTTTCTACAGTCAACCCAATACCAAAATTAACTACAGCCTGTAGATTACGAAAAACTATAAAACGTTTCTTAGAACTGTAATGGTAATAAGGAAACTAGTATATTTGGTTAAACACCTGGTTAAATGGTTCCCGTGGTACAAGTTTTGCTTAGTTTGGGGCTTGATGGTGCTTTGTGAAATGTCCACCATTTTTTATTTATTATAACAAAAAAATATATTTTACAAACATTTCTACAATGCCCGACTGTCACCATTACCAATCATGCAACCATGTATTAATTAATTGAATTGCAAATTAACACAAACTACTTGCTGGCCAGTTAATAAGCAAGTTGTTATCAGGTTCCCCCACCAATGTTTAGTACTACAAAAGGCTATTGATAAAACCGTTGCTAAGCAATCAAGTTTTATTAATCATACATAAAATTCCGGTAGTTTATTTTTGTTTCTTATTAGAACTTTCTAGGTTTTTTATTGGCTGTTTAAAATAATGTTATGCGCCTATCTGAATGGAATAAATCTAGTTAACTCTGGGTATCATGTCAATTATCAGAAACTAAACAGCTTATAAAATGCAAACTCATCCTCATTCTACAAGTCGGGTACTATGCCAATTAACTTTTATACAATTAGGTATACCAACATAGTCTCCAGTCTCATGTCTGTCACATATATTGAGTTCTACTTGCAGTTATTGAACTGTAAAATGTACTCCAAAATTTGGCATCTTATTGTGCCAAGCAATGGGTTGCTTCAATAATTTTTCCCTTCCAACAAGACACCCTTTAAGAATCCTGACAATGTCAGGCCAAATTTTAACTATTGGACAATTTGCAAATTAGTAGATAAATGATATTTTAAGAAACATAAATATTCTACTAGGAACTCCCAGTACAAGAAACTGTTGCCTAGGAACAGATTTTATCAATATATAACAATCATACAACCGGAATGTCAGGCCAAATTTTAACTATTGGACAATTTGCAAATTAGTAGATAAATGATATTTTAAGAAACATAAATATTCTACTAGGAACTCCCAGTACAAGAAACTGTTGCCTAGGAACAGATTTTATCAATATATAACAATCATACAACCGGACCATACAAAATGGTTATGTGAGAGTTATTACCATTTTTTTGCCGTTACAAAATCATAATGAGCGTTATTGCGCAAATCACACAGCCTTTACCCTTGAAACCGAGGTTAGAAACACAAAGTAACTATCCGTGGGCATGGTGTCGATGACGCGATTGCAGAGCCGAATACACGCAAAAAATGGAAGTATACGAGATTATACGATTTACTTACGGGCTCCTGTACTTCCTGCTGGAACTTTTAGGCGGGGGCGGCGTCCTAGACCGGCTTCTGCTGAGCCCAAGAGACATGCCCGACTGCTTCGCTGGGGGTTCCCGAGACCCGTTCCGGGTTCTCGATCGACTTCGCTGAAAGCATCCAAGACACTCTCAGTATAAATAGCGACGCGCTGATCACAAAATAAAACACGAGGCAACGCGGGAATGCTCGCCGTGAAAGTCACAAACAATACATAATAAAGTAAGTACCTCTCGATCAGACATGACGAACGATGCAATATAAACGCTAAATAAAAACAAATAATACGAATCAAATCTATTTTTAACAGTGAAAAGTTCAAGAAATAAAATCACACACGCACATCCGACGCGTTCTTTCTACGAAAATCGAAAAACAAAATGGATGGCGAGTGACAGTGTTACCAGCGTTGCCAACGCCTGTTAGCCTAATTCCCAGAAAATTAAGGCCAAATTCCCTAAATGTGGGGAGAAAAAAACACAATTGCACATACAAAAATGTGAAATTCAAGCACTTTTTATTGATTTTTACTCAGGCTTTTGTGCCATACTTTTAAATTTATAGTTTTTTTTTGTTTTGTGGGATTTTTAGATTTGAACACTTTCCCCCAGTAGCTTTCGTGTACGTATTTTCGGGATTCTACAACATACGGGTGGTACTGTGCTGATTTTCTACTACTAGCTGTTAGCGTTGCCAATTTTGTTGACTTAAAATCATATAAATAATAATATAAAATCTAATATTCCCCACATTCCCCGCACAGAACCAATCCCCACATTATTCCCCACACGAGTCTGGATTCCCTACAATTTAGGGAATTCCCCACTAATTGGCAACACTGAGTGTTCCCCAAAGAGTAGGATAACTATAGAACAGAGAAATTTAGGCCGGGCGCATACGACGAGAAAAACCGTAAGAAAAACCGTCCGGTTTCGCCCGTAGGCGCTCCGTGCATACATTTTGTACTTGGTCCCGCACACGGCAAGAAATTTCTCACGGCGCTCGTCCGGTGCCGATGCGCGCCGGATCGCACCTCAACCGAACGCGAGACGTTTTTCTCGAGAGGCCCGTCTGCTCCGCAGTACATTTTGTACTTTACTAGGACAATCGTAATGTGATGACGTAATTCATGGATGCCAAGGATAACGTTTTACATTTAGCACAAAGCGAAAAAGAAGAGAAACCAATTTTTTGTGTCCTTATCACCGTGGCCGGGAAATTTTGTTTGGCAGCATCTGATCTGTCATGGAAGCTGCCAAACAAACACGAGTTCGTTTGTTGTTTTTCAATATTCATGTGAAAAAATCCCTTTTATTTGATCTAAACCTCGTATTATAGAAAAACAGTGTGTAGGGTGATGGGTGGTTGCAGTATTGTAGGCTGCAAAAGCCGCTCTGAGACGAAAACTGAAGGACTAACATTTCACAAGTAAGTGTCCATTGTTTTGATTAATTTCACGTTCATTGTGAAAATATTAATACTACGAATACTACGCTACATTTCAAGTAACACTAGTTGTCAGCAGAACAGCTACGTGAATGAATGAATATTTGCTGAAATATTATAACATAGTAACCATAAAATAGCATTTCATAGTAATGCCAGTTTTTGATTTTTAATATCTCGAAAAAGCTATACCTAATACTATCGATCACTAACGTGTAAACATGATATCAATAAACTATTGTATACAGTTTCACATCACGGTTGATATTGGTGACGATTCTGTTGCACAACTCACTAATGTAATGTAAATGTGTGCATGTCACATTTTGGCCTAGTGATTTTAGTATGTATTTTTTTAAATCGCGGTGGAAGATGATACCTTTGCAAATCGATAGATCATAAAAATGCGATTACTAAATGTTCTACAAAGAATAATTTTACTAGGAGAGGTTCTAGCACTAACCCAGTAACCGTTTCCGTTACCGAGATAATGGCCAATGAAAATACACTTATTTGGCCAAAATCTTATTTCTATTCGCGGCGGAAGATGAGACCTTTGCAAATCGACAGATCATAAAAATGAGATTACTAATTCAATGTTCTAGCACTAATCTATATAATCACTATATTTTTATCATTTTAGATTCCCGAATGATCCTGAAACATTGCGTAAATGGATTGAAGCCAAAGAACGCCAAACTTGGATTAAAAAAAAACGTCTACGATATGCCATTTCAGTAAAGATTCATTTAAAAATGGTGAAAAAAAAAATATATGTTCGCAGAGCCAGTTTTCCATTTAAATGTAAGATAATGCCGAAATTGCGTTTTTTCGGGACTCTTAGACTATCCGTCTATGTCAGCCCCATCGTATCCTAACATACAATAATTAATTGCGGTTTAAAATATATGATACAATGATACAATGATTTTATTGGTCTGTGAAACTAGGGAAACTAGGTATATTTATATATAGGTGATAAAAATAGATAATAGGAGCTCTAGCTTCTACCTGGCTAAGGTATACAGACATATGGTTATAAAATAATGAATTTAATATGGAAAAACAAAATTATTATGTAATTATTCAAACAGCTTACCGGTTAACACGTATTTTCAATGAAAATAGTAACACACCTTAAATACAGCAAACTATACAGACAAATAGATATTGAATAATTATCAAATAATGATAAATATTATTTATGCAACTATTGGTATACATTCCATTTATCAAAAAATCAAAAAAATATCTAATCAAATAAATTAAAGTTACAAAGTAAAATAATATGTCAGAAATAGTTTTGCTAATAAAAATAGACTTTTCATCACACTTGCTCGTAAAGTGGATCTTTTTACCTCGATTTTAGGCTCATAATCCAAACTAAAACACACGCGTGATTTTTACTTTAAATTATAGAACTAGTGCTATAATAGAGTCGATTAAGTTAAGTTTGTACCTCACTGCAAGTTAGATGTATTTGTATACGAAGCATTCCTAATATAGCCTGGTAATACCTACTTACAGTTTTTTTTTTCCAGCAAAGAGTTTTTATGCAGCCGAAGAAATCAAAAAGAGTTTCGTTTTTTCCTCGCAAGTTGATGAAAACAGTCGTATTAAACGCGTGTACTAATTAGTCATTACACTCTCGGCTTCCTTATCGTCCATCCCTTATATCCTTATCAGAAAATACCACCTCGACTGTAATGACCAACATAGCACACTTGTATCATATTGTACTTCCTGTGTAATCTTGTAGTTCCTGTGTAAATATTACGTTTAATAAAAAAAATATTTGAATATATATTTTGTCGTATTATTTATAGTTCTTGGTGTTTATAGTCATTATTATTGGTATATATTATATAGTGTAATGTAATATTCACGTTTAATGCACCATTTCTAAGACAATAAAGTATTTTTATTTGTAATTGAAATGATATTAGGATTATTTTTCTGTCGGTATCTCTACCTATAAATATGATACACATAATAGTTAATTTTGATAATTGTATCTGATTATAAAAAATACATTTGACGTAAGGTACTTTATAGGGATTACTAAGGCATTATGACATTTTGCCCAAGTTGATACATGGAGGCAAGGAGGTATGATTAGGCTACCTGTGTATGGGTAATGTCCTAAACCTTTACCCAAGATTTTGGGATAAGTTTTTTTGTGGCAGCACAAAGTGTATGAGCTAGAAATAACTAGGTGGCCACGCGCCCTATATTTCTAACATTGAGGTAGCTCTACCTCTATGATTTCTACTATAAAAGGCTGTACCTTGACCAAGATATCACACCCTAGGCCGAGCGCCGTTTGCGCTTGCCTAAAGTCCGGTGACGCTGTAGAGGCCATCTGAGGCCAAGAGCATCAGTCATTCATAAAAAAAAAAAAAAAAACAAGATTTCACACAATCCTTTACTAGTGATATCATAGCAATCCTAATCAATACAAAAAACAATAAAAAATATAACATTATTATTATAAATAATTATTAACATAAAAATACCGTCCAACGTAGCTCCTGTAGTTGATGATATACTTAACAATTCTAAATCCATTAATAATGGTAGTGTTTTACAAAGTAGTTCAGTAAAAATTCAAGAAGCGCAGTTCATAAAAGAAAAAGATTTCTGATAGGTACTTGTTTTGTACCTAGCACTTTTCTTTTTGAGGCCTGGCTGAAGCCAGACTGTAGGTGAGCGGTGATTGCGGGGACTGTATAATCATGTATTTTTCTCCTGTCCTCTTTAATGTCCATGCCTCAATTTATAGTGATTTAATATTCCTCCGTGTCCCATTACCCACAAACATCTTCTTTCTACCAGACTTTGTCATGAATCTCTTCTTCTAATGTAAATAAAGCTGTAAATGTTGTAAATATTTTATTATTAATAATATCAGACGCATTAACTAATATACATATTGTAAACATTATTCTCTCGATTTTTTATTTTTAAGTGTATAGCTGTAAAAGATGTAAATATTTTATCATAATAATATTGTAAATATATGCTGTATGTTGTATTTTTCTTTACCTGCTATACCACTTTCCTGATCTATCCTTCCTAAATTCTTCTTACCTAGCTATCGCGTTATGTTTCCCTACCTTTACTCCAAAACTTCCAATACATACCTCTCAACTTTACTCCAAAACTCATAGCCAGCCAAAACTTCAAGCCCTAAACTACTTGACAATGGCAAATGCGTCGATAGCGCGGTGCCAAAATCCCCAGTAGGGGAAAGAAGAAAAAAAAAAAGAACTACACTAGAAAAAAGGTTTTTATTGTTGTTTTTAATATTTGATGGCCATGGATACTAGTCTTTCAGCTGAATACATATTTCTTCATCGATCCTTCTTTCTCCAATGTTCAATGTTCTCCAGTCACCGTCCAAGTCACACACAGTAAGTCACGATCAAGTCCAATCATGCCCTAGTAAAGTCATGGCAACTTTACTACAAGCTTCCTCGGAGTTTTGGAAACAACAAAACAACGCAAGAAAGCAACGTTTTTATTGAACTGTTATTGATTATTTTCCAGTAGGTACAAACAGCAAACAAGATTTATTGCTGTGGCCTATGAAGATTTTTTTTAAATTATATAGTCACTGTCAATGTCAGTTAGACATCGCGTACAAAATGACAGTGACACTTTATTTGGTATTTGCCAAAAATTTACCAGTGCTGCCAGCTTGCGACTTAGGTATCTAGTTCTAGATATAGATTTTTTTAATAGTTGCGAATTGGTTATAAGAAGGTATAAGAAGGTTGCAGGTTGCAGCGACGCAAGCAGTTGTGTTTTATTTATTTATTACACATTTACGGCTTTACTTAAAAAAACTTTTCAACCGTTAATCACTGCTTAATTAAGATGCTCTGCCATCTTCTCTCTGACGTGAAGTTGCACGTGCTAGAAAAGGACAGAGAAGTTTAAGCAGTGACTAAGAGAATCGAGATTATTTTAGGTAAGACTGTAAGTTGATTGTCCTGGTTATCTTGCAACAAAGACAAGATAAAAAATATATTAATGAATGGATAATGTTTGAAACATTTAAATTAAAGATGATTATATATTCTAATGCAAAAAAAAATTTTTGTCCTTTTGCTCGTCCCTAGTATTGGTATAAGTATTATTATAATTATTATTTTTTTGGCCACTTTTACTTTCATGAGTATGAAATTCTGGGCATTCTGGCAATTTTTTGAAAATGTTTAGCCACTTCTTGTCTTAACGACTTGGCAACACTCACTGCAAATCAAACAAAATCATTCATAAAATTCCAGTTCTAGCATACGCATAGAGTACATTATACATTATAGTTCCACATCACGTCACGGCACGGCAAATGTGGAGATTCAAAGAAGAATAGTTGAAGTGATTTTAGCACAAACATGACAGATAACGATACTCAAAACGGCTCCTCCGGGGATCAGCCTCAGGAAAAGACAGCGAAGCAGCTGGCTAAAGAGGCTCTAAAGGCTGCTAAACTTGAGAAGCTTAAGGCCAAACTTGATAAGAAAAGCGCAGCTCCAGCTGTTACTAAAGAGAAACCTGAGGTATTTTTCAATTAATTATTATATTATTTTGTATTCCAAACTATATATTACACCTGCTCTCATAATATTAGTCGCGGAACCTTCTTTCACTTGGTATTTACATAATTATGAACAAACTGTAACACATTCTTAGGTTAGATTTCTTCCGAAAGTGAAAGGCCTCTAATAATTGTTAGTACACTGTAACATGGTCCCGTTTAAAGAAATTATTTCATATAACACATTTTTTATGCTGAATGATTGATTAGAACTTTCTTTAAAAGTATATAGTAAGTAATGTATCCAAGTATATGTGCAATAAACGCTGCATAATGTATTGCAGGAAGACTCGCACAGTAAGAAAAGAAACAATCAAAACTTTGAAGTTTCATTCCCCTAAGTAATATTGTAACCATCGATATATATGTGTACATAGTACATAAATATCAATGGTTGTAACAATCACAGTCGGCATTTTAATAGGCTACTGGTGTACCTAGGTCTATCCTCCTCACTGCCAGGTAGTGGTATGACAATATGATATGGTATGAGAATTCGACCCCTAAGGGGGGAAAAGCTAGGGAAACGTTTCTATGAAAGTCCTGTTGTTTTTGTACTTTTAGTCCAAAAATTTGGATTTGGATAGTTCATTTAAAAAAAAAAATGCTGTTTTCAATATTTTTTTGACAGGGATGATTTAAGGGGGGGGTGGCATGTTGCATGGAAAGTTATTTGTTTTTCAAGTTATAGTGATGAAAATTGATATTTGGGTAGCTCAGTTGTGAATTTTGGGTCGAATTTCATCCGTACTTCGACGAAGTCGCAGGCCTTCTAGTTATATATACAGTCGAAACCGATTATAACGACATCGTTTACAACGACTGATCGGTTATTACGACTAGACCGTAAGGTCCCGGCCGAATCTCTAGTAAACTATTCAGTAAACACACCGCCTATAACAACATCGGATACAGCGACATATCGTTTACAACGACGAAACTTTATCGATATTCATCGACTATAACGACCAACCGTTATTGGCCCAACAAAACAAAACAATACGAACTATTTTAGATCTATTACTAAGCGTTGAAGGAATATTTACGCACTACGCACTTCCTCCCACCCCATCCGAACCTCTTCCCGGTCATTTGACCTTGCATATTTCACACCTATTGTTTAGTGCGCTAACTGACTGCGTGAGTGACAGGTTGATTTTTAAGTTTTGGCTTTTATTACACCATTACCATGTCGCAAAATAAGAGGAAAGTGAAAAAAGCAGGCTAAAATTACTGATTACTTTTAAAACTAGTGTAGTCTTATAACCTGGTATTGTAGGCAAGGCAGCTAAGTACATTGTAGATACATTTTGTACTCCAATTATTTCTTAATAAACATTTTTATTTCTTTTTTTGTTATTTCATTTGAAAACAAGTTCACACACATAATCTATACCTATACTATACCTATACAGGGTGTCCCAGAACTCAACGTCAAGCGGGCACGGGGCAAGAGGGGGGGTCATACCAGTTCCAGGAAAAATAAATATAAAATTCCATATTTTTTTTTTTCCCTGAAGCATCAAAGTTAGGTGATATTATTTTTTCAACCACAAATCAAAGAAAATGCGATAGTTTTAACAAACATAGCAATTATTTTTGTTTGATTTGTGATTGCAATTGATAGCATGTTTATTAAAGACTATGTTAGTTAAAAAAAACACTGTATAATAATTAAATTTGAGGTCAGAATAACTAAAGATATGAATAAAGGTGTCGATTTTCCTCTTTTTCATGAATTCACCAATTATAACTTAACCAACTGATATGGAATTTTATATTTATTTTTCCTGGAACTGGTATGACCCCCCCTCTTGCCCCGTGCCCGCTTGACGTTGAGTTCTGGGACACCCTGTATACGATAATATAACTACTTGTGTATATGTATTGCTTATAACAACTATCGGGTATAACGTCGGAAACTATACGGTCCCTTCAATGTCGCTATATCAGGTTTTGACTGTATATATAAGGAGGTATGTCATATCGCGCCTTCAAATAGCCCTGTGAAAACGGCCCCAAGGACTGTCTTGCCTGTCTGCGTTCACTAAGCGAGACTCAAGCTATCCCTTTTGCTCTTATAAAATCGTATCTTTCGCACTCCGGCGCAACTCGTAAACATGACGGCACGGGAGTCATTTTCAAACGTTGTTTTATTACGCGATGGAGCATCTTTCGTAATCTTTGCCATTAGGCTACTTTTTTACATATTGTACCATCCATTAACCTGAAATTAATAAGTTTGTAGCCCAACCTACTGTGCCAAGAGCTCCAGTATGTAGACAATCTAACGTTCTTCAAATTATTGAATCTAGGGGCCGCTTGCATAACGTATGGTCTTTAATTTCATTTAACTAAACACGTTTAGCTGCCTAAACACATTTTGCCTAAATGCATTTAGCGATGCCTTGCGTAAGGCGCTTTCCGATGCTATTTAACTAATCGTTTTTAGCGCGTCCCACAAAATGTCCACATGCGGTCCGTTCGACGCATTGAATGTTTTTTTCCGTTAAACCATCGTCAAGCACAGTCAAGCACTCACATTTTTGATTTGTTTACGTAGAACAGAATACATTTTAATAGTAAACTTCAAATAATGCCATGTGTTGACTGCTTTGTTGTTTTTTTGTTTTCGTTAAGTTACCGTGAAGCCTTTGTTCCAGGAACTCAATGCTTTGTTCACTGGTATAGTAGTAAATTATTATAGGAATATTGAATAAAAAGTCCATGGTATTTTATTTAAATATGAGTAGGTATATAATATAATTATATAGTACCTACCTAAATACATGATGTCTATTTTTAGTAGCAAAATCACCTGTGGTATGAAATATGAAATTTATCTTCAAAAAAGTCGTCAAATAATTTGACCTCGGAAATAGTTGCCTTGGTGCAATGGTCTGGCTAAAAACATCTCTCACATCTCTTCATCATCTGAGAAATCCCACATATCCATTGTAGAATTTGTAGATGGTTTATACCTATAGGTAATCTTTTTTTACAAAACATTGCAACTGCACCGATACAGCACAACACAAATGATGTTTCTTTATTATTTACACGAAAATACAATATAACCAAGAACAGCTGACCATTCAATATGGCGCTAAACACATTTAAATTTCACTAAACGGTCATTCCGGAGTGTTTAATTTTGACAGTTCGCTAAACATGTTTAAGGGTTTATTTTTTGTTGTGCAAGATGCTAAACGTGATTAGTCACCTAAATGCATTTAAGTGGTCGGTTAAACGCATTTAAGGACTGTTACGCAAGCGGCCCTAAACAGTACAATATTTAAGTTTATTAAATTATTTATGTGTAACTCTTGGTGTGAACAATAAAGAGTTAATCAATCAACCATAAATATAAATAAAAGACTCAATTCCTGTTATCAAATGTTGATAAGTTAGTTTGTACTTTTCATTGTTTTTTTTAATCTTATATTGTTTGTGTGTTGTTTTTTATACTTTTTTTTTTTATAACTGAGTGACATAAAGTACAGTTTTACCTAAAATGGTGAGCCAAAAAACGCCAAATGTTTGGTAAGCATAACCAACAACAGTAAATCTATTGAATTATGGTACCCTTACTAAGAGCAATAAATTAATTTGAATTTAATATTAAGTTCGTTTATGGTGAGAATTAATATTACTCTCACAAGCTAGGGTTTTTTTTGTAATCAAGTGACGAGAAGAGCAAGACGTTCGCCTGGTGGTAAGCGTCATGCCTACCTTTAACAGTAGCAGTGGCTGAATTGTGAACTTGAGAACACAATCCTGCGCCGCACTGCACTGCGCTCGTCACCCTGAGATATTAGATGGTAAATCTTTTCATACCCAGTAATTTCTCTGGTAACATTGGCCTTCAAACCGGAACACAGTAATGCTTGCACACTACTGCTTGGCGGTTGAATAACTGGAAAAACTGCAAAGTACTAGTGCAAGTACTGTAAGAAACGAAAAAAAGAAAAAGATTGGATGGCGCTGATGCAAGATCGAGACAACTGGAAGAAATTGGGGGAAACCTTTGCCCAGCAGTGAGACAACATAGGTTACATAAAAAAAATTACACCACAAATGACAAAAAAATAATCAAATGCAACATATTTTTTTCTAGAAAAAGGCAAAAGAGATCAAAGAAAGTGCAGTCTACACAGCCAACACCGAAACGGGGGAGAAGAAGGACATCCAAGGCCTCATGCCTGATGCTTACAGTCCTAAATATGTGGAGGCTGCATGGTACTCGTGGTGGGAAAAGCAGGGTTTCTTCAAGCCTGAATATGGAGTGAGTAGTAAACATCATCAGCCATCCTTAATCCACAGCTGTGTATTTATAAGTATAGATATTGATTTATTTATATATACATTCCCTTGGGTGAGCATTACAGGTTGCCCCCAATCCACCCACCCACAGATCAATATCATACGACTACTGTAAAAACTAAATATTTATACATAAATAAAATCTACACGAAACATCCTCAAAATAAGAATTAAATTTTATAAAAAATACATTACACAGAATATAAAACCCTACTGTATTGGTTTCGTATAGACTAGATATTATCGAAACTGAGTATGATATAGGGCTCATAATTTTATTTGTATCTTTAGTGATTATCTTACTTGTTAGTCCAACTACATTTGCAGTGTAATTTGTGCTACTGTGTACAATATTTTGTTTGTGACAATAAACAATTATTTGATTTGATTTGATACTGCAGTAATATTTTTGCAACCCTCCGCAAAAGAGATTTATTCACCAAAGTAATAGGGAATATCCTTGTGTTTTGATTATTATAAATAATAGGATAAGTGGAGAGTTTAACTGAACTAACTTAGTCTGATGCTTGCATCGAAAAAATTATTGAAATCGGCTGGTAAAGTCCTGTAATATAAGCGTTCAAAGTATTTGGGAGGGAGTCATCTGTCCCTTTCTAGCAAAACACGTGCTAGTATAGAATTTGTTTGGAATTTGACGTCATTATAGTGCCCTGTCTAACATGAAACTAAAATGTTTATTACTTCGTTGTTTGTGCACATATAATTTTTTTATTTTCGATGAGTTGTTTTGTTGCGAGTCAGCTCTTTAGTGAGTCAATAAAAAAAAACATATTCCCTATTGCTTGTATAATGTATACAATCTATAACACTTCCAGAGGAAATCAGTACTGGAGGAGAATCCAAATGGCAAGTTTGTGATGGTGATCCCTCCACCCAACGTGACAGGCACCTTGCATCTCGGGCACGCGCTTACTAACGCGGTTGAGGATGCTATCACACGGTGGCACAGGTGAATTTGCATACCTTGTTTTTTTCCAGCAACCAAGTGAAAATACTTTTTTCATAACACTTGCTCGTAAAGTGGATCTTATTGCATCGGTTTTAGGCTCATAATCCAAGCTATTACGCACGCGTGCTTTTTACTTTACATTACGGCACTATAGTGCTATAATAGGTATAACCCGGTAAAGTCAAGTTTGTACGTGACTGCAATTAGATGCATGTATACGAAAGTACTCTTAATATAGCCGGGTAATACTTACAGTTTTTTTGTAATACCAACAAAGAGTTCTTATGCCGCTGAAGTAAATGTCAACCTGCGCGCGCATTGCTGGTTTGGGTGCCATTTTCCGCAAATGATTGTTGACGTTTTGCTGTGTGGTTGATTATTATCAAAAAAAGTTTGTTTTTTCCTCGCAAGTGTGATGAAAACAGTCGTATGGAACTCTTGTGCTATGTTACTCATTACACTCTCGGCTTCCTTATCGCGCTCGCCTGCGGCTCGCGCGTATAATACCGCCTCTAGTGTAATGACCAACAAAGCACACTTGTATTATTGATATTTTTTTCTTCTTTTTTTTACCCTTTTACAGAATAACAGCCATAATGTATTTACCATTGTAGTTTTTTTTTAATTTTGACGACTTGTTACCATTAAAACCTTTAAAACGTCCAAATACACAAAAAGCTTTATTGTTTCACGTCGTGACACGTTTTTCTTCTTAAATTACCTTTTCCAGTAATTTTGTTCAAACCTTTTGTTTTCTTTTCTTGTTAAGACGGATCTTCATTTCAGAATGAACGGGCGCACGACTCTGTGGAACCCGGGCTGCGACCACGCCGGCATCGCCACGCAGGTGGTGGTCGAGAAGAAACTCTGGAAAGAAGAGAAGAAGACCCGCCACGACCTAGGGAGAGAGCAATTCATCAAGCGAGTCTGGGAATGGAAGAACGAGTAAGTGTGGACCTAATAACTCTTAAAGATAACCTATACAGTGTACATTCCGTACTCGGGCGATCGGAACGTACCACTGAGCATATTGCGAAAATGTGGCGTTGCGTAAGTTACAATCAAAAATGTGACGTAGCGTAAGTTACAGTCAAAAAAGTGGCGTGGCGTAAGTTACAGTCATAAATTTGTTGTAAGTTACAATCAAAAATGTGTCATGGCGTACGTTACAGTAAAAAATGTGTCGTGGCTTAAGATACAATCAAAAAATTTACGTAGTGTAAGTTACAATCAAAAATATAACGTTGCGTAAGTTACAATCAAAAATGTATCGTGGCTTAAGAGTGTACTCTACCTCAGCTAAAATAACCGCCTGGGCCGGGCGGCAGGAAAGGTCTCAGTTAAACTGGTTTCGACGCCCGATAGTTTAGGTATTTCTTCTTTACATGCAATATAATAGTTTTTGTTTTATTTATACGGGAATACTAACGTGTAATTAAACTACTATAAACTTAGGACTATAGTAGGAGTATCCGATTTAATTAAACGTGAGTATTCCCGTATAAATAAATCTAAAAAATTGTCAAAACCACGTCAGTTTTCATAATAAAATATAATAGTTATTTTTAGAATTTAAAGCGTTCAAGCCCTCCCTTATAATCAGTTCAATTGTTATGCAAAGTTTCAAGATCTCATTGAGAGTATTTTGTAGATTATAAAGCTTTAAATTTGCGATTTAGAGGTAAAATCGTAATTTTTTTATGTTGCTTCCATAACGATCAAGTCCTAGTAATTATCCTTAACTTTGTCATGTATTTATTTGAAATTGAATCTATCAGTAATCAGTATTGCCTATTGGACAGATCTTAAAATTTTGCAATGTGACCTCGTATGGGTCGTTAAGTTACAATCAAAAATGTGTCGTGGCGTAAGTCACAATCACAAATGTGGCGTGAGGCGGTTTTTCATCCTATAACCTTATCCGAACAGGAAAGGCGGTCGTATCTACGAACAGCTGCGCTCGCTCGGCTCGTCGTACGACTGGTCCCGCGTCCGGTTCACCATGGACCCGAGCATGTGCCGCGCGGTGAACGAGGCCTTCATCCGGCTGCACGAGGCGGGCGACGTGTACCGCGCCAACCGGCTCGTCAACTGGTCCTGCACGCTCAAGAGCGCCATCAGCGACATAGAGGTGGACAAGGTAGAGCTCAGCGGACGGACGCTTATGAACATACCCGGATACGAACATAAGGTAAGAAATTCTTTTTTTAGTATGTCTATCCAATTCTTACCTGGACCTGAGCATGTCCTAAAACTGCATCCACAACCAAGAACCACTGGAGGACGGGCAGCAGCGTTCTCTCCGTTAACAGTGGTGAGCATTCTGCGAATAAATAAATATATACGAGTGATTGAATGGTTACAAAACCAGATATAATAGGTCTTTACCTATGAAATTGCCGTTCTTCAGTACTGGTCATTTCAAATAGAAAAAAAGTTTGGAATGGCTTTGTATTCTGATATCAAATTAATTTTGTCTTAAAAACATGATATTATTTTTACAAACTCAGTCTTTTGTTTATTGATTAGCGTTGTATTTTCATTACATTTGAACATTTTTCGTCATAATGGATACTTTAAAAATTCGTGTAATTATGGAATATGAGTTCCGTCGTGGCACCAACGCGACATAAACGGCACGTAACATCAAAAACGTTTACGGAGAGAACTGTACAAACGAAAGCACAACCCGTTATTGGTTTTCCCGGTTCCGTTCTGGAAATGTTGACTTGAAAAATGAAGCTCGTGGTCGTCCGGAGACTTTGGTCAACAATGATGAATTAAAGGCGATTGTGGAAGCTGACGAAACTCAATCTACAGCTGAGCTAGCAGCAGCTTTTGATGTTAGTATCAAAACAATTTTGATCCATTTGCGACAAATAGGCAAGGAAAAAAAACTTGATAGATGGGTGCCTCACGAACTTAACGATCGCCAGCGCAACGTACGCATCGAGACCTGCCTCGCGCTGCAGCTACAGACAGTCTCCAAGCTGCAAGAGCTGGGGTTGGAAGCTCTCCCTCACCCGCCATACTCACCAGACCTACCTACCGACTATTACTTTTTCCAAAATTTAGACAACTTTTTAGTGGGTAAAAAATTCAATTCCCGAGAGGCAGTACAAAATGCCTTTGAAGAGTTTGTTGCCTCCCCGTCCAGCTAATTTTTACAAGAAAGGCATCAATAAACTGCCAATTCGTTGGCAAAGATGCGTTGATTGCATGGGTGATTACTTTGAATAACAGAAATAAAAAAGTTTTAAAAAATTAGTACTTTCACTTATTCCATACAAAACGGCAATTTCATAGGTAAAGACCTAATATATTATACCTAAGTATGTTACATAAGTTTTGTATTTTTGTCGGACTTGTTTATATGTTTCTGAATTAATTATTATTATTATTATTGATTTTGAAGCTTCATTTCAAAAATTATTAAGACTCCACTAAGTACTGGGTTCATATAATTATACTGGGTGGCTTGATCAAGTAGACGACCATGTTTGTATGATATTTAAGGTGGAGTTTGGCGTGCTGGTCCTGTTCGCGTACAAGGCAGAGGATTCCGACGAGGAGGTGGTGGTGGCGACCACCCGAGTGGAGACCATGCTGGGAGACGTAGCCGTCGCGGTGCATCCCAACGACGCTCGGTGAGAAATACACCATATTTTTTATTAACATCTAATTCTTTAAAGGGTCTCTGCACTTATCATTATGAAGAGCTGTTTCCTATATGTCTAAAGGACAAACACTGAAATCGCGAATAAAGAATTAAAATTCCATACATTTTGTCGAAGGTCAATGAGCTTTTTGCATGGTACAGTCACACAAAATTAGTCGCAGCCAAGTCCTAGTCCTAGTACATTTGTGGCGACTATATTAAAAGCTTTTACGGAGTGTAGATAAATAAACGAAAATACATGTTACGCCACATTATGTCACTTGCCTACACTCGTGCATGCAATTCGCCACTTAATGAACAAAATAACTCAATTTTTAAACATTAACACGCGAAAAAACACAAGTTAAGGCCGTGAGTCCACAGCCGCCGTCACTGAACGCCGTGACGGGCGTGCAGTGGACACGCGGCTATAGTAATCTGTGTGCCGCACTGACCTCTATTATACAAAGTACGCGTCCGTGGAACTAATATTTCGTAATATTATTATCTTTGAACTGTATAACTGACACTTTTATGTATTTAATATTATCAATTTATTATTTGAAGATAATACAGGAATATTTAGTCATTAATCATACACAATATATAGTTCATTTAAAACATAGTCAAAAATATATAATTAAAAAAAAAAAACAATCAGTCAGTCAGAAAATAACCCGCCCCTCACAGTACCTGGTGCAAATGTGCCCATTATGCTGGCTGCATTACCACGCTGGATGGCAATGGACATCCAGCAATGGATGGATATTATTATTGACACAAATGTCAATTTTAGTACCGGATAGATGCTCGTAAGGGCGCTTCAAATCGGCACAAAAAAAACTGTAATTTCCTAGACAATATTTAGTCCAGCGTACTTGTATAACGTACGTTTCGGTGACGGCGGCTGTGGGCAAACGGCGTTAGGATAATAATATGAAGCAGCAACAACGCGATTGAATCGGTTTCTTCTAGGCAAGCGTGCTCCGTCGTAGACTGCATCTTCGTTTAACATCAGACGAGATGGCAGTCAAACGCAAGCCTATATAATATATTAAAAAATATATATGATTTTTGTTTCCCGCCAAAACTCCTAATAAATCATTATTCCAGGTACAAACACCTAGTGGGCAAGAATCTGGTCCACCCCATAGTGAAGAGGAAGCTGCCCGTGATCGCGGACGAGTACGTGGACATGAGCTTTGGTACGGGCGCCGTGAAGATCACTCCCGCGCACGACCCCAACGACTACGAGATCGGCAAGCGGCACGACCTGCCCTTCATCAACATCCTGGACGACGAGGGGAGGATGCTCGACAACTGTGGACCTTTCGCTGTAAGTCCTCTTTTTTAATCGACTTGAAAATTGAGGAAATGAGGAAGTTCTTAATATGGTTGTATTTTGTTTAATGTCCGTTTCCTCAGGACTCCAGCATTTATTAGCCGATTTGGTTTTTTATTTATTTGAAAAGATATACTTTCGGATTGGCCCCATAGAAATTTCATCAAAATCGGTTCTGTAGTTTGGGTTTTAAATAAAATAACTGGAAAATATCCTTTAATGACATCATCCAATTCAAAGAGTATTTTGCTTTCCTTTTACTTTTCCGGGAGGCGGTAGTACGAGCTATTATCACAAATTGGTTTTAAATAGCTTGTTAACACGTTTTTGATTTATTTATACGGGAATACTCACGTTTAATTAAATCAGATACTTCGACTATAGTTACGATCACATCCAGTGACCTTTTTCAAAGAGTGAAAACAGAGCCCGACTCGCGTGCATACGTGTTATATTCGCGTATCTGCCATTATATACCGGCTGTTAGTTTGAACACAGTTATCCTTCTAGGATATCATTGTACTCATCATTATGAACAACTTTTACTATGGGGCCAAACGTGAAATAGCGATAAGAAATCAGTTGTTCCATATTTTTTTTTTTATATGAACTTGGACAAAATGTATGGAGTAGCAGGTTTTTTTTGTTGCTATTTCAGGGTTGGCTCCATAGTAATAGTTCTTCATAATAATGAGTACAATGAAATCCTAGAAGGATAACGGTGTTCAAACTAACAGCCGGTATAGTCCTGCATATTTTTGTATGCGAGGCTGCCAGTCCACTTTCAGTCACTGCCAGCTGTCTTACGTATATCGCCACTTTATCGAGACTCAGGGTGTCCTACGCTACGTTTGTCGATTCGTAAAGATTCGATCACATCCGGTGACCTTTTTCAAAGATTGAAAACAGTCCAGTGTTATTTTTTTGGTTGATCGACTTCTCGGTTTATTCGTTATGTTAGGTGGCAATAAATAACAGTTTTGGGTGCGATGCTGTGGAATTTACATCTGAGTGCTACCGTGGGTCGCTGACCACGTTAAAATGTTGGTCCCAGTTGCTTGTTCTATATTTCTATAACAATAGCAGTTAACTCATGCCGGAGACCTTCGGGCGGCACTTTAGCTCTGACACTAGGGCAGGACACTCAGCCTATACTAAAAACGACCGAAGTACATTAATGTTGATTTTTATCAAAAATTAATCCCTCATAATTAATCGGATTTTGTTTTTTTTTCTAGGGTCAGAAGCGGTTTGACGTGCGGCGCAACATCATCAAGACACTGCAAGAGTTGAAACTGTACAAGGAAACCAAAGAAAACGCCATGGTGGTGCCGCTCTGCAGCCGCTCCAAAGACGTCGTGGAGCCTATGCTTAAACCGCAGTGGTGAGTTAATAATAATTTCATCATCATCATCATCATTAGCCCGGAGACTTCCACTGCTAAACGAAGGCTTAGATCCTTAGACCGCCCCACTGTACGACAGCCTGCCATTTGCATCCATCAGTTCCCGGCGACTTGCAGGGTTTGCAAACTGATAACCGATGGGGAAGAAAGGTTCTTGAGTGGCGAAACGGAAGACGCAGCGTAGGTAGGCCCACTAGGTGGACCGACGAAATTGTAAATAATAAATTATTCATCACAAAATAAACAAATACAATATTTTTTTACTAAAATGTACTTATTTTATAGATAATTCACTTTTATTTAACATTGTACTTAGCACCTATTTGGTCACGTTAGCAGCCGTGCTAGGATAACCTGTATTACGGCTGCTACGATTTAATCCTTCGGCAGCTGTCCTATATTATGAAATAGAGGTCGCCCGCGACTTCTTCCGCGTACGAAAATAAATTCGGCCCGCTCCCAAAATTCATCAATTTAAATAATTCAAGCAATTTTTTTTAAGAACCGGAACCGAACCAAAACCTTAAAATACATACAAAAATAAGGAAATCACTTTTTTTACCTTTATTAAAACCCTCTCAGGTACATCCGCTGCGACAAGATGGCCGCCGACGCGATCGCCGCCGTCAAGACGGGCGAGCTAAAGATAATCCCCGACGTGCACGAGAAGACATGGTACCACTGGATGGAGAACATTCGGGACTGGTGCATCTCGCGGCAGTTGTGGTGGGGCCACCGCATACCTGCCTACAGGGTCACCCTGCCTCAGCAAGAGGTAACATTTTGGAGAACATTTATACGTTTCCACACACGGGTATATACTCACTCATCAGCCAGAAAACGTCCACTGCTGGACGATGGCCTCCCCCTTAATAGGGAGGTGTTGCCATAATCCCCACGCTTGGCAGGCGGCTTGGGGATCGCAGAATGACCACCACCGTTAACCGAGAGGACGCTGCTGCCCGTCCTCCGGTGGTTCTGGTTTACATACCCAGGTCCACTTGGGTATATACAATGTGTAACAAAAAGGTTCAATAATACTGAAGGGTATGTATGTACTCATCATTATGAACAAATTTTACTATGGGGCCAACCCTAACATCAAGTAAAAAATATCAGCTTCAGTTCCATACAAAAATGTATGGAACGTGTTCTTTTTGCGTTTTACCCTTAAGTATTGAACCTGAACCTTTTTGTTACACATTGTATATTTAAGAAATTGTAGCTGTCATGTTGTCCGATGCCTTCGGGGGACGCATTAACTCTGACTCTGGGACTGGCACTCAGCCTATACGATCTTACTTACTTATTAATGACAGTTGTATAGACAGTATTAAAAATGAAAGAAAAATTATTACCTCTGACAGGGTTTGAACCTGCATACGAGCAATCTACCGGGTTTCCGTCCCGACTGCTTTGCCAATTAAGCTACAGAAGTCTCGGCCATGTCTGGCACTCAAAGCAATCGGGACGGAAATCAGGAGATTGCTCGTGTGCAGGTTCAAGTCCTGCTATGTATTCATTTTTCATAATGTCTATGCATTAATAGTATGAATTAGTATGAACTTGGATCAAGTTCCGCTTAAATAAAAGTTAATACGCTCACCAAGTAGTTTTAGCTTTATTTTTTGTAGGTGAAAAAGTCGATAAGGTTCGCCGGCTAAGATTCGTATTAAAAAAAAACTAAATTTATTGAAAAAAAACGAGTAGTTACAAGTTGAAGTTTATAAGTTCCTGTAAATTCAATATTGAACGCAGTCACGAGGTTAGTTCAAGGCGATCTTCTAGTTATAACAGGCACAAGGACACGACCATAGGAGGCAGGCGTCTCATTGGTGGGCGCAGATTTATAGGTTTTTTTAAGCTAATGTGTTGACTGAAGACGTTCTATCCCAGAGCTTTGTGACTAGCGATCAGTTTTATCGCACAAAGTGAAAATCTAAAACATGACAGAAACAACCCCCAACACCTGAAGAAGTGTCTTCGAAAACCGCGCCACGACGGCATCGAACCCGCTCCGGGCGTAAGAAGAGCCACCGTATCCGCTGCCGCGCGCCCGCAGCCGAGTCTACTGCCGGCTCGCTCGCACTCGTAGGGGTGCGCGCGCCATCGAGCGGGACAGACGTATGTCGCCCACAGTACGCGCGTTTTGGTTTTTGCACCCTAAGGCTTTTTAGTTACGTTACTAAGCTACGTCATCGTGCGCTTGTTCCTTTACATGTTAAGAAATTTACCTGATTTTGTGCGACATGGATAGCTCGACATGAAATTCTACTGGAGTGGAAATAACAAGTACGCTTATATAGCTAATGTGTAACAAAAACGTTCAACAATACTGGATGGTATGTATGTACTCATCATCATGAACAACTTTTACTATGGGCACAACATTGAAATCGCGGAAAAAAAATCGGCTGTTCCATACTAAAAGTTCATTCACCTTGGACAAAATGTATGGAACACCTGTTTTTTTTTTCGTGGTTTCTAGATTGGGCCCATAGTAAAAGTTGTTCATAATGATGAGTACATACATACTCTTCAGTATTGTTGAACCTTTTTGTTACACATTGTATAAAATAAAATAAAAATGCTTGGCAAAAAAGACCCGGAATTAATAAAGACGCCACTTTAGGGAATAGGCATGTGAATAGGATAAATGGAGAGTTTAACTGAATCCGATGCTTACATCGAAAAAATAATTGAAATCGGCTGGTAAAGTCCTGAAATATAAGCGTTCAAATTATTTGGGAAGGAGTCATCTGTCCCTTTCTCGCAAAACACGTGCATAGTATAGAATTTGCTTGGAATCGTGAACTTTGACATCATAAACCTATATAGTGCCCTCCCTGTCTAACATGAAACTAAAATGTTTTTATCTTCGTTATTTGTGCACGTATTATAATTTTACTTTCGATAATTTGTTTGTGAGTCCATAAAAAACACATGCATATTGCCTATTGAAAATACTTCTAAATATTAGAAATCTCGTAGTAAGTCAGTGGGAGACGATTTAATTAATTAGTTTATAAAGCTATTAAAGTTTTGTTTCCATACCGAGACATTCCTGCCGCATAAAATCAGCCTGGCCCTAGTACCATTAGTAGACTTTTATTTATGTTTAACACAACTTATTTCACAACACGCTGTGCGACTGTGAATTTTATCGCCTCGCAATAAGGTTCGCGGTCGCGCAGTGTCGGCAGCTGAACCTATTCGGTCCCGCTATAGGCAGTTCACGGTACGGCCCCTGTACTCTGCCGGTCGACGTTTTGATGACTTCATCAAATGAATCTCAATATTTATTTTGTAATTATTTGTAATGCTGTGTTTATTGCCTTGTTATTCTAGTATGACTTATGCAACACATTTTTTATTGGCATGGTTTCTTGCAAGGTTTTCGCATGCTATCAAATATAATATTTTTAAGAGTATATAAATTCAGTAGTGCGCTATGAGTTTTGATGATTTGACTGTCGACGTGTCTTTTACTGCTCACAATTGGAAATTTTACTGTACAGGTACTATAGCATGTGTGTATATGCAAATAGAACAATATTTTTACATACACTGGAAAGTACATAAGTGTAAATCTTCATTTATCAGATGTAAGCCAAATGCAGTTGCAAAGTTTTTTTAACTGACTAAGGCCTAGTATAGTATTATATTATCTTGGCCTAACACCCATTGAAAAGTGCTAGCTCAATTTTTTTAAGACACGTTGTTAGCTAATATCTACTCAGGCCCTTATATTCTATTACCCTATCCTTACTAAAACTCAGACGGTCTTACTTAGAAACGCCGTTACAAGTTGAATGATGTTAGTTACTACTAAGCACTTTATTTTTGTTTTGTGCAGAAGTTAAATGACGTTTCTTAATTTAAACAACGATTTTAAGTAAGGCCCAGATTACGCAGCAGCACGAACATTATTACTGGTGGAAATTTACTAAAGCAACTAATATAAAAAATAAAATAACTTGAAACTCTTGAATCCTGTCGCCAGAAGAGCAATTTTTATGCTAAAATACAAAAGTCGCAGATTCACTACTATAGACAACGCATCTAGGCGCAGATATACCCATACATCAATGTCATATTCAGTGCAAGCTTTGTAATTTATTTGTATAAAACAGTATCGATTTTTCACTGTCGCGCTTGGCTTGTTGATGTCACGCGGCTCACAAAAAGGCGTCTATGTTTAGGCACAAGCCAGAAAATGTATTACTAGTCGATGGCAGATAAAATAAGAAAATAAAATGTTTTAGGTAAGCTTAGTTCTGTCCTCAAATGCCTTGAGAATGGCTGTTTTTGTCTAAGTCAAATATAATAGTACATTATGATACAAGTGTGCTATGTTGGTCATTACACTAGAGGCGGTATTATGCGCGCGAGCCGCAGGCGAGCGCGATAAGGACGCCGAGAGTGTATTGAAACATAGCACAAGAGTTTCATACGACTGTTTTCATCACACTTGCGAGGAAAAAACCAAACTTTTTTTGATAATAATCAACCACACAGAGAAAACGTCAACAAACATTTGCGGAAAATGGCGCCCAAACCAGCGATGCGCGCGCAGGTTGACATTTACTTCAGCGGCATAAGAACTCTTTGTTGGTATTACAAAAAAACTGTAAGTATTACCCGGGTATATTAAGAGTGCTTCGTATACATACGTCTAATTGCAGTCACGTACAAACTTGACTTTACCGGGTTATACCTATTATAGCACAAGTGCCGTAATGTAAAGTAAAAAGCACGTGTGCGTAATAATAGCTTGGATTATGAGCCTAAAACCGATGTAATAAGATCCACTTTACGAGCAAGTGTGATGAAAAGAAAATAATCTATACTATAGCTCCATCACTAGTTTATCTGCCTTGAGAAATGTAGAGCGTTAGTTCGATTCCCACCTAGGACAAACATTTATGTCAGGAATATAGATGTTCTGAGTCAGGATGTTGTATGTATTATAAGTAGGTATTTACAAAAAAAAAAGTAAATTAAGTACGTCAAAAACGTACCAGATAGCTGACATACGTCAAAACGTATGTCAGCTATCTGGTTCCCATAGTACAAGCTTTGATTCGTTTGAGGCTAGATGGCGCTGAAATGTCCACCGATATTAATTTATTTAATTTGACATTTAATTTTTCCCAGTCGGAAGAGCTGTGGGTATCGGCACACTCGGATGAAGAAGCGCTGTCCAAGGCCGTAGCCAAGTTCGGAGTGCCGGCGGAACAGATCAAGTTGGCGCGAGACGAGGACGTACTCGATACTTGGTTCTCGTCTGGACTCTTCCCGTTCTCCATATTTGGGTGGCCGGACAACACTGACGACCTACAGGTAATTATTTTGTACCAAGTAATAAGCCGAACAAGGCGTGTTGGTAAAAGTTTGTTTCATGGTAACCGTTCTATGATTATTTACGATATTACTTTTATTTATTATATACTAGAGGTCGCCCGTGACTTCGTCCGCGTACGGAAGAAATACGGCCCGCTCCTAAAATTCACCACATTAAATCATGCCGAGCAATTAAAAAAAAAAAACATCCCTGAGATACAGACTTTACCAAGTTACGCAGTATATATAACATTAAGTTAAACGTGTTGTTCCTAAATGCTACATTATACTTAGATAGCATAATGTGTGTGTTTGGGATTCAATACTAAAAAAAAACATTGATTATGTTGTGAGTCTATATCGATGGTGGTGTTAGGTTGCGTTGCAGCGATAGTTATTTTTAAGATAGTTCATATGATAACCGCACCTAACCTGGAATGAGAACTGGCTCTCAAGTGAGCTTGCTGTAACAGACCGTTAAGTACAGATTTCGTCGTACGTGGTACCTACCTAGACGAACTCCCGCAAAGAACGAACGAACGGAACGCCTTGCGAATGGGTTGCTCGTCTCGTCATTCCATTCAATAATAAGCTTATAAAAAAAAACCGACTTCAACTTCGAAGAACTGGATGACATCATCATATTTTCTAGTAATTTTGATTTAAAAACCAAACTCCTGAACCGATTTCGATAAAATTTATATGGGACCACATCTGAAGTGTTACCTACCAAACAAAAAAATAATCATCAAAATCAGTTGATAATTGGCAGAGTAATCGCGTAACATACATACAAAAAAAACATACTGACAAATTGAGGACCTCCTTTTTTGAAGTCTGTTGAAAAGAAGACCTGCAAAGGGTAAAGTTGTATTCTAATGCGTTCTTGCAGGCTTTCTACCCGGGTACGCTGCTTGAGACCGGACACGACATTCTGTTCTTCTGGGTCGCTAGGATGGTCTTCTTCGGGCAGCGGTTACTCGGCAAATTACCTTTCAAGTGAGTTAATCATTTGCTACTCGTAAGAGTATGTCTTATTTAGTAATACAGTAGATTGTTTACCAAGGGAGGAAACAACAATTTTTAAGGCGAGAGTGTTTTTTTGAATCCAGAGCGTAGCGATTTTTTCGCGCGCTTTCCTTTTTCCAACAGCCTGTTACTTGTTAATACATTGTCCGTGGTTGATCTCTTTGGTGGTTGGAACTTTTACTAACAATATCCACATTCCAAATTTAAATCACCGCCCGGAGGAAGTTATTTAAACGAAGTTATTTTCCTCCCTGGGCGGAAAAGAGTTCATTTCTGCCCTATTTGCGAGGAACAAGTAGGTCTTTTTGAATATACTTGATAAAAAAAACCGTGCTCCTTGCCAACATTCATGAAATAATAATAATAATTATTTCTTATTATTTATTATGTAAATCTTCGCTCCCTTCGGTCTTAAAGTATTTGATATTAATTTCAACTTGATATCTTCATGCATTCCTGAGAAAAAGAGCCTTTTGACAGACCGACAGATAAACACACATAGAACGGAGTGATGCTATTAGGGCCCCCTTTTTCCTTTTAAAATACGGAACCCTAAAGTAAAATCACAAATGTCTTTTAGGACACTTACATTTTTTTTCCGTTTCGTTGCCTTACTCCAAGGATGTCGAACGGGACCACATTTCTAAGCAGAAGGTGGGCTAATAAAACTAATAATTTTGTTCCGCCAGGGAAATCTACCTGCACCCGATGGTCCGCGACGCTCACGGGCGCAAGATGTCCAAGTCGCTCGGGAACGTGATCGACCCCGTACACGTCATCACCGGAGTCACTCTGCAGACGTTACACGAGCAGCTGGAGGACTCCAACCTGGACCCGCGCGAGGTGGAGAAGGCCAAGCAGGGGCAGCAGCAGGACTACCCTAACGGGATACCCGAGTGCGGGACTGATGCTTTGAGGTTGGTAACTTATTATGGTATTATGAAATCTAAATCTAAAATTCGGGGGGTATCAAGTATCATAGACATAATAGTAATAGATAGATAGATAGTAGATAGATAGTGATAGTATTCATAATACATTTTTCATCACACTTGCTCGTAAAGTGGATCTTATTGCATCGGTTTTAGGCTCATAGTCCAAGCTATTACGCACCCGTGCTTTTTACTTTACATTACGGCACATGGTGCTATAATAGGTATAACCCGGTAAAGTCAAGTTTGTACGTGACTGCAATTAGACGTACGTATACGAAGCACTCTTAATATAGCCGGGTTATACTTACAGTTTTTTTGTAATACCAACAAAGAGTTCTTATGCCGCTGAAGTAAATGTCAAGCTGCGCGCGCATTACTGATTTGGGCGCCATTTTCCGCAAATGTTTGTTGACGTTTTCGCTGTGTGACGAAAATAGTCGTATGAAACTCTTGTGCTATGTTTCAATACACTCTCGGCTTCCTTATCGCGCTCGCCTGCGGCTCGTGCGCTAATACCGCTTCCCCTCGGACCTCCAACGTGAGCAGTCGCTTATTGTAGTATAGTCCAAATTATTTTAAATATTAAATTTGAAAATAATTCACATTAAATAGTTACGAAAAAATAGGAGTGCATAAACAAACAAGAGTTTGTGCAACGCGACGTGACGTGAGTACTGTACTGATTGTATACCAGTTGACCCCACCACCTGTGGAGCGTAACCTAGACTCCGCCCCTGCGCGTACGCTAGGTGAGCAAGAAGCGCCAGTCGCAAACATTCCACACTACATTGCTAATTTGCTAATTTGCTAATTACTGGTCGGTACATACGCGCACTCTCCTTGCTGTTTATGATCGCCTGGTACTTCGAACGCCCGCTCAAGCTTCTAATTAGCTCCTAACTTCAAAACCAGCGTTATATACTTGTTGAGAAGGCTCTCCTCACGTTTATCTTACCCTAATACACAATAACATGCAGCGCACTCCAAAAAAATCGTCGAATCAAGAAACGAATACGCCAGCTGGAAAACGCCCGCGTACTTATTCTGATCAATCGTTCACTAAATCACCCTCACCATTAAACTCGGATAAAATGGAGGAACTTTTAGAAAAAATGAACCGTGTAATAAAAGATGTCTCGGACATAAAAACAGAGATATCGGAGCTGCGTAAAAGTAACATTGAAATGGAAAAGTCCTTTGAAAAATCCTTCGAGTTTCACAGCAAAAATTATGAAGAAATGAAAGACAGGGTGATAACACTAGAACGTAAAGGAGCCGAACGTGAATTGTTTATACATAGGTTAGACAGTAAAGTTGAAGAGCTGGATAGACAACTCAGATGTACTAGCATTGAAATTAGGGGCATTCCTGCTAAAGTTAACGAGTCCAAAACTGAATTATCTGCTGTGATAGACAAACTTCAAACGAAACTTAAGATGGATACACAGCGTGACTCTTTCAGAGATTTCTACCGTCTCAAAGCTAGACCAAATGGTGACCGTCCTATAGTGGTTGATTTGAATAAGTTCATTTTTTTACAATCAGTTAAAAAGTACAATGCCAATCATACAACTGAAAAGTTAAATACACAGATGTTAGACTTGGGAGGCAAGAAATCACCTATCTATATTTCGGATTTTCTAACCCCAAAAGCCAAAAAACTATACTATCTCGCACGCGAATTTGCAAAGTCTGCCAAGTATGACTTTTGTTGGACTGCAAATGGCAGAATCTTCATGAGGAAAATCGAAGGTGCACAGCCAGTTGTAGTAATCAGCGAGCAGCAACTGGAGGACTTGAAGTCAAAAAACTGCTGAGACCTCACAACATATTTTATAATTTATTTGTATTTGTTACTATAGAAAGTGCGATTTTCTTTATTAAGCTATTATTTCTAAATTTCACACACTACACACACATACACAATATTTTCCAAACATACATATGCTACACAATCTATCAATATAATATAATTTTAAAATCTGTTATCAATAACTTAAACTTATACGATTATTACTTGCACCCAATAAGCACGTTCACAGATTATTGCTGTCAAATACCTCTACAATCTCCAATACCCTACATTAAATATGGATAAAGGGCAGCATAATGTTTTAAGTAACCTCATAGACGACCTGACTATATCAAAAGTTATTTCTTGTGATCCAGAAACGTGTAAGTCACTTGTCACCGTAAACAAAACGACTCTTAACATACTTTCCTTAAATATTAGAAGTGTTAACCGCAACTTTGACGCCCTCGAAGTTTTGATTTCTAGGCTCGATTTCCAGTGTGATTTAGTGATACTCACTGAGTGTTGGATAGAAAACAATAAACCGTTCCCCCAACTTAATAACTACAAGTCTGCGTTTACCAAAAACTGTATAAATCAAAATGGAGGCATTATAGTTTATGCCAGAAAACACTTAAACGTAGTTGTAGATGAACAGATTTTCAAAGAGTCGAACTGTCTTTTGATAAAAGTGGGAAATAGCTGTGCAATAGTGGCATTATACAGGTCGCCTTCATTCTCAAAAATTGAATCATTTATTACGGATTTGGATGCACTACTGATGACAATAAAAAAATATCATACTATTGCAGTTCTAGGTGACATGAATATAGATATAAAGCAGGACAATGCAGATGAGAAATCTGATAGTTATCTCGAATTGCTCGCTAGCCACGGTATTCTCCCAAGCCACACTATGATAACCAGAGGTAACAGGTGCCTTGATCACATGATGCTTAAAACTAAACTAGATTGTACTACAGTTGTTATCAAAGCAGCTGTTACTGACCACTCCCCAATTCTCCTGAGTATTAAAAATAAGAAGAATATGAATTCTTTTACAATTACTAAAACTAAAATAGAAACAAACATGTCTAAAACCTATGATCAAATTAAAGCAACCGATTTTTCAAACATTTTACTTGCAGCAGATGCTAACGTAGCCGCTGATTTATTTGTCAATAAACTCATAGATATAATTAAAAATAACACTAACACGCTGAATGTCCCCAGTAATAAAAGAGTAATAAAACCGTGGATTACACCAGGCTTGCTTCGATGTATTTGTACGCGAGATAAGATGCATTTTAGCCTAAAACAAGATCCTAACAACACTATATTGAAAGTATCTTATAATAGGTACAGAAATTTTTGTAATGACCTACTCAGAAGGTTAAAAAGCTTATATCACAACTCTGAACTTGACAAACATAAAAATAACACCAAGAAAACGTGGCAACTCATAAAACAAATCACACACACAGAAAAACTAAAAACGGATAATGATCCACTACTAAGAGTCAAAGAAAACTCACTAGATTCCATTAACCATGTCAATCAATATTTTGCAAATGTTGGTAGAAACTTGGCTAGTAAAATTATCAATAGTTCTAACAATACTGATTTAAATGAAGTTTTATCTAAATTAAACAAAGATCTGCCGTGTCAAGTTAATTCAATGGGTATTCTTTCAACCGATGACATGGAAGTATTACATATAATTAATGGGCTTAAAGATAATTGTGCCGTTGGGTATGATGGTATTTCAACTAAAATTCTAAAACAGTCAGCACCAATACTAGTACCTTTGATCACTCATATTTGTAACCGTAGTTTATCATCAGGGCAATTCCCGCAAGTGTTCAAGAAATCTATAATTACTCCAATACACAAAGATGGGAGTAGAGATATTGTCAGTAATTATAGGCCAATATCTATTTTAACAGCTCTTTCAAAAGTCCTAGAAAAAATTATCAATAAACGTCTTGTATCTTACTTAGAAACTTATGATATACTATCTCCAAGTCAATTTGGCTTCCGAAAAGGAAGATCTACGGAAGATGCTGTAACCGGACTAACAAATTTTATAGTGGAGCGTTTAGATCAAAAAAAGAAAGTTATAGGAATATTTTTAGATTTAGCTAAAGCTTTCGACACCGTCTCTATTCCTATTCTTCTCAAGAAGTTGGAATGTATGGGTATACGAGACAATACACAAAGGCTATTGCATGAATACTTGTCGGGAAGAACCCAGAGGACGAAGGTCGGTTCGATAGTGAGTGGTGATGATTCGATTACCTATGGAGTGCCACAAGGTAGTGTTTTAGGTCCTACTCTATTTCTTGCCTACGTGAATGACTTATGTAACCTAACTTTAAAACATGGTAACATTTTTTCTTACGCCGACGACACTGCTTTAGTTTTTTCTGGAAACAGCTGGAATGAAGCAAGAGCCAATGCAGAACATGGACTAAAGATGGTAGTAAAATGGTTGAAAAATAATCTTTTAACACTGAATGTTGACAAATCAATGTATATGACTTTTACTTACCCACATAGTACGAAGCCGAAAATTGAAGTAAGAGCCCACAACAATAATTGTACTGCAAGTAGTGACTGTGTTTGCGCTAAGCTACGACAAACCCAAGCTATAAAGTATCTGGGCCTCACAATAGATGACACACTAAGCTGGAAAACACATATTGACTTACTAAGCAAACGTGTGCGTAGGCTCATATTTGTGTTTAAAAACTTGCGAGATGTAGCCAATTACGAACTGGTTTATAAAATATATAATGCTTTGTGTAGGTCCATAATAACATATTGCATCACAACCTGGGGTGGTGCCTCTACGACGCATATGTTGACTCTGGAAGTAGCCCAACGGGCTGTGCTTAAAGTTATTATGAAAAAGGTTTTCCGCTATCCTACCTGCCAGCTGTACAGAGAATGCAATGTACTCACGGTCAGACAACTCTATATATTCAATCTTGCGTTGGCACAACACAAAAGTACAGACATGCACATTTCCAGCAGCTTTACTCACAAAAGACGCAAGGACAGAGTACTACGTGAATTGAATTGCAGGGCTCGGTCAGCTCAAAAACATAAAATATTTTTAGGTGCTTACATTTATAATAAAATTAATAAACATATTAATAATTTCGTCTCAATGAATGTTTCTGATGCAAAAGTTTCTTTATTTACATGGTTGTCAAAATTAAATTACTCCGAAACTGAAGCATTGCTTAAAATTATAACATAAGTTTTATCTAAATACAATAAGTCACAGTACGTAAGTACTGCTAAACTAAGATTAATAATAATTATATAATATAGTTACAAAATATATATCTAATTCGTTCTTAACATTATATACAACATATTCAAATAAGATAACAGACTATAACTTTTAAACACCCAGGCATACTAATAAGTATAGCATATTTTAAAATGTTGACCCTACACACAATGACTGGCACACACCCTTCACAGCACACACACACACACACATACTCACATACGCGCACGCGCACACACACACACACACACACACACACACACACACTAACACACACACACACACCACAAACACACCAACGCTTATAATAGTAAACTATATATATATATATATATGTTATATATACATTTAATCCATACTGCGCTATGTTGTTCCCTGGAAGGATAACAGAAACCTACAATACAAGCTTTGCTTAGTGTAGGTTCTGTGTAATCAACCTATTTTGTTAACGCAAGCCAAGCAAAATCTGTCTTTGTAAACATGTCCAAGAGATGTTATAATGTAATAATTATTACTTTATATTTTAAGTGGCTTTGTAAATGGAAATAAATATTATTATTATTCACATTATTTATTTACTTTCTTAAATCTAAGTTTTTTACAATATAAATTTAAAAACATAAATATTATAAAAAACCTAAACCTAGAGTGCCGCCGGCAGCGGGGCAGGGCTCAAGCTGCCGGTGGTTAGGGCTGCAGAGTGAGGAACCTCCTGACAATGCGTGCCGTGTCAAGTACCACTGCCTTTTGTATCTGACCCTTGACCCAACCGTCTAGCGAGAGCCTCTTGAGGTATTGGTCGAGGCTCTTCGCTATGAGACCGTTCGCCGAAACGACTATCGGGACAATAATCGTCGAGTCAACATCCCACATGGCGGTTATCTCGAAGGCTAAGTCAAGGTACTTGCTGAGTTTGTCCTTCTCGGCCTTTACGAGATTCTCGTCATGTGGGATGGTGACGTCGACGAGCACTGCCCGGCGCTGGGACCGATCCACCATCACGATATCAGGCTTATTGGCGACAATAGTCCTGTCCGTGATGATGGAGCGGTCCCAGTAGAGCAAAGCACGACCATTCTCGAGAACTGGAGCTGGTGCGTACTTATAGTACGGCACCTCCGACTCGACAAGGCCGTATTGAAGAGCAAGTTGCTGGTGGATGATCCTGGCCACTTGGTTATGCCTGTGCAAATACTCGCCGTTAGCAAGATGCGAACAACCGGAAATAATATGTCGGAGAGATTCCCCGGGACGGTGGCATGCCCGACAGATGTCGACCGTACCGTCCTTCATGATATATTTCCGGTAATTGTTCGTCTTGATAACTTCATCCGCAATTGCACAGGCAAACCCCTCGGTTTCCCCAAAGAGGTCCCCGAAGCGCAACCAGTTCACCGACGCGAGCAAGTCCACATCGGGGCCCGTTAAGGCCCGATAGAACCGCCCGTGCAGCTCCTTGCTCTTCCATACTTCCTTGCGGTCGTCGGTGCTTATCACCGATGGTCTGCGCCAGTTCTCGTTTGCCAAGGAGAGCGGCGTGAGCCCCTTGTCAACTGTCACTACATCGCGATGCATCCCACACTCATTGTTAAGGAAATAATCCCTAAGACTGCACACTTCACGATTATGGAGGTTCTTGGCGTTTAAAAAGCCACGACCCGCCCACTTCCGTGGAATGTACAGTCTCATAACAGATGAGCGTGGGTGTAACATGCGATGCGCAGTGAGCAGTTGACGGACTCTTCTATCCAGGGCGTCCAGCTCAGTCTGAGTCCACCTAAGTATGCCAAAGGAGTATATCAGTAGAGGCATCACCCAACCATTGAAGGCGCGCGCCTTGTTGCCGCCAGACAAAAGACTGTTGAGTACTTTTGTCAGCCGACAAAAGAAGCGCTCCTTCACTGATTTTTTGATGTCCACTACTGATATACCCAACGACTCTGACATACCTAGATACTTGTAGGTCTCGGCCTCAGAGAGAGATCTGAGAGTCATTATCTCAGAAAGTTGTAAATCCGGAGAATTTACAACTTTCCCCCGCTGCACACGCATGACCGCACACTTGTCAACACCAAATTCCATCCTGATGGCGCTGCTAAAAACCTGTGTGGTTTTTAGCAACTCCAACAAGTCTTGGTGTTTTGGTGCAAACAGCTTAAGATCATCCATGTACAGAAGGTGAGAAATGATTTCACCCCCCCTTCGAAGCCGATAGCCTAGTCCTGAATCCTTCAGCAATGTGCTGAGAGGGTTCAGTGCTAGGCAAAACCACGATGGACTCAGACTGTCACCCTGGAAGATGCCTCGCTCAATCCTTATCAAGTCCTGCGAATCAGAGGAGCCATTTCCACCACCTGGCTGACGAAGAACTGTGGTCCACTGCCTCATGCATGCGCCTAAGAATGATTTAACAGTTGTATCAATTTGATACAACTCTAAAATCCTCTCCAGCCATGAATGAGGCACTGAATCATAGGCCTTCTTATAGTCGATCCAGGCAGCGGAAAGGGCTCCTTTGTTCCGCCGAACTTGTTGGCTAATGGCCATGTCGATGAGGAGGAGCTCCTTAGTACCACGGGATCCAACCCTACATCCATTCTGAGCGGGGGCCAAAACATTGTTCGCAACAATGTGCGCGTTAATTTTAGTGCTCAGAATAGATGTAAGGAGCTTGTAGATGGTAGGCAAGCAGGTGATGGGTCTGTAATTTTTGGGTTCCGTGGTACTACCGGACTTATGGAGCAGGAAGGTGACACCGGTTGTCATGAAACTAGGGAGGGAACCGAGCTCGAGAGCTTCTTGGAATTGTGTCGCCAAACGGTCATGTGAGCACCGAAACCATTTAATCCAAAAGTTGTGCAACCCGTCCGGCCCAGGACTTTTCCAGTTCTGTGCCGTACGAATCGCACAACTAACGTCTACGGGGTCTATTAAAATAGACCCCATGGGTTCGATGGACTCACATTCCCGTTCGACAACACGCATCCAATCACCCTCGGTGTGCTCAACGGGCACCGACCAGATGCCGCGCCAGAAATTAGTCATGGCGCTAGCATCTGGTAGCTGTCCGTCACTCACACGTTGCTCGGTTCCTTCCCAGTTTCGGTACACCTTCCTTTGATCACTTTGGAAGAGGCGATTTTGCCAATATCTATCCACACGCTCTCTATAGCGGCGGATACGGTTTGCCCACGCATAGACTTTCTGCTTCAGATAGTCAATGCGTTCCGTCACACTAGCCATATATTGCTGGGGCCGAATACCAGTCCCCGCAAAGGCCTGAGTCACGAAACGCATGACTCGGGGGCGATTATTCCCCCGGCTGAAGCAGATCAGCTTTGCTATGAGAGTCCTGAACGTGCTGATACGCCGCTCGATTCGTAGTTGCCACGCGGGCACATCTCCGGCGGGTCGCGGTGCACGGTTAGTGTCCGGAAACTTAACACGTGCAACACGACACGCCGCGATAGCACCGCAGTACAAAATCGAGTGGGTATCAGTTAGGTCTTCGCTAGCCCGCAAGTACGGGGCTAGCAACGCGTTCAGGGCTCCCATAAGCGCTAAGTTACGTCTATGAGTAGGCAAACGCGGTAGTCGCGGCCTAGAGTTGAGTGCGAACCTATATTGGCCAATCGCGTCCTCCAAAGCCCTCCTCAATTGCTCACTCACCTGGGTAGACACACTCATACCCGTACAGTCACCTTCATCGAGTACGGGATCGGCAGATGTCGCTAGTGTCGCCGCCGACGTTGGCACTGAAGCCAGTGTCGGGGCTGACGACGCGACATCCAAGTCCCGCGTCGACGCAGGCGTAGGACGAGCAGACTGCACCTCCAGGCGGAGCCGATCAAGCAAGGGCTGATCCAGTAGGTTGAGCCGCTGGATAGCCCGCACTTGATCCGATATTCGCTGAGCGGAAACGGTGACGGTAGGTTCAAGGGTCTGGAACAAAGACAGCATCCTAACACGGTACGCCGTCAGGTTAGTTCCCCCCTCTGTAGCCCCATAATAGGCGCGCATGCAGTTCTCATTATTGGTCTGAGACCATCGCATGCGACGCACTACACCACCGGCAGCGAGAGCCGGACGCGAGGCAGGTTGCCCCGCAGGCCCCAGGCGTGCCGGCAGCGGCGGACGTCCCCGACGTACAGGTATTGGCGGCGTCGGTGTCCGCGGCCCGCTCACGTCCTCGCTCGACGAGCTCGTGCCGCAGGTGTGGAACTCTTCTTCTGACGGCGACGATGAGCTTGGAGACGATGACGGGACGGGCGGAGGTGTTGGTCGTGCGTGTTGGACCGCTGCATTCCTCTTTTTAGACCGTGTAATCATTATAAAGTTTTCATTTTTTCACTTTTCACAAAATTTTCTTTGGTTTGTGTTGACATTTGGCTGTCAGGTTTCATATTTTTTCGTATTATTTGCAATTAAATGTTTTTCAATGTTAAAATATAGGTTGTGTTGTCTGGTAAAGTTTTTCTTTCAATTTGTGTGGTAAATGAATACAAAACAAGCTTAAAAATGCAATAAAACCATTAAAAATTACACAACAGAAAAAAAAGGACGTCTTTTAGTTGTCAGCGGTTGACGTTTTTTATTCTTATTATTATTATTCACATTATTTATTTACTTTCTTAAATCTAAGTTTTTTACAATATAAATTTAAAAACATAAATATTATAAAAAACCTAAACCTAGAATGCCGCCGGCAGCGGGGCAGGGCTCAAGCTGCCGGTGGTTAGGGCTGCAGAGTGAGGAACCTCCTGACAATGCGTGCCGTGTCAAGTACCACTGCCCTTTGTATCTGACCCTTGACCCAACCGTCTAGCGAAAGCCTCTTGAGGTATTGGTCGAGGCTCTTCGCTATGAGACCGTTCGCCGAAACGACTATCGGGACAATAATCGTCGAGTCAACATCCCACATGGCGGTTATCTCGAAGGCCAAGTCAAGGTACTTGCTGAGTTTGTCCTTCTCGGCCTTTACGAGATTCTCGTCATGTGGGATGGTGACGTCGACGAGCACTGCCCGGCGCTGGGACCGATCCACCATCACGATATCAGGCTTATTGGCGACAATAGTCCTGTCCGTGATGATGGAGCGGTCCCAGTAGAGCAAAGCACGACCATTCTCGAGAACTGGAGCTGGTGCGTACTTATAGTACGGCACCTCCGACTCGACAAGGCCGTATTGAAGAGCAAGTTGCTGGTGGATGATCCTGGCCACTTGGTTATGCCTGTGCAAATACTCGCCGTTAGCAAGATGCGAACAACCGGAAATAATATGTCGGAGAGATTCCCCGGGACGGTGGCATGCCCGACAGATGTCGACCGTACCGTCCTTCATGATATATTTCCGGTAATTGTTCGTCTTGATAACTTCATCCGCAATTGCACAGGCAAACCCCTCGGTTTCCCCAAAGAGGTCCCCGAAGCGCAACCAGTTCGCCGACGCGAGCAAATCCACATCGGGGCCCGTTAAAGCCCGATAGAACCGCCCGTGCAGCTCCTTGCTCTTCCATACTTCCTTGCGGTCGTCGGTGCTTATCACCGATGGTCTGCGCCAGTTCTCGTTTGCCAAGGAGAGCGGCGTGAGCCCCTTGTCAACTGTCACTACATCGCGATGCATCCCACACTCATTGTTAAGGAAATAATCCCTAAGACTGCACACTTCACGATTATGGAGGTTCTTGGCGTTTAAAAAGCCACGACCCGCCCACTTCCGTGGAATGTACAGTCTCATAACAGATGAGCGTGGGTGTAACATGCGATGCGCAGTGTTATTATTATTATTATTATGCCGCTGAAGTAAATGTCAAGCTGCGCGCGCATTACTGATTTGGGCGCCATTTTCCGCAAATGTTTGTTGACGTTTTCGCTGTGTGACGAAAATAGTCGTATGAAACTCTTGTGCTATGTTTCAATACACTCTCGGCTTCCTTATCGCGCTCGCCTGCGGCTCGTGCGCTAATACCGCCTCTAGTGTAATGACCAACATAGCACACTTGTATCATAATGTACTATTTCATCACACTTGCTCGTAAAGTGGATCTTATTGCATCGGTTTTAGGCTCATAATCCAAGCTATTACACACGCGTGCTTTTTACTTTACATTACGGCACTTGTACTATAATAGGTATAACCCGGTAAAGTCAAGTTTGTACGTGACTGCAATTAGACGTATGTATACGAAGGACTCTTAATATAGGCGGGTAATACTTACAGTTTTTTTGTAATACCAACAAAGAGTTCTTATGCCGCTGAAGTAAATGTCAACCTGCGCGCGCATTGCTGGTTTGGGCGCCATTTTCCGCAAATGTTTGTTGATGTTTTCGCTGTGTGGTTGATTATTACCAAAAAAAATAGTTTTTTTCCTCGCAAGTGTGACGAAAACAGTCGTATGGAACTCTTGTGCTATTAGTCATTACGCTCTCGGCTTTCTTATCGCGCTCGCCTGCGGCTCGCGCGCATAATACCGCCTCTAGTGTAATGACCAACATAGCACACTCGTATCATAATGTACTATTATAGCAGTGGTAGTTTTTTTGTTTTGTAGCTTTTAGCTCAGTTGGTAGTTTGTCTGCTTTGAGAGCTATAGGGCGTGGGTTCGATTACCACCTAAAACAAGCATTTATGTGTTGAACATAGATGTTTTTTTCTATGTCTGAGTATTATATGTACGAGTATTCGTACTAAATGCATACTTATAGTGCTCGTATTATAAGTATGCATTTACAAAAAAAGGAACAAGTATTGTATTAGTTATCTGGTACCCATAGTACAAGCTTTGCTTAGTTTGGGGCTAGATGGCGCTGTGTGAAATGTCGACAAAATATATTTACCTATTTATTATCTCCCAGATTCGCTCTATGCGCCATGACGCAAGGGCGCGACTTGAATCTGGACATCCTGCGCGTGCAGGGCTACCGGTTCTTCTGCAACAAGCTGTGGAACGCGACCAAGTTCGCGCTCATGTACTTCCCTAAGGGCACTACTTACGAAGTGAGTTATATCCATAGAAACTTGTCATTCACCCTCGAAGTATGGAACAAATAATTTTACTATCGCGTTAGGTATCAGCGTATCGCGTATCAGGTTTGGCCCCTCACTAAAAGTTATTTATAATGAGTAAGTAAGTTGACGCTTACTAGCATGTACATTTTCGAAATAGCAGTATTTGTTCGTAATCACTCTGGTCAGTTCACCACAGCTAAAGATTTCTTTCCACGTAATACAAGAAACGGACAGAGGCTTGTCCTCGGCTATCATTCGAGATTGACACTGTTTCATAAGGACTGTTATGCCATGTGTATTACTGTCTATAATAAACTCGACAACTATTAAAGAGCTACCATATATAATGTTCCGGAAAAAACTTAAGACATGATTAATAGAAAAACATTATTATTGTATAAAAGACTATTTAAATGACTCTAAAATGCAAATATAATTACTATTCATATCGTTATTACCTTGAAATACTTGCATTTATTTAGCATTTGACTGAATATTGTTTAATTTGACATGCATCACTAATATTAATTAAATTTTGAAATTCTTTTATTTCACATACCTACCTACTAGAGCTGTTAATTTCATATATTTTTCTAGCATTTGACGGAATATTGTTTAATTTGACAGATACTTATTATTATTTAATTTTAGGAATTATTTTACTTGACATGCCAATACTTGAGCTAGGTACTTATAAATTTTACCAAGCAGTTATTTACCAAATTCTCATGCCGAATAACGGCAAAATAGGAGAACTAATATATATTATGAAACACCTGAGATCAATGTAAACCCCTATTTTGTGAATAAATTTCATTTCAGTACAACATATTGGATAGGATTTAAATCCAATATGTTCGTCGTCTAACCGAACTCCCGAACGGTGTATTAGTTTAAAAACGTGGTGGCCAAAGAATAAACTACCCTCTATCGCATCTATTATTATTTACAGAATATTTACCGTGATTATGTTGTGAAACATGTCCGCCCGTAAACATAGTGCATGCAACGTCGAAATATCGGGAGCTCGTTTTAGTACATAACTATGGTAATTATCCTCTAACTAATAAAATAGAACTGTGATGAAGAACCGTGATAGTTTAAAACAGTTTTATAGAGTTAAGGTGTCTCTACATGATCGCCAAGACAGCCCGAGAGTCTGTAAGAAGTCACGAAGGCCCGCCAGCTGTTTCGGCGTAAATGTAGAGCCGGAGTTACAATTTTTAAATAGCAACCCACTATTTCCTTCTAGAAACTTGACTATTTTGTCAACATTGCTTGTTTGCATTGTTTTGGTATGCCGTTCTACCTCACAGTTCCAATATAGTGAGCTACCAAAATAAATAAAAAATGTAATGCCTCAGAGGTATCTTTATCTTTGGAATAACAAAAGCTACATTTTCATATCGTTTTTTTTTCTAATATATTTGGTTTCTTTGTGTTCCCAGGTGCACGCCCCCACGCTGTCGCCGGAGCTGTCCCCGATGGACCGGTGGATGCTGTCCCGCGTGTCGCTGGCGGTGCGCGCGGCCGGCGCCGGCTTCCAGGCGTACGAGCTGCCCTCCGCCACCACGCACTGCTACAACCTGTGGCTCTACGACCTCTGCGACGTCTACCTGGTGAGATATGCTGTCACGGGCACGCTTAGCGCTGGCGCTACTCTTATGGGCAGGCGCGAGACTTACCACCATGCGAACGTCTCACTCATCTCGTCACTCCTTTGTATTCATCATCATCAGCCCGGAGACGTCCACTGCTGAACAAAGGCCTCCCCCTTAGACCGCCACATTGTACGACAACGTGCCATTTGCAGCCACCGGTTGCCCGCGACTTTTACAATGTCGTCGGTCCGCCTAGTGGGAGGCCTTCCTACGCTGCGTCTTCCGGTCGCGGTCGCCTCAAGAACCTTTCTTCCCCATCGGTTGTCAGTTCTTCGAGCGATGTGGCCTGCCCTGCGCCACTTCAACTTGCAAACCTTGCGAGCTATGTCGGTAACTTTGGTTCTTTGGCGAATATCCTCGTTCCGGATTCCATCGCGCAAAGTAACTCCGAGCATAGCTCTCTCCATTGCCCGTTGCGTGACTCTGAGTTTCCCCAAAAGTCCAGCAGTTAAAGACCACGTTTCAGTTCCATGTCATCACTGGCACACACTGACACACACTGCTCGTAGACCCTTGTCTTCAGACACTGAGGGATTTTGGATGAGATAATATTACGCAATTTCCCGAACGCTGCCCATCCGAGTATTAAAATAAACAATTAACAAAAATTTTCTCCAACCTGGTGCGATACAAGACCTCTGGCTTCTAAAGCACTACCACTGAACTACATCATTAGCCAGAACAAGTCCACTGCCGGACGAAGGCCTGCTCCTAAATAGTCCTCCCCCGTAATAGGCGTAGGCCATAATCCCCACGTTGGGCAGGCGGCTTGGGGATCGCAGAAGCTCTCCACCGTTAACCGAGAGGACGCTGCTGCCCGACCTCCGGTGGCACTGGATGCAGTTTTAGGAAATACCCAGATACAAACCAAAGAGGTCGTCAAATATTTTAAATAGGTATGGCTGTATACGAGGGCGGCACTGAAAATTTCGGGAATCAAGGAAGTGACACAACATTACTATTTAAAAATATATTTATTGCTTTTCGAAGTATTCTCCGCGAAATTTGACACATTTTTCCATACGATGGAACCAATCATTGAAGCAACCATTCCATTCGGAAGTTGGGGTCTCCAAAATGGCCGTTTTGTAGGCGTCCACAGCTTCTTCAGGTGATGAAAATCTCTGTCCACGCAATTTATTCTTTATTTTTGGGAAAGTATAGAAATCATTAGGGCTTAGGTCGGGGCTGTACGGCGGATGGTCCAATAATTCTATGTTTTCTTGCTCTAAAAACTCTTTTGTTCTGTGCGCGGTGTGAGAACTCGCAGTGTCGTGATGGAGGATGATGCGGCGGTTGCAGTTCTCTTTACGGAGTTCAGAAACGACCTGTGGCAAACAAATGCTAGCATACCATTCTGCATTAACCGTTCTTTGTCCCTCAAGAGGAATAGTCGTAACATGGCCGGTTTTGGAGACAAACGTGGCCACCATTTTTTTGCAACACTCCGTGAACGAACAATTTTTGTTGGCTTTAACTCATTTTCGAACACCCAAACTCGTGACTGGTTTTTTGTTTCGGGTTCGTACGCGTATATCCAGGATTCGTCACCTGATACGATGTTGTATACAGCATTTGAGGATCCTGCGTGGAATCTTTCGAGAGTTCTGACGCACCAAGTAACGCGAGCCGCTTTTTGCTCTTCACAGAGCGAATGCGGTATCCATCGGGAAAACAACTTTTTTACACCTAATTTTTCATGCAAGATTATTTGTATTTGACTCATGCCAATGTCTAAAGTTGCCTGAATTTCGCGGTATGTCACATGTCGATCTTCCTCAATCAGCTTACGCACAGCATCAACGTTTTCTTGGGTGACTGCAGTTTTTGGACGACCTTGACGGGGATCATCACTGAGCTTGACACGTCCACGTTGAAATTCAGCAAACCAGCGATAAATTGTGGTTTTGGATGGGGCTTTATCACCAAATGCAGAAATCATCCGGTCAACACACTGTTTTTGTGTTAAACCACTTCGAAAGTCATAATAAATCATCGCTCTTGAATTTTCTCGAGTCAATTCCATTTTCTCAACGACTAAACAAGTTTGACAAAACCTTGTGACAAGACCGAGAATATTTTTTTAAATAAATAAATGGTATTCGATTTTTAAAACCAAGGAGTTTTCAATTAAAAAGATTTTAATATGACAGAAACAGTGGAAATATTCCATTCCCGATACTTTTAGTGTAGCCCTCGTACCACACATTCTGAATCTTGTCCCCAGGAATACCTAAAGCCCGTGTTCGCGAACGGCACCGACGCCGAGCAGGCCGCCGCACGACGCACGCTCTACACTGTGTTGGAATACGGGCTAAAATTGCTCAGCCCGTTCATGCCGTTCGTGACAGAAGAGCTTTACCAGCGGCTGCCGAGAAAGGACGCTTCTTGTCCTTCGATCTGCATCGCTGCCTACCCAACTGTAAGTATTTGATTTTGATCGCTCCTTTAGTAACATGATTTCATAATTTTAATATTTATTTAACTTTAATGTTATTTTAACTATCCTATCTTAGGCTACTTTTTTATCTCTACTAACTAGATCGCACTGTTTTCCATTAACTATGTACACATCTTCGCATTCCTTCCTTCCTTCCGGGCTTCCAAACAGCACCCTTATCATGGACGTTCGCGATTCTGATTGCGATAGAATGCCATCCCGCTCGTACGAACTTACTCGCGCCATGCGCCCTCCCGCTCGCGCACGCTCGCAATCAGAATCACGAACGTACATGATAAGGTTGCAGGTTGGACGCGCATTTTTTTATTTTTTTTATCTCTATCTTAACATCGTTGCAAGTTATCGTCGAACAAATATACACATACAACAGCCGATCTGCCCCAGTAGACTCAGAGATCTTCGCTTCGCTCGGTCAATAATTTGTAAAATTCATCATCATCATCAGCCAAAAGACGTCCACTGCTGGACGAAGTATTCCCCTTAATGGGTGATGGGGATTGGTTGCCAAAATCCCTACGCTTGTCAGGCGGCTTGGGGTGCGCAGTTTGCTCACCACCGTTAACCGAGAGGACGTTGCTGCCCGAACCTCCAGTGATTCTGTATTCAGTTTTAGGACATAATGAATGTTTCCATCCCAGGAAGCAGACACGCCGTGGCGGAGCGAGGGGCTGGAGGCGCAGGTGGAGACGGCGCTGAAGATGGTGCACCTCATCCGGTCCACGCGCTCCGAGTACAACATCACCAACAAACAGAAGACCACCGCGCATCTCATCATCGCGGACGATTCACAGGTACACTACACTATACTTACTTAAAAACGTCACTTAAAGTAACAAACGTCATTTAACGTAACAAACGTTATTTAACGTAACAAACGTCATTTAACGTAACAAACGTTATATAACGTACCAAACGTCACTTAACGTAACAGACGTCATTTAACTTATGCCAGGGAAGATTTACTCCCATAGAAGACGCGTCTGAACGAAGAATGTTATAGTATAGGTATATCGGTCCCTTGGGAATAAGGATTTGGGGTTTCAATAGTACGAGCAAAAAGTACAGAAGTGTTTAATTTATTTCCCTGAGTAGGCAGAAGAGCCGCCTACCACGCGAGCGAGTTAAACGAATGATGTTATGCCATATGTACTGTCCAGGTGGAGAGTCTGAAGGGGCTGTTCCGGGCGGTGCAGTCGCTGGCGAGCAGCGAGCTGAGCGACGCGGCCGCGCCCTCGGGCTGCTCCATCCTCACCGTCTCTGACAAGATCGAACTGCATCTCGTGCTCAAGGTACGCCTACCTTTATTGACGAACTCGTCATTATCCAACACTTTTCACTGCCTTTACGTGGTTTTGTAACATTTTAACGGTCAAAGCAAGAGACGGACGTGTGGCTCCGTTTTCACTCGTTGAAAAATGTCACCGGATGTTGTTTGACAGTATGATAAAACGTATTGTTAAGACTTCTTTAAACGTGAGTAGTCCCTTATGGACCTGGGTGTGTCCTAAAACTGCATCCGGAACCACCGGAGAGCGGGCAGCAGCGTCCTCTCGGTTAACGGTGGTGAGCATTCTGCGATCCTCGAGCCAGAAGAGGACAGAACAAACATCTAATAAAAAAGAACTCTTCTCTTCAACTCTGCAGTAAAAGGAATCGAGACGAGACAAGACTATAGTAAAAAAAAACAGTCTTTGTTTATTTAAATATTTTTTTCTTTCCGTTTTCAATTACAGGGCCTAATCGACCCCGAAAAGGAGATCGCAAAGCTAGAAAAGAAGAAAGAAGCGCTCTCCCAGACAATCAGCAAGCTCCAACAAGCCATGTCAGCAGACGACTACTCCACTAAAGTGCCTGCTGACGTCCAAAAAGCCAATACTGACAAACTGGCCGCTTCACAGGGAGAGATCGAAAGGCTACAAGCCGCTATGGAGACTCTCAAACTTATATAAACCTAATAAATAATTCTTTTTTTTAGTAAAAATGTGTGACATTTTCATCTAAGCGCCTGGGTAATTCCTAAAACTGCACCCAGAACCACCGTAGCACAGGCAGCAGCGTCCTCTCGGTTAACGGTGGTGAACATTCTGCGATCCCCAAGCCGCCTGCCAAGCGTGGGGATTATGGCAACACCTCCTGTTAGGCGAGGCTTTCGTCCAGCATTGGACGTCTTCTAGCTGTTGATGTACATCTAAGCGCTGCAGTGGGTCGCATGCCACGTTAAATTGTTGGTCCCGGTTGTTAGTCCTATATTTATATAAATACCGTCAAGCCATGTCAAGTGCAGGACACACAGAACTGGTGTCGGGCGAGGACATTGCACGGGCTTCATTCAGATTTCACACTAAACACATTGCAAAAAGGCACAATTTAGGACACACCGAACGACGTTCATCGGGCGCGGACGAGCCCGACAAACGTCATTCGGTGTGTGCCTTATTTCAATGAGTTAAGTATGAATTTGAATGGATCGGCAAACCGCCCGTGCCATGCTCACGCCCGACGCCAGATCAGTGTGTCCTGCGCCTATGAGGCTTCCGGGCGGCACATTAACTCTGACACCAGGGCTGGGCACACAGCGTATACGATCTTCATCATCAGCCAGACGACCTGCCGTCCACTTCTGAACATAGTCCTCTCCCCTAGAAAGAACTTGGTAAAAAAAGTTACTAATAAAGTTGGAATCATTTTGGATTAATAGCAAAATGGAGCCCTGCAAAGTTACTTGATAATCGAGATAAATATCCTAATAAGTAAATAGTTTACTTATAGTGTGCTAGTTTTTTATTATCTATAGGTCTCGCAGATTATTCTCTATAGATTACTAAGATGGTCGCTCAGTCCCTTTTACGCCTCAGTCAAAACAGTCTTATAAAACTTTGCTCTGCAATGTTTTTTGTAGTGGTAGAACTCTACTGCAGAGTTCGCCTGGGGAAGTACCACACGTTTGCCAGTTATTCAACCGCCAAGCAGTAGTGTGCAAGCATTACTGTGTTCCGGTTTGAAGGACAATCCAGAGAAATTACTGGGTATGAAGAGGTTTAACATGTCATATCTCAGGGTGACGAGCGCAGTGCGGTGCGGCGCAGGATTGTGTTCGCAAGTTCACAATTCTGGCATTGCTACTGTTAGTGGCAGGCGTGACGCTTACCACCAGGCGAACGTCTTGCTCGTCTCGTCCTTGATTGTGTAAAAAAAAAAGATATCTAAATATGAATGGACCAATGTGCGCTTGCTACGCGCGGCTATGTGCAGCCACAGAGATGAGCCAATGGGAACGCTTCGTATCTCTGCAATATTTTTTTCTCAACCTGGTTATTTTGGGTCAGAATCAAGATCTATCAATGTGATATCTATAACAAGTGAAGACCTCTGAAAACTTCATGAAAATCAGTTTTTCGTTCTTAGCCAGATTTCAAACAAAAAAAACAATCAATATCGATTAATCCTAGTCTGTCTCTTGATTAGCTTACGCATTAAAAAAAAAGTACCTACAAGAAACAAATAAACCATATAAAGTAATTATAAGGACTCAAATCTATTGTAAGTGTAGGTCGTAAGAGAGAATGAAATTTATAAATTATAGTCATTGAGCTAATATCTAAAGAGTCACAATCTCTAAGTGAATACAGTCAAAAAAACGTCCGAGTGCCGTTGTACATACGTGCATTATATAGTACACAATCGTTCTAATTTAGACGTTATGTCGCTTGTACAGTGTTCAATGTATGCTAGAGCGCTTGTGTCCTGTCCTGTGTTATCGTACTTATTTTTATGCAATTGTTGTTAATGATCTTTTTTCTGTATTATTGTGTAAGTTAAATGTAATTGATTCTATCGTTTTTATCTCAATAATAAATTAATAAATCGTAGTTAAAGTCGTTCATAAAGTCGGCGCACTGCATAGCGTGCGCCGAGTTTTGTTTCCGACATTTTTTTTGCACGTTTGTGACTCTATTGTTATTAGCTCAATGATTATAATGTTTGATTATCTGTATAGTATTTATTTTCAGATTTTTGCATACAAAATAAGCTTTGAAATAAAATCATTTTGATACAATCAAGTTTTTAATTTCCCAGTGTTTTATGCCGATATAGGTAACACCCAGATAAAATTGTCAACGGTATCTTGAGGTGTAACAGTATTATGTTTTTCCTCGAGTTATTTTGAGATCTCTTTCTAATAATAATGGGAATGTTAAGATTATTTTCCAAAGGACGTCGCGCAGCGGCGGACCGATGTGAAAAGTTTGCTGCGAGATTGCGTGAGAAGTTACGATACTGCGAGTTTTTACACTTTCATATTGAAATCTTCTAATATACCCTGGCTGCAAGGATAAGACCCTTATAAAAAGATTTCTTGTCTAACCACGAAGCCATGACTGCCATTTTATCCCTCCGCATGCCGTCAACCTATCTTGTATGCCTGCAAAAGAATTAGCTATGCGCTTATTGTATTCTACTTTGTAGTATTTTTGTAGTATATCTTTCGTGCACCATTGGAGCCACGGATTAATGCATTATTTTTTTAATAAAGAGCGGCTAACTTGCATTCGGCTCGCCTGATAGTAAGTTCACTGCCGCCTGCGGACACCTGCAACATTAGCAACGTTGTCGATTTGTAGTGAGATTAGGAGAGATGTTTCTAGACGCCTTTAAAACGATGTTTACGTGCCTGCGGGGCTGAACTGGCATACTTTAGCCGCGCTACGCGAAGTGAAAGGGACCACTTCCTCGTTTATACACCACGGGAGCAAGTAAATAAGCTTCAGATCTGAGAAATTCTTTACTTTTGCTCTCTAGGTGAGTAATCTACTATTTAGCTCTGGGGAAAAACGCAAGTCATTCACATTCCACATTTTGAAAGTCCGCGGAATGTCTGAGTGCCAAAACCAAACGGAACGGTGTGTGATGTCCAGAAGCAAACTTTGGGGGTGAACCCTTTGAAGATGGATTTATGGCATGCATTTTGATTGATAAGGGTCGGAGAATTACATTGAGTACACCTAATTTGTCCTACAGGGAGTGGTAGCTATGATGGTGCATTGCCAGCTTGATGAAACACTTGACACCATCTTAAACAGAAATAACAAAACTGTTCATATAGGTAAGAGTGTTATAATATAATAAAATTATAGGCACCGAATAGCGACTAGCTAGTCTCACCTCATAAGGCTCTATAAAATAATATATATACTTACTGAATTACCGACTCCTAGTAAAAATATTCTTTGATTACCGATAGTCAAAGCTTGATTGCTTTAGTCAAGAATAAAAAACTTTACCGTGACCCCTTGAAAGCACCTCATGGTAACTATATTGTATAATGTTGTGTAGTGCTAGGTAGGTAGTACAAGCATATATTAAATCGTGATACTTACGAATTTGTAAATCCAAACACATTTTCTTAACTGATTAAAACAAGGAGACGGGACGAGAAAGCGCGGGAAACATCGAATTAGGCGGGTGTATTTTTTCCACGTATTATTCAATAATTAAAATTTCTTATAGAAAGGATCAGTAGAGTATTTTAGTGTATATGAAAATAGTAGTTATTGTATATATTTTAGTGTAAGTGTATAGTTTCTTTGGTTCGGTAAGTATTTTGCCTTTTTCGTTATGGGCGAGCCGCCCGACCCTGGCGGCGGCGGCGGCGGCCCGAGGGACATGGTTCCTCCGGCAAATAATTATGTGACTGTTACAACACATAACATAATTTCTAATGAGTCTGGTATGGACACGGATGGGTCAATTAACCAGCGTACTGGTCGCAAAAGAAGCAGACTAAATAAAATATGCAAAAGTTGTAATAAAAAAATAAGGAAACATTCACAAGCTATAGACGGTAAGACGGGTTGTGACTGTGCTGATAGCGAGGGCAACAGTGACAACTCTGTCAAGAAGGTTGCAGCTAATATTCACATTGAAAATCCAGTAAGTCCTCCTGCAGTGATTAATACTGAAGGTCCAGGTCCTCAGGTATCCCCTATAGCGAGAAATATATATCATCCAAGTGACACTGCTCCATTCACTGTACATGTGCAGCGAGAGACTAAAACTCCAGATGACGGAACTATCCTACACCCGGTTTCATTTGGTAAGTTTCTGAAAAAAAATAATGTCCGTAACATCATTAATGGCTCTGTAAAAAAAATCGGCAGAAACAGAATTACTCTAGCATTCTCGAATTTTAATGATGCCAACATATTCATCAGTAGCAGCATTTTAGCACACGGCAATATGAAAGCTTTTATTCCAACATTTAATGTTACACGAATGGGTTTAATCCGTGGTGTACCATCAGAATGGACGCCAGAAGAGGTTGTAGATAACAATATCTGTTCCGGATGGTTGTGGGAAGATTTTGAAAGTTAGGCGACTTAATTTCAAGACAATGGTTGAAGGTTCTCCTGTTTGGAAACCAACTCAGAGTGTTGTGGTCACTTTTGACGGACAAGCTTTACCTAATAGAATTTTCATGTGCTACAACTCTCTGCCAGTTGAACTTTATACATACCCCACAATCCAGTGCTACAATTGTTGCCGCTATGGACACACAAAGCTTCAATGTAGGTCCAAACCTAGATGTTTTAAATGTGGTCGCGATCACAATGCTGATAATTGTGATACGGAAGAAGAAAATATGTCATGTTGTCTGTGCTCTGGATCGCATTTTGCTATTAATAAATCATGCCCCGAGTTTACACGGCAAAGACATATTAAAATGTCAATGGCAGAAAACAGTATTTCTTATGGTGAAGCGACAAAATTAATACCCCCTGTTTCAAAATCATATGCTGATGTAGTTAAGCCAGTTTTCAAAAGTACCTCTCATTTCCGGACTTTACCCTCTCAGACTTCAGCTACTCAACGACCAATTCAAAGTTCCTATAGAAAAACTGTTTTTACAAACCGTCGTCCAGCCCCCAAACCAGGGACTGGTTATGACCGAGTAGCCCATCAAAAAATGTACAATGAATATAACATCCCTACTCCACAAGATGGCTGTGCCTTGACCAAGACATCAGAAAATATTTTAGAAATGACAACTTCTGATATCTTATCAATCTTAATCAATACATTGACCCAGTCTAATATAAAAATACCGTCCATCGTCGCTCCTTTAATTGATATGTTTAAAAATTCTAAAACCTTTAATAATGGCAGTTTTTCACAAAGTCGTTCAATGGAACTGCAGGAGTGCAGTTCATAAAAAAAGCGAAATTATATACCTATTAAACAAGTATGATACTTGTTTAGTAGCACTTTCAGAGACCTGGCTAAAGCCGGGCTCCGTTTTCAATATAAACGGATTTTCGTGTTTAAGAGATGACAGATCTGATAATCATGGCGGCGCCGCCTTGCTTATTAGAAAGACCATCTCATTTTCTCCTCTATCTCTTCCTACATATGATGATTTTTCTGTAGTGGCAGCAAAAGTAGGTAATATCTGTGTTGTTTCAATTTACATCCACTCTCCTCGTCTGATTGTCTTTCAAAACTTTCAAAATCTTTTATCATTGCTACCTAGACCTTTTCTTATTTTAGGCGATTTTAACTGTCACCACATTTCTTGGGGATCTTCTATTTCTTCTTTCTATGGAGAAAAGTTATTAGAAATAATCGATACGCACAACTTATGTGTTTTAAACACAGGTTCAAGAACCCGCCGAACAGCCCCTCACGAAATAACGAGTGCTGTAGACCTCCCCATTTGTTCGCCGAGTTTAGCTTCCTCTGTGACATGGGAGACACTGGCATCTACTTTTGCTAGTGACCACTTCCCTATTCTTATAACTCTATTAAACGTTTGGCACCGAAAGTCTCCGCGACAACCGCGTCTACGCTATAATATTAATAACAATACATTGTGGTCCAAATTTAAGGCAAAAATTGAAGAAAAGATAACAAATTTACCTAACATATCTCATGGCGCTACTGACTGTACATTTGCTTTTACTAATGCTCTTCTACAATCTGCTAATGAAATATTTCCCCTTAAAAATTCAGCTTTAGGTATAATTCCTTCTCCACCTTGGTGGGACAAGGAATGCACTGAAGCGATTAAAAAAAGGAAAAAAGCTGAAAACCGGTACAATACAGACATGACCAATGAGAATTACCAAATCTTATCTAATGTTTTAGACACTACTCGCAAATTACTAAAAGAGAAAAAAATTCAAGGGTGGAGAAAATTTTGTCTTTCCATTTCTCCAAATGTAAGCTCCTCTATTGTATGGCGTAATATTAGAAGGTTCAGAAGAGGTGTAAGTGTGACCCCTTCATCGTCATTACCCCCGAATTTGGCAGATACATTTTTGAATCGTCTAGCTCCGTCTTTCGTACCAAATAAAGAAATTGTTCTCAATTTAGTTCCTACCATATCTGATGAGAACATTCTAAATCATCTGTTTTCCATGGACGAATTACAAGGTGCATTATCTGCTGTAAAAGATTCTGCGCCTGGCGAAGACGGTATACCATATTCGTTTATCGCCAACTTAAGTCAATCTTCACTTTCATATTATTTGGACATAATTAACACTGCTATGGTAACAGGAAATATTCCTCCTTCTTGGAAATCTCAAATTGTGGTACCCATTTTGAAACCAGGAAAAGATCCATCAGAAGCATCGTCTTACCGTCCAATTGCATTATCTTCAGTTATATCTAAAGTTGCAGAAAACATGGTAAAAAATCGTCTTGAATGGATAATTGAAAGCCGAGGTATTCTGCCTGAGACACAATTTGGTTTCCGTAAAGGTAAAAGTACGTTAGATAGTGTGGGTACTCTTGTGACAGATATAAGAATCGCATTTTCACGGAATGAATCAGTCCTTGCAGTGTTTTTAGATCTAGAATCTGCATATGACAATGTTCTTCTTGATGTTTTAAAATCGAAACTAAATAAACTCCACATTCCCGATATTCTATCATGCTTTATAATTAATCTTTTGTCAGGAAGAATTATAAAATTAGATCAGGCACGAGACCAGAGCAGGCTTGTATGGAATGGCCTTCCACAGGGGTCAGTGGTCAGTCCTATTCTGTTTAGTTTTTATACATACGATTTGGAATCGTCTCTTTGTGGATCAGCTTATGTTTTACAATATGCCGATGACCTTGTTTTATACTCCATTGGGCAATCGACAGGTGATATTCACCGTCACATATCGCATTCATTAAATTATCTAAGAAATTGGGCATGTAAAAATGGGCTAAGCGTCTCTCCGCTTAAGAGTTCTTCTGTTCTTTTCACACGTCAACGGATCCCTCCACATATTTTTGTGCACTATGATAAAAATTTGATTCCATCTAACACCGAAGTTAAATTTTTGGGTGTCTATCTCGACTCTAAGCTTACGGGATTACCACATTGTAATTACATTGCCACAAAGTGTGAGAAACTTCTAAATTTACTTAGATGTCTATCAGGAGTTTGGTGGGGTGCACATCCTTTTTCTTTGAAGCTTCTCTACAACGCTCTGATACGAAGTGTTCTAGAGTATGGAATCTTTTTATTAGGGCCTAGTAGCGTCGCTGCTCTTAAGAAATTGGACGACATACAATCAAAATCATTAAGAATCGTGGCCGGGGCTATGAAATCAAGCCCAAAAAATGCTCTACAGGTGGAATGCGGAGACCCTCCTCTACACCTAAGACGACAATTCCTATCTGATCGTCTTTTTTATCGTGTGTTACAGTTTTCTAACAGTCCTTTGATTTCTAAACTTCAAGTTTTAACTGAGCTTACCGAGTCTTCTAATTATTGGAGACATAAAACACTACCTTGTTTGGTTCAAAGTTTCATTAGGTATAAGACATTACATGCTCCAACATATCGATCTAGCACTCTCAGTCTGTTTAATTGTGACTATGAAGCTTTGTTACAATCTCCAATAATTTGCCTTAATTTAGATATTGATAAAAATAATGCTAATTCGTATTTCAAATTCAGTGTTGCCGATAAATGGCCCAATTGGCATCAAATTTACACGGATGCCTCAAAACATTTATCGCATGATTTTGTAGGTGTGGGTCTTTACCACGCTCAGTACAACATCGTACAAAAGATAAAATGCCCACCTGAAATGTCAGTATTTACGGGTGAATGTCTTGGTATCGTTAAAGCTATCGAGTATGTTCTACTTTTTAAACTGAAACACAGCATTATAATAAGTGATTCCATGAGTGCCTTACAAGCCCTCATGAAATTCCCTTTTAAATCAAAAACGCCAATTCCTCTTATTATTGAAGCCAGAAAAAAACTCCATCTATGTTATCTTCAAAATTTGACTATTAATTTTGTTTGGACTCCTAGCCATTGCGGAATCACGGGCAATGAAAAAGCAGACAGACTTGCCAATGAAGCAGTGTCATGTGGTGATGTGTTTCCTTTTCTAAATTATACCCATGATTTGGCTGCCCTTCCCAGAAAGTACCTTCAGGATTCCTGGAGTGCCTGCTGGGCGGACAGCAGCAAGTTAAAAGGGAACTACTACGCTAGCTTACAACCAATGATCCGAAGTAAGCCATGGTTTTCTGTTGTGAGACTCGGCAAGCTCCCGACAACAGTTTTAATCCGTATGCGTCTTGGACACACAACTTGTCCCGCCCACCTTGCTCGGTTTAACATTATAGATAGTCCGCAATGTGAATATTGTGGTGATTACGGGGACCTGGATCATACATTTTTCTCCTGTCCTCTATATGACCATGCCTCCTTTTATGATGAATTAGTTTCCCTCCGTGTCCCATTACCTACAAACATAAAATCTCTCCTTGTTACCGACTCTCCTTCTACCCCTTCTATCTACCTTTCTCTGTCAGACTTTATCATCTCTAATAATATAAAACTGTAAATATTGTAGATATGTAGATAAGTTTCATTCTTCAAGTACCTACGAATTTCTTATAGTACTTACCTAAACAATCCACTCTCTTGATCCATCCTTCCTAATATTTTTATCCTAGCTATCGCGTAAAAAGTTTCCCTACCTTTACTCCAAAACCGTCAAAACCTAAAATTACTTGAAATTGGCAAATGCGTTTATCGCGCGGAGCCAAAATCCCCTACTGGGGAAAGAAGAAAAAAAAAAAAAAAAAAAAAACAAGGAGACGATCAAGTCCACGGCCTACGTGCCGTACCATGGTAATAATTATTCTCAATTTGCCACATATTAAACAAAAAAGCATACAAAGATATTAAAAATGAACTTATGAATATAATTACTAGAAAAACTGGACTACAACACCAACACGTGGTGGTTGTTTTTTAACAATTTATTTTCAAAGAAAATAAAACAAAATGTTTATAAATGGCGCGCGCGCGAAGTGATCTTTCTTTTTTCATTCAGTGGCCACGCTACAGCCTTACTTAGTATTTACCATAGACATACATATAAGCAGCATTTAAGGGACGGGTTGTAACCCATTTTGAAATGTCGCCCTATCTTCGGTGTCAAAGTAACGCATTGACACCGATTCCAGCTTCGATTGTCTGCGACGCACGTCCGACCTGATTACTTGAGAGCAAAATGCCAAACTGTGTGGTGAAAGAGTGTACGAACTACATTTCAAAGTGCAGTAAACAAAAGGTGGCGTTTCTTATGACCAGTAAGTCAACAATTACGACATTACTTAAAAAAACTTTTCAACCGTTAGTCACTGCTTAAGATGCTCTGCCATCTTCTCTCTGACGTGAAGTTGCACGTGCTAGAAAAAGACAGAAAAGTTTAAGCAGTGACTAAGAGAATCGAGATTATTTTAGGTAAGGCTGCTCAAGTTAAACTAAACTTGCTTAAACTAATGTGACACGTGTCTTTTCGGAAAGTTTTCAAATCTTTACGGAGTTACCTTACAGTAAAGTCGCCACAACTTTACTATGTCGTGACTCGGACTCTCGACCAAAGAATACTATTAGTCACAGGGAAAGACTCGTGACAAATTTTTGACTTGATGCTTTAAAAACTTGTAAATTCATATTCTTGATACTGGCAGAATGCACAAAGTGCTATGCCAATAATATATTAAAAAAAGAAAGAAAGATGATATATATGTCAGTAGCGAGTGCATGTGGTAGTGAGTGTCAATGTCAATGTGTAAATTGCGTAAACTTTTTTTTTTTAATTTATTGGCACTGGATACAAGTCCTTTAGCCTTTGCGTAAACTTATATTTCCAGTGTTGCCAACTCAGCCCCTTCATGGCTAGATCTAGCATTTTTTCGACTTGTTCAGCCCCGAAAATAATTATTATTTAGCCCCTAGCCCCAAATGGCTAGATTTGGGGCATTTGGCAATTTGACCTAAAGGAAAATACAGATATATATTGAAAAAGCCTGTGTCTCATAAGGGCCGGACATCAACAACAACATCAACAACAGCACAAGTGTGCAACGAATTCAACGAAGACTCATCTTATATTATGAAGACGCCAACATATTATAAACCGCTAAAAATAAATATGATTTTAGTTTTTTTTAAACAAATTGGTTGTAAATTTTTGAAATGTCTATAAATCCAAAATGTTGTATATGATTTTGAACCTACATATTAATAATGATAGATTATATAAAAAAAAACAACTTCTTTTGTTAATTAATTGGCAATTTAGCCCATTTTTGATCTTGATCTAGTCTAGCCCTAATTCCTGATAAGCAGTTGGCAGCACTGTATACTTCTATCTCCAGTAGGGAGTTTTGGCGGGAATGCAAGAAAATCATGTTGCTGCATGGTGTTATTTTCCAAAACTTGTGTTTTTTCGAGTGTTAATGCATAAAAATGGTGGTGTTTTATTCATTAAGTGCTGATTTACGAGCAAGAGTGTGGGCAAGTGATATAATGTAGTGAAACGTGTCATTTCGTGTTGTTTCCAAAACTCCGAAGAAGCTTGTAGTAAAGTTGCCACGACTTTACTAGGGCATGATTGGACTTGACTGTGACTTACTGTGTGTGACTTGGACTGTGACTACGACTCATTTAACTGGTGAAAGAAGGATCGATGAAGAAAAATGTATTCGGCTGAAGGACTGGTATCCATGGCCAGGAACTATTAAAAACAACAACTATCTCCAGTAGAGTTTTGGCGGGAACGCGAAAAAATCATGTCGCCGCATTGTGTTATTTTTCAAAACTTGTGTCTTTTCGGGTGTTAATGCTAAAAATAGTGGCGTTTTATTCATTAAGTGCCGACTGCCGACTGACGTGCATGAGTGTGGGCAAGTGATATAATGTGGTGAAACGTGTCTTTTTGTGTTGTTTCCAAAACTCCGAGGAAGCTTGTAGTAAAGTTGCCATGACTTTACTAGGGCATGATTGGACTTGACCGTGACTTACTGAGTGTGACTTGGACTGTAACTACGACTCATTTTACTGGAGAATGAAGAATCGATGAAGAAATATGTATTCGGCTGAAGGACTAGAATCCATTTCAGGAAATATTAAAAACAACAAAACTATCTCCAGTATATTACTCTGCTCAATGTTCTATCATTACGTACTATTTACTTACTCTATGGTTCTATCTATTTCTAATGTATTTCTGTTGGCCTTAAAGGCTTTAGCCTGCCCAAAATAAACGAATAAATTTAAAAAAAAAATGTATTTCTATTGTTGAATTGTTGTTTCTTTCAATTTTCAATTTCGTGATTTTGCGTTATTTACCTAATTTTATATATCCTCCGATTTGTTCTGGGATCAGTGATTCAATTATTTGTACTTACTACTTTCTGATTTCCATATCCCTCGTATTGCACAAGTCAGTCATTCAAGCACAAAGAGAAATATCATAACCATGGAGTTTCCCACACTTGGAGAAAATTGCCAATACGCTGCTTGCAATCAAACTGATTTTCTGCCTCTTCAATGCAAATGTGGAATGGTATGTTGTCGAGAACACTTCAATACTCATTGCCTTTCTGGCGAGTGTGAGCTGGCGCCAAAACCCGAAGTGAACCTTGTATGTAACGACAAGATTTTTAAATGCTCAGAAAAGGGATGTAGGAAAGGAAACCTACATGAAATGCTCTGTGGGAAATGTAATAAACACTACTGTATAGAACACAGGTTTCATGCGTAAGTAGTTTTTATACCTTATAAAATGAATTTTGTAAGTTTATACCATAGAGGTAGGAATATAATATATACCTATTCTATATTTGTTCAAACCACAAAAAAGCGAAAGCCCTACTTCTTAGATTAAGTTCTCTCTTCAGTAGTTCAAACATTTACAGAGTTATGAGAAGAACCATTAGTTACACATTAAAAAAAAATGCTTTGATTTTTAGCTCCTGTCCTGAAATAGATGATGAAACAATGGCAGCTAAAATAGAACAACTTGAAGCCCCAAGAAGACAGTTTAGAGAGGCCAACAAACATTTACAAGATAAGGTAACTACAGAAAAACCAAATAATCTAGCTTAAGAAGTTGAATCACTACTGGAATTTACTACTACTGCATTGGCCTTTAACATCCCACTGCGGGGCATCCCACAGTAGGTCTACTCTTCAAGGGTGATTGTGCTATTGGTGCAGGTTGGCAGAATCACATTGTCATTTTATTTATTCCCGGAGATATGGTCAATCTTCGGATTTCTGGCCTCAGGGGCTAGTATTCCGACGCTACTGGGAAGCATCACTCTCAAGAAAATCTCAGCCCAAATTGTGTTAGTTAAGATTATTTTTATAATATTTATGTTAGTCTGTAAGGTATGTATTATATGGAGCAGTGTTTTTTAAGTAACTCCTGTTGCCTGAAATAAACTATTATTATTATTATATAATTTTTTTCAACTATTTAAAGTCTCCACAACCAAAATGCTAGTCAATAGCAGCAAGGTGGGGACGGCATACTTATTAATAGTACTTGTAGAATCCATCATTTTAAAAAACATGTGTCTACGAATAGTGTAGTGTTCCCAAAGCATTCTTACAAGTTCACAAGTCATACAATGAGTAACAAAAAGGTTCAACAATACTAAGGGTATGTATATACTCATCATTATGAACAACTTTTACTATGGGGCTAACTTAGAAATCTCGAAAAAAAACAGCTGTTCTGAACATTTTGTCCCAGGTTAATAAACTTTTTGTATGGAACAGCTGATATATTTTTCACGATTTCAGGGTTGGCCCCATAGTAAAAGTTGAGAGTTAAAAGTTGAGTAAAAGTACATACATACCGTTCAGTATTGTTGAACCTTTTTGTTACACATATCAGGATACCCTATTTACTTACTTTGTTTTATCATTTACAACTGTTAGCTATTGTTGATTTTAAATCATGAAATTCACATTCATTCTCAGCATAATTGAATTTCTATTTTCACAGATAACTGAGAACATAAGAAAAGCTCTACAGTCATCGGCAAAAGTAAAAACTGCATCAAAAATCCATCTTATGAGGATCAAGCAAAAGGCGATTGGCCCAAACATTAAACCTCTGACAAGTAGGGTGTATTTTGCCATTAGAAAACCCGCTAACATGGACCCTAAACCTGTCAAAATCATCAGAAGTGAAGAAAATATTGCTCTAATTGAATCTGTCACTTTAGATCCAGATTTGAAGGACACCATCGCTACATATGTTAGCTCTCAATGGAGTTTAGGTAAGGCCATGGACTGTATTTGTGAAACATGTAACATAAATAATGATAACAATAAGATTCGTAATGTAAAACTAAGGGTCTTTAGGCAAATAGATGGATATTGTATAAGCCCTTTAAAACTAGATATAGAAATGAGTGACTTGATTAAACAACAGGTTCTAGTTGAAGGTGACAAGCTGGTCGTAGAGTATATTGATAAAGAAGTTTTAGATAGATTAGATGAAAATGACCAGATACTTTTAGTATCATAAAAACTTAATGTAATTTGGGCTGTGTTTAATCATTGAATTAAAATTATATGGTTTGTTTGAGAAATGCATTTATTTAGTTTTTAGCATCTAAATTCCAAAATCAACATCAAAAATCATTTCATAATTCATTGACACAAGTAACTTTAAAAAAAAACGACTTCAAATTAGTATGTGACCACCTCGGGAGTAAACCCGTTCAAATAAAAAAAACATTTTGAAAATCGGTCCACAATTGACGGAGAAAACGGTGAACATACTTTAAAAAAACCTCCTCTTTTTTCGAAGTCGGTTAATAAAACAGCAATAGATTTTCCAAATATGCCTATTAAGTTTAGACCATATTTTGTCCCCTATGCTTTGATCACATATGCTGACTATCAATCCAAATGTTCTGAATGAACTATGAATTACTGTGTACACACACTTATCATCATCATCATTAGTAGCTCACTGCAAGCACAAGCTCTCCCTCCCTCTTTCGCCAATCTTCCCTATTTAATGAGAACATTGTCCAAGTGTTTTCCAAAAAACCTCTGAAATACACGGACTGAGTTTGAATGTAGATACATGAAACTATCATCTAATTAAAGGTTTTCGGAAGGCTTATTAATTCTGACATTAAGTTTGGATACTCAGCCTTCATGAACTTTTTTTTTTTCTTAGTTATTGGCATCGCACCTTGTGCATTCTGCCAGTGTCAAGTTTATAAATTTTCACATTTATTTGTTATCATCAAGTCAAATAAGTCATGAAGTCACAGTAAGTCACACGAAATTAGTCATAGTCGAGTCCAAGTCATACCCTAGTAAAGTTGTGGCGAGTGGAGTTTTGAAAACAACACGAAAAGACATGTTTCACCACATTATATCACTTGCCCACACTCGTGCATGTAATTCAACACTCAATGAATAAAACACCACCATTTTTAATCATTAATTCGCGAAAAAGCACAGGTTTAAAAAAATTATAGAATGCAACAACATGATTTTTCTGTGTTCCGTGTGCCAAAACTCCTACATGAACTTACTTAGCTCTAAAATTACTGCTAAGTACTACTACTCTTATTTTTTTTAAAGATGCAGATTATTAGTTAGTATGTGGGACATTTCACGTGAAGCGGACAGGGAAAAAAAAGTGAGGTTCTGAAAATCGACCACATTCGGCCCATTTGTACTTCTAGTAGGTATGAATGTGTACGCAAAATTTTTTTTTTGTATAGTGTATATTTACCAAGTTATAGGTTTCAAAAGAATTGTCGTTGATTGGTACTACAGTTTTTCGAAAGTAATTTTTCGAATATAACAAATCTACTATAAATATTTTACATAGCGATACATATTAAAAATATACTGTTCTTTTTGACATTAAAAAAAAATTAAAAAAAAAAAAAAAAATATGGGCCAAAACCGGAAGTAAACTTTTCAAACCAGAATTACAGTCACTTCGACCAATTTTTTTTTAATTTTTTTTCTTTCAAAATATAGCTTAAATGATAATGAAAGTACACTAGAAAATTTAAAATGGGATCTCTATTAGTTTAGGAGATACGTTGAATAATATACACCCGCGTCGCAAGGGGCGTCATATGTAGCGCTTGCAAGGCTGAGCAGTTTGCGCGATATTGCAACTTTATTAATATTTTATATCGTTTTAGCGTATATTTAACCTCATATAATGATATGAAATAAGTTTTATTAATATAATATAATATAAATATAACTACATAATACAAATATAAGTTAATAATATATTATAAAGAAAAAACGTTTTTGGAGCAGTAGGAAAGTTTTATTATTTGCGAAACGTGACTAATAGCGCCATCTGTTAGTAACGTGTAGTACTTTTTTTGTCTCAGATAGAGTCAAACGGTCAAACCTATCTACAAGAAAGAGATAGAAATATGACGCTTAGCGGTTTTAGTGTTGCTTTAACCGCTCAGCGACTTGTGCACGTTTTAATCTGTGACAGTTGTTGTTATTAATGGCGCCGTACGGTGATCGATGTTTTATGATGTTGTGATCGACGGCCATTAATTTTTTTTAAATTTTTAAATTTTTTTTTACTGTCAAAAAGAACAGTATATTTTTAATATGTATCGCTATGTAAAATATTTTATAGTAGATTTGTTATATTCGAAAAATTACTTTCGAAAAACTGTAGTACCAATCAAAGATAATTCTTTTGAAACCTATAACTTGGTAAATATACACTATACAAAAAATATATTTTGCGTACACATTCATACCTACTAGAAGTACAAATGGGCCGAATGTGGTCGATTTTCAGAACCTCACTTTTTTTTCCCTGTCCGCTTCACGTGAAATGTCCCATGTGTTAGTACGGGTTCAATTCAAACACAGCATAATAAATAACCATATAATAATATCAACATCGAGCTTACATCTATGAGGTATTTATATCATGGCGGCTTCACTGTACTCCTTGCTGACTTGCGACAGACTTCTCTTGTAATCCACTAAAGGCATATTCGCTGGCGCGGACGGGTTTGTATGCCCGGTCGGGGGAGGGTTCGCTAGTTTGTGCTTCTCAACTATCCAGTTACACTTTCCAGTCCTAGCTATCAGCGTTATAAGGTCTCTCCTGTACTGTTTCGTTAGTATAGCGTAAAGGAACGGGTTAGCGCAAGCGTTGAGCGGGTAAAAGAAGACTAGAAGGACCTTCCCGTGGCTCACGTCGACTAGAGGCACTCCAGCTAAGGCGGTCACTCCAAAAAACGCCACTGGAGCCCAGCAGAGCAGATCCGTTCCGATTAGTAAAGCCATTTTGTTCGCAATCTTCTTTTCCGCTGCTGCCGCTGCCCCTCTTCCTCCGTAACTCTCTCCGCCCCCCAAAGATCTGTATATTTGAACATAGCAAACGACTATGGTGACCCAAGCGACTGCGTTCGTCATGAACAGCGCTCCTTGGTATACCGCATCTCCAACGTCTTTACTCTCCACTGGTAGACATATCGAGGTCGACGAATAGTCCGAAACTCCCACAAGAGGCAGACCAGCCATGATTATAGAAAACGACCACCCAGCGAACATAATCTTCGCTGCGACTGGCAAAGATATACGCCTCTCTAAGTAAATGGCATACGTTATCGCGAACCATCTCTCCAGTGTGACTATAGTGAGTGTGAAGACTGATAGTTGTCCCGAAAATACTGAGAAAAAGCCGGCGATTTTACAGCCAACTCCGTACTGCCAATCGTAAGCGTAGTTGAAGAACTCTCCGTAAGATCTGAGGTCGACGACAGCTATTAAGAACAGATACAGTCCAGTGCAGAGGTCTGAGAACGCTAAATGGCACATGAGGAACCTCGGGACCGTGAGTTCTGTGTGGTTCATCAGAAGGACTAGTAGAACAGCTACGTTGCCGACCACGGCAGCTGATATGACGAACCACACGCTGGCTCGCAGCCATGACCACCCCATCACGTCTTCGCAAGGATTGAGGGCGTCTGGCAGTGGCGTGCAGTTCACCTGCCGACGGCTGAAAATGAGAAAACGGTTTATGAATTTCTGGTAAAAAAAACAGAAGTGGAAAGGTCAGGCCTCATGTTCAAATTGTTTTAGATATCTTATTCGGATATTTTGAGTTTACTCTTATTCCATTGAACTGTATCAATGTGTAGTGACATGATCATTAATCATAAGGTTTACACATGATTAGAACACATGGAGGGTGGGTTATAGTAGAAAATTCTCGAGTAAAGTAGTTTGTTCAACTATAAAAATACTCTAAAAATAATTAAGATCCTAGTCATCTTAACAGTCCAAACTTGAACTGCTTTACCAGACTATGCCTACTTTGACATTTAGGTAATGTGGTTTCCACGGAGAGTCTGATGTGTGCGAAGAAGTTGTGCGAAAACTTAACGTACCGAAAACCAACGGATATGTATCAATTTTGTGATTCGAACTTATTTCGATTCGTTGGTTTTCGCTACATTGAGTTTTCGCACTAACGAGTCAGTTTTTTTTGAAAGAGGGTGCGCACTAACGTTCTTCGCACTCACGTAGGACTCCCGTTTTAATGTTTCTATTTTCGGCTCGTTATAATTCAAAGTAATCAGAAATAACTCCAATAGCTCATATAATTAATTCGAAATACGTAATACTTGTTCCATGCACATAATAGTAAAATTATGGCAGTCGGGAGTTATCATGCATCCCTCCGTGATAAAACGTTATTGAGGTGAATCTTGCAACGCCGTACCTAATCAACAAACTGAATGAGTACTGACATGATAGTAAAGTTATCGCAGTCCTGCGTGACGAGCTCCAAGCCTAGAGTATTGTTGACAGGGTCGTGGAACTCGCCCTGGTCATCATCCTCAAAGCTGCCCGAATCCGCGAAGTATTCCTCCACGTAGCTCCGGCCCTCGTACTCCTCGCTCGTTGTCGCAGTGGAAAGGTCCTCATCTGGAGATCTGCGAGAAGTGGAAGTACATAAACAATCTGGACATTTCCCACACGCATGTGGCCTAGAGTTAACAGATATACTTCCCCATACCTCCTCTCCTTGAACCAACTAGGTCAAAATGTCGTATTCCTTTTATATTAGGTCTTTACCTATGAAATTGCCGTTTTGTATGGAATAAGTGAAAGTACTTATTTTTTTAAACTTTTTATTTCTGTTATTCAAAGTAATCACCCATGCAATCGACGCCAACGAATTGGCAGTTTATTGATGCCCTTCTTGTAAAAAACAGCTGGACGGGAGGCAACAAACTCTTCAAAGGCATTTTGTACTGCCTCTCGGGAATTGAATTTTTTACCCACTAAAAAGTTGTCTAAATTTTGGAAAAAGTAATAGTTCGGTAGGTGGAAGGTCTGGTGAGTATGGCGGATGAGGGAGAGCTTCCAACCCCAGCTCTTGCAGCTTGGAGACTGACTGTTGTGCAGTATGGGGTCGCGCGTTGTCGTGAAGGAGCAGTGGGGACGACCGATTGACCAAAGCTGGTTGCCGATGTGCAAGCTTCTCCATCATTGTCTCCAGTACACATCTGCAGTAATGCTCATGCCGTTTTGTAAAATCTGTGGTGAATCACACCCGCACTAGACCACCAAACAGTGACCATCACCTTTGGCCTTTCACCACTATTGGTCGTATTTCACCACTATTGGTCGTATCCTGTACAAGTAAGCAAAATAGTAGATTACCCACCTATAAGAGCAAAAGTAATGAATGTCTTAGATCTCATGTATATTGTCTCCCGAGGCAAAGCCGAGGGTGATAAACATGAGATCTTAGGCTTCTTTACTTGGTCCCGTGGTGTGTATACGATTTAACGTGCCGCTACGGGGAGGAAGTGGTTTCTTTCGCTCCGCGTAGCCGCAGGCACGTAAAAGAATTACTTGACCGATCCACTGTGGGGCTCAGTTGATAAGGCCTCACGCGATCACGCGATGGGTGGGTACCGACAGATTGACTGAATGGACTGTCTGTTCCTGCCCCATACAACGCCTGCAGCACGAGTACCGTTATTTAACGATCGTCAATTTGACATCTGAATCGTATATTTGACATTTAATTATGTAAAATTCGATAAATTCTCAAAATCGTCTATAGAAATCTGCTATACCGACACGTCAAATTTTGCGACATACAACGGTACTCGCGCAGCTGGTCATAAATAAACCAGATGCTAGATAACGTAAGAGACACTGAATTATATACCTAGAAGTTCTCTTATGCTCCCATCCTTCGAGTATTTCTCTGATCGGTTCTAAGGATCTCCGTTTCCTCAGTTTCTGGTTTTTTAGACATCGTTGCTTCATCAGCGCCAGTTGGGTCTCATATAGTTTGTGTCGCGCCGGGTCGTGTCGCTCGGGGAAGTCGAACGCACAGCAATGGAAGTGGTGGGTGAGGTAGGCTTTCTCTAAATGCTGGGAAAGAAGTCAGGATTTAGTATTGTGATATTTAACAATTTCATCTAAGTAAGTACGGGGCAAATGAAATGTTCATAATGGTATCGATTCGAGACAAAAATATTCCTCTAATGAGAAACTTGATGTAGATAAGTACGTAGAATTTGTTGTTGTGAGTACCTACTCGTATTATAGTTATAGGAGAGAACGATGGATCCTAGTTTGTTGTGATGGACCATTCTATTCTAACCGTTTAACCGCCACGGAATTATTGCATCGCCGTGCCCTGGATGGTAAAGCATTAAAAAACTCTGGTAATGATGAATGAAGTGGCGCAAAATCTCAGCTTCTATAGGTATTCGTGGCGGTGACAAGGTTAAATATTTGGGGGTAGGTGCTGCACGACTACCTGTCACATCTCACCTGGAATTCGTAAATCGATGGGATGTACTTCAAAGATGGCGTCTTCTCTATTCTAAGTGTTTGTAATTTTTCCAATCCTTTGGTAGGTAACGACGTAATAGCGGTGTGACTTAAATCTCTGCAAAAAAATTATAGTTTGAAAAAAAATCTACAAGTACTGCAAAGAGAAATTTATTGGATATTTCAAAGAAGACTTACAATTGCCGTAATAACAAGTTCCCCGAAAAAGCATTGTCATCTAAACGCTTGAGCTTCATGTTGCCCCTGAAACTCCTGAAAACAGTATGACGCTTTAGACCACGGAAAAATATAATAAGAAAAAATCTGATCTCAAATTTGTTGAATCTTGTAGAAGTTCTGGTAGACTTTTGGAAAAATGGAAAATTGTGCAATGCAGGTGCAAGCACTTCTTTAAATATTTTTGACATAAAGGAGTTTGACCTGTAACTTAGGAGAGTTAAGTTAAGAGACTACGCCAAGACGCCTTAAATATTTGGGGTTGTGGCTTCGATCCCGACTCCTTACCAACATAACCTTAATTTCTTCTTTAAATGCTATATATTTTTTCTAATATTTTATGTTTAATTAATATTTATATTAGAAACCGATTCCTAGGTCAAGGTCACATTTAAGTGTGGTTTTCGTGGATAGATGCATGTTCTACAAATTGTGGACACATAATAAGTAAAGTTTGAGAAGTTAAACTAATTATAATTCGCTTTTAAAACAAGTAACGTTTTCAAAAAAAAAACAACGGTCTTCAAATTAATATTAAGCGGTCCACACTTTCAAATAAAAAAAGAATTTATAAAATCGGTCCATTATTAACGGAGAAATCGGTGATCATAAATACAAAATATACATACCGTCGAATATAGAACCTCATACTCCTACATTCTAGTAACGAGACGAACAAGATGTTCGCCTGGTGGTAAGCGTCACGCCTGCCACTAACAGTAGCAGTGCCAGAATTGTGAACTTGCGAACCCAATCCTGTACCGCACTGCACTGCGCTCGTCACCCTGAGATATTAGATAAAATCTCATCATACCCAGTAATTTCTCTGGTAACATTGCCCTTCAAACCGGAACACAGTAATGCTTGCACACTACTGCTTGGCGGTTGAATAACTGACAAAGGTGTGGTACTTCCCCAGTCGGACTCTGCAGTGGAGTCCTACCACTACGAAAAGTCGGTTAAAAAAACTAACGAAATATCGAGTAGGTACTTGCCGTTGTGTGAAACTTACAGTTTGGATATTTGTGCATTCTTAAACGCGTAAGCAGGTACGTCTTCTATGAGATTGTAGCTCAATGATCTGAAAGCAAAGAGTGAGTGTGCTGTTTGTTAGTCATTGTCCTTTTTAGGCTTACTGGCTCTTAAGCATCGTAATTTTGAAGCATCCTGCATGCTTGAACATCATGGTGCATTTTAGGGATCCTGCTCTTGTTAGCCATCGTACTCTACAGGCAAGATGCCTTATTAGGCATCTTACTTCCAGAAGACGTCCACTGCTGGACTAAGGCCTCCCCCTTAATAGGGAGGGACATGCCATACTTTTTAGGTAACTCGACTATAGTGGAATAATAATAATTGTATTTCGCAAAAAGCTGCTTAATCGATGTATAAATACTCAATACGACACAACACGGAGACACATCAAAAAATTCCAAACTCTTTGTTAATGCAATTTACACCTACTCTGCTGAAAGATTAATTTCGCTAGAATTTCACAAGAAATGTAGAACACGTTTCGTAAGTAATTCGTTACTAGTTGGAATGCCGAACATAGAAGATTAATCGCACGGGAAATGGAGTTCACGTGCATTGATGGTTTTTTTGTGAAGAATAACGCCGGAAGTTTTTCACACTTCATATGTAGGTACCAACAACGGTGCGTTTGAGACTTAATTTCTATCAAAGCGGTAAGTCGATACGGGTTTGATAGATGTCGGTAACAAGGCCGTAGGGGGGGGGGGGGAGCCCCCCCCCCCGAAATGCCTAACCACCGTTTTATACACACCTACTTACGTATAGGTCGTCGTGGTCGGTAAGGTAAACTAGAAAGCTTTCTCGCGTCAAATTGTATTTTCTCGCCAAAACGCTTGGCGTAGACCTTCTAGGGTGATAGAGCAAAAAACTGCCAGCAAAAGAAAAGTCTTTTCTGAAGCGATGAAAACTAGCTCAAATTGGGCACCTATAAGAACGGAGTTTGTTTCCGTGTTGTATAAAGTTTAGAGAAGCCGTGGAAAACTAGCTAGGTTGGCGGGTATGTACCTAGTGACTTACACTTGATTGGCGCGCACTCGCAGGGCGTGCTTCGGGATGGTCTTGATGTGGTTGCCTTCCAGGTCACTACGAAAATAAAAGTTTTTAGCTACGCTGTAGACTTTATAGTCAAATAAGTCAATCGGAATGATTGTACAGATTTAAAAAAACTCACACCAGTAGCTTTTCGGTTAAGGAAAACATCGTGAGAACATTTTGCAAAAATGTCCGTAGATGAAATTCGATAGCATATTATGTAAATCTGCCAACCCGCATGGGGTCGTGGTCGAATTATGACTCAATCGAAATAAGCGGGGTAGATAATACTTTCGACATTAAAACGAATCTAACGAGACATTATATAACATCAACATACTTGTAAAAATAGACAACTATGTACACACACGCCCGGGAAAATTAGGCTGTTGGGAACTTTGAGTAGGGCCTTCGCTTTTCTGTTTTCGGGAAAGTAAAGTGAATGTGGTAAAATGACCGTGAAGAGAGTGTACTTGGTATAGGTCGCGTCATGTAAAAATAACGCTGGCGGTTAAGCTGCGCAGTAGGCGATTTAGGCGATATCTAATATATTTTGCCATGTACTAGCGATTATTTAAAACAATAGGGTTAGTACTTTTGTGCGCAAGTGTACACATGCGCAAACACACCTCCTCTATTTTCTTCCAGCGTCCTTTTTACATGACGCGACCTGTAGGTGGTCCGGTGGTTAATATAAATAAACACCATTATTTTTAACTAATTTATCAGTAGCCAGAAACCATACAATGTAGAGAATTGAATAATGAACAACTTTAGTCCCCATGATCTTTCTCGAAAAGTTAAATGTTAGGTAAAGGTGGCCTGCGGCTCACAAATTTGTTTCAATCTCCGCTCTATCTTGGGTCACCGGTGGCTTTTGCGACACATAACTTATAACTCGGGAAAAAATCATCGTACGAAAAAAAAACAAAAGATAAAACGTAGAGAATTTAATAATGAACAACTTTAGTCCGATGATCTTTCTCGAAAAGTTGAAGATGGTCGAGATATTGCAGATCCCACATAAAATAAAAATGGCGACAAAAGCAGGGCTCGAATTTGGTCGCGATTTTGAATTTACTTTTTTCTCGAATAGCACACGGCCGTTGGTTTTATTGTGAAAGTATCAGCGAGTCGCAAGACTTACCTCAAGGTCATAACAGCGAGCTGATTAATTAAGCTAAATAATGATACTAGTTCATGTTTCCAAATCTGACAGTTTTGTACCTACTTATTTAGGAAAGACGACATAACATATACCATTTCGTTACGGTCCACTTTTTTGACCAGCGACCACGATATTGTTTGGAATAATTTTCACAATATCGTATTCAATAATCGGAATAAGGTTCAATATCGTAATTCAGTAATATAGGTACTACTTCACTACTATTGACCATCGTCATGTGGTGTGGTGTTGGTACGTGTGGGTTGACTCACTGGTGACGTGATACATTATATGAAAGCTTATTATAATGTAGGTACTACGATTGTTTCTATGACACTTATTATCTAAGTGTTAGTAGTTTTGAAAAATTTTACCCAAATCAAAATGTTTTTTTTACCTAATAACATTGAATGACAAGGTTTGTTCGATAAAAAAATGCACCCGCGCGAAGCCGGGACGGGCCACTAGTTAATAATGCAGCTAGCTACCGATTCCCGATTCCGCAATTAATATAACGCCTCGCTGAACGAAAAAGACAACGTCAAGCTGACAACGTCGCAAGAGAGACAGAGCGAGTTATCGGTGTCCTTTTCACGGGGCGTTGCGAGACCGCTTGCAAAAGTGCCAATGGTAGGGCCTGTTCTTATTTTACGAGCAAAACACGTTCGTGAAATGTTACGTTTTAGTAGGCGCAAATCGGTTTTACGTTCACAATCCTTTTTTTAAATGACTGATCAAAACAAGTGATCCTTATTATGAAAAGTACAAACTATGAGAATAACTGTGCTGAGTTTGGTACTAAACCGATTTGGAAAACAGAAAACAACAGAATCTAAAATATTGGTACTTCGAAGTAATTCCAAGTGCTTAGAGTGCTAACTATAACTAATTTTAAACATTTGGATCTCGTAGTCGGGGTCCACATAAAACTTCATGATATGTGTTACACTATATATTAATTTCAAAGCTTCACATGTTCTATTTTTGCCATAAAATATTCCCAAAAACACCTTGTTTATGCATTTTCTCCTTCCCATACACCTTAATCGACCACCAGATAGTTGGTTTGAGTGGTCCGTTAGTAGTAAACGGTGCCAAGAGAATGATCTGCGCGAGCTCCAGCGACCTGAGTGGCACAGGATCGCATAAAGACGCGTTTCTTGGAGTCTTATTGTAGGAGGCCAAGACCCACTTTGGAGTGACCGTGCCAGCGTAGTACTTACTTAGTGTCATCATCAACCAGAAGACGTCCATTACTGGACGACGGTTTCTCCCTAAATAAAGCCATCCCTATTCGGGATCTCAGAATGCTCACCACCGTTAACCGAGAGGATGCCTGTCCTCCTGTGGTTCTGGATGCAGTTTTAAGACGTACCCAGGCCCAGTACTTAGTGTCATCATCATCACCATCAGCCCGGAGATGTCCACTGCTGAAAGAAGGCCTGCCCCTTAGACCGCCACACTGTACGACAACCTGCCTTATGCATCCACCGGTTGCCCGTGATTTTTACAATGTCGTCGGTCCACCTATAGTGGGAGGTCTACCGGTTCGCTGTACTTAGTGTAATAGTTAGTAAATGTGGTAAACTCACATGGCCTGCAAGTAAGACATGTTGGCCTTCCTGCTGTCGTGCACGTGGCTCAGGTTAGGCACCTCCAGCAGCCCCGACGTTATTATCATGCTGCAAAATAGTTGCTCACATCATTACATCAGACACAAATCATAAATGAGAGGAGCTTAATACTGAACCTTATTCGAGATGTAATGGGGCGATAAGCCTTGTAGTCTTCAAGCCGTTTAAGGTGGCAAGGCAATGTGTATCTCTCGCTACATTTTGGTCGTGTTGTAAGTTTGTACTGTTTTTAAAGCATAAACAGTAAGAAAAATTATGAACTCTGGCAGAACTTGAACCTGCATACGAGCAATCTCTGGGATTCCGTCCCAACTGCTTTGCCAGTTTAACTACAGAAGTCTCTGCCTTACCCGTCATAATTTTCAAACTGTTTAAGCTAACTAAGCTAGTTGTAAGCTTGTACACAGCACATTGTAGATCTGCATTGACATTGCAGATTCCGCGAGTGCAGGCGTTTTAAAGTTTTTATACAGTCATCTAACTGTTTGGACCAACTTTCAGGTTTGGTTTAGCCTAACGATAAGACATCGAGAGGCGTCGACAACGATAACGACGAGGACTAATTGGTCTTTCCCCTCGCGGGAACGTGATAAAGCTAGAATATGGATACGACTGTCTCGTTTTCGATGGTGGAAAAAGAGAACATAGACGTTTTCACGGCTTGCGTGCGAGGTGGGCTGGTAAATTATAACAGACAGTACCGTTTACCATAACGATTTGCGGTTCCGCGTCCCATTTTACGATAGCTATGGCTTGGCCAGTGCGTTTCTGGACATATACTGGATACTGGAGTATCTGGAGATTCTAGAGTATCTCTGGTACGGTCTAATAAAACGTAGAGGTAATCGTTCTCAGATGAATGAATAAAATGAACACAAAAACAACATACATACGTACAATGTGCGGAGCTCTGGTAGCGCGGGCAACGGCGCGATCCGGCGAAGCAGGGGCGCCTGCGATATAAAACTGAAATCAAAGGAACCTCGTTAAACACTAATAAACTGTTGGATTCATGTTGAGTTATTAGATATGACTGATGATTATCGTGCTTGTAAATATACAAGTGTAGGTAAACAAATTTAGTAACACTACAGGGTTACATTTCTCGCAAGGAAGAAAAATTGTTGAGCTACAGAGCATTAAATGTTCGGTAATAGAAACTATGTCCTACTGCACAACTGTTCAACTAGTTGAGCAGTGGGTAGATCAGGGTATTACCCACTGCTCAACTATTCATAGTTGAGCAATTACCAGTTGAGCTGTTGCTATTAATTACCCACTGCTCAACTTGATTCAGTTGAGCAGTGGGGAAGAAGCGAGGTAACCATCTCGCGCGATATTTTAATAGTCGAGGTTGAGGTTTGTCTATAGGTACCTAAGTCTTATGGTACTAGACTACGTAGAAAGAACTATGTACTATATAGAAACTACAAAGTTAACTTTATGTACTTACAAAGATTTGAGATTAGGAATCTTAGTCAGATCTTCCACTGCCACGTGTTCAAGCTTTGGCGCGCCATATATAGACCTGTAAAATTTTAATACGAATACAGTAAACTGGAAACAGTTCAAATTTTTACGCTGCTTGTGCATCGCATGCATGCATCGGCATGAGAGAGAAATGTAATGCCTTAAGGCGCGGTTATTCCACTTTTAGGTACCTTAATTCGCCAGTTGAACTACAAAAATTGATTATAATAGGTATCTATGGAAAAGTAGAAACGTAATTAACGATCGACTAGAATTTTTTATCAAAGATGACACTGAAAATTATAAGTTTCGTCGCCTGGTAAGAGATTTCAAAGTAAAAACATGCAAATGTCATATCAATAGGTATTTATTTCTATTCTAATAGGTAGATAGGGATCATTTTGTTCTGTAAGTCTTATTAAAATAAGACTTACAAATGCTCGATGTTATGCAGCCGGTAGCCAGCCGCGTGGATGGCTTTAGCGGTGAGCCGGGTGATGTTCGTCATTTGGAGAATCACGGACACGCTGCCATTTGGCGGCGCGTGCGCCACTATCTCGCACACTACAACTCGCCGCACTGGAACAAACAAAGTAGCAATGAAAACATATTTTTGATGGACAATTACACTCTGCCACAACATGATACCGACACGACACGATATTATCCTGAGCTCCGACGACACTATAAATATCGTGCAACTATATCGTGAGGATACCCGTATGGGACAAGGTCGTAAATAAACAACATCTTTTTTTCCATCCACTCCACTCTGGATGGAGTGGAGTGGGGATCCACTCTGCGATTTATTCCACTAGGTGGCGCGTCGTCGATGCGTCGAGTCAACTGTCAATCTCACCCATTATGTTGTTTTTTGTTTTGTTTTTACAGTGAATGAGAGAACATTTTAAAGTTTCGCCTGTGAAACCTCACTGTCGGCGACACTATCGTGGACGACGATGAGACAGTGTGAAATTGTTTAGATTGTTTGAAACTACCAGTCCGAAGATATTGTGTCGGTGTCGTGTCATGGTAGTGTGAAAACGCCCGATTTCGATTGTAAACCCATAGTAGCCAAATTCGTTTCACTATTTTAGCTGCTAACATGTTCCCTAAACAATGAAAAATATGGGCTATTTACAATCACTGTACTATACTGCCTGTACATGATGGCGATCGACTATTTTATGGGAGATTTTCTGACAGGCAATAATAAAAAAGAAGCTCATTGTAAGGAGTTTTGGCGGGAACGCGAGAAAATCATGTCGCTGCATTGTATTATTTTCCAAAACTTGTGTTTTTTCGAGTGTTAATGCATAAAAATGGTGGCGTTTTATTTACGAGCAAGAGTGTGGGCAAGTGATATAATGTAGTGAAACGTGTCTTTTCGTGATGTTTCCAAAACTCCGAAGAAGCTTGTAGTAAAGTTGCCATGACTTTACCTAGGGCATGATTGGACTTGACTGTGACTTACTGTGTGTGACTTGGACTGTGACTACGACTCATTTAACTGGAGAAAGAAGGATCGATGAAGAAAAATGTATTCGGCTGAAGGACTAGTATCCATGGCCAGGAACTATTAAAACAACAACAAGCTCATTGTAAAGCCTTTGCGCAGACCAGACGTGGCTGCCATTATCAAGATTTTTATTTAGTTTCATGTGCCACATATCAAAAATAGTATGCTGTTTTTGACTGGCTCGTTTAGTCCGCGCTATCTATCGAGTTGAAAGAAACTACTTTTTCTTTAATCACGTTTGGAAAATCGCTCATTGCGTCGTAAAACAATATTTTTTGTAAAAATGATTCTGGCGCCACTCTTGGCAACTTTGGACTGGCATAATATCACCCTTAAGATTATCATCCATTTTGTCATTATATATATAATATCATTGCATTTTGTTTTAGACTCTTGCCACGGGGAATAATTCCATGGATTTATAAAATAATCCACGTGGACGTCGTCGTCCGGCTGATAATGATGATGATAAAATAATCCCGCCTTATAAAAGAAGCCGCAGGTTAATGAATAGTGTTATTCGGGATATAAACACGTTAATTCCCGCGAACATTAACAGCCACTCCCATTAAATTACGGAACAATATTTATTAGGATACGATTTAATAGCTTCTCCAGTCTACGCATGAATTACGGCTCTTACATTATTGTTTGTTGAACGCCGTTTAAGTATAACAGACTTCAAAAAGAGCACGGTCATTCTTTCATCTAGAGTCGATCCTTATTTTTTTTAATTTAAGTTTTTGAACCTTTTTACGTGCTGTGTTAAACTTTACAAAAAGACGGTGTTATAAGTTTGACGTGCTAACAGCCGGTATTAGGTATAGTTGCAAGCTTCCGCCATGTCAAGAGACGTATAGTAATAGCCACGCAAGTTGTCAAAAAGTAGATGCGCAGAAAAAATAATATTACTTGACATTAAACTTGCCAAATATACTGCACGTAAGTGTACACCACAGAAAAAGCGAAGGCCCTACCTCTTCTTGCTTCAGTGGTGTACACGACGTAGTACCTGCGCAGGCTCACCCCTTCCATATATGCCGACCATTTAACAACTTGTTTGGCGGATACTGTACCTACCTACAAATCAGAAATGCCGTTGTTATCGTAAATAGGGCAGATTACTGATGTTTATATCGTTGAAACCAATAGCTTTGATAAAGAATTTAAGTAAATATAATATGTTTATTGAAAAAATAATTTAAATCGGTTAATAATGTTCTGATATATGACCGTTTAAAGTTTTTGTTAGAGACAACTCTGTCCCTTTCCCACAAAACAAAAAATGACGTCACGCCTTACTTGTTAGAATACAATTTATATGGCGTACTGAGAAGTGACGACACGATTTGCTGTTTCTTCTCTCTCTCTAGCATGATATTAAAATGTTTATAAGTTGCTTATTATTGATCAGATTTTCATTTTATTTTCATTAATCAGCTATATTTATTGGCCACATTTTAATAGGCCAATTAAAAAAAACCAAAGTCATCTAGCCTATATATTCTAAATCTAAATAAAGTGAGCCACATAAAAATACTTCGCCCACAAGTTTTGGCCAAACAAAGGGAATGCTCCGATTGCTTCTATTTTTGGGGCAAACACTCCAGACACAATTAGCCAATGATGTATAGGGAAGCAATGTACAACCATAAGTAGGTAGTATAAATGCTATCTGAACAGCCCCAGCTGCAGAAGGCGGACGAGTTATTGCTTTTAATATTTATAGCCCTTTTTATTATGAAAAATATCTTCTAGAACTTCCCGATAAGAGCATCAAGCGAAGAATTTGCTAAGTATATCTTCCTACCTACAATATTAACCTTACTCATGGAATTATTTGTTCTACTCCCGACTCCTCTGCTCTTAAAAGTTGGAAACTTGTAACAGTAGATTCTAGTCATTTTTACGTCTCATGTGATGTTGTAGGTATTTAATATAATAGTTAAATAGTTAGCTTTAGAATTTATTTAAAGTTGTATGTTATATGTATGTGATTAGAAATATTTCTCTCCAAAGTAGCTACAGGAAGAGAAGTAGTTAAATAAAATGGAAGGAAAAGTTTTTATCACAAAATATTATTCAGTGTTGCTCAGTGAGTTGAAATAAAAAACATCTTAGGTGTTGCTAAGTTATTACGTCATTTTGAAGAGTTTGCATAGAAAGTAGCGCCCCCATTAATTTTCTACTCTTTTTGGTACAGCTAGGTAATCTAGTCAGATGGGGCTTCTCCAATCAGGAAGAGTGTGACTGTGCCCGTTGTGTACCAAAAGTTGTACTCAAAAAGCCCTCAATCTGATCCGAGGATGCGGTGGAAGTGGCCTAAATATGGTAAAAAAAAAAAAAAAAACAGCCTTGAATCGAAATGTTGATGGTACAGCTATACTTGAATTCAGCTGATGTGATAACGGTTTAGCTATGTACGTAATCTGTCAAATGGATTAAAAATCATGCACTTTCATGTCGTTAGTTAGCACTGCGCTCTTAATTTTTGGTAGATAGGTAAGATATGTACGTACTGCGCAGAAGTTAAATGACGTTTGTTAACTTAGCACCGTTTTTAAGTAAGGAACTTTATTTCCATATTCGTCTGTGTTTCTAGTCTTTTTTTTTACTGGAAACCACACCTACTTATCGATAATAGGTTTGCCAGAAATTTCCACACCATCCGCAGTCTACGAACTCACAACAATACCCTGACAACAGTGTAAGTAGTGATGTCATCTCGTTCAGAAATAGGGACTGGCCTATTAATTAGCTGTAAAAACAAATCTAACAATAGCTTTTCAAAGCTTTTCACTCAAGTCGCACATCACAGTCGCAACACTTTGATAAGTATAGGTAGATCTGAGGGCAACTCTTTGTACGAACTGCATACCTCCGTTTCTATTGTGATGTGATTGTGATCTTTTGTTTTTTTTCTGTGTAAACAATATCTAGGTACATAATATCCTTATTATTATCTTCTAACCGCAAATTAAAACAACTTTAAAACTAACTGTTTCACATGTAGGTACTTACAATTAATTTTACTCAAATTTTTACTATCTCCACCGAATAGGTTAAGAAAATTAATTACCTAGTCAAATAAGGTAAGCAAGCAAATCTAGTATACCTTAGTAAGTATTTTTTTTTTCTGAATAGTTACCTAATTTTAGCTACCTATATACACAGTTAATCACTGGCAAATTACAATTAAATTCTAATCCGTTTATTTGAAGAAAAAAAAAACAAGTGTTATTAAAAACATATAAATTATAATATTATGTTATTACGCATATTACACTAGTCGAGATGAGTATAGCAGGACTGAAGCTGAAAATTATTCTACAAGCTTTTAACGGTTTACTTCTTTATGCCCTGTTTTATAAACTGATTGTTCATTTTTGATGTGTAAATTAAATACTTGTGTAGCTCAATTTTAAAACCCTGCGCCGCACTGCACTGCGCTCGTCACCCTGAGATATTAGATCTCAAATCTCTTCATGCCCAGTTATATCTCCCTTTTCAAACCTAATCGCAGTAGGTATGTAATGCTTGCACACTACTGGTTGGCGGTTGATTAACTGGCAAATTCAATTCCTGTTTAGTTATCTCTAGACCTGTACGGCTTCGTGGTAGAGTGATTATTTTATAACAGGTTCTAATTCCAAGCCCGCTTTTCGGCAGCATGAGCCGATTTTTTGTAACCAGTCATGTCGCACGAATTCAGGCAAATTCGCATGATAATATCAGACAGAGACGCGCAGCTTTTTATCTTAGAAAATAATTTATTTAAAATTTATAGAAAATAATAAATAATTTATTATAATAGATATTATGATTATATCTTATCTTGATATTGTGCATTACATTTATAAATAGTTAATTTATTTTATATTCTAAGTGACAAAGCGTAATAAAAGAAAGTGCTAAGTGTGTCAAAGTAATTAATTATTCTGTTGAATAATTAGCAAAAGCAGAGCTACTCCTGATTTCTCGTGGAATAATATCCTATTCCGAAAATCAGAGGCTCGTGTCCATAACTCACGCCAAATTGCAATAAAAGTCACTAACGGCACTACAAACAGACTGCCGCAAAAAGCTTCTGAAGTTTATTTCGAATGTTCTGTAGAATCATTAGCACTGACATCTGGGATCTTTCAACATTTACGAACGCTAAACCTAAACGTACTTCATTTATCAACAATCATTACGTACAATCCTCATCATCAGCCCGGAGACGTCCACTGCTGAACGAAGGCCTCCCCCTTAGACCGCCACACTGTACGACAACCTGCCATTTGCATCCACCGGTTGCCCGCGACCACCTAGTGGGATGCCTTCCTACGCTGCGTCGTCCCCATGGGTTGTCAGTTCGTCAAAATCAAATCAAAATCAGTTTATTTATTAGAATATTGTCTTAATTTTAGGTCTTAATTGTGATTATGTACCAAATATTCTACCTAAATTAGGTGTACAAATACTTTATTGGCATTCTAATACTCGTCGAGCGATGTGGCCTGCCCATTGCCACTTCAACTTGCAAACCCTGCGAGCTATGTCGGTGACCACAACCATCATCTGTCATCAACATCAGTGTCATTACGTACACGCGTAGTCATTATCAAAAAAGCAAGATAATGAGGAATTTAATTTAATTTAATGAATTTAAGAAAAATATGTTTTACTTATTTAAATATTTTTTGTAGTGGTTGGACTCTACTGCCTTTGCCAGTTATTAAATGCCAAGCAGTAGTGTGCAAGAATTACTGTGTTTCGGTTTGAAGGGCAATGGTATCAGATAAATTACTGGGTATGAGATTTAACATCTAATATCTTAGGACGAGCGCAGTAGGGAATGCAATCCCGATCCCGCGGGATCCCGATCTCGCGAGATCTCGTGTAATTTTTCGGGATCAATCCCGACGCATCATATGACGAGATCCCGTTCGAGATTGACGGGATTGGGCGGCAGTGGTCAGCGACGCTACACACGTCCAATCGGGGCGCAAGCGGCGCGCTGACCATAGAGCAGAGTAATCGCTGACTGACGGCCGCGAGCGGCAGGAACGCCAAACAGCGTTAGAAAACTATTCCGACTATTTCCGAATATTAGCGACAGGTGACGAGTGGGACCGATAATATAGAACTGTGTCGAGTAAGTGAGAAAGAAGTATATGTGCGCGGAGAGGCAGTCATTTGTTTGTTTACGTTCGTCATTGTTTTAGTTGTACAGTTGTAGTGATTATTTTTTCTTAAATTACGCATTTTTTATTGTTTATGTGAGTTAAATAAACAAAACTATTGGATTCTTATAAGTGTTAGTTTGTTAATACCTTAAAATGTCGACAAATAATCCAGATCAAACGTACGTGGAGTGCAACAGCCTTTTACCGGTATGGAGATATTTTAAGAAAGCAGTTAATAATTTGACTGCTCTATGCAACTTGTGTAAAGCTGTTCTCAAAACCTCATCCGGGTCTACAAAAGGTTTACACGTCCATATGATGTCAATCCAAAAAATTTACACTAAATTGAATGCGAGAGCTGTTGCCAACCAGTGTTGAGTCGGAGAGCGCATTCTCAGCAGCGGGGTACATTGCAACGGACATTAGATGCCGTTTAGCAGATGACACTATTAATACCCTTTGTTTTTTAAGGAGTCATTTTCAAAATCACTCGTAGGTAACTACTTCCTAATTCCCTTGAAATATGCTTATTGTTTTGATTACCTAATTTACCTATGTTAATTTCCTTAAAACCTGATAATTATTTAGTTGGTAAGATTAAAGAATAAAGGTTTTTATTTTCTTTCGAGTAATATGTTATTTTAGTTAACCTCACTATCACAAACAAGCAGTTATTAGCTTTTTCAGTCATCCGAATTAAATTTTTTTTTTTAAACTAGACGGGATCCCGAAAATTCCGGGATCCCGCGGGATTGATATTTCTAATCCCGCGGGATCTCGAATTTGCAATCTCGAGTCGGGATTGTATTCCCTAGAGCGCAGTACAGTGCGGCGCGGGATTATATTCGGAAGTTCACTATTCTGGCACTACTACTCTATGGGCAGACGTGACGCTTCCCACCAGGTCGTCTCGCTAGTCTTATTACATCAGTGTTTTTTTTTTATTTTATAAATATAGAGTGCCTTCCGCTCGATGGTGACGAACTCGCGAAAATTAAAAAGATTGGACTGGAAGGACCAGTCCTTCCAGTCCAACGGTGCTGGCGCAGGATAACTGGAAGAACCCGGGGGAGAAATATGCCCAGTAACATAGGTTAAAATATAAAACAAACTGGGAGGACATAGGTTAAATTAAAAATGTCTTAAATTAGCAGAGTTTCTTTGTTCCACCAAAACTTCTAAATGCCTGAACAGATTTCGATGGATGGGGTACTAGAATCCTTACAACATCCTGAGTGACAAAGGAATTATTTTTTTGTAAAATTATATGTTACGTACTTACGTACATACAGCAAAAATACTTGTCTTTTCTAGATGCATTCACCATTAGCAATGGCCTATGATGTAACTATGAAACGTTATTCATCGTTCCTGCTTGAATAGGATACTAATGATGTACAAGGCAGGTGCAGTAATACTTTATCCATCAAAGGATAATCAAAATGTATACAACTTTTAGAATAATTATAGTTTTGCTAAGTTCGAGAATAAAATGTATATAGTCTCCTTACTTAATGCATCACGTGATTAAGTTATTTTGTATAAAGATATATTATACTTAGGTACATTTTAGCTCGGTTATTAGGATACATTTTTTTTTAGAATTTGGTAAACATGTGTTAATAAATATTTGACGGGAAATCCAGTGCCGTAAATAGCTTTTTTCATCACACTTGCTCGTAAAATGGATCTTATTTAATCGATTTTAGGCTCATAATCCAAGCTATTACGCGTGCTTTTTACTTTATATTACAGCACTAGTGCTATAATAGGTATAACCCGGTAAAGTTAAGTTTGTACGTGACTGCAAGTAGATGTATGTATACGAAGCATTCTTAATATAGCCGGGTAATACTTACAGTTGTTTTGTAATACCAACAAAGAGTTTTTATGCGGGTGAAGTAAATGTCAACCTGCGCGCGCTTCCCTGGTTTGGGCGCCATTTCCCGCAAATATTTGTTGACGTTTTCGCTGTGTGGTTGATACGAGAGCTAGATCCTCCAAGGGTTGATATTATCAAAAAAAAGATTGTTTTTCCTCGCAAGTGTGATGAAAACAGTCGTATGAAACCCTTGTGTTATGTCACGGCTTCCTTATATAATACCGCCTCTAGTGCAATGACTAACATAGCACACTTGTATCATAATGTACTATTATGCACCCGGTGCGAGCTTCTATAATTGCGCCCTTGAAAAGAAAAATATTCAATATTTGGTCCTGGTCTGGTAATTTTTGCGCCCCTCCAGGACCAGCGCCCGGTGCATGAGCACCACTGGCACCACCCTACTTACGGCACTGGGTAACTCCAAAGAGAATTTAATACTACGTTATAGGTAAATCAACTCTGTGATCAACTCATTGACATACCTGGCCCTTACGGCCTTATAAAACGCCGTTTAACTTAGTCACTGCTTAAACTTCTTTGTCTTGTTCTCGCACGTGACATTTCACGTCAGCGAGAAGTTGACAGAGCATCTTAAACAGTGACTAAGGTTTGAGCGGCGTTTTATAGTAAGGCATTATTGTTTAGGTGGCTTAGACTTTGGTTTATGTAGATAATAGTTCGACTAAAGCATATTTTTTGACATGCAACCATGTTCACGATACGACATTATCAAAATATTTTACTGAAATCGTCGCCATTTTAGGGGGGTTTTTTGGTTTGATTACGTCACACGCCGCGCATCCAGATAAGCAAGAGATCAACACCCAGGGTCATTGTAAACTCGCCTCAAAGTAAATTCGCCACAGACAAACCACACACATCATCACATCAACATCCGGAAGACGTCCACTGCTGGACGAAGGCCTCTGCCTTAAAGGGAGGTGTTGCCATGATCCCCACGCTTGGCAGGCGGCTTCGGGATCGCAGAATGGTTACCACCGTTAACTGAGAGACGCTGGTGCCCGTCCTCCGGTGGTTCTTGATGCAGTTTTAGGACATACCCAGGTCCAACCAACAGGACAAACCACATATGGTAGAAATACCCCGCATAGTACCTAAGAATAAAATGGTATATAAACCTCTCAGTTTACTCAAGAGTTTTTAATTCACCCTGAGTTGTCCATCATACTCGTAGCTCATAGCTTTTGCTCTATAGTAAACAACCGTTGTCAACAATAAACATGTCATATTTATTACAAATTGTGGGATTTTAATTCTAACGATCGACCATCCAAGACTTACCGGATCGACTGATCTATTAAGGCTGATTAGATGAATTATGCCGCCATCCATAGCGATTTTAACGACGATGGTAAAGGCTAATATTAATACTGTCAGAGGCCTTCGGGCGGCGCGGCAAATTAACTCTGAGACTAGGACTGGCTACTCAGCCTTCAAAAACATATTTTTTATTTATTTAATACTGTTAAAACCCATGTAATGCATGTAACGTATGTCGTAGCATAATTAAGGTAAGGTAAAAATAATATAAACAGGGTCATGAGCTAGGACGAAACAAATTGTAGACAAATTTTGAACAATTTTTACTATGGGACAAAAAAAAAAACCATGAAATCGCGAGAATCAGTTGTTTCATTGAAAAAGGTATTTGGCCCTTGACAAAATGTGTGGACCAACAGATTTATTTTCGCGAAAATTCCTTTCGTCATAGTAGTACCGTTCAGCATAACCCTGTATGAGTCACCTCAATGGGGTACATCGAAATACTATAAACCCTGCGTACACCTAAGCAGGCCAATATTTCAGCCAGGCAGAAAGAGACATGTCCTAAAACACAAAGTGAATTCACTTTGTGGTCAGGTTACGTTACGATCATGTTACCTCTTCCTTCTGGCAAATGTCAAACGATGAGTTTGACATTTACCAGAAGTTAATTTGATATAGGCAGCGACAATGATAAAATGAATAGACGGGAAATAGCGCACGGATTTTCAAGACTATATGTTGAGCGCCAGCTCTCCACTCGCGTCAGTCATACTCTGTCTTTCCGACATGCGAGCCGTACGACACAACAATACAAATAAATCCAAACTATCCCTTCGTGTAAATTCCCCAAGTGTAAGAAAACTAAAATATTCGCAATAAACATTTGGGGATCAAATTCTACAAGTAAATACACATTTGTCACAACTGCAATTAATTTCAATAAATATGTAAGGTTAATCGCCATTTTGAGGCGTTCGTAATGTTACGAGACAGAGAGACTTCGGAAATCCTTTGTCAATGCTCGTGATTGTTCGAGATTCGAGAGCAATAGACAAATACATGTTTTCTCTTTTTGTCATGCAGTAATTAGCTCGCTATCTCTAGTTTGCGGCAAATGTAATATGCATACTTATAGCTAGGTATGCTTGATTGTGTTAATTTTGAACGATTTGCAAGCGCTAGGCTCGTCCATTCCATTATCATCGTCGCTGGATATAGGTATGTCAACATTGTTTTGCTATCGCAGCATGGTTGATAAAGTGCTGACTCATCCAAGCATGGCTGCCACCTTAACAAAAACAGCATTTGAGCACAGAGGCGCCCTTAAAACCTAAACAGTTTTCTTTCTGCAGAAACTCTAGGGCACGTGTCAAAATTAGCCCAGAAAAGTTAAGGTTTGACCGGGAAATAATAATAATAATAATAATGTTATAATAAAACCTACCTCTCGTATAAAAAGTATAAAATTAAGGAATTATGTCTTTCTGAAAATCTTTATTTTTTTATTGCTTTTAATTTAATTTATTTTCAGCCCAAAAATATTAACGGTAAATAATGACAGTGCTGCAATTCCTTCGACTACACGACACTTAAAGGTCAATTATTTTTGGCTTCTTAGAAATTAATAAAAAACACATTTAATTATATTTATAAGTAATCCATCCAGGTATTTTTTTTATTCCTATACCAATGATTAAGGCCAAAAATTACTGTATATAACAAATTAAAATCGGTCCTGCAGCATTTTTTGATGATGCATTTCAGTAATATGTATTGTTTTTTTTTAAAAGGTCAAGGTCATATTCATATTTTTTACTGTTTCTCCGTCAACAAATAAAACCAGCCTCAATTAATATTTGATGACTAATTTATTCGAGTAACGTCATACTAAGTCTCGTAGATTGATTGGGCTAAATATAGAAAAAAAATATAAACTAAAGCCTGCGGGCTAAAGTACAAAAACAAATGATAAAGTCAAAAATATAGGCACGGATTTACTAACCAACCGAGCCGATCAAACGTACCTATAACAAAAAAATACTGCAAATGAAAAAACAAATAAAATACTAACTGAAATAATTTACACATTACACTTTTTTGTAGAAACTCTTGAGCCACGCAACCAAAGGGCAATCGAGATAGCTATGCTCGGAGTTACTTTGCGCGGTAAAATCCGGAACGTGTATATTCGCTAAAGAACCAAAGTCACCGTCATAGCTCTCAGGGTTTGTAGAAGTGGCATTGGGCAGGCCACATCGCTCGAAGAACTTATAACCAACGGGGCAGAAAGGTTCTTGTGTGGCGATCACGAACCGGAAGACGCAGCATAGGTAGGCCACTAGGTGGACCGACGACATTGTGAAAGTCGATGCCTGTCGATAGTGGATGCAAATGGCGGGTTGTCGTACAGTGTGGCGGTCTAAGGTCTATTTGTTCAGCAGTAGATGTTGCTGGGCTGATGATGATGATGACATTACGCCCCTTGAATTTAAATGTCGTTAGTTAATACTCGCTTGAAGCCGTGGTAGCCTAATCGATGAGACCGCTAGACTTGTAATCGTGAGGTCGCAGGTTAAAACCCAAGCCCGTACCAATGAGCTCTTTGGAGTTAATGTATGGATAGGTACTCATACCACTCGGTTTTCATTGAAAGAACACTGCATACGTTCACAGAAGAAATTCAATGGCGTATCTGAATTCACCAACCCGCAAATGGGGCAGAACGTGGTGAATATAGCCCATTCGCCTTTCAAAAGCAGGCCTAACCTAACACCAGCAGAGGACTATTACGTAGTATTTACTTACTCTATGCAGAGGACAATAAAAAGGCTGATTATGCTTTATAATTACTGCGCAGAAGTTTAAATAACATTAAAGGCATGTGACATTTTGTCATATAGCAATAGTATTATAGTTATAGTCAAAGGTATTTATACTCGTATTCATAATCAAACGGACTAAACTGACAGATTGAAATGTCACTTTTCAAAATAATGCTGCCTGCTAAAAACCGTAGTGATGGATATTGTTAAGTTCGTATCGTTCAAAAGAATTATTGAATAATTATTAAGTGTCGAGTGCTGCCAGTGGAAGTGCAGGTAGAAAAGGGAAAATATATTGTGTTAAAAAGTTGTTCTGTAAATTGCTACACGGAAATGTAACATTATTTTCATGATTTATAACCTCCGAAAGATTGAAATCGTACATAAGTAAGGAACTACACCTTTTACAAAGACTCATAAAAATATATCGAAGTAGTTCATTGGTGTGAAATTATTAAGTTTGTTACCATAACTTCATAAGTTAATAAAAAGATTAAGTTTCTTAACATATGTTATTAAACTTAATATTTTTATCTCAGCACTATTTAAATTTAGCCAAAAAGTAGCAACACTCGAAATGTCAGTTTAGTCCGTTTAATTAAGAATCCGAGTATAGTCAATTGTGGCACTAGCTCATAAGGGTCTTGTATATTTTTCTATTGTATTTTTTGGTGTGCACAATTAAGAGTTTCTATCTATCTATCTATAGTTCAAAAGAAGGAGGTAATATGGGATACATACCTCTAGCCACCTGCATTAATGGTAAATGCCAAAGATTTTAAGAAAGACCCACGATCACGAGGCAGATTTTTACAAACCTCTAAGCATAGACGAATGATTATGAAGAAGAGGCCATGAGCCGTGAGAGCTCGTTTGCCGCGCCGACTGTTGATGTTTGTCATCATCATCAGCAAACAGAGTATTGTCAATTAAACCGGCGCTATCAGTGTCGAATGTAAGATAACGGGCGGCTGATAGATCTACCTTGTTATCGCACTATGCTCTATTAAAATTAGGCTTTTCTTTAGTCGTGTTGATACTTGATAGCATTGTTTGGGATTTTTGCTGCTATGCTATTCTAAACCTTCGTTCTCAGGGCGGCGGCGCGGCGGCGCGCTCTAATATGCAACACGGTCGAATATTGAACAAGTAGTTTCAAAAATAATAACCGCGACTTCATTTTCAAGGGGGATGTGTACTAAGGACCTGGACCTGGGTATGTCCCAAAACTGCATCCAGAACCACCGGAGGACGGGCAGCAGCGTCCTCTCAGTTAACGGTGGTAACCATTCTGCGATCCCCAAGCCGCCTGCCAAGCGTGGGGATTATGGCAACACCTCCCTTTAAGGGAGAGGCCTTCGTCCAGCAGTTGACGTCTTGCGGCTTTTGATGTATGTATGATGTATGTGTACTAAAAAAGGATTTTTCGAAATTCAACCTCTAATGGGGTATAAATGGGTAAAAACTTTTATATGAAACTCCTTAGTTTTTTTGTCAGTTATTCAACAGCCAAGCAGTAGTATGCAAGCACTGTTTAAGCACGGTTTAAAGGGCAATGAGAAAGATAAGATAATTATGTTTCTTTCCTATGTTTGGATTTAATAAAATATTTTTCATTTTCATTTTCATTTTCAATGTTACCAGAGAAATTACTGGGCCTATAGAGATCCCACATATATTACCTATCACAGGGTGACGAGCGCAGTATGTAGTCCGTAGGATTGTAATCGCAAGTTCACAATTCTGGTACTGCTAAATGTTATGGGCAGGCGTGACGCTTACCACCAGGCGACCGTCTCGCTCGTCTCGTCACTCAAATCCATTAAAAAAAAATGCAAGCCATGTCAGAGGCCTTCGGTTCGGGCGCCACATTAACTCTGACTGTCTGGCCACTCAGCGTATACGAACCTACTTTACTTATAAAAAAAAAATTTATATAATATATTATATACTTGCTTATCTAATCTATCTAATCTGTGTTCTGAATATAAACATTTATAATAACATTGGCATAGATTAAAAGGATTAATGTTGAAAGTCATAGTAATGTAATTTTTTTACATTCCGGTTTTTATCTTTGTTTGTAGCAGTGCAATAATAATTCACTTCTGTATCTACTTAAGCAAAAAGATGAGCTGGTCGCTAGCCTGTTTTGGGCAAACAGAACGTTTATCATCAAACGTTCTGTTTGCCCAAAACAGTTTAGTTCGTCATTTAGTTCTGTCATACAGAATATTGAATTTCCACACACACATTTTCACATAGCGACAAAAATCTGCTGTCCCATACAAATAGTTAATTGACCTTGAACAAAATGTATGGAACAGCTGCACAGTAAGACCGGCCGCATACGACGAGATAACCCGATAGAAAAACCGTCCGTTTTCGCCCGAAGGCGCTCCCGCTTGTACTAGGTCCCGCACACCGTAAGAAATTTCTTGAGACGCCCGTCCCGCTCGCACCAGTTAATTGTGCGCTGTGTTTCGGTCGGTCCGGCGCCTGTCGGGTGCCGAATCAATGTGCGACCACTCTAAAAGTTTTTTGTTAATGATGAGTATATACAAACCCTTCAGTATTGTTGAACCTTTTTGTAATAGTTTTAAACAGTGTTATGTATGGAAAACATTTTCAATGTCGTTCGTTGGCATAAACCTTAAGATATTATTTCGACAGCATTATACTCCACACATTCCTTTGACAAATTCAAAATATAATAAGTCTGTCACGGATGCGCTTCTTCTTAAGTGTATTTATCAACACTCGTTCTTTGTGCGGTTACGAATAGTCACGATTTCTACAAAATCATTGCAACTGAATCCATCAAAGATCACATTATAGTTTCAACAAAATACATAGCACGTGAGTTGTGGTCAAACACCTAGCCTATCCACCATAACAAAAAACATCCTTGAAGTCCATAATTATCTAGTTATGCCTAGGGTTACCATCTGTGTAAGGGAGGATGCCTGTTCAGGACGTACAAAATGCCTGATTTTTCAGAAAAATGCCTGGAAGTTGTAATAAAAACTATAAGTATAAGTGTACTGTAACTGTTTTTGCGTGACACAGTGGAAATCAAAATGCCTGTCTCTGCTTAGCGCCGGCCGTACATGTCTAAACCGTAAAATGCCTGTCAAATGCGGCAAATGCCTGTCAGATGGTCGTCGTCAGCCATAAAACGTCCACTGCTGGACGAAGGCCTCCCCCTTTATAGAAGGGTGTTGCCATAATCCCCACGCTTGGCTGGCGGCTTGGGGATCGCAGAATGGTCACCACCGTTAACCAAGAGGGCGCTGCAGTCCGTCCTCCAGTGGGTCTGGTTGCAGTTTAAGGACATACCCAGGTCCGATGTCTGATGTTGATGGTCTGTCAGACGGTAACCCTTGGTAAATGGTAAATAGTTATGCCTTCCCTCTCGCTAGTCTGTACTGATGTATAGACGGCTCGCCTGTCTGTAGAGCCTGCCTTTCCAACGTCCAATGCAATTCTTTGGAAGGAAGTCTTGGACTGCTAAATAAGCAGCACCAAAAAGGTGCTGCCGAAATTTGACTACCTATTTATGGGTCCTCGTCCTGTTTGCTAAAATGAAAGAATTAAATAGAACAATTTTTATCTCGCCGTTTAGCTTTTTAACCGACTTCAAAAATGGATGAGGTTCTATGTTTGACGGTATGCTTTTTTTTAAAAAGTGTTTTCACCGATTTCTCCGTCAATTGTGGCCTGAATTTGAAAAAAAAAAAACAAAGGGGATAGGGGGTTTTCTCCCGAGTTGGTCCCATTTTAATTTGAAGTTGGTTGATTTTTTTTTGAAACGTATTGAATTGAATTTTTGAATAAATAAGATTCATGTTTTTATGATATATTATAAATATACCAGTAATTATTTTTTATAATACTACCAAGTATAATTGTAGATACTATCATCATCATCATCATCAGCCCGGAGACGTCCACTGCCGAACGAAGGCCTCCCCCTACTACTAGATACTTGTAGATACTATACTTAATAGTAATATTTTACTAATGTTTATTATACAAGGTGTGTTAAGTAAACGAGATTTCATAAAACCATGGCAGTCTAATGGGAAGACTGCTAGACTCAAAATCATGAGATCCTTGGCCCGCGCCAATTAGTTCTTTACAGTTTATGTATACAGATTTTCATATCACTGGCTTTTTGATGAAGAAAAATACCATCAGCATTACGCCCAGGAAAGAAATTGTTCACTAACCCTTAATTATAGGCCTGTGTCCAGCGGCGAATTATTAACAGCTTATTATGCTAACTAAACGAGAATTCGAATAAAAATGTTAGGTATTCTAGAATCAGTTTTTTTAGTAAGTATAGCTAATTATATTTCTATTGTATAATTATACAATGTGTAACAAAAAGACTCAACAATACTGAAGGGTATGTATATACTCATCGTTATGAACAACTTTTACTGAGGACCCAACCTTGAAATCGCGAAAAAATATATCTGCTGTTCCATACAAAAAGTTTTGAGAGTGAAGCCAAAAGAAGAATTCAGCTGGGCTGGGCAGCATTCGGGAAACTACGTCAAGTCTTCTCGTCACCCATCCCACAAAGTCTCAAGACGAAAGTTTTCAATCAGTGCGTCCTACCCGTTATGACCTATGGCGCTGAAACATGGACACTCACAGTTGGATCGGTCCACAAGTTTAAAGTCGCTCAGCGAGCTATGGAAAGAGCTATGCTCGGTGTTTCTCTGAGGGATCGTATCCGGAACGAAGTAATTCGCCAGAGAACTAAGGTTACCGACATAGCTCAGCGTATTAGTAAACTGAAATGGCAGTGGGCTGGTCATATCTGTCGCAGAACCGATAACCGCTGGGGTAGACGTGTTCTAGAGTGGAGGCCACGTATCGGCAAACGTAGGGTAGGACGTCCTGAGACTCGATGGAGTGACGATATACGTAGGACAGCTGGCAGTGGTTGGAAGCGGATAGTTGAAGATCGGGCTGAGTGGCGTGCCTTGGGAGAGGCCTATGTCCAGCAGTGGACTATGACAGGCTGATTATGATGATGATACAAAAAGTTAATTGACTTTGGACGAAATGTATGGAACCGCTGATTTTTCTTTCGCGATTTCAGGGCTGGCCCTATAGTAAAAGTTGTTCATAATGATGAACATGCCCTTCAATATTGTTGAACCTTTTTGTTACACATCTATAATCTAATATAATAAAAGGCTCTGTCCTGACTGACTGACTGACAGACTGACTGACAACGCACAACCCAAACCGCTGGTCGTACAGACTTGAAATTTGGAGGATGTATTCGTCTCAATGCGGAGGGGTGTACTAAGAAAGGATTTTTCGAAATTCGACCCCCAAGGGAGGGAAAAAGGGGGGAGAAGTTTGTATGAAGGTCCTTTGTTTTTGAACTTTTAGTCACGAAAATTTGGATTTGGATAGTTCATTTAAAATAAAAAATACTGTTTTAAATATTTTTTAGACAGAGACGATTTAAGGGGGGGAAAGGGGGGTGGAATGTTGTATGGAAAGTTCTTTGTTTTTGAAGTTATTGTGTTGAAAATTGATATTTGGGTAGTTCATTCAAAGGGGGAAGTCGGGGGGGGGGAAGGGTTGGTAGAGTCGGTAGAGTTGGTAGAGGTTGCTCGGAATGATTTAAAGTGGAGAATTTTGGGAGCGGTCCGTATTTCTTCCGCACGCGGACGAAGTCGCGGGGGACCTCTAGTTGTATATTAAAGTATTTAGACTGTGAGTGAGTAAACCATTTTTTAATTTAAATGAAGTAGAGTAGATGTCACATTTAGAGTTATTGTAGACTATAAGGATTGAACGCACGAAGGGCAACAGGTTTTGATGTATGGGGTACAGTTAAAATCGCTACTTCACCCCGAGTCACACTGGCTATAATATTTTTGGCAGTCGTGTTTTTTAATTATTTTAATTAGATGTATTGTTTATTACAATTATTATAATAATCATTTATTTATCAAGTTCCACAGACTCATATACATCATACATTTAATAGCAATTTTTTTTTGTTTTAATATAATTATAGACATAAAAATCTTATCATAATCTTGTATGAAATTCTTATCGTTGCCACGCTTTAAAAGAGGGCATGCACCGATAAAACTTGACTTACAAATAAGTACCAATAGATAATAATTAAAATCATCTATCGGTAGCTAAGTACCTGCATAACTTTTATGGAATTTTCCAGAGATAACAATGGATTTGCAGTATTTTATCGTCAGACAACTGTAATGGCATAAACAAGTAGGTATATAAAATGTTGAATTTATAATGTAATTCTTTAGGTTCCGTATATAAAGATAAATTGGAACCGCTCAACTATCGCGTCCTTTCGTCTCTACCTGACAATTTTAATTCATCCCTTTTTAAAAGATCTCTACAACTTCTGAGCTTTACAAATAGGCAGTCGAAACTTCAATAGAACAAGGTAAATGACGTAGATAATCATATCCTAACAAAAACCGATAATACCAAGTAGTAAAAACTAAGAAGGAATTCTTCCAATAAGCGTGATTTTCAAAGTTGTTTGCCGGTGGTATACACACCATCGTCAAACTTGTGATTAGGATGTAACTTCTGTTAAAATTAAATCAAATACGTAATAAACCTGACCAAGAGAAAGTCAGCATTTAAGACAAAAAATGCATTTTTATTTGCGGCAAATAAAATATATACATATATATAGCCGGCAATACGTCGAGTTACCAGTAACCCTGTATATTTAAATATATATATATATATATATTGACGCATATTTGTTTTATTTATACGGGACAAAAAAGCAAAACCCCTATAAATAAAACAAAAATGGGGCTAACACAGGCGCGGATCCAGGATTTCGTTGAGGGGGGGGGCAATTTTTGTGTGGTGATAAAACCACACAAAATTTCCCCCGCCCCCCTATCTTCCAGAAAATTCATTCAAAATTTAAAAAAAAACTTTTATTATAGTACTTGTATATTTACGTGCTTGCAGGGCTAAAGTGGCTACTTAAGCCCCGCTACGCGGAGGAACCACTTCCTCCCCGCAGCAGCACGTAAAATCGTATATACACCACGGGAGCAAGTAAATAGGCCTCAGATCTCATGTTTCATGATGACCCTTGATCCATGATGACCCATGATCACCCTCGGCTTTGCCTCGGGAGATATATACATGTGGCCTGAGACATCCTTTACTTTTGCTCCCTAGGTAAGTAATATACTATTTTATTTCAATATTGGCTTGCAATGGCAATGACCGGTATCTCGTCTGATGTTAAGCGAAGATGCAGTCTAAGGTTTTGCAAGCTTGCCTAGAAGAAACCGATTCATTCGCAACTTTAAGAATGAATCGCAGTCTACCGTTTAGCAAATAAGGGTGGAATCGAACCGATTTGTGCGTATTTTTTAAATATAAACCATGAAACAGGACGCTTTTTAGAGCTCCTGGCCGTCCGATAGTAGAACGGACAGGGTGGGATCAGATCATGTAGCACCAAAACATATTCTACGAAATGTAACCGATAATAAACCGATAGACAGCAACTTTGCGTCGATGTTCAATGCTTGGGAGCTTAGCCTGAACAAATGACTCCTTTGTTTTTAATGGACTCTTTTGTTTTAATTGACTCTTTAGCCTTAGCTTTTCTTGGCGCGTTTTTCAATAAACTCTTGCGCCTCGAGCTGGTCGCCTTGACCGATCCATCCCAGAGGTGCGTGAGGATTACTATCCTTGTACGACCGAACTTGTGCTTGATATAATTTGAGCAACTGTTCTGGCGTGAAGTGCTGTCGCACCTTAGAGAGAACCTTATTTTTTGTACCTTTTGCGTTTTAGTAGCCAATTGAGCCTTTGACTCTATATTGGATCCAAAGTTGAGGGTTGAAGTCAATTAATGTCCAGTGGTTAAAGCCCTCTGATATCAGCACGGATACTCATTTCGGAAAATAGGAGCCAGATCGGATGGCCTCTTTTTGGCAGAGAATAGACACGCCTGGGTCTTAGCTGCATTGAACTTGACCAGGTTGGCATCGCCCCAATCCAAGACTGCCTTAAGGGACAAATTCAAGCGCACTGGATTTCCGCTTCACACCGCTTCCTCGTGTTTCTCGATGGCCTCACTCCAGATGCGAATAGCATACGCTAGAAGATCTCCAGTAGACTGGTTTTGGCGAAACCGATACTGCCAATCTCTGAGGAGGTTATTAGCTTCTAGGTATGCCAGGAGCCCATTGTTGAGGACACGTTCCATAACCTTGCAGAACAATGGCTGGAATACCAACAGTGCCATATCCAGTTTTCGTAATTAGTCAAATCGTCGTCAAGTCATCGTCAAGTTTAATCAGCACTGGCTTTGAACAATCCCAGTGCTTTGTTCAGAACTTGACAAAGATTTGACTGGAAACTGGATAAGTTGCAACACTTGTTTTTTTTGGATGCAGAAAAAATAAGTGCCCCTAGTGAATGTATGGTGAGCCTCAAATTTTCAATACATAAAGTATAATTATAACAGAAAGTTTTCCGGTTTCCGTAAGTTTTCAAGCAAAAAAACGACTCAGCATGTATGTTTTAAAAAAATATATAAAAACAAACAATGCAAAATAAACTATCAGAACACTATAGATATATTGCATTGCCTTGCCATAAATAACCAGTGCATATATAGATTCCAAGCACTCGGTGAATTTCAGTCTCGCACGGATTGACAAGCGAACGCAATGCCGAAGTGGTCTTTGAAAAGGTGAAAATAACACACTAGCGATGTTTTTTTAACAGTAATTTCAAGTGAAAAACATTGATCGATCGATGTATTTAATCTACATAATATAAGTCAGCAATGAGTTAATAACGATTTTTGTAAACAAGTCTCTATGAGGAATTTTGATGATGGCGTCAGGGGGGGGGGGGCAATTGCACCCATTGCCCCCCCCCCTGTATCCGCGCCTGGGCTAACATGCATCAAATTTAAGCCCCCTATCTGCTCCCACCGGGAATACGTCGAGTTACCAGTAACCCTGTATATTATAGCGACTTAACTTGTACGGAACCCTCGGCGAGCGAGACCGACTCGCATTTGACAGGTTTTTGGATACATATAATTTTATGATAGACAGTAAAGTTAACATTTGCAATAAATTATTTACTAAAGTAATAAAATAATATTTTATATCAGTTACAGCATTCCTTAACTTAGATTATCTAATACCTGTAAATTCAATAAGTACCTAAAAGAAAAGAAAAATAAGTAAGAAATAAAATTGGTAAATTAAATGTCTTCAGAAAAATAAAGCCTGTGAAGATTATCGCCTTTGGCATCTTCCAATGGCATAATGCTCGAAGTCTACTTTACTCTCCTTTACATAATGTTTTTGTATACTTTTCTAGGTACACATTTTGAACTCAAAGCTATTATTAGATAATCTTGATCTCTTTTGTAGCGGTTTGTTTGTTTACTATACCTAACTACTCTCGGCACAGCTACTACTCTTCAAAATAAAAACAAAATTGTATATATTCTATTATCTATCTGAAGGAATATGGGATCCTTCCTTCAGTTAAATAGATTTATCAAAGAATAGAAAATTCCAGGTAAGAATCCCCGAATTATGCCCGGATCGATTGAGGTAACAATAATATTTTGAATATTCGCCTTAACCGTTGTCGACTGATGGATGACTTTGCAAAAGCTTTTCACTTTGTTTTATTTTCTATGAAGTAACATTTTTTTTCTGAAACATGTGAATAATTTCGCTATATTTTGCAGAAACATATCAATAAATATAGCCTTGGCAGCGATAAGTTTCTCGCGCTTAGCCCATAGGTATTTTGCCTAATTAAACTAGGGACAATCATGAATTCCTAGCGAAAAGAAAACAAATGAATTTGAAGTTCGTATTTATAATCACACGCTAATCAAGCAAGGTCTTTCCAAGAGAGGTGCTCTCCTTTTTTGCTAACGTGCGGATAGTGATATTAAATTACTAAGTATTAAATAATAAAAATATTAAATAATCGAGGCCCTAAAACAAAGAACGGGATCAGACCGGAATCGATAATTAGGCAGGGGTCGGACCGGAAATTTACATAAAAAATAAATCGTGCTGGACCAGTCGTTGGGATCAGAACGGAATACTGCCTCTAGGTCCAGGACCACACATCTTTTAATGTAGATAAGTGCCTACCTAACTCGTTAGATAATGGTATATTCTGTATGCATATCGTAAAATTCGTAACGCACGTGTATTGTGGTATAATTTATTAGAATACTACGTAATCAAAGATAAATAGACACTATCGCGTACGTACAAAATAAGTGTGATGGTTATAACTTGTAATATTTAGTACCAATGTAAGCTAAATCCGGCTTACCGGCTTCGTTGCTAAGTTAGCTAATAAATTGTGTAAATAATATCAAAAATTACTTGTTGCCTCAGTACAAGAACCGACTAGCATAATGTGCTACGAAGTCACACTCTAAATCTAATAAAGCAGGCAGTGACACAATACCACCCACCAAGGAACAGCTAGCGCGGTAACCAATTTTCAACCGACTTCAAAAAAGGAGGTTCTCAATTCGACTGTTTATTTTTGTATGTATGTTTTTGCTGTTACTCCGCCAATTATGAATTGATTTTGATGATTCTTTTTTGTGTGATAGGTGATACTTCAGAGGTAGTCTCATATAAGTTTTATCAAAATCAGTTCAGTAATTTGGTGTTCAAATAAAATTACTGGAATAAGTCAAAATTATGACCTATTATGATTAAATTATGAGGACCTGGGTATGTCCTAAAACCTCACCCAGAACCACCGGAGGCCGGGCAGCAGCGTCCTCTCAGTTAACGGTGGTAACACTGCGATCCCCAAGCTGCCTGCCAAGCGTGGGGATTATGGCAACCGCTCCCTTTTAAGATGTGACTGGAGTCACATTTTCATATTTTCCAGGGCTCTGGTAGTAGAAATTGAAGTCGGTTGTATTATTTTATAATGTGTCACTCTCATTAGATTCCAATCGTAAATTTGCTGACCCCTTTACTTAAATTTATCAGAATCACGGACCTGTACCTACTGCACAGTCGCCAGAAGCTTTAGATTAGACCTTCTATATCTCATGGGGTAAAGAGATCGATCAGTGTAGGAAAAAACAAAGTGTTTTCGAACTTCGCCGTCCAATCATTTCATTTCAGTGATCGTAAACTTATGACTTAGCTAAGAGTGTCGACTTAGCAAGGCCAGGATATTCCACGTTTCAAACACATTTTTTAATGAGATCGATTCGATTTTAGAAGGTTTTCTCAGATTACTCGAAAAGTATCGAAATTAATAACTTTTCAATCGTAAAATATTCTCCAAAATACTATCTTTTTACTTTATTGTAATGAGGATATATATAAATAAAAATAAAAAAAATATATAAGCACAGTTTCGGGCTATTTTTTCTATCGAGGAAAGTATAATTAATCGTGTTTTCAACCGTAAAAGTTACTAAGACGGATGTTCGACTGTAACATTATATATTTTTTGACTTTAAATATAGTAATTTGACTAAATAACAATGATTTTTCGAGGGGAAACTTAGGAATATAGAGCTCTTTAAAACATAATGATTCCCTAAAACTTGAAATATATGCGTCACAAGTAACTAAATCGAATAATAAATAGGTACCTATCGATGTCAAATAGGCATGTGGCCTAATGTTAAATTTATGACAAAAAACAGGCTTAGTGATGAATATAACTAAATACATTACACATACTGAAAAAATAAATTGTATTGGCTGATAAATCTCTGAGATATGAGCGTTTAAAGTTTTAGGTCGGGATAGAGAGGGGATGCTCTATCCCTTTCTCGCAAAGCACGTGTTAGTAAAGCATTTGTATACCGCACCTGAGGCTTGACGTCATAGCTCAGTATAGCGCGCTCTCTGTTTAGCTTGAAATTCAAATACTTAGAACTTATTTATTTTTAAAGTATTTTAAATTTGGTTTTCGTTGATAGGCTCTATTCATAATCAGATTTTTTATGAAGTTATAAAAAAATTGTAGTCATCATGCCTATTACCGCGTACCGACATCCATTCTGAATAACCCTTAAAGCCACTATTAAAACACTATAAACCTGCTATAAAAGGTGTGATCTCATAACAATATCTGTCCTAAAATCTAAACAATTAAAATGATGGCGGTATTAAATGTGCCATCTACAAAGCAATGGCCGGTTTATACTGGCCAGTTTTACGACACATTTTAACGTTATGTTCTAATTTTTATTACTGTTTGTTACTATGAACGTTGCTGTGGACTCGTCGTTTCGTGGTTGTCGTCTTTACACGCAGGCTTGATGTATCAATATACTTACCTATTTTTAAACTTAACCTACTGCCCATTCTATGAAAAGGGTGCATGATGACGTAGTTGATATTGGGAAACTCATGGGAAACTAATATTTTGGGTCTATCCCACTAGTCTCATCGAGTTGTCCCGTGATGGGACAACTGCCACTATTTTGACCCAGTAGTCCCATGGTACAAGTGACATCAATATTTCGGACCCACTAGTCCCATCGTGTTGTCCCACAACACTATTTTGACCCAGTAGTCCCATGGTACAAGTGACATCAATATTTCGGACCCACTAGTCTCATCGTGTTGTCCCACAACACTATTTTGACCCAGTAGTCCCATGGTACAAGTGACATCAATATTTCGGACCCACTAGTCTCATCGTGTTGTCCCACAACACTATTTTGACCCAGTAGTCCCATGGTACAAGTGACATCAATATTTCGGACCCACTAGTCTCATCGTGTTGTCCCACAACACTATTTTGACCCAGTAGTCCCATGGGAAACCTTTTTTTTATCGAGCCCTTTCAAATGGTCACCCTACTTTAGTTCGCTGGTTTAGAGCAGTAAGTAAGTAAGAAAGTTCGTATAAGCTGAGTGGCCAGCCCTAGTGTCAGAGTTAATGTGCCGCCCGAAGGCCTCATGGCTGACGGTTGTTGTTATAGAAACTAGAACAAACAACTGGGACCAACAATTTAACGTGTCATCCGACCCACGGTTACGCTCAGAAATAAATGCCACTCGCGGTCACCCATCCGAAGACTGACGGACCGTCCGTTGCTTAACATCGGTGATCGTTTAGAATCACCTAGACAAGCTACGCCACGAGCGCTACTAATACTAGAGCTACTAGAGCAGTAATTAATGCCTTTTTGAGGAGAGTCTTGGGTGTAGCTGTAGGGTGAATATGAACTAAATGTTGATTAAAATGAGTGATGATGAATTAAAATAAGCGATGACCACATAAAAAGGCACAACAGCGTTGTTAATTGGACTGTCAACACCTAGACGGATTAGTGCTCGGGAATTACGCCAGTGAACTATGAAATTTGTAGGAACGGAAAAAAATATAAGTAGTACCTAGAAGAGGTCATAAACCTATACTTAATTACAAAAATTAGGTATAAAAACGAAAGTAACACCGTGTTAAATGTTACACATTCAGACTTCTTATAATTTAACAGTGTTTGTAGCATCTGCATCTCCTGCCTTGCCTTGTTGCCTTGAAGAGATCGCTTTTAGCGATAATGCCGCAAATTGTTGCACTAGCACATAAGGGTTTTGTATCTTTTTCTATTGTCTTTTTTTTTCTATCTATCTATCTATGTAACTTCGTAGAGGCAAGGGTTTTTAAACTGGTTGGAACTCAAATGCACTAGACTTCTTCTTTGTCGTGTCGATGGTATTTGACTAAGTACTGTGCTATGTTCAGATTATTAGTCTGTGACAGCTACCAGCTACCCCAAGAGTAGAGACTCCATAAGGTACGTATAAGTCAGTGTGTAGTTAGATTAGATCACCGATGGCAGGACTTAACTGAAGGTATGATTTAGAAAAAGTATCTCTAAAGGTGGTTCAATCTCTTAGGAGAGACATTTTCTAAAACCACTTTTTCATATCATCATAATCATCATCAGCCCGGCGACATCCATTGCTGAACGAAGGCTTCCCCCTTAGATCACCACACTGTGCGACAACCTGCCATCTGCATCTACCGGTTGCTCGCGACTTTTACAATGTCGTTGGTCCACCTAGTGGGAGGCCTATATACCGCTGCGTCTTCTGGTTCGCGGTCGCCACTCAAGAAACTTTCTTGCCCATCGGTTATCAGTTCTTCGAACGATGTGGCCTACCCCCTGCCCATTGCCACTTCTTCTTCCGCTTCTCACTTCTTCTGTTTCGTATACAAAATGCGAAAATGCACGAATCACAGGGCTAATAAGACATCGAATGTTTCAAAATATCTAATGAGTGCAGCGATGCGCAGGACTACGTTGCTAGTTTTGGGCATTTACAGTTCTAGACTAGATACCGCTGCAATGGTCTGGCGCGTTGTATGTTACCACCAGCAGAGCGTCTTGCTCGAAATTATTTGTTACCAATTTACCATAAAAATAGTAGGGTGGTTTGGAATTATTATTGCCATCTCTCCAATAGTGGAAACGACAGCGGAGATGCTAGGAATAGATAACCACAAGACGGCAATCCTTTTGGTTTCTGATTGTACCTACATACATAGGCGATGGTGACCTCCTACCCCTCCATAATCATTATATAAGAGAGGGGTAAGACGAGAAAGTGTATGACTCTCTTTCTTAGAACAACAACTTAGGACTAGGTACCGAATACACCGACTGGACTAGACCCTCACTAAAATACAATACGAGTATAAAATCTGCCTCTACTCGTATCAAGGAGGCCAGCAAATCCCTCTCACATTTACATGTATGAATTTAACATGTTGGCCGATTTCACTCGAAAAAATACGACCGTAAACCTATCTCATTATTCTATAAATAAAAATAATATTTAGTCTATGTACGAAGGCGGCCATCAAAAAAAGTGCGTCCGACAGTAAAATCCGTTTTATGTAATGTAGTCTATAAAAACAGATACATACACTGTATAATAAATAACAGTAGAATTATGGTGATTTGACCGGCAGAGTAATATATTGTTGATGGAATTTACATATTTACAAAACATCTATTTGCTTAGAATGTTATTAGGGATTATGTCTGTACAGGATTATATACGGAATAAAGGCACATGAAACTATATGTAAGCAGCTTAATAGTAGTAGATGACTGATGTTTATATTGTTGAAACCAATAGCTTTGATGAAGAATTTAAGTAAATATAGTATGATTATTGAAAAAATAATTTAAATCGGTTAGTAATGTTCTGATATATGAGCGTTTAAAGTTTTTGTTAGAGACAACTCTGTCCCTTTCCCACAAAACAAAAAATGAAGTCACGCCTTACTTGTCAGAATATAATTTATATGGCGTACAGAGAAGTGACGTCACGATTTGCTGTTTGTTCTCCCTGTCTAGCATGATATTAAAATGCTTATAAGTTGCCTATTTTTGATCAGATTTTCATTTTCTTTTCATTAATCAGCTATATTTAAGGGCCACATTTTAATAGGACAATAAAAAAAAACAGCCATCTAGCCTACTGCTTAATGTAAGGCTGCTATCACACTAGTGGATTCTTCACACATTCACACAACGAGCTTCCTTGCGAACGGCATTTTGTACTCTCTCGTACAGAACCCTTTCGTGCTCGAACGCTATCGTTTTCTGCGTCTTCATCTAGCTATGATGATTTTTAATTTTAATTATTTATTAAATTTATTTTCACTCTTAATTATTTTTTTGTATATGTACTTACTCCAATATTTAAAATAGAAAGAGTTACAAAAATAACCTTATGAGTTAGTGCCACAATTGATAACGTTATCGCTAAGAGCGATTTATTTTTTAGTTTTTTACTATATAAATATTATAAAATCATTATCATCATCATAAGCCCGGAGACGTCCACTGCTGAACGAAGGCCGCCACACTGTACGACAATAATTGAGAAAATGTAAATTGCGCGCGATGCGACGTTCACAATGTCAGCATCGGCGGTATTATAAAATAGCATTGGCTAGTTAATAATAACCCTGTATAGCACTTAGTATTAAAACGTTGGTTAGCGTAGCTCACGTCTGACCAATGAGACTAAAGACTTCTTTATTTAGAAGATTTATTTCCCCCTGTGTCACTCTCGTTGCGGTGGTTCGTGTCGCGCCTCATATCTGCTAATAACGTTACACAAATACTTGTCCAATTTGTCGAAGCACTCTCAATAATAATCCTGCTGGTCGCTGAAGCCCGTAAACACGTAATTCTGTTTACTTACACGCCCACCGTTGCAACCAATTTCGTATATTTGAGCTCATCTTGGTATTTTGTTTATTTTTACCGTCATCGATGTTTTGACATAATATTTACGTTAGTGATTAAATATTTTCTAGACTTTAGTTATGACTTATGCCTAATTGATCATCAGCCAGAAGACGTTGATGCACAACTGGACGAAGTCTTCCCCCATAATTTGGTTTTCGTAATCCCACAGCAACTTCGTAGGTGGTTTGGGGATCTCAGGATGCTCACCACCGACGCCGCTTCCCGTTCTCCGGTGGTTCTGGATGCAGTTTACGTCATACCCAGGTCCTATACGTAATAGATAACATTTTATTATGTGTTTGTTTAGTTAATGTTTTTACATTGTGCCTAAATAGGACTACGCGAAAGAAGGTTCACTGTACAATAATAATTGTGAACCAATTTTAGTATAGAACCAACCCTGAATTCAAATCACTGAAAAAAATCTGCTGTTCCATACATTTTGTCGAAAATCAATGAACTAATTTTAGGAACAGCTTAATTCTTTTTTGCGATTTCAAAATGCCATAGTAAATGTTGTTCATAACGATTAGTATATCAACCTCTGTAAATATGGCAAGGATGCAAAACAACTGCTTCATCGTCTTTATTATCAGCCCGGAGACGTTCACTGCTGACCGAAGGCCTCCCCCTTAGACCGCCACACTGTACGACAACCTGCCGTTTGCATCCACCGGTTGCCCGCGACTTTTACAAGGTCGTCGGTCCACCTAGTGGAAGGCCTTCCTACGCTGCGTCTTCCCGTTCGCAGTCGCCATTCAAGAACCCTTTTTCCCCATCGGATATCAGTTCTCTCTCGAATCTCGAACTCTCGTTCGTCTTCAAAACAAGAGCTTGTCTATAGCGAATTCAATTCAAATCGATTGATCGGTTTCACCGCTAAACGCTCACTACAATACAATTTTCGTAGCCTTGGTGTACTAAATTAGGCACAGATACGTGCCTATCTATCAGATAGCGAGTCTAATATTTTAGTGGTGATTACTTGGACTAATCTAAGGCTTCTGGAGTGACGTAGGGAAGACTTGTTTTGCTAATGATTTGGGTGACAATACGTTGATATCTAGAAATACAAATACTTATCTACCTATATGTAATGTCATGAGTTATTTGCGTAAGATGCGTCAGACCTACTATTCGTAGGCCATGGGTAATATTTTCTTAAACATATAGTAAAAGGGAAGAAAAAAAAACGGTGGAAATTTTTCGTTTGCTCGCTGCCTACCTATAACGCAGTGTGCCTTAATCGCGTTGTGCCTAAATGTCATTTCAAATAAGCGTTTGGACTAAGTAGCCATTCGGCCATCTAGCCCCAAACTAAGCAAAGCTTGAAAAAAAATTAAACAAAACAACAAACCAAAAAATTTTACAACGCAAAACACGAGGACGCCGTATATGTTTACATAAGCATGCAATGCAGACAAAAATGGAAGTGGACTGGACACATTGCATGACGAAATAAAAAGTGATACTTATATGGAGTTTCACCACAGAGTTTTACCAACTGGACACACGCGTGTCCAGTCCGACGGGTCGAGTTGGTGAATAAACCGCACGGGCGACCGACGGACGCCTGCATTGGTGCCCGATGGAAAACCCCAGACCGAGACGGTGACCAAGAAGAAGATGGCGAGACGACATCTTCGAAGCAGTGGGCAGCATCACGTGTGTTTGAAAGCTACATTTTGTCCAAGGTTAATAAACTTTTTGTGTGAAGCAGCTTTTTTCCGTAATTTCAGGGTTGTAAAATTTGTTTATAATGATGAGTAGGATACCTACAATGATATCCTAGACTAGAAGGATAGCGGTGTTCTAACAGCGGGTATAGATATAGGTTTGAAAGTTTTTAGCGGGAATCTAAGAAAGAAACCATTTAGTTATTACTAGAGGTCGCCTGCAACTGCGTCCGCGTACGGAAGAAATTCGGCCCGCTCCCAAAATTTACCACGTTTTTTACATTTCTCTTGTTTTCATGGAACAGTTTGGGAATAGATGATGAACGAATTAAAAAATCACTGGAGTATATAGGTACCTACTTTGAGAAGAGTTCCTCTATCCGTGGAGTAGAATGAAAAAAAATTCAAGTATTTTAATTTTATTAAAAATCCTTTGGAGTACCTAGGTATATCTCTATCATACTAGTATGAGAATGAATGTATGGGATTCTTATCTTTTTAGAACAAAAGAATGGAGTACCTACTTTGGACATATATTATAATATCATGTATAGAGGCAGTTTGAAAAAATATGTGCAGCCTGTGGAATGAAATGTAATACAGCATTAATGTTTCTATCAATAGCCGAATCTCCGTATCCAAAGTGAAAATAAACAGTTTCTAGTGGAGTAATACGTCAATAAAGATAACGTTACTGTTCCAACGAAATACAGAATACGAGTATTTCCTTCTATTAGCACTCACAGTGGAGATCACAAACTTTTCCATAGTTGAGGGTTAGAGTAACAATATCGAGTTGTGCTTAAAAAAAATTTTTTTTTGAGAATAATATATTTTTCGATTCGTGACAGAATCTCATGGAAATATTTCCTTCATCTGACAGAACAACAAAAACAATTTGTTTAATCATCAAATCAAATCAGTCTAACTTATTAATCATCATAAAACTTTGATTAAGTATATATAGAGAGAGAGAGAGCTAGTTCCTCCGAGTCATAAAATGGCAGTTAGCGAATATAACCTAGCTATGCCCCCCATTTACCTAGCGGTTGTACCTATACAACGCAAAGGAACCTCTTGTCACTGCATAGAGAAAGAAACTAGAGGTTTTTTAATAGTTCCTATGTTAGCAATTTTCAACCGACTTCAAAATAGGAGGTTCTCAATTCGGCTGTATGTATTTTTTTTTGTATGTATGTTACGCGATTACTCCGCCAATTATGTATTTTGACGATTCTTTCTTCGTTTGGTAGGTAATACTTTAGAGGTGGTCCCATATAAATTTATCGAAATCGGTTTAGTAGTTTGAATTTTAAATTAAAATTACTAGAAAATATGAAGATTTAATCCAGGTATTCGAAGATGAAGTCGGTTATGTTAAAAAAAAGCGTATTATTATCCAATGTGTATTATATGTTTGTAAGCAGTAAAGCGAAAGAACGAAAGCAAATTTTCGCCTAAGGTAACCTACAACAATGTCTAGTAGTTTCTGGACCAGGGGCCGTACCATGAACGCTTATTCCGGGACCGAATACGCTCAGCTGCCGACGCTGCGCGACTGTGAATTTTATCGCCTCGCAATAAGGTTCGCGGTCGCGCAGTGTCGGCAGCTGAACCTATTCGGTCCCGCTATAAGCCGTTCACGGTACGGCCCCTAGTCCTAAAAATGCATCCAAAACCCCCAGAGAACGGGCAGCAGCGTCGCTCTTTTCGGTCATAAGTGGTGAGCATTCTGCGTTCCCCAAGTCTTCCAAGCCTGGGGATTATGACAACCTCCGTATCATGGGGACTTCATCCAGGAGTGGAACGACTTCTGGCTTATGATGACGATTAATATCTACTCCTATTTTCTAAGCTATACCTAATCGTGATGCAAACCCGTTTACGACTTGGCCCCATCCATCCCGGTGCCACAAGCTAGTTTTCTAGTTTTCTTAGAGATACATATAATAAGTTGACTCTATTTTACAATAGAAACCTACCACACTAAAATTATAGATTGTTATTCTATCATGCATATTTAACCTACTTGCAAATGCTATAAAATACGTATTTGGGAAGTACTACAATGCATGAATGCAGGGCTAATTATAATATTTTATTGTTTTCTGTATGAATATAGGTAGTCTATTATATATTCATAGTCTATTCAAAATTATTGAGTTTAGACTAGTTATATAGGACGAGATATAGGTACATGTATAGGTAGTATTTATTAGTACTTACGTGAAACATAGAATACCTTTGACTTACGTACCTAATCGTTACGTTTGATAGCCAGGTCAAACGTAACGATTGTTACTGTCCTAAAATTGCACCCACAGCCACCGGAGGATGGGCAGCAGCGTCTTCTCGGTTACGGTGGTATAAGCATTCTGTGATCCCCAAGCCGCCTGTCAAGCGTGGGGATTATTGGAAATATGACAGTATGTACATATTTGTGCCGTTTGGAGCCGAGGCCAAACCAACGTGGTGGCAATGCCGCCAGAATTCTAGCCGCTTTTCCCTCGACCACGGGGCATTTAATTTTGGCTTTGTTTGTATTATATTTTAATTAAGAACCTATGTATAATTTTTTTTTATACAATCAAGTGACGAGACGAGCAAGACATTCGCCTGGTGGTAAGCGTCACACCTGCCACTAACAGTAGCAGTGCCAGAATTGTGAACTATATAGCGAAAACAATCCTGCGCCGCACTGCACTGCGCCTGCCAAGCGTGGGGATTATGGCAACACCCCTCTATAAAGGGGGAGGCCTTCGTCCAGCATTGGACATTTTATGGCTGACGACGACTGCACTGCGCTCGTCACCCTGAGATATTAGATGTTAAATCTCTTCATACCCAGTAATTTCTCTGGTAACATTGCCCTTCAAACCGGAACACAGTAATGCTTGTACACTACTACTTGGCGGTTGAATAACTGGCAAAGGTGTGGTACTTCCCCAGGCGGACTCTGCAGTAGAGTCCTACCACTACAGAAAGGAGATTGTTTAAGAACAGTTTCATAGTTAAGTCTCTAACTTGCCTAATTCGAGTTTATCTTGAAGGTATTTTTATCACGGCGGGTACTTTGTAGTGTTATCGTTAAAAATTATTGGTGTTTGATGAAGCGGACGGCGAGAGCAGTAACTCGTCAGTCACGCACTGTCAACTAGCCTAGTTATAAGGCGCTCACGACCTCACGACGTCTGCTTGGATACTGAAACTGCGTAGTGGATCATTTTACAGGTTTTCCAACGAGAATAATAATATTAAACGTTTAAAAATATTGGGTGTTCGGTAACACAACGGAAATATCGTTAAGTAATAAAAAAAGGCTTCAAAGTATTATGGGACCAACTGGAGCATATGCTCGGCATGGTGAAATAGGTGAACATTCATAAAAAAAATATATGCAGGTGAACATAACTTAAAACTTTTTTGAAGTCGGTTTTATGTAAAACAAGTAAGTATCACTGCAGTAAATTATGATATTTTTGTCGCCAGGTAGTGAACACGTTCCATTGCGCACTGTCAGCGGACTGTTTTACCATTCCAGCTTTCCAGTCAGCTACGCAACGCTACGGATTGGAAATGCTACGGAGTCTAAAGCGTGCGTTAGACGGCGAAGTTACGATACAAGCGTCTACTTAGTACATAGGACTACTTACTTGTTTCATTTTTGTTTTATTTATACGGGAATACTCGGTTATTCTTTGTTACTTTGTTCACCTGGGTGAATTCACCCAGGAATAAACCGAATACTCACGTTTAATTAAACTACTACTACTACTTGTTTGTTATTAGTTGATCAGTGGTTAGGGCGGGCTTTGTAGTTTTTTACCGCGTAGGCAGTGGTCAAGTTTCCAAAGCCGGGACAAATGACCAAGGCCACTTTGACTAGCAACTTTACCGTCTCGCACACGCTTAGCACGCGCCCAAGAAAGCCCGACAGGGGGTAAATTGAATAGTAAACGTGTCGAATAGTGCGTACTTAGAACATTGTCCATACATAGTTCAATAGTTGTAGAGGTAGTTAGTTTTTGGTACTGGTAGGACTCTATTGCAGAGTACGTCTGGGGAAGTGCCACACCTTTGCCAGTTATTCAACAGGCAAGCGGTAGTATGCATCCATGACTATGTTTGGGTTTGAAGGGCAATGTTACCTAACAGAGAAATTACTATATAAGCATGAAGATATTTGTCATATATCTCAGGGTGACAAGTGCAGTGCGGCGCAGGATTTTGTTCGCAAGTTCACAATTCTGGCACTGCTACTGCTATGGACAGGCGTGATGCTTACCACCAGGCGAACGTAACGCGCGTCTCCTAACCTGATTGCAAGATGAAAATACCTCTCCATATAGTTTTGTACTCTTGTAAATATTGGTGATTAGTAAAACAGTAATGGACCTAGGTATGTCCTAAAACTGCATCCAGAACCACCGGAGCATGGGCAGCAGCGTCCTCTAAATTAACGGTGGTGAGCAGCGGCCGCGGAAGTGGGGGGCAGAGGGGGCCAAATGCCCCCCCAAAATAAAACGTCCCCCCCACCCTGATTTTACTCCCAGGTAAAAAGGTTTCTCTGTGCTATCCTTTGATTCCTAGAGCTTTGTTTTTTCTTAAATGAGAAAGCGCTTGTACGTAAGAAAATTGTCGGAGAGAGCAGAGCATAATACCTAATATGTTTTATAAGGCATAGGAGCTGAGGCAATCAAGACAGTGGCGGCGCCCATAACTTATATTATACTACGTACCAGGAAAGTTGTCTCGACGTTTAATGTAAAAAGGATTTTGAACCTTATCCAAACAAAGTAACTTTCTTTTTTAATTCAATTTAGTTTTATGGTGAAACGGTCGCGAGAGACTGTCTTTTCAGCCGCCTTGTCCCTTTCACACAGTTACTAACATATAATTAAAGTTAGAAACAAAATGATAATTGTGAATTACGTAATTTAACTAAAAAGCCACTAGGATCGATTATCTAAACCAACTAAATGAATTAGCTTTAATTTCTCACTAAATTACTAATCATTGCTAAATTATACAAAAATGTGTCTCCTACATTCTGATAAAAAAGAATTGAAAGATAGAAGTGATGTGATGGCAATTTATACAGGTAACTCATTTCATCCAAATGAAATAAAAAAAATAAGTTCCTTGGCCGGCACGCATTGGTGGCGCCGGGCAACAGGTGAATGCAAATGGCAGGTTGTCGTACAGTGTGGCTGTCTAAGGGAGAGACCTTCATTCAGCAGTGGAAGTCTCCGGGCTGATAATGTGGATAGGATATGGATAAAATATAGGAAATGGTATATTCTTTTATTTTACCACATGATTGATATGGTAGTTATCAACTCCTGGTAAAAAAACAAATATCCAATGAGGGAACAACAAAGTCCTCACTTTGGATGACTATAGGTCAGAGCTGATAGAGGTGCTAAATCCTCCAAGGAGCTGGCTGAAACATTATGTGATTATAAAAAAACTACAGAAAACAAAAGAGGTTGACCCTCCAACAATAACATCGACAAAGAATAAGCAAAAAAAAGTCGCGGTCCGATGAAGGCTGTTCTGCCTACAAATGTTAGACGAGATGGAGTGGATCACCACGTAAAAAGGTGTGCGACGAAAACAGGTGTAAGGTGCCAGGCTGCAAAGGCTACTCACGTACGGAATGTTCAAAATATAATGTAAATGGGATGGGTGTATATGGGCAGCTACGAAAAAGACAAATACCGATCAGAATATGAAACACACTATGCCTACTATGCCCCGTGCCCGAGCCCCTCCAAAACGCCTCAGTGGCAGAGCTCCAGTAGTGCAGTTGTCGCCTAGGGACAGTCTTCGGCAAAAATATGTTTCAGTTTTAAATTGGTGCAAAAACGAGTTGGGAAGGAGGTTTGAGCAGCCTGGGATGATTCGCCTCGCCCTTCGACGCATCGGAACATTCATCCGACTACCAATGAAGCAGAGAAGACTAACCTATCTAGCAATATTGCACGTGCATAGGATAGAAACTTTTGGTTTGGATTTAAATGAAATTCTTAGGGAATTCGCTTCAAAGACAGCTGAGAGGCGCAATGTCTTTGGAATCTTCCAGTGAATATTTGCAATATAAGGTATTAATAAAATATTTTTATAATTTAACTGATAATTTTATTGACCTAGTCATATCTGTATCGTCTTATAACTGAAGTAAATTGAGCGGAGGAAGCCGGAACCAGTGAAAGGAAGGGGGTGAACGAAGAAGTTTGCCCCCCCCCCCCTGTCATGGAGTACTTCCGCGGTTCCTGGTGGTGAGCACGTTAGATTTACGAAGCAATATAAAGAAAGACCAACTGATAACCCCGACGCACCGTCTCGTCAGTGTATATTCTGGGGATCTACAACTGTATACCAGCGTCCATTCGGGATGCTCCTTCCACCGGGAGCTGCAAAACCAAGCTCAGAGCGTGGTTACAAGAGATTTTTTTTAATGACATTGAAGCTTATTTTAAAATAAGAGATTGTTAAAGTATTTTCAACCGACTTCAAAAAAGGAGATTCTCAATTCGACTGTATGTATTTTTTGTTGTTGTATGTATGTTACGCGATTATTTAGCCAATTATGAACTGATTTTGATGATTATTTATTTGTTTGGTAGGTAATACTTCAGAGGTGGTCCCATATATTTTTTTATCGAAATCGGTCAGTAGTTTGGTTTTTAAATCAAAATTACTAGAGAATATGAACATGTCATCCAGGTATTCGAAGTTGAAGTCGGTTGTTTTTTTTTAAAAGCTTGTTATTATAATTATTATTTCATTTTAGTAAGTGATTATTTTTTTGTGGCATACATAATGAAATTTGACTTGTAACTTTAGTGTTATCAATTAACTATTTGTATGTGCATTCTGCGATCCCCAAGCCGCCTGCCAAGCGTGGGGATTATGGCAGTCCTCCTGTTAAGGGCCTTCGTCCAGCAGACGACGTCTTCTGGCTGGTGATGAGTAATTATTTCTTTTGTAGAGTTGAGGGGAAATAAGCCATCTTTTATGAACACCCTTGTAAAAAGGCTTTTCTCAATTGAGGGGGAATTTGCTCCAACTATTTGCTGCGTCATCATTCACTCGCCCGATGCATAATATTTGCCAGAAACATTCAGTAGCAAAATCGGCAATGGCGAATTCTTTCTTTCTGTTCACAAAACTATAAGTTTTTCATTTTCTGTTACCTACTCACTAGTCAGAGTATCGGACTTAATTAATCGTGAGTAATCCCTCCTGGGGGAGGCCTTGGTAGGTAAGCTATCTATCTGAAATGACTTCAAAACTGTGTCAAATCCACATAGTCTAAACTACGAATTTACTTAAAATATAGTATATACAATGTGTAACAAAAAGGTTCAACAATACTGAAGGGACGGGAATATGTATGTGCTCGTCATTACGAACAACGTTTACCATAGGGCCAACCTCGAAATCGCGAATAAAAACCAGCTGTTCCATACATTTTGTCCAAGTTCAATGAACTTTTTGTATGGAACAGCAGAATTTTTTTTCGCGATTTTATGATTGGCCTAGTAGTAAAAGTTGTTCATAATATTGAGTAAGTACATACCTACATACACTTCAGTATTGTTGAGCCTTTTTGTTACACATTGTATATTATAGGTATTCTGCTCCACAGAATAGAGAATAGTACATTCAGTAGTGTAACAATCAGAGATTGTAAATTGGCACGTTCTGTACGATTCCTTTGTCGCTGCTCCTATCAGTTATCGAGACAAACAAGTAATTAGATACGATTACAATAAGTTATTTATTGCGCTCGAATTGTGCGTGAAAGTTGATAAATTAATGGTATTTGAAGCGATTTACTTATTTGTAACTAATTTGGAGAATACAATCTGTGACTACAATCTTCAATTCTTCGTCCACATATAGGACGAATTTGCTTGAGTTTGCCCCCACGTCACGCGCTATAACCATGTTGAACTTAATTTCTAAGGAATTGGATATTTTTTCATGTACTCTGGCAGAATTTACAAAGACGGCTCACAAGGTTTGTGAATATTAAGTATAAGCCAATTACGATAATTATAATTTTATCATATGTTTTATAAGATTAAAGTTAGTTAATTTGTAACAAAAGTGTCGGCTTGGTATAGGACTGTTATGATACTATTGTTGTTGTTTAAATAAATAAATTCCTTGGTGGGAATCGAGCCCACGTCCTACCTACTACCAGGCAACTACCCAGGCAGTCCATACAAATTTAATCACAAATTGTTTTATAGGTAGGTTTATTAGATTGATAAAGTTGTTGTAGGCATAAACCCACAACTTTATCGATAAGAATCAAGAAGAGCAAGCTGGTCTGATGGTAAGCGCCGCGCTTAGCCCACAGTGCTGTACTATACAACATTTTTATGATGAATAGGTACTTACATCATTAACTAGTCAAAAAAAACGTTTTGTCATGTGATATTATGCGATATGCGTACAGTTGCTAGCTTTTAATGAAAACGCTTGATGTCTAATAGAGTCCGAGTAAACATAGCAATTGGTAAGCTAACAATGTTATTTAGCTAATAATTAACAAGTTCATTTCAAAGTAGCGCCACAGATTATTATAATACTGTAGCACATAAACTTTCAAGAGGAAATAGAATAGGGTAGATGACTGATGTTTAATCGTTGAAACCAATAACTTTGATGAAGAATTTAAGTAAATATAGTATGTTTATTGAAAAAAATATTTAAATCGGTTAGTAATGTTCTGATATATAAGTGTTTAAAGTTTTTCTTAGAGACACCTCTGTCCCTTTCCCACAAAACAAAAAATGACGTCACGCCTTACTTGTCAGAATAGAATTTAAGGTAAGAGCCCCTAATTCCGACAGTGTCCCAGTACTCGACAGATTTAAAAAAATGGCCTGCTATTTATTTCTACCGCGAACTAAATAAAAACTTTTTATGCCAACACATTTTTGGTAATATGCTAGATAATTAGAATAGAAACATAAAGCCATTAAATACAATAGCGCTGGAGAAAAGATCTTTCAAAGTTAGCGATTCCGAAATTTGTGCTTTTTGTGAGGTTTAGTTACTGAATTGTAGTACTGCGCACCACGGTTGTTTCTAAGTTTCGGATGTTCAATGGGCCGCTTTGGTAAATGTAGTTATTTTGTGTAACACTTAAGTTAGTTACCTAACGATCAAAACCTATATAATTGTTTTCTTTTTATTACTAGCATCTTTTTTTGCATGTGACATCTACTGGTACATCATATCCCTAATTGACCCAATACTCGTCAATATTAAAATTAAACTTGACGGGTACTGGGACATGTTTGACTTATTGCAGGTAATTTCGACATAGAGTATATTTTAAACCCTATTGCGTCGTGATACGGTTTATGGTTGTGACAGAGGTGGTAGCTTTCTTTCACGTTATATGTATTTTAAAGTCTGGAAGATATCGGTGGTTGGCGGTAAGGACATCGATCGCTCATTGCACTAGTCGCTATATTTTTGTGTAAGATACCTCCTTGTGTTTATTCATACAATTTTTGTTTTCAATTTAATAATAGGCTAGCATTTGACCGCCATCACACATGCAGATGTCAAGCGACGATGTTGTTTGAAAAAGAGCACGCTTGCCTAGAACTTTGCGGTTCACTGACGATTTGAAGGTTATCATCATCATCGTCCGCCCGGAGATGTCGACTGCTGAACGATAGTACAGTGTGGCGGTCTAACAGGTAGACAGACCGCCACTTTGTACTACAACCTGCCATTTGCATCCACCGGTTGCCCGTAAATTTCACAATATCGTCGGTCCACCTAGTGGGAGAACTTCTTTAAATGCGTCTTCCGGTACGTGGTCGCTATTCAAGAACCTTTCTTTCCCATCGGTTATTAGTTTTTCAAGCGATGTGTCCATTGCCACTTGCAAACCCTGCGAGCTATGTTGCTGACTTTGGTTCTTTGGCGCGTATCCTCGTTCCGAATTTTATTGCGCAAAGTTACTCGGAGCATAGCTCTCTTCATTGCCCGTTGTGTGACTCTGTGTTTTTCCAAAAGGCCAGCAGTTAAAGATCACGTTTCAGTTCCATATGTAATCACTGGCAACACATACACCCTTGTCTTCAGGCATAGCGGGATTTTGGACGAGAAGATATTACGCAATCTCACGAACCCTGCCCATCCCAGTTGGATTCTTCGGACGACCTCGGATTAAAGTTGGACCTACCTAACAACAACTTCGAGAGAATTGTTCCCAACAACTAATGGTACGGGCACAACATGGACATTGGACATGACTTTTACTTATCCGTGTTCATTTTAAGACCCACCTGTTGAGAAAATTTACTGAGATAGCTGATCTTAGTATTAAGGTCTTTCAGTGACTCTGCTGTAATGACTATATCATCGGCAAAGCGAAGGTGACTGATGTATTCGCAATTAATGTTGATGCCGAATCCGTTCCAGTCCAAGAGCTTGAAAACGTCTTCCAATGCGTTTGTGCACAGTTTCGAAGAAATAACGTCTCCATGTCTCACGCCTTTCTGCGATTGGACTAGTTTCGGCTCTCAATGATCTCGATTGATGATTTGAATATACTCCAATTATATTTTTATATAGAATAAATAGTTTTCTGTCTATATCATTTATATCCTTAGAGGAGATCATAGCTGAAAAAAATGGATGAAAGAAATAGCAAAAGCTATTGAGACAGTATCAAGAGGAACTTCAGCTTCCTCAGCTGCAAAAGGATATGATGTGCCACGGCTCAATAGCCTGAACAAAGGGCTCACTCACTGTTTAGACAGAAAAAGAGGCAAACAGTGGGTTTCCTGTCATCAAAGATCAGTCACAGGACAGTGTCAGCATATTACAAAAACAAAATAGGAAAAGAAACAAACCAACAACCCTGATTACCAATGGTTGGAAGTATTTGTTAAACGGCACGCAAAACTTGGGCAGCGAGTTTCCCAAAACTTGTCACAGACAAGTGCCCTAGTCAGAGAATAAGATATCCGCACGTGGTTCAGAGAGATCTAGGAGTACTATACACCGCATGATCCCTCTGTAGATTCACGAATTTTTTTCAACTGTGATGAAAATGCATTTTTCTTATCTCCAACCGCAAACAGGGGTGCTAGCGTGGTTAAAAAACGTATTATGTCTCAAATGTTGCGGAACACAAGAGTGTGTCACCGTTCTCTTAATAACATAAAAGTCATCGGCTAAGCTAGTCAGCATTTCTTGCAAGTCTTGCAGCGATTCTGCCATGACCAGGACCACGATATCATCGGGGAACCGTAGGTGAGAGAAGTGCGCGCCATTGACAATTATGCCTTTTCGTTTCCAGTCCAGGGTATTTAACATATCTAGGATGTTAGTGGGTCGAGACCCGAATCAAGATCTGGGCAGTATTGCAGTCCTTTCAGCGATGTCATATCGACTATAGGTATATCGAAATGTTGAAGTGTATAAAACTGCTATCATGTATAAAAAAGCTACCATGTCAATCCGATTGCAGGACAAGACCACAAAACCAATCCAATTGCAGAAAGGGGAAAGATGAGGAGACGTTATTTCACCGAAACTGTTCACGAACGTGTTGTTGGACGTTTTCAAGCTGTTGGACTGAAACGGATTTGGCACTAACATTAATATACATCACTCACCTTCGATTTGTCGATGATAAGGGTCATCATGGCAGAGTCGCTGGAGGACCTCAATACAATGCTCAGCGACCTCAGTAACGTTTCCCAATAGGAGGGTCTCAAAATGAACATGGACAAGACGAAAATCATGTCCAATGTCCACGTTGTTCCCGTGCCGATGGTTTATCTATCTATCTACCTCGGACAGATGGTTCAGATAGGTAGGTCCAACTGCGACTAAGACGTCGCCCGAATCTAACTCGGACGGGCGCAGCGTTCGAGATATTGCGTAATATCTTCTCGTCCAAAACCCCACAGTGCCTGAAGACAAGAATCTTCAACCAGTGTATTGCCAGTCATGACTTAAGGGACTGAAAATTGGTATTTGACTGTTGGCCTTTTGCAGAAACTCAGAGTCACACAACGTGCAATGGAAAGAGAGTTACTTTGCGCGATAAAATCTGGGACGAGGGACCAAACGACGACGGTTTGGATATTCACCAAAGAACCAAAGTCACCGACATAGCTCTCATAGTTTGCAAGTCGGAGTGGCAATGTCCTGGCCAATTGCTCAAATAACTGATAACCGATGGCGAAGAAAGCTTCTTGAGTGATGACCACGAACCGGAAGACGCAGCGTAGGCAGGCTTCCCGCTAGGTGGACCGACGATATTGTGAAATTTGCGGGCAACCGATGCAACCAAATGGCACGTCGTCGTATAGTGTAGCGGTCTAAGTGGGAGGCCTTCGTTCAGTAGTGGACGTCTCCGGGCTTTCTTAATACATCTCTACGCATGCAAGAAAATACACCCTTAAAATTTTAATTCTGTTTGACCAGTACCTTACGCTGTGCGTTGTCAGTCAGTCAGTAAGTAAGCCAGGATATTGATTCTGATAGTACTGGATTTTGCAATTATAGTTTAACTTTTGTCACTGACATTTAGCTTTTACTTTGGTTATTTTCGTTCTATTTATTCTCTGTATTTTCAGTTTATCGGGTCACATTGCAAAAAAACAATATGAAAATGTAATTAATGTGAACCTTAAAGCTGAAGTACTAAAGTTCAAATCGGTGTTAATAATTGTCGAGTACTGGGACAAATCTGTCGAGTACTGGTACAAATCTGTCGAGTACTGGTACAAATCGCCTCTTGTACGGTTTTTCAATTATTTTAATACTTTATTGTTTTTCTATCACTCTAAAAATAAATTAAATGAAAAGAATGATAAATCAGCAACCACATCACGAAATTTCATTTTCCTAAGTTAACAAACAGAGGCGTAACGAAGCTGTAAAGACAGCTAGGTTCAGAAACTGTCGACTACTGGGTCTCTTACCTTATATGGCGTACTGAGAAGCGACGTCACGATTTGCTGTTTCGCCTCTCTGTCTAGCATGATATTAAAATGCTTATAAGTTGCTTATTTTTGATCAGATTTTCATTTTTTTTTCATTAATCAGCTATATTTATGGGCCACATTATAATAGGGCAATAAAAAAAACCAGTCATCTAGCCTATGATGGGTACAAAGCGTAGTCTCTCTCGTTCTTGACAAGAGGTAGGTAGGTACCTACTTACACACAACCCGTATTACGCGGGGCATACACTACTCGTAAAACAATTAATAAACTAAAAAAAAATACGAACCTTCAGCTAAGTGAGGTAAATAATAGGTAGGTTACCAAAGTTACACACACTAATCACTTCTTCACACTGTAATTCGAAAGTTGTTTGGTAGTGTTCATATTGGTATGTTTCACTGAAGAGAGATAACAGTAGGGCCTTCGCTTTTCTGTGGTATGTGTGTTACCTCTAAACTTTGTGATAACGAACAAATTTCTATAAAATTTCGAATGGAAGAAAGAAGCTTATAATAAGGTACTTACTAAAATACTTACTATTTTCAACTGACTTCAAAAAAGAGGTTCTCAATTCGACTGTATGTATTTTATTTTTTATTGTTTTATGTATGTTACGCGATTACTCCGCCAATTATGAACTGATTTTGATGATTCTTTTTTTGTCTGGCAGGTAATACTTCAGAGGTGGTCCTATATTCATTTTATCGAAATCGGTTCAGTAGTTTGGTTTTTAAATCAAAATTACTAGAAAATATGGAGATGTCATCCAGGTATTTGAAGTTGAAGTCGGTTGTATTTTTTTTTAAAAAGCGTATTATAAAAAATTTAATAGCCTGAATTAGCACATGGAGTATTTTTTGTCTCGTTATTGTGTACAATTATTATAAAAAAGCAGGTGTAGTCGCGGGAGGCGTCTTGTGTTGTTATGTATAAAAATAACTTACCCATCAAAAAGACGCATGCCCAAACGTAGAATTTCCAAGTCATTTTGTCTTCTATTAATATCATTTGCAATCAATTGTATTACAAGTAGGTACATCCTGTACGTAAAGTCATTGTCCTAGTTTAAATATGGATCACATCACATTATCTTCAAAATTATTTACGTAAAAACAAATGAGATTCTATTTCGAAACAAAATAGTTTCAACTTCAAAAAATAATCAAAGGAAAAGCACTGCAATAAAACTTATTTCTTATTTTATTAATTTTTGACAAAAAGCAAAAGCACTGCGACTAATCTTCTATCTTTTGTTTTTTCGGTTGGTAAAAGCACTGTAACTAGACTTCTTTCTTTTGTTCTTTTTATGAAGTCATTTGTTTCGTTTATGATCGGGCGCGATTTATAGTAGCGTCTCTATTCAGCGAATGTTTTCCCGATCTACGGACACGTGTGCTTCCAGCACCTCTCCGATGTAGACTGATAGGCGGGCGATGAAAACTCGCATCATCATGAAATTCAGCATGAAGAAAAACCGTCGAACGTTGACCGGCCGAATTTTCCATTATCGGTGAGCGGATTTACTTCAATATAATAAATACCGCAAATAAATAATGTTTGCGGATTTAAACAGCGCTTAGCAATAATATTAGTCAAACATAAAAAAAACATGATAGATAAAATCAGTAGATATAAAATGAAATGAAAATGTGTTTGTTACAGATCTCTAAGAACAGTAGAGGTATTTCGTTATTTCAAAGAATATTATTGTGTTCATTATCATCATCAGCCAGGAGACGTCCACTGCTGGACGAAGCCTCCCCCTTAAAAGGGGGGTGTTTCCATAATCCCCACGCTTGGCAGGCGGCTTGGGGATCGCAGAGCACACCACCGTTAACCGAGAGGACGCTGCTGCCCGTCCTCCGGTGGTTCTGGATGCAGTTTTACGACATACCCAGGTCCACCAGGTATTAATTTGTTTGTGCTTAGGTACCGTTATTATTTCTTTTATTGCATTTGAAACTCGGGTCTAAGCCCGGACCTTTAAGAGGCATTGGTGGGGCCGAAGCCAACACCAAGAGGCCCTTTTGAATAGGAAAATAACATTATAAAACTATTACATGGGTGTGAATGGAATATGTTACACTAGTTAAGGTATAAAATTGTAAAAAAATATCGGGCTATTTTGGTGAATTTTTATGAAACATTGGACTGGTCTATAGAATGAGAAACGGCACCTGCCTATTTTGTCTCATTACATCAAAATATTAAGGCAAGTGATGACTCGCCATCCACTAAATGGGCCCCCCATAAAGGCTACCGTATATTGGTGCCAGAGGAGCAACATTGACGTGGATGGCTTAGGGCGTCGAGAGGTGTGCTGCGCTTTCACTAAACGCTACTCGCGGCGTTATGCCCTTTCCGTTATTATTATTATTATAGTGCAAAAGTTTACAAAACGATAGGGTTAACTAATGTAGATGTAAAGTAACTGTAGTGCACAAAACTGACACCATTATAAACTCCCAAGTTATTCATGAGACTCTATTAAATTGCTTGTCATAAATTGTAAACAAACGAAGCTTAACCCGTTTAAGACTACATTCCGCATTGTTTATTAAAACATGAATTATTAATTTGTTACTAATTAAACATGACACGTTACATAAATGTTTTTAAGTGCAGCCAGTGAATCATCTTACGCTATTTTTAGATAACACTATTTATTATCTTACATACCTACTAATGATGTTTGCTATCGTAATAAAAAACGATAATATTAAAAAATAATGCAACCTATGTTTAGTGAAGTTTACATTTTTGTTACTGGACCAGGAAACAAAATAATAATTTTACTTTTATACTTACATAAATTAAAATTTTAATATGTTTGCCACACTTACAGCACCGCCAAGGTGCTGGTAAGCCAGTGTAATGCAGAATAGTACATTATGATACGAGTGTGCTATGTTGGTCATTACACTAGAGGCGGTATTATGCGCGCGAGCCGCAGGCGAGCGCGATAAGGAAGCCGAGAGTGTATTGAAACATAGCACAAGAGTTTCATACGACTGTTTTCATCACACTTGCGAGGAAAAAACAAACTTTTTTTGATAATAATCAACCACAAAGAGAAAATGTCAATAAACATTTGCGGAAAATGGTGCCCAAACCAGCAATGCGCGCGCAGGTTGACATTTACTTCAGCGGCATAGAACTCTTTGTTGGTATTACAAAAAAACTGTAAGTATTACCCGGCTATATTAAGAGTGCTTCGTATACATACGTCTAATTGCAGTCACGTACAAACTTGACTTTACCGGATTATACCTATTATAGTACAAGTGCCGTAATGTAAAGTAAAAAGCAATAAGATCCACTTTACGAGCAAGTGTGATGAAAAGGTTTTTATTGCAAAATGTTGTTTTTTTAAATTGTATTTAATCAAATTAAGATAGATTTTCTGTTCCTTTATGTCTTCTATTCATAGGTACCCTAAAATCATAATAGTAATTCAAAGCTGACAAAAATGATGATGATGTATATGAGTCTATGATAACTTGATGAATAAATAATAATAATAATAATTTAAAAAAACTATCATAAGACCAATAAATTAATATCAGTTAAAGTAGGTATCGCCCCTTAAACCCCCCTCAACCTTTAAAATAAAATAAAAATTACGACCGAGTGCGAGTCGGGCACAGACACCTAGGGTTCCATCCCATTACATAAAATGTTTTAGAAAAAACTTATTAGTTTAGTTTACATACTTATCAGACTTTAAATACATCACACCACATGAGTAATATATCAAGTTTGCTAATAAAATTCTATGTGTTACTGTTTTGAATATAGAGCAAAAGCAAAAAATTATAAAATACAATTACACATTTATCGTATGCAATATGATCCATTTTTTATGACAACAAGTATCTGACAGTTTATTATTTGTGAAGTATGAGATGATGATATCAAGTGCGAGATGAACAAAATGCTCTTTTGATGGTAAGATAAAACGGCTGTCTATTTCCCTTGCAGTGTTATCCAGATCTACTTATTACCACTCGGGTATGGAACCCTAATAGTGTTCGCAGTGTGCGAGAAGACGTGAAAACGATCAAATCTAAAATCATTAATAAAGAAGTGTTTACGCTGTTTAAGATACTAAAATTCAACATCGCCTAGACATAAATCACAATGGAAAATTATTCTATAAACTGGATATTTTGGACGCTGGCCAACTTTCTTTGTGAATGTGGCTTTAACACTAGTATCATTACTAGTACAAAGGAGGATAGATGTTGTGTCCGTTTAAAAAATATATAAGTAGCAGTGGCGAGGGGTGAGATTTCAGTAAAGGGAAGCCGAAGCAACTTACTATCGTACGGAAAGCAGTCTAGGGACACCCGAAACCACCTTCACCATACTTAAAAGCACCATCGCGTAAAAGTCGGCTGCTCGTGACATTTCTAAGATAAGATAATTTTAACGGCACCTCAGAGTTAGGTAATTATTGAGAGGTAGTAGGTGCTCGATAGTATGTCGGTAGTTATATTGTTGATACTTACAGACACGTTTTACTTTAGGGAAGCCGATAGAAATCGGCTTATATGAACCCTTCGCCACTGATAAGTAGGTATATTTTATGCATTCTTTTAGAAAGTAGCTGTGGTACTATAATCGGGAGACCACTCGACTAGAGTTCTTGATTGTGAGGTCGCACTTTTAAATTCAAGCTTGCACTTGCTTGTACCAATAAGTTATTTAGAGTTTATGTACGGATAGTAATACTACAAACTTTTCGGTGAAAGAAATTCAATGGCGTATGTGAATCGAACTGGGCCAGCGTGGTGGATATGGCCCAATTGCTCTTCGAGGAGAGGCCTATAGATCCGGCAGTGGACTGCTAAAATAGGCTGATATGCTATCGTGATAGTTTAAAACAGTGTTTTGATATGCCATGCTGTTATGAAAGCTTGTTTTAGAAAAATATATAGAACTTGTAACAAAACGATTCAACAATACTGAAGGACATGTATGTACATAATTATAAATAACTTATACTATAGGGGTAACCTTGAAACCGCTAAAAAATAAACAACTATTCCATACATTGTGTCTAAAGTCAAAGAACTTTTTGTATGGAACAGCTGTTTTTTTTCCGCTATTTTAAGGTTCGCCTCATAGTAAAAGTATTTTCATAAAGATGAGTACATACATACCGTACACTATTGTTGAATTTTTTTTTTACACATTGTATATCGACGCATACAATTTGAAATCATTTTCAAGAGTCAGCTATATTTTCTTTTCACTTAGGTAAGTAAGTCACTTTTCTGCCTAAAATCTGAACGAATTACCACTCTTGAATCTAAAAATTTTTTTTTTCCGTAGTTCTTGGCATCGCACGTTGTGCATTCTGCCAGTGTCAAGTTTATGATTTTTTCAAGTATTTATATGAAAATCAAGTCAAAAATGTCATGATATCACAGTCAGTCACACGAAATTAGTCATAGTCGAGTCCAAGTCATGCCCTAGTAAAGTTGTGGCGACTTTACTATGAGCTTCTACGGAGTTTTGAAAACAACACAAAAAGACATGTTTCACCACATTATATCACTTGCCCACACTCGTGCATGTAATTCAACACTCAATGAATAAAACACCACCATTTTTAATCATTAATTCGCGAAAATACACAAGTTTAAGAAAATAATAGAATGCAACGACATGATTTTTCCGTGTTCCCGCCAAAACTCCCTAAATAGTATTGCTCATAAAGGAAGCTTCAGATCGAGAAAAATTGTATTTTCCACAGAGTAATAGAAGCAGAGATGTGATCAAAGGATTTTTCCTTAGAAAGACGCGTGACTGTGGGGGGAGGTGTAGGTTCGCGGGAGGAGTGGCAAAATGTACTGCCATCTAGCGGTTTTCAGGAAAAGTTTTTGAGAATCTAACTAGTGAACTAGCACTTTGCTGAATTAACACTTAATTTCTTAATATCACGCTAGATGCCGCATTTTTTATTTTATAGAACGGATCACTAAATATAGAAATAAAATTACTTACGAATGAAATTAGATGCCAATCATGTCATCTGAATTTTTCCCTCGGTAATTTTTACATAAAGAAACAGCAACTTATTTTATTTTTACTGTTGCTGGGTAAAAACATTAAATATCGTACGTCTAATGTGTAAGTTTGAATGACCGTTACGCGTGGCGAACGTTAGCAGACTGAGCAAATAAGTATGACGTCACACACTCCGTCCGCAAAATAGGATCTGCGGCTGCAAGTCGCTCATGCCACTCCTTATCCTCCACGGTATTTTCAGATAGCATATTTATTTTTTTACTTTCTATACAGGGCTAGTTCTGATAGTTCTAATCATAGTAAGACATATGCAGTACGCTGGCAGTGAAAGTGTGAGACAGTCAATACTATTATAGCTGTCGTATCGTATCGCATGCATATCGGGCTGGGTGTAGTGCTAGGCCACCCAGGCTAGGCTCTAGGTATAGGCCGAGTGGCCAGGCAACAGGAACACACAGTTAAGACCGGGTATTCCACGTTTCAAGCACATTTTTTAATGAGATCAATCATTAGTCTAAAGCTGTATCAGGTAGGGTCACATTTAGCGGAGCAAAAATATGGCGGTTACGCAGATTCGTGCGTGTCAAACTACGATTTTTGAAGATTTTCTCAGATTACTTGAAAAGTATAGAAATTAATAACTTTGAACCACAGCATGCTCTCCAAAATACTATTAACTTATAATACATATTTTTTTAATGTGACTATGTGCTGTAATTAGGGCATAAAACTGAAAATGGTTTAAAAATAGACACTGTTTTGGTATTTTTTTCTATCAAGGAAAGTATAATCAATCGTGTTTTCATCCACAAAAGTTACTAAGACGGATGTTCTTCTGTAACATTTTAATTTTTGGGTTTTAAATATAGTAATTTGACTAAATAAATTTGATTTTGCGAGGGGCAAATTTGGGAAATAAGTACAAGCCTTAAGCGTGCTACCACTCTACACAAGAAACTAGCATTTAATGTTTATACTTCTAGTCGACCATGCCTCGTGGCTAATTGTGGCGCACTTAAAACCTTTTATAAACTCCAATAGAAAAAAAAACTGATTAAGTACGATGTTACGATATTGGATCACTTCACTCAATACCGGAATAATTGTAATACTCTCGCGTTCCGAGATTCCGGTATTGCGAGATTCCGAAATTCCAGGATTCATGCCCTAATGCTAACTGATTAGAACTAACCCTGTATATACGTATAATATTTTTGTAGTATATATCAAGATAAGTCACAGGATCAGCGTTAGTCGTAGTTATAATACACTTTATATCAGATTTATTGTCTGTAAATACGTTTTGTTTTCTGCAAGAATGTAGCTTGACGTATGAACTGAGACGTATGAACACACTGAACCTGAAATAGAAATTGTCAATGAATACATTAGTGATTTCTCGCATGTTTTTATTTTTAAACAATTTAAGGATCTGCTATATCCTACAGGAGTCTTATATTTTTTATGTGATGATTGAGGATATAATTTGTAAATAAAAGTTTTTAACAATTTGTACAAGCTGGGGAGACCAATTTGTAGATGTAATTTAGTGAGATTAGTAACCATAGGAGTATTAAATGAAATTTTGACAGCTTTGTTTTGATTAGTTTGTAATCTGTTAATATTAGTGGTACATGTACTGCTCCACACTGGACATGCAATGTAAGGCAGGGACGAACCAGGGTGCGGTAGCTGCTGAGTTTTGTTTGACTTGTGACTCTATTGATATTAGCTCAATGGCTCCAAGAGACCGTGGATACACTTACGTATTTGATATTAATTTTAACTTCATACCTCCACGCGTTTTTCTTGACAGACAGACAGACAGACGGACAACGAAGTGGTCCTATAAGGGTTCCTTTTTTATTTTGAGTTACATAACCCTAAAAAGGCTGATTATGCGAAGCAATTAAGTACACTATAAAATTATAAAAATTTCACTTATTTTTCTTATCAGTGATGTTTTTTCATGTTCTTGATAAAACTTGTATCATAAATCCTGACCTAGAAGTACTTACTTAAATAATAAATCATTCTAGTATGGAAAATAGAGTATACATGTATTTAAATAAAATTGCCATAATAGTACGACATGATTTGCGTTGAGTCATCATCATCATCATCAGCCGGAGACGTCCACTGCTGAACGAAGGCCTCCCTCTTAGACCGCCACACTACGACAACCTGCCATTTGCATCCACCGGTTGCCCGCGACTTTTACAATGTCGTCGGTACACCTATATATATATATATATATAGTGGGAGGCCTTCCTACGCTGCGTCTTCCGGTTCGCGGTCGCCACTCAAGAACCTTTCTTCCCCATCGGTTGTCAGTTCTTCGAGCGATGTGGCCTGCCCTGCGCCACTTCAACTTGCAAACCTTGCGAGCTATGTCGGTAACTTTGGTTCTTTGGCGAAAATCCTCGTTCCGGATTCTATCACGCAAAGAAACTCCGAGCATAGCCCATAGCGAGCTCCATTGCCCGTTGCGTGACTCTGAGTTTCTCCAAAAGGCCAGCAGTTAAAGACCACGTTTCAGTTCCATATGTCATCACTGGCAACACACACTGGTCGTATACCCTTGTCTTCAGACACTGCGTTGAATGAAAGCAATAAATTATATTATAGCTTTGATTTGGATTAACAGTTTTTTCGGTGTAGCAAATATTATAATCTGCTTTGGTTTGTGTTCAACTTCAACATCGGCAATAAAATGAGTTATTTGCACTATTTTTAGACCATCTTCCGCTTGGTGAATGAATTATTTTAACAATTCTCCTTTGCAACAATCGCGTGCCAAGATTTGTAAAAGATGGCGTAGAAAAAAATGCAATAAACAACTTAAAACAAGTTTTTTATGTTTCCGCTCCTTCCAGAATGCTGGCTGCTATAAAGTTATAACAGATGTTATTTAATTATTAAATAGTTATAATGTATAAAACAGATGTTAATTAATATGTTTTTATTTTGTGTATTCACACCTTTAATAATGAGATAATTAATCAAACAGTAATCTTGGGGTCGGACGACGCTAGAAAATTTGTTTTTCCGTATCCAAACGATGCTGTCTTGTTTGCCATGCAGACTGTGGTGGTTGGTAGTAGACCAACTAGTTAACTATTTTTGACCAGGTCTAAAAAAAATGAAATTATTGAGCAAAGGAATATATCGCGAGGAATAAATCGTGAGGAAAAGTCTTTCAATAAATCAATTTTCATAAATTTTTGCCATTTTGTCTGTTGTAGAAATTGAGAATTTATAGAATTAGGCATGTATATAGGCCTTATCCTTCGTTCAGCAGTGGAAGTCTCCGGACTGATAATGATGATGATAGGCATTATTCAATTGTGGTGGCCTTTTATAGGAAAAAACACATATGCCATTTAAAGAATTGGGCATTCTAACTTTCGAGGGTATGTAGGTAGGACTACAAACAACGTAGGCTTAGGCTGTAATAAATTGGGTCGCGACCAAGAAACATGGTTTACGATCGTTCAAATTCACGACATATTATAATTTGCTAGGTAAGTATACCTATTACTAAAATAAGCGCAAGATTGCATTGCAGATAAAAAAGGCTTTGCTAAAGCTTGCTGCTTTTTATTGCGTTTTCAGAGTTGGTCTCATATAAAATGTTCGCAATGGAAAGTACATTAATAAGCTCCTTTCGGCTCAGTACCGTTCCGTATAGCCCGTAGTTACATCTAAAATGATTATCAAGGCAGCGGCTGTCCCTCAAGTCGTGTGCAACTGTGCATCAAAGAAAATTAACGTAGCCCATGTGTTCAGTAATGCATCCTGTGTAGGGTCAGCAACCGTCCGGATTTTCCCGGACAATGTCAGAATTTTAGGCCAACTCTCCAGACTTTATCCGGCTTTGTTATAATTAAGTCGGGATTTTCGGCAGTAATTAAACATTTTAAAAAATCATTTGTAAAATCAGGGTTAGTAACTGATTGCATGTTTGTATGTATGTATGTTTATTCGACGATAACTTGCGAACCGGTGATCCGGCCTTATGAAATTTTGTAAACAAGTCGTTTGGGTAAATGTATGTTTTTTATGTTTTTTAGACTCGCAAGTAAATCAAAATTCATAGGGTACTTCCCGTTGATAGTATCACGAAATTTGGCAAGAAAAAAGGTCACATAACACTGCTTATGGGAAAAATCTGAAAATTGACAATTTGTAGATATATCGTCATTTCTCAAGTCAAAACTTGAATGATTATTCCGTTGGCTTCCGTTCTTTAGTTCCCTAAAATTTAACTAGATGGCGCCACAGAAAAAAATTGCCCGCACCACTCTTTTATCGCAACTGTTTCGTTCGTCCTTGTGGGTTGGGTAGCACGTGCTGCGTCCACAAAAAATGTACTCCATTTTAGGGTTCCTTACCCAAAAGTTGTTCAACTGTACCGTATGACTAAGCAATCCGTCTCTGTTTGTCTATAAATATGTTAGTTGGTCTGTTTTTGATCTATAACGACGTACATCTCGTAATATATAGCCGGTTGTTTTTATAGAATATTCGTTAGATACTGTCGCGGATTTCCTTTGTACTTGTGGTGGTATGGAACCCTCGTTTTTTTTAGTCGCAAGTACTCGTATTGACGTTTTGCGATTTCAATGTTGGCCCCATAGTAAAAGTTGGTTGTTTTGGTGTACAGAATATGCCCATTAAAAGGATGCTAACTGATTAGAACTAACCCTGTATAAAAATTTTGAGATGGTAACCCTAATCCTGTCAGTCAAGTGAGTCTGTAATGGGCTGCACACATTTTGGCTCGGCTCGTCCTCAGAATTATTTCTGTATATCGGTTATGAAAACATACAGACAGCCTGCCCTTCTCGACTCGTCGCGACCTAGGTAATAGTCGGAGAGATAGTGTTCAATTTTATAACTGAACGCTGAACGCTGTTTATTCATTTATACCGGCTGAAATAAATAAATAAAATATATTTATAGGGCTTTACATAAAACCGTCGATTAAAATTAAATGACGTTAGTTTAACCAAGTCCTTCACTTATAACTAAGAATCACATATTGCATAAATAATACTTACTATAATAGTACCTACTACTTATCTATAAGAAGTCCATTCAAATTAAAATTAAAATATACCACAACTGTCAAAAAACTAAATAAAAGTTTTAAAAAAACAAATTTGAACATGGCGCAAAATAATTGTGAAATCTTTTTTTATTATTATTCGATATAATGTAATTTCTATATAATATAATATGTACATCCAAATGTGTTCAGGCATTATGATGTTATGGTGAAATAAAGAAACACATCTATATATAATATATAAAATTCAAAGTCCTGACTGACTCACTGACTGATATATCAACGGACACCCTAACGCTACAGCCTTTGCTCGGGATGATTTAAAGTGATGAATTTTGGGAGCGCCCGAATTTCTTCCGTACACGGACGAAGTCGCGGGCGACTCTAGTATCTCATATACCTACATGAACCCTGAAAAGATTTCACTCTTTTTTAGGGCAGTCGTGTAATTACACTCCTTTTTTGGGCAGTCATGTAAAAATGAAGTGTGTAGTTGTGTAGATTCGAGAAACTAAACAAAACCCTCGTAATATCACTAATTAAAATGTTGGGGGCTGTTTGTTCAGGGCCGCCATCAATCTTCTCGCACGTCACCGCATTGATTCTCGATTACGGCGCGCAAACATTTGACCAACATTACCACTCTCGGGTTACAAGCTTACAAGTACCAAGACTGCTTGAGCCTTGGCGACCACTTCGGTAAACGGTGGAAAAACGGTTCACGTTTTTTTTGTCTAGTGAAGGATTTTTTATTGCAATCGAGTTACAAGATGAGCGAGGCTTTCGTCTGGTGGTAAGCATCAGGGCCTGCCCATAACAGTAGGAGAGCCAGAATTGTGAACTTAAATTACGAACACTGCACTGCGCTCGTCACCCTGAGATATTTGATGGCAAATATTTAATGCCCAGTAATTTCACTGCTAGCATTGCCCTTCAAACAGAAACACAGTAATGCTTGGTGGTTGAATAACTGGCATAAGTAAACAACAACAAAGTGTAAGTGTAATCTCGACTAACATCAGAGTTCGAGTAGAGGGAAAAATGAAAACCAGCGCTGCTAGAATATTAAGTTATTCGTGCAGCATGAGCTGATTTTGTCCCTTTTGCCAAATAGTTTTAGTCTCTTTTTAACCGACTTCAAAAAAAGGAGGTTCTCAATTTGACTGTTTTTTTTGTTTTTTGTACGTTTGTTTCGCGTGTACTTACTCCGCCAAGTATGAATTCATTTGGATGATTTTCTTTTTGTTTTGTAGTTATTGCAAGGAATAATTTTGCAAGGACACCTAATAAAAACGAATTACATTTTGTCAATTTCATAATAATTTTATTGTATTTAATCTTTTCGAGGAAGAGGGAGGTTCTAAACTCGGTTGTATGTTTTTTTTCTCGTTTGTTACCTCAGGACTCCGTCATTTATAGATTGAATTTAGATATTCCTTTTTATTCGAAAGGATATTGCAGATTAGTATCATGGACGGTTTTAACGAAATCAGTTTAGTAGTTTTATTTTTGAACCATAATAATTGTAAAAAAGGCGGCATCCAGGTAGTCAAAATTGAATTCGGTTGAATACTAATTTTAAATTATTGTTCTCTTGTATGTCTAGCATACACGTATAATCATTATATTTTTATATTATATTATATTATATAATTATATTTTTTTGGCAATAATGTTCTTTTTATCTTTATCTTATCTTATCTTAAAGCTTGGCAAAAAAAGAGTAAAATTGGTTTAGGGCGCCACTATCGCAAATAGTTCTAAACACTAGCAATCCTGTAAGTACCTACGTCGGAAGAATTTTACTGGATGATATTCACCCATTGACGATTAGCACCAGTTCCGTAACTACGGCGGTGCCGCAGCCAGGCACTGGATGCAGACCCTGGAGAGGCGCAGAAATTACCAGACCAAGACAAAAGTTTGGGTCATGCATGGGCGTAGTTATTTATAGAAGTTTGTACAGGGCGTATAAAAGTCTGGTTACGACCTCCTTAGCACTGACGCGACCTGCCCACAATATTGCTGGGAGCATCGATATAAGAAACAGGCTTGGAAAATAAAGTTTGCGTTTCAAGTTTTTTTGCCAAGCGAAAGTAGGTACTATTGGAAGACGCAGCGTAGGAAGGCCTCCCATTAGGTGGACTGACAACGACAACATTGTAAAAGTCGCGGGCAACCGGTGGATGCAAATGGCAGGTTGTCGTACAGTGTGGTCTTCGTTCAGCAGTGGACGTCTCCGTGCTGGTGCTGATGATGATAAAGTACTACTAAGTACCTATAGTATTTTTGTCTGTGCTATATACGGTGCTATTTAATCGGTTAGGGAGCGGTCATGAGCATATTGTATACACAAGATAACAAACAACTTTTGTTCTACGAGTTTTGAAATTCCCGAAAAAAAAACAGCTGTTCTGTACAAAATTTTCATGGATCTTGTGTATGTGTAAAGTGTATGGAACAGCAGATTATTTCTTCGTGAATTTTCAAAAATCGTTCAACCTAAGTGGTTTGTTATCTTGTATACAACATCCTCAACCGCTCCCTAACCGATTAAATGGCACCTTGTATATGCATACTAATCTATCTATCTATCTAATATAATAAAAGGCTCTGTCCTGACTGACTGACAGATAACGCACAGCCCAAACCGCTGGTCGTACAGACTTGAAATTTAGAGGGTGTATTCGTCTCGATGCGGAGGGGTGTATTAAAAAAGGATTTTTCTAAATTCGACCCCCAAGGGGGTGAAAAGGGGGGGGGGGAGTTTGTATGAAAGTCCTTTGTTTTTGGTCACAAAAATTTGGATTTGGATTTAAAATAAAAAATACTGTTTTAAATATTTTTTTAACAGGGTCGATTTAAGGGGGTGCGGGTGGAGTGTTGTATGGAATGATCTTTGTTTTTGAAGTTATAGTGATGAAAATTGATATTTGGGTAGCTCATTCAAAGGTAGGGAAGTTGTGAGGTGGTTGGCCTGTGCGGTCGAGTCGGTCGAGTCGGCCGAGTCGGTAGAGTTGGTAGAGTTCGGGAAGTTGGGGGGCCCCCCCGGGCTAAAAAAAATGCTCGGGAAGATTTAAAGTGGTGAATTTTGGGAGCGGGCTGAATTCCTTCCGTACGCGGACGAAGTCGCGGGCGACCTCTAGTATGTTATAATAAAATAGTATTATGTTATCCGTGCTATTATAGGTGGCGGTTTAGCGTAAGGAGTTAGATTACTTTTTTGCAGAATAAGGAATAAGATTAAGAGTGGTCGAAGCGCAGTTTCTTGAACCTTTAATAAAATTTAATAATAATAAGCCCAATAACGCCTGAAAGAAAGACAATAGCAATCGACATAAACCCGATCTCTTTCAAATCTATTGAAACGCTGAGAGTGAGACTATCATTTATGTGGGCACGTACCGATATAATTATGATATCTTTTAACTATAAAGAGCAAAGGCGTAAAAAAGATAATCATATGCAAGTATAGCCTTTTCTATTGCCCTTCATAAAAAAGAGTAATTTCTGAGTAGATAATCTGTCTTATGGACCAGGGTATGTCCTAAAACTGCATCTAGAACCACCGGAGCACGGGCAGCAGCGTCCTCTCAGTTAACGGTGGTAAGCATTCTGCGGTCCCCAAGCCGCCTGCCAAGCGTGGGGATTATTGCAACCCCTCCCTAATAAGGGGGAAGCCTTCGTCCAGCAGTGGACGTCTTCCGGCTGATGGTGATGAATCTGTCTTTAGTATTATCCACCGAGTAACAAATTGAAAGTTCAGAAATAATTAAAGACCGATTAACTATTCCTAAGATAATCCACGTCTAAGGGGCCATCCATAAAGTACGTCACATGTAAAGTGGGGGGGGGGGGGGGGGGGGGGGGGGTCGACGAAATGTGACATGGTGTGACAAGGGGTAGGGGGGGGGGGGGGTCCTAGTTTTGTGACATCACATTTCAAAATTTTAAATTATTTAAATTATTAAGCTAGACGTGCCAGAGAAATTCTTTGTTTGGATGATATAAACGATGATGCCATATGGTTGGATGAAGAAGATGTAGACACCACAAATGTTGCTGATGTTAACAACTCCACTGAGAACGAACTGACTTCTATGCCAATTATAAATAATTTAAAGGAATGGATTCAGACTGAAGACAACTAAGTTCCTTTCTTTTTCTTCAATTAATACTTTATTAATTACTTATTTTTTCAAATATTTGATGTTGATTTCACAAAAAAAAAGTAATTTGAATGGAAATGAAACTGATTGTGGAACTGCTGTTTTAATAAAAAAAAATTAGATGTAAAATTGCAAATTTGTGACGTCACACCAGGGAGGGGGGGGTCTCACAAATGTGACCACCTGTGACAAGGAGGGGGGAGGGGTCTAAAAATCATGAAATTCGTGTGACGTACTTTATGGATGGCCCAAAGTCCCAAAATGTCAACGATTTACTTCTTATTTGGCGTTGCAACGCCTGACAAAAACTGCAAAATCCCCATATTTTCACATAATCCCCACACTACCTATCTTACTTACGGTTAACTGCCATCGCAGACATTTTGACATTTAGTAAGCTAATGCCTTCCTTTTACCAATAAAATAACGACTTTATGGTATAAGGCCTTAGGTGATACAAGGGACCAAATGAACGCGAAAATGTGTACCACTATAGGTCAGAGACGTATGGGAAATATCCTATAAGTTAGGACAATTCCCATACGTGCAGAGTAGGTACAGAGTTAAGAATCTCCAGTCCTAAGCCTCTGCTATGTAAAGAATGTAAGTACATCTTTTTTAACTTTTACGTTGACAAGACGGGACCTGGAGATTCTTAAGTCTATACATAGCCACATAGGTAACATTACAACTCGGTCACCCAGATCAGATCCACAGGCTCAATAAATTTAATTTGAAGACGCTAATTAGTTTCTATCTGAAGGAATCACGGATTTCTCGGGGTACGGGCACAGAATAAAGTACTAAATACAGAACTCCGCAAAGGAATTTAAATAAATAAGGACTCTATCTACGCAATAAAGTAGCAATTCAACTCGCACAGCGCTGGATACCGCTCGCTATATTCTCCTAGATATACCGCTCTCTGTCGATCACGTATGCTTAGTTGCGTGCGACGAGGCTAGCGTGCGGGCGGAGACTGATTTCTGCCTTGCATTGTCCTCCCGGACGGAGCGCCGGCCGAACATACCTAAACTGCGGAGTGACACCCCCCTGGTACGGGGTTGAATCTGGCGCTCGGCTTTAGCTTGTAAGTATACTTAATCTATGGTTTTAGCAAATACTTTTATGGTACATAGGGGGTGGTGGTGGAAATTGGTCTTGAGATCCCGAGTCGATAATTGATCGCCATGGATGGTGGAAAGACTGAATGATCTTGGTAAGTCACGGTATAAGTCAAAGAAGCCTAATAATTCTTATTAGTTCCTACCTCTATGATAGACTTGTTAACTTACTTACAGCCTTCAAAAATATCAACTCAATTTCATTTGTGAATAATGCGGGGTAAAGCATGCCTACGCGGTGCATTGTATTCAATTTAAAGTAATTAAAATATTTTTTAAAGTAATAACCTACATGATTAAAACAAAATATGATGTATGTTATATGGACCTGGGTATGTCCTTAAACTGCAACCAGTTTGCAACCGGAGGACGGGCAGCAGCGTCCTCTTGGTTAACGGTGGTGAGCATTCTGCGATTCCCAAGCCGCCTGCCAAGCGTGGGGATTATGGCAACACCCCTCTATTAAGGGGGAGGCCTTCGTCCAACACTGGACGTTTTATGGCTGACGACGATTATGTATGTTATATGTAATGATGGAACTTCACATTGCCTATACCAAAATCCTATACCTATTTGCCGAATAACTAGTACAAAAACATTAAAAAAAACTACTTATTTCATGGGACCTTATGGGACCACCTCGAGAGTACCTATACTCACTTTCAAATATAATAAAAAGGAATTTTCATAAGCCCGGCAATGACACAAATAATAGCCCATATCTTGAAAACTACTGAACCGATTTTGATGAAACTTGCACTGTTCCCTAAGTTGAAGTAAATGTAGCCGATAAAAAAAGAATGGTCCCAATTCGTTTAATAGTTTCGGAGAAGTGAATGGACCAACGTACATACATACAAAGACAAACATATACATAATTTAAACGTGAAATGTTAATAAGAGGGAAATCCTTCCTCCGAGACTTACATAAAGTCATACACCTTTAAGCTTTTGTAAGTAGGTACCTATATTTGTTTGGAATCGCAAAAAGATTATCGTAATAATGTGAATGGTGAATATATTGCAGTTCCACTCAGTGAGTATTGTAGTAATAGAAACTCATTGGTTCCAATACAGGTCGAATTTGGAACTTAAAAAATAAAGTCGGTTAAAACGGGACGCATCTATGCAGCCTGCATACGTGCGTCTCTTTTTATTCGGTAAACATAGGCGATGTGAAATGTGAAGTGGCTACGTAAACAAAACACCACGCAACACGCACAACTAAGGAAGCAACACGTTCCGTTTCGAAGAGCGCCGCTAGCCGCATCATGCGTTCCATTCCACGCACACTTTCTACTAGACTAGCGTGCGTCACCGCGACACTGCGTCACAGCCGCCAGGTTGCGCTGCGACGGCGACATTTTGTTTTGTGCGTCAGTCGCGCCCTGCATACAACACCGACTGCGCGTGTCGCATCACCATGTGCGACAAAAACTTATTGTTAGTTGCAACAATTGAAAAATATCCTTGTTTATACAATCATAATTTACAAGATTATATGAAGAAAGACATCACTGAAAAAGCGTGGTGCGAAGTTTCGATTCAAACATCATTAACTGGTAAGAATTTGTCCTCACATCCAAGTTAAAGTGACCTCCTGCTTTCGACTTATTACAACTTTTATCTTTATATACCTTGATATAAGAGCGCAAATAGGTTGAAATATTGTGTTTTATTGTTATGTGTTATCAGCCATTAGTCCAATCAGCCGTGTTGGTATTGTTGCACGCAAACAAGTTGTCACAGAATACATGACAGTTAATTTACGTATACTGTGTAATAAAGTAGTAGATTTTGTAGTGGTAGGACTCTACTGCAGAGTCCGCCTGGGGAAGTAACACACCTGTGCCAGTTATTCAACCACCAAGTGTAGGGTTTGAAGGGCAATGTTACCAGAGAAATTACTGGGTATGAAGAGATGTAACATCAAATATCCCAGGGTGACGAGCGCAGTGCAGTGCGGCGCAGGATTGTGTTCGCAAGTCAACTGTTAGTGGCAGGCGTGACGCTTACCACGGAATGTAATGCTCGTCGCATGATTGTATAAAAAAAAAAAGATCAATGGCGAGGAATGATGATGGTTATTTGTTATCACGCTTTGGTGTGTGCCCGTAAGGCCCAGAATTCGTATTCACTACAGTCTCGTACGAGCATTCCAGCATTTTTACACGACTACCCAAAAATAAGGAGTGTTATGTTTTCAGGTTTCATGTATGTATAATGTATAGGTACATGTATGTGTATGTGAGTTTCTTTATTCCACCATAACTTCTAAATGGCTGAACAGATTTTGGATGACCATCCCGTGTGAAACTGGCTATAAATTATGTTTTATTAAATCGGATACTCCGGCTATGGCTATTAATTGTTTGGCAAGGCATTCGTTATGTTATTTTAAATTAGTTGTTATGATGATAATATGAATTCATTGTATATACCTACTACCTACAGTAAACAGCTATAAAAAGTCGCAAACGTTGAATTCGCAGATAATAAACATTACAACAGATCAACAGAAACACACAACAAAACAACTTTTCGTGCCTAAACATGAAAATTTGGTACATGTTTACTTATAAATATTATTAATGCTTTTTTGTTTATCAAATAGGATTTTTAAAGACCGCCCCAAAACCTTCCTCTAGCTAGGTACACAAAAAGAAGCACGTAAATAATCCACGTAGAAATAAGATAAATCAGATATATCAAATCAAATCAAATATTTTTATTCAGACAAAAGAATACAGAACTTTTACAAGTTTTCTTTGATCCCCAAACTAGGCTATAATATATCGGATATAATATATATGTCAGTATCAGAGGCTTTGTAAAAAAGATCAACATCTTTGATTACGCCACCACTGAACTGTAATCAAACACAATATAGCCTGTAATCCATTAAAAAATCACCGTCAATACATCAAAATATTAATTTATCTAAGTAAAAGTATTAATCTTCTCTCTATTAATACTTTTCTCTATGCGTGCAGTAGCAGAATGCAAAGAAAAATGGCGCAATCTGCGCTATAGCCTGCTTCGAAGCCTCAAACCAAATGCGGACGGCACGCTCAAGAAAAAATACTACCTGCACAAAGAAATGGAATTCCTCATTCCTTTCATGAAGTCCAAATCCACAGGTATTTATTACAGGCTGATTCAAACTTAATGGCGGCTGTGAACTTAGGCGCGAGACGCTGCGCAGCGTAAAAAATGATAATGTGTTATATATATGTGTTAATGATAATGTGTTGATGTATGATATTTTGGTACCCAATAAATAAATAAATAAAATAAGGCGTGCGGTGAGCTTACAGTCGCAAACTCTCGCTTGCAGTGCACTTCACAGCCGCCATTAAGTTTGAATCAGTCTAGACATTTTACGTTTTGTTATACAGGTGTTACAGGTGGACCTGGGTATGTCCTAAAACTACATACAGACCCACCGGACGACGGGCAGCAGCGTCCTCTTAGTTAACGGTGATAAGCATTCTGCGATCCCCAAGCCTCCTGCCAAGCGTGGGGATTATGCCAACCCCTTCCCATTAAGGGGGAGCCCTTCGTCCAGCAGTGGACGCCTTCTGGCTGATCAGTTCATACAGGTGTTTCAGGGTGTTGATTTATCCCTTAAAAACAGAACTCTGAGAGCACAAGTTTGCTAATTTCGAGAAAAAACTGTATTGTTCGTTAAGCGACGTTGACCTCTTACTCAGGTGGTAATAATTATATATTTTTTTAAGTAAAGGCCCTAAACACAATTGATCACGCGACTGATCTTTTAGTATGGGAAGTGCGAACTCAATTTTTTTCTTGAATTTATCAAACAATTGTGTTCTAAAAATGCCTATGCTTTGGGGAGCTCTATTACCTATATGAACTATACATTCTATACTATTAGTAAAGTTAATAGAATAGCTTTAGCAAAATATAATTAATTATTAATATCTTAACAGCTTAAGAAAGTTAATAGAATAGCCTGCATTCTTTATTCTTAGGTTGCAAATAGCGAAGAATTTTTAATTTTAGGATTTCTCACACAATTTGAGGAAGAAATCGACGAGGAAAATCACGAATTGAACCAAGACGTTACATCACCACATCAGCATCTATTTGAATACGAATTTCTAAATGCAGAACCCTCAAATAAACGGAAACGTAACTTGGAACTGTTACAGAACCACTTCCAACCTCTACAGGATGACTTGTACTCTAGAAAGCAGTTTATGCTAGGACTCATGCCAGAAGTAAATGCGTTATCAGAAGAACAAATGAAGGTGTTTCGAAGAAAAGTCCTAGTTTTGTTAGACGAAGTGACGGAAGTGTCGGAAGACGGGACGAGAAATCGTCAGATTAAATCTGAACCTGCGGACGGAGACGGACATTCTGTGTACACTATCACTTAGTTTTTTAGAGTTCTGTGTATTATATTTTACGTTAGAACAAAAACGCTTAAAAACGGGGAACCTTATTTAAGGCTTTTTTCTTTTATCTTCATCGTAATGTACGCTTTAAAATAAATACCGGGTGTTAGTTTGAACACCGTTATTCTTCTAGGATATCATTGTACTCATCATTATGAACAACTTTTACTATGGGGCCAACCCTGAAATCACGAAAAAAAATTTGCTGTTCTATACATTATGTCCAAGATCGATGAACCTTTTTGTATGGAACAGCGATTTCAGGGTTGGCCCCATAGTAAAAGTTGTTCATAATGATGAGTAGAATGATATCCTAGACGGATAACGATGTTCAAACTAACACCCTGTATACAACCGAGTTCAACTTCGAATACCTGGATGACATCTTCATATTTTCTAGTAATTTTGATATAAAAACTTAAGGCCTTACTTAAAAACGCCGCTCAAAACTTAGTCACTGCTTACACTTCTCTGTCTTGTTCTTGCACGTGACACTTCACGTCCGAGAGAAGTTGACAGAGCATCTTAAGCAGTAATTAACGGTTGAGAAGTTTTTTTAAGTAAGACTGCAAACTACTAAACCGATTTCGATAAAATTTATACAATACTTTTTGTTTTTTTTTTACTTCTATTACCTACCGAACAAAAAAAACGTACAGTCGAAATGAGAACCTCATTTTTTGAAGTCGGTTGAAAAACTTAAAACAAAAAGAAACTCAAAAGCGATCTCGGCGTGATTATATAGTTCAAACTATAAAGTAGGTATAACCTAACCTTTGGTATAATAATGAATACTGGCCAATGGACATTGTCCAAGTGCAACTGGCACTGGGCTCGCGTTAAAGTTTTGGAAATACTGTTTTTTGCATACGTATCACAAATGCTACGTTAGTACAGATACTGACTAACTGACTGTCTGTCCTACTTATCTTTGGCGGAAGTTTTAATTTTTTTAGGGCAATTAAGTGATCTCGCTGTAGCATTCTGCTTACAAAAATAAAGGTAAAAGTATAGAAAACTAAATTAAACTGACTGCAAGAAGTTTTAAAGACTATTTTTGGTAAGTTTAAAAGTTTAAAAAGTCAGAGCTAGACTATTATTATAATGAATATGTAAAATTTATTAATCAAACAACATTGAAATTTTTAAGTGTATAAAGTAAATTAGTAAATAAACGATATGAAAACGAAATTAAACCTACTGTGAGTATTTTTAAAGATTATTATTGTTGGTAAGCTTAATATAAGGTATAATAAAAAATTAATATGACTATTTTTAAAAATAAAGTATGTGTGTCGATCTGGGAGGATGGAAAGCAGCGTCCTCTTGATTAACGGTGGTGAGATTCTGCCATCCCCAAGCCGCCTGCCAAGTGATGAATATAGCAAAGTCCCTTTTTATTATAATCAGCGTTTTTATATCTTAAAAGCTATCAAAATGTACGCGAGCGAGATGGAGGAATGCAGTACTCTGGGCCTTAACAGTGCCTTTCACATCACGTATCACATCAACAGGCGGAAGGACGTCTTCCGGGTTATGGCGGGAACACGGAAAAATCATGTCGTTGCATTCTATTATTTTCTTAAACTTGTGTATTTTCGCGAATTAATGATTAAAAATGGTGGTGTTTTATTCATTGAGTGTTGAATTACATGCACGAGTGTGGGCAAGTGATATAATGTGGTGAAACATGTCTTTTTGTGTTGTTTTCAAAACTCCGTAGAAGCTCATAGTAAAGTCGCCACAACTTTACTAGAGCATGACTTGGACTCGACTATGACTAATTTCGTGTGACTGACTGTGATATCATGACTTATTTGACTTGATTTTCATATAAATACTTGAAAAAATCATAAACTTGACACTGGCAGAATGCACAACGTGCGATGCCAAGAACTAAGAAAAAAAAAAAAAAAAAAAAGGACTTCTTCCGCCTGTTGATGTTTATTGCTGGACGAAGGCCTCTCCCTGCCATAATCCCCACGCTTGGCAGGCGGCTTGGATATCGCAGAATGGTTACCACTGTTAACTGAGAGGACGCTGCTACCCGTCCTCCGGTGGTTCTGGATGCAGTTTTAGGACATACCCAGGTCCACAGTGCCTTTAGCACAAAACTATTGTAGAATACGTAAAAAGTTAATATAGCTGGTTCTTGATTTCATTTCATTTCATTTATTTATAAATGCTTGCCACACTTACAGCGGCGCCAAGGCGTGTGAGAAGCCAACACTAAAGATTATTAAATTTAATTAAACTAAAATTTAAACAATACTTTATTAGAATCAAATTAAAAAGGAATTGATAGAAGATGTATCAAAATTGGAACTCACCTGTCATGTAGGTAACGGACACTATAGCTCAGCAAAAAAGGATAGAAAGTAATAGGGGCAAACAGTTCTAAACTATCGTTATTATTAAAGTAAGTAAGCAAGTAACTGAAGTAGCAAACACACACAGTGTAGTGCAAGAGAAGATTTTTTCTTTAGACGCGAGATCGTGCGGGGTCATCGAGCTAGATTCTAGCTCGATGTGCGGGGTGCATGGTTTGCTGGGAGGAGTGTTAAATTCCGCCATCTGCCGATATACAAGTAAAGTTTTTGAAAAGAGATATAATCACAAAACTAAGAATCCCTATTTTTTCCCAAATCTTTCTCCGTGGTTGCAAACTAGCAACCCTGCAGTAGGTACGTACGTTTTATAGAGATGAGGATCACTGGCGCGATTATCCACAGCACAGTTAAGAAAAAAGGTTTGATAACTTGAGAATTGGCACAATGCACAAACGTGCTGTGGCCACAGAACAAAGGAAAAAAACACAAAAAAAAAAGGTTTCGTTTCAAGACTTTTGGTCAAACTACCTATTGGTTATCAGCTTACTTTTTTCAATTATATTTGTTAAAAACACAACAGTCAAAACGTGCGCTCGCGCCACCGCATACTGGCATATATTTACACACATACAGGGTTATGTTACGAGTAACGTACGACAGGTCAGGGAAACTAAAGGGGTAGGTATTACTAAGCCCAAAGGAGCTCGTTGTACTCATCATCGTGAACAACTTTGACAGTTACAGTTAAACCCTGAAATCGCGAAAAAATAACCGTTCTATAGAAAATCGTCTTCCACCTTCGACAAAATGTAGTCCTGTACCAGTGGAACAGGACGATTTTTTCGCGAATTAGCGTTGACAGTTGACACACATACATATTGAATAGTCATCTACAGTATCTACAAAGACCTCCTTTCGGCTTGGTAATACCGTTCCACGTAATCCTGTTTTGTTTACCAACTTAACTTTTGTTTACGAAGTGTCACAGTCAATAAAATTTATTCAGCCATAAACTTTAACGACGCTGTTAAGCTGGTGATTGTAATGTAAGTAATTAAAATACAATTTATGGCTCTATAGGTACAATATAAGATTTATCCAAAACACATACCTACCTATTTATCAAGATAACAACAATAAAATAAAAAGTTTATAAAAATTCTGTCTGGGTTGTGTTGTGTGTGTTACACAAAACTTTTTGTCGCTCTTGCGACAGTAGGGAAACGGATTAAATACTCCAAGGGAAAACGAGAAAAACGAGAGAACATTACATTACATCATAAATTAAATCGAAAAGCTTTCCGTTCGGATCCACATTCTCCGTCTCTGTCATCCTGAATGTAGATGAATGAGACGGATAATGTAAATCCGAACGAACTTCTTTCCGATTGAGTTGTGAATACCGCTCCAGATGAGTTGAAATGTTGCATGTACTGCAATGAATATATATAAGGAGGGAGATATATGTCATATCGCGCCCTAAAATGGCCCCATGAAGACGGCCCCAGGGACTGTCACGCCTGTCTGCGCTCACTAAGCGAGACGCGCGCTATCCCTTTTGCTCTCATAAAAGTGCTATCTTCTTTCGGACTCCAGCGCAACCCGGCAACTCGGCAAACATGACGGCGCGAGGGTCATTTTCAAACGTTGTTTAATTACGCGATGGCGCATCCTTCGTAATCTTTGATGTGCAACATTATTATCCAAATTATAACAGCCTCACTAGCGCACTCTGTATTACTTTTTTGGAACTACAATGATGCTAAATCAAATGTAACATCACATGTACCACAGTTAAAAGGGTTTTCTGTTCATCTCAATTTGGTACAGTAATTAGGTTCTTGATTGCCATGAAGTTTCTACGAAGATCTTGGAGGAAAGATTTACCTCTTGCTCACAAAGATTGACTAGGCTGTTCTGTTGTAGACGGATCTCAGGATTGAAAGGGCGAAAATTACAACGGGAGATTTTCTGAAAAAACTTTTAAAAAAAAGAAGTTCATTGTGGATAGCTTCAGTTAAGCACTAACGGCCTTACCTAAAATAATCTCGATTCTCTTAGTCACTGCTTAAACTTCTCTGTCCTTTTCAAGCACGTGCAACTTCACGTCAGAGAGAAGATGGCAGAGCATCTTAAGCAGTGACTAACGGTTGAAAAGTTTTTTTAAGTAAGGCCGTTAGTCTCTTCATCGCCATAATGAGGCATTTGTTTTAAAAAAAAAGAATAGTTCGTGATGTTTTACTAGATGGCGTAAGAAGCACATAATCGGTTCTGTCGGGAGTTTTGGCGGGAACACGGAAAATCATGTCGTTGCATTCTATTATTTTCTTAAACTTGTGTTTTTTCGCGAATTAATGATTCAAAATGGTGGTGTTTTATTCATTGAGTGTTGAATTACATGCACGAGTGAGGGCAAGTGATATAATGTGGTGAAACATGTCTTTTTGTGTTGTTTTCAAAACTCCGTAGAAGCTCATAGTAAAGTCGCCACAACTTTACTAGGGTATGACTTGGACTCGACTATGACTAATTTCGTGTGACTGACTGTTATATCATGACATATTTGACTTGATTTTAATATAAATACTTGAAAAAATCATATACTTGACACTGGCAGAATGCACAACGTGCGAAGCCAAGAACAAAGAAAAAAAAATCGGTTCTGTCAAACCCCGTTTAATCTTTTTTAGTTATTCCTGGCCACGGATAAAAGTCCTTCGGCCGAAAACACGGTTAAACCGATTACGTATGGTGCTGGGTTCGTAACGAGTCACACCAAAATCAGACACAGTTTGACTCGTTGGGATTTTTGTTCCCATCGAGACTTGTTGGAAAAACCTTTTGGAAAAAAAAGTTTCATCAGTAACAGGGACTCGATGGGAAGAATGAAATCCCATCGAGTCAGATCTCTAAACTCCGAAAAAGCTTCTAGTAAAGTTGCCATGGCTTTACTAGGGTATAATTAGACTTGACCGTGACTTACTGTGTGTGACTTGGACTGTGACTAAGACTCATTTAACTAGAGTAAGAAGGATTGATGAAGAAATATGTTTTTGCCTCAAGGATTAGTCCACAATCCAATCAAACCATTCATGAACATGAACAACCATGATTAATCCTTGATCTATCGACCCATAGTGGATTGTTAATAGATCCATGGCTAATATGGCCATGAACAATTTTATAACAACAAACAATAAGGAGATCAAATCAACATAATGTTTTGTTTGTTGTTTTAAATTTTTTCGGTTTGGAATAAACTTTGTAGGTTCTGATCATTTCACCCAAAGCAGTTTTGAGATGTGTTAGTAAACAGTATTGCGTCCAATGTAAAGAAAACATCTAATAAATGTTGTCTTTACCTTGGATGAAATTAACAATGGTGAAGTGGTAGCTCAGTAGGAGACGGGCCGCTTCGCATTCGTGAGTGGCTGGTTCACACCCCGACGACTCGTACCAATGGGTTCTTTGGAATTTATGTACGAATTCAAATACCACTGGATGACCACTGGCTTTTCGGTGAAGGGAAACATAGTGAGGAAACCTGACTTATGTCTGGAGAAAAAACTCAGTGGCATTTTTAATTTACATATCCGCACTTAGCCTTATCCAGTTTGCTGGACTACGGCCTTATCACCCTGAGGTATGATATTGGGTAAAACTTAATGTAAACGATCCTAAAACGTAACCAAATCGAAGCCGAATCGAAGGTAGAAATGCAGGGGTCACGTTCGATGGGTCCAGAAAACAAAGCTCAGGCGTTGGAAAGCACAAAAAACAATAACAATAATATTCCACGCTCGTGAGCGAAAACAAACTAAAACGTAGTGTTTAATTTCTCTATGAAACAAACTGCAATGAGTAAAGAGTTTTTTTTGTTTTTAAACGAAATTAACTGTTTTACAATCAATGTCACATTGACAAGTTTGACATAAACAATTTCAAACGACTTCACGCCATCTATTATAATTTTTGGAACTATTACTTTTTTTTAAATAGAAAACGCCTCATTATAACGGATTTTTATGAAAAAATAATCTGTCAGAAAATCGCCCCCAAATTTCCAAGGTATCTCCGGCAGAATAAACTTCTCTGTCCGGCAGCATTGCAATTGGCAGTGCCAGCACAATTTTAAAGAAAAAAAAAATTATGAGTGTGCTCATAGAACCATAGATAGTCTCCATCTTTATTTTTGTCGTTAGTCTATGCCCAACTCTATTATTTTGCGCCTGCGCTCTTGATGGTCTACGCGACGTACCTGAAATCATTTTGTGGAAAATTTGAAGTTTGTTGTTAATTTGTGACAACTTATTATTCATAATTATTTATGAAAGCTTCGTGCTAATAACCATTCCAGGCGCGAGGCTGGATTTCACTGTTGTGGTCTGCCTGGATGCGCTCAGACCCTACAGTACGAGCGGTGTTCGGTAGCCATCTTGGAATCGAACAAAGCTTCAGATGTGTAGTTTGTCTGTTTATCAATAATTTCAGTGCATTTTATTGTAAATAGTTTGCATGTTTAGGATATGTACGGAACGTTCGTCCATATGTGTAAATAGCTATGGCTGCGACAAGGAAATTACAAGGTAATTTGTCATGTTATCAGGTTATAGATTGATTGACCCCAACCGAACTAGTACGTGTTCTAGAGCATTATTGTCAATTGATGAGACCTCTGCCTCGCTGGAGATCCTCGGGCTGGGATGTTTCATTTAGCCTATAACTTGAGCCTCGGTAATTCATAAAAATGCGCCAGGGTAAACAGTTGCATTCGATTATTCGACGTTTGGTTGCGCTATTGTGAGTTTCTTTAGTGATTTTATTGTTATTTCTAACTGATTAAGGTGGCCAGCTGCGCGAAATCGACATCTGTTGGAACAATTGAAGTGGAAAAGTACTCTTGGCAATTGGTTTCGCGCTCAGAAAGTGTCGAATTATGAATGCTTTTGCATTACTAACCCAGGCTATCCTGTGAATGCAGAAAACATTACCTTGTTATTGAAGCAAGGTGTTTATAAAACAGGTTTTAGGTGCAACAACTATTGAGGGCAAAAGGAGCTTTAATATAATTTTAGAGTATGCTGGAAAGGGCAATGAACTTTATCACAGCAGGATAGTCAATTTGACATTCAGCAGGTTTTATCAATCTGCCAACTGTGTAACTAGCAGTTCTGAGATTGGTGTTTATTGAACATATAAAATAGCATTCACATACCAGTTAGCTTACGCTTATCATTAACATTGCTCAGTTTGCCTTGTAAAGTTTGTATGTGTGAATCTTAAAATCACCCGCAGTTTTATTATGAATCTGGACTATTTTATTAATTCAATTGGTAAAAAATAATGTATTATAAAACAAATGCTACCTCACAAGTTCTAGAACACAAGCTAGTTTGGTATAATTATACATTGTTTAACAATACCAATTCTATAAAAAGTATGCTAACGCTCATAAAGTGGCTTGTACCCTAAAATTTAGAACTGACTGACTTTTAGAACTATGCTATCTTGGTATTAATATGATACTGAATGTTCCCACTCATGATAAATTTATTATTATTTCAGGCGAAATAGACAGGTGTTTAAAAAAGGTGACGGAAGGAGTAGAAACTTTCGAAGACATCTGGCAGAAGGTTCATAATGCCACAAACAGTAACCAGAAAGAAAAGTACGAGGCGGATCTCAAGAAGGAGATCAAGAAACTTCAGAGGCTACGGGACCAGATTAAGTCTTGGATTGCTTCGGGAGAAATTAAGGATAAGAGTACACTTTTAGACAATAGGAGACTTATAGAAACGGTGAGTGTTCATGCACTTCTTTAACTTAAAACTACTGGAAACATTGATGAGGCAAAGTCTTGACAAAAGCTTAATCACACATACAAGACAAAAAAGGCTTCCTACCTCATTTTTTTGTTTGCCACTAGTTGTATACGGCTTTATATTGCTGTGGCTCATCACATTATTGTAAATGGTATTACAATACATTATAACCTATAGCACTCGGTGATAGTATACCTAGTTTTCGTTTACCAAGGTTTCGCATTTGATACTGATAGCCCACTTCTGAGCATATACCTACATCTTGTAGACCTTTGAAATTGAGTCGGTCTAAGTGCTATATTGCATTGAAGAAAACTACTAAATTTTTCTGCTTTTTTTTCCACCTACCCTAAATAAAGTTGTTCATCATTTTAACTGTTACCATCCGATTACCCATCAGCTAGAAAACTTCCACTGCTGGACGAAGGCCTCCCCCTTAATTCGGGAGGTGTTGCCATAATCCCCATGCTTGGCAGGCGGCCTACCACTAACTGTTACCATTACACAATTTCAAATATTATTGACACAAGAGTACTTGATATGTTCTTCTGCCTCGCGTTTATAGTGTCACCTGTTTCCCAACTACCCTTTTGTCAGCTTTTGCAATGAACAAGGCTGTTTTCTTAGGGCCTCCCTTATTTTTCTACACTACCCTCCAAAAATGTTATATGTATTATCAACATGGGTTCCCAATAGAAGTTATTCGTTAACTATAGGTATACTCTCGGGCTAAGGTGTTTGACTGTTTGTTTCATATAAAATCTAGGTTGTCAAAAACTGCATAAAACATGAATTTAAATCATTCACTGTGCCCTCTGCCATGGTTTTCAAGGTCTAAGGTAACCCTTTTACCCATACAAAGAAATGAAAGAACCTATTCATAAAGCTTTTCAAACTGGTATTCACAAAGGCTGTATTCATGTCCCCCAGAAGTAAAGAAAACGTATTATGTGATGTGTGCGATGCACTAAAAACATTTTCATAGTAACAAACTATATATATAGTTTCTTATCTAATTACAAAAACCATTAATAAAATAAAAATGATGTAGTGCATGCACTTATCTCCCATAGGTCAAATAAAATATAACATAGGATACCTAAAACTTCATCAAAGTATTAAAAAAAATATCTTGCATAATAATAGTTATTAATAAAAGTTGTTAATAGTTATTAATAATAGTAAATTCTTATTCTAGTCCATATGGACAAAGACTCAAAGCCTGAAGATTCTTTATATCAGCAGAGATAACCACTGTGTTTTCTTGTCAAAATGATGCAAGCAATGCCTAACCAAAACCTTTTACATATACAAGAATAAATAAAATGTATGAAGTAATTATCCAGTTAAGCGAGCTGCTTATGTTTTAATGCTTGTAATTTCATTCAAGATTCAACTTACAATAGTAATTGTTAAAAGAGGAGATCTCGTATTTTGCAAATGTTGAATTATTGTTCTTGATTTTAAGTACTATGTAGCGCTCGTGGCGTAGCTTGTCTAGGTGATTCTAAACGATCACCGATGTTAAGCAACGGACGGTCCGGTCAGTCTTCGGATGGGTGACCGTGAGTGGCATTTATTTCTGAGCGCTACCGTGGGTCGGATGACACGTTAAATTGTTGGTCCCGGTTGTTTGTTCTAGTTTCTATAACGACAACCGTCAGCCATGTCAGAGGCCTTCGGGCGGCACATTAACTCTGACACTAGGGCTGGCCACTCAGCCTATACGAACTTACTTACTTATTTTAAGTACTGGGTTTTTTATGACACAGTGGAGAAATTGTCAGGTATTTATGTTTATACATAAAGTATGTTCTACACATCATTATGATCAAGTTTTAATGGAACCAAATCGGGATTTGCTTAAAATTTATATTTTAAGCATATTCCGATTTGGTTCGATGGTGTTCCATAAAATTCTCTGGATATGGTATGTCCTCAAACTGCATCCAGAAACACCTGAGAAAAGGCAGCAGCATCCTCTTGGTTTATGGTGCTCACCACCATGGTTGATATGGTTGCCATAATCCCCACGCTTGGCAGGTGGCTTGGGGATCGCAGAATGGTTACCACCGTTAACTGAGAGGACGCTGCTGCCCGTCCTCCGGTGGTTTTGGATGCAGTTTTAGGACATACCCATTTCCATAGTAATTTATAATAATTATTCAATGATATTCTAGCTAAACTAAATATAAATAGTCATGTGACAACTGGTTAAGGCTATGTTGAACTTGAAATTTCGTAAGGTGTCAAGGAAAATATTGGAAATCTGGTAAATCAAAGGCAAAATCGAGGAATGTTGCTCAACATAAGTTAGATAATTCCACTATTAGAGGGTACACCGATGCACAATCTCCATGTTATGACATGATCTGATATCACTGGCAGATAAGCTATGTGTATTTAGTTAACTTGTATCATACAATGTTATTTTCATGACCATAGAGCATGTTGGGCCAGCTTACTGGATGAGCTTAGGAATACATAGAACTACAGGCCGTTTCAAACAAACTGTGGCTGTACTGTGTTGCGGCTGTGAACTTAGGCGCGAGAGAATGTCTAAACATTAGGAAATCTTGGAGCGCATGCATAAATTTTTATTGTATATTTTACAGTTGTTTATGTATAGTTTCTGATTATCAACCAGCCTTAAATCTTGACTTACGTAAATAAAAATAATAGAGTGAATCTTGATTGCTAGCTATTAAAAACCCGGTCAAGCAAGAGGCGAACTTTCGCAGGAACCCACCAGAGTCAAGTATCGCTGATCACCAGTAGTATGTATGTATTAGCACATGGTCATCATCATCATCAGCCCGGAGACGTCCACTGCTGAACGAAGGCCTCTCCCTTAGACCGCCACACTATACGACAACCTGCTATTTGCATCCACCGGTTGCCTCGACACATGGTATTAGGTAGTAATGAAAGAAATCATTCAGATCATGAACCTAGCGTGGGCCCTATTCATAACAGTTTAAATTTATATGAACTCTTAATTTATTATTTTTCGCCATAACACTATAAGAACACATTCAGAAAAAAAAACAAGGGCTTTTCATTGTTTTTTTTTCGTGTAACAATCACAGGGTAAATGCATTTATTGTTATAATCAATGCAATATTCAGCCCAGTATTCGAATTGGCGCAATGGTCCGTAAACACCTCCATTGTAGCTACGGTTGTTTTCCTGCCTGGGGCGAATTCTGAATCACGAAATCCGATTAAAACTCAATACCCCGATATCAATATCACTTAAAAGTGCTGGTGTGGTCATAGATGGTAAACAAACCTAGCTTTGAATGGGAACTGACTCTCAAATGAGGATGCTAAAACACGCAGTTGCTTGGACGTAGCTTTCAACCAAATTCTGTTATGTTCTATTATCTTCTTAAGTGGGTTGTAAGGAAACCACTACCGAAAACACCAGGAGTACTACTAGTCGCACACTAATATTAAAATGCGAAAGTTTGTCGGTATGACGTGTGTGTGTATGTTTGTTACGTCTTCACACTAAAACGGCTGAACGGATGAAACTCGGAATGGAGATAGCTTAATTCCCCAAATAAGATAAAGGTTACTTTTTATCATATAATTTTTTTTTAAGTTTATTTTTTATTTATCGCCATTTTTCATCATCATAATAGCCTTTTAATAGTCCAATGCTGGACTTAAACCTTCCCTCGCAGGGCGATTCTGCCATATCCACCACGCTGGCTCAGTTGCCTGCATGTCTAGCCAGACATGCGCCATTCAATTTCCACCGGACGTAGGTAGGTTTCCTCACGATGTTTTGCCCGTACCAAAGACCGTGCTCTTTGGCCTGACCGGGCCTGGGTTTGTACTCGCGACCTCACGCTTTAAAATCGTGCGGTCTCCCAATTAGGCTTCCACAGCTTGTCCGGCTGGCTCAGTCGGTAGAGTATGAGACTTCATCATAAGGCGAGTGAATCCGCGGGTCGCAGCTAGTCAAAAATATAGTTAATAATAATCTTAAAAAAAGCAAGTCTTTTAAATAAAATGTAGTGTCGTAGTATTTAAACCATTTATACGGAACCCTAAAATCGTAAAAGTCAACCTGGCAAAATATCAGCCGAGTGTAAACAACTTTTGTACCTACATTTATAATTTTATACACTATTTACCATCCTAATCATAGCAAAGCAAACAAACAAGATATTAAAACTATAAACCTGATTACAGCTACCTCGAAAGTAATATAACTTGATTTGTTTAATGAATTGGTCAACAACATAAAAAAAAATGTTTTTCTTCTTTGCTTCTTTCCTACATACATACTTGTATAACTAACAGAAAAGACCAACAAGTCCAGTGCCACTAGGAAATTTGAACTTAACAGTTTGAATGCCTATTAGTGACCGCTTTACGCTTGTTGCCCTGAGACAAAAAATTTTTTGATCTACGTACTACGTCTGCTACATAAAGATATGCCCAGTCATTTCGAAACTTTCTCAGTAATCCTGAGCGTCTAACATGCGCACCGCAAGAAAATTTTCTCCATTCTACAAAACAGGACAAGGCTACGAATCTGTATAAGTTAGTTTCGTTTTCGCACGACATAAAGACACGAAAAAAAATTCTCGGGGTGCGCATGTTAGCCCTGCAGAACACAGTGTCAGTAACGTTTGCACCCTGCAGTCTGGTGATTGGAAAACTGGCATTGCAAAGCCACGAAAGTAATAAGAATTTCTAACGGTATTAACTTGATCAGCCTGTTAATGCTGACTCTACTACTGAACATAGGCCTACGCTTGAAGGGTAAACGGGCCATATCCACCACGCTAACCCAGCTGCGGGTAATTTTGAACTTGCGAACGCAATCCTGCGCCACACTGCACTGCGCTCGTCACCCTGAGATATCAAATGTTAAATCTCTTCATACCCAGTACTTTCTCTGGTAACATTGCCCTTCAAACTGGAACAGTAATGTTTGCACTACTGCTTGGCGGTTGAATAACTGGCAAAGGTGTGGTACTTCCCAGGCGGACTCTGCAGGCTCTCATGGTTTTTATTTTTATTACCTGATATCGCTATTTAGTCCCTGGCTAAGCTAGTTTAATCAGATTGTACATTATAAGTGATTTACTAGTGCATCTTTCTCTTTCCAGCAAATGGAAAGGTTCAAAGTGGTAGAACGGGAAACAAAAACGAAGGCATACTCAAAAGAAGGGCTCGGCGCAGCGCAGAAACTGGACCCAGCTCAGAAGGAGAGGGAAGAGATATCTTCGTGGCTTATCACCTCCATCGACTCACTTAATTTACAGGTAATAGTATGAAACAAACATTTGGATTGAAACAAACTTATTATAGAAGGGGTTTTCCATTGTTGAATCGTTCGAATGCGCTTCAAGTAAGTTATCCACAGAGACACGGACTTCCGCCGTGCCGGCAGCAAACGGAAGTCCGTGTTACTATATGGAGTTATACTTCGAAAGTCAGTAACACTTTTCATGCTGCCTATGCGGCCTTTGTAGCGTTGGGTCTTTGTAGGATTTGTGAGTTTCCGCCAAAGATGTGCGACGTACCCAAGCGATGTACGAGAAAAAAATCCACCAATAGGACCAGGCTAAAGAAATAAACCGATCTTATTGGTCTTTCCTTCGCGCATCACTAGTCTACTTCGCATATTTCTGGTGAAAACGCACTCTTAGACTAGCCTTGCTAACTAGGACATTAGTCTAATATCGCACTCACAATATGCAAATGTAATAAATGAGGGCTATCGCGTTTAATATCGTCGCTAGAGGCGCTAGTGTAGAGTGAGGTCTCCGTCCTCCTTATACACAGCCAGAAGACGTCCACTGCTGGACGAAGGCCTCTCCCTTAATAGGGAGGGGTTGCCATAATCCCCACGCTTGGCAGGCGGCTTGGGGATCGCAGAGCGTTACCACCGTTAACTAAGAGGACGCTCATCCCCCGGTGGTTCTGGATGCAGTATTAGGACATACCCAGGTCCAATTCCAATTTGAATTGTCATACTGTCACTGTTTATTTGCCGGCTTTTATGCACGGTTAGCAGGAATATTTCGCGACGAGCCTTTAACGCGGTTTAAATATGAATATTTTGCAATACTCTAAGCTCGAATTAATGAATATCAGTGATTTAAAAAAGGATCTAAGAAAAATAGCTGCAAAATTCAAATTAAAATAATTTATTTTCAGACTTAGTCCATAATAAGAAAAAAATATATACATTTAAATTAAGCGGGCCGAAAGAATAGCTAATTCAGAGATTAGTGTGTGTTATGACCTTAGTCCCTGTGTGTTTGCTCGTTACAAACGTATTTTTAAACGTCGTTAGCAGCTGTAATCAGCTATACTTTAGGACCTTACTCGCCAGTGGCGCCAACTAGTGAGCATAAAAGCGGTAACCCTCATTAATTAATAATAGATGTCTTATTTTAATAAATTAATAAATAATAACTTCACCATGCAAATATCTTGTACTACAACTAGGACACTCGTATGAATAAATATGTTAAGTCGCAAGATCCTCTGAAATATGCGCTTTGCGTTATGGACACGCCAGGTGCGTGCCATGACCTATATATTATAGGATTCCGTCTTATAATGCAAGACCAACTTGCAAGAATGCAACACGAAATTTACTGTCCTGATCTTTTCTACTCTAACACACATTCAATCAATCAACCACAACCACTGTCAAAAATCACTCGCCCACGCAATCACTGTGACTAGCTAGTCAAGTCATCAATGTGATATACTATTCGGTCAGTCAATATAAAATGTATGAAAACTGTAGTCCGCTCTGTGGCGGCGTTTTGTGGCTGTGGCGCATGTCTCAAGTGCTGCTAGGCTAACTCTATCATATCAGAGTTCGTGATTGATCTGACCTAGCGCTGGCCACTCTATGCACACTTTAGAGTGTGAAGTGCTATTTAAATAAATAAATAAATATTCGTGGAATTTTCACACAGTGCCATCTAGCCCCAATCTATCAAAGCTTGTATTTTTTTTATTGAATTGAGTGACGAGACTAGCGTAACATTCGCCTGGTATGCGTCACGCCTGCCCATAACAGTAGCAGAATTGTGAACATGCGATCAAAATCCTGCACCGCACTGCACTGCGCTCGTCACCCTGAGATATTAGACGTCAAATCTCTTGATGACTAACTTCTCTGATAACATTGCCCTTCAAACCGAAACACAGTAATGCTTGCACACTACTGTTTGGCGGTTGAATATCTGACATAGGTGTTGTATATCCCCAGGCGGACTGCAATAGAGTCTATCTACTATGGGTACTATGGGAACCTGCGATTTCTTTACTAACCTTACCCTAAAAAGGTATCTGCTACATTTTGAACTTAACTGGTAACTGGTTTTTAACTGGTGCCTAACCAGCGACCTTTCTGATTGCAGGTTGATCAGTTTGAATGCGAAGTAGAATCACTGTTAGTTGGTAAGAAGAAGCGGCTGGACAAAGAGAAACAGGATCGGATGGAGGAGCTCAAACAGAAACTAGAGAAGCACAGGTTCCACATAAAGAAACTCGAAACGCTATTAAGAATGCTTGATAACATGTCAGTGGAAGTCGATCAGGTAACGACACTGTGAGAATTGCAATCACACTAATATTGAAAAAAATATACATCATCATCATCATCATCATCAGCCCAGAGACGTCCACTGCTGAACGAAGGCCTCCCCCTTAGACCGCCACACTGTACGACAACCTGCCATTTGCATCCACCGGTTCCCCCGCGCCTTTTACAATGTCGTCGGTCCACTTATATATATATATATATAGTGGGAGGCCGCGCCTACGCTGCGTCTTCCGGTTCGCGGTCGCCTCAAGAACCTTTCTTCCCCATCGGTAGTCAGTTCTACGAGCGATGTGTCCTGCCCTGCGCCACTTCAACTTGCAAACCTTGCGAGCTATGTCGGTAACTTTGGTTCTTTGGCGAATATCCTCATTGCGGATTCTATCGCGCAAAGTAACTCCGAGCATAGCTCTCTCCATTGCCCGTTGCGTGACTCGAGTTGACTTGCGAGTTTCTCCAAAAGGCCAGCAGTTAAAGACCACGTTTCAGTTCCATATGTCATCACTGGCAACACACACTGGTCATAGACCCTTGTCTTCAGACACTGAGGGATTTTGGATGAGAAGATATTACGCAATTTCCCGAACACTGCCCATCCGAGTTGTATTCTTCAAAAAAAAAAATATATATATTATAAATGCGAAAATGTGTGTGTATGTTTGTTAGCTCTTTCCGCAAAAACTACTGTACGGATTTGGATGACACTCGGAATGGATATCTCCACTTATTTCCCGCAATAACATAAAGGGCTACTTTTTATCATCATCATCATCACCGTTTTCATCATAACGCGGGGAAAACTGTACGGCGCAGCTAGTATATTAATTAATAGGGTAATACATATAATTATTATAGGTTAATGGCAAAAAAACCTATTGACCGGTAAATCTACACCCTCCTCTTGCCCAACATGCGCTTGGTAAAGTAAAATTTCCGTTTTATTCATTTCGCGTAAGGGCAAGTGATTTGTGCATAAACGCACGAGCAGTTTCGGTATCACATCCAGAAAGAAGAAGAAGAAGCCAGAAAACTTCCACTGCTGGAAGGCCTCCCCCTTAATAGCGAGAGGTTACCGTAATCCCCACGCTTGGCAGGCGGCTTGGGGATCGCAGAATGCTCACCACCGTTAACCGAGAGGACTAATCCCGGACGCAGTTTCAGGACATCAGGTCCAACCTTCGGTATACTCTGAATGATATATAGGCTATATGTTACTGTATTATGAGCCACAGAAACGCGTAGCCGGGCACATCTGTAGTTTGTCATATTTTGACAAATATCTATTGTCTATGGGCGCATATTAGCACTCCGCGTGTCATAGACTATAATATGACGTCGTAGTAAATCCAATATGGCGGACCTATGAATTAACAAATACATTTTCATTTTCAGATAAAAAGGATAAAGGAGGATGTAGAATATTACATAGAATCATCACTAGACCCGGGGTTCGAGGAGAACGAGACCATATACGACGATATCTGTGGAATAGACGACGTGGAACTAAGCGGTGTCGGCTTACCTTCCTCAGCCACTACGGACAGTAACAACAGTAATGGATCTCCCGGATCGCCTGCTAGCATGCTCTCAGGTACGATTGCTCTATAACTATACATTACATTCATACATTAACCTCCCCCTTATTAGGGAGGGGTTGCCATAACCCCCACGCTTGGCAGGTGGCTTGGGGATCGCAGAATGCTTATCACCGCTGCTGCTCCTCCTCCGGTGGTTCTGTATGCAGCTGTAGAACATACCCAGGTCCAGGCTCTACCACTATGTAGTGGGACCGTTTAAATGAGACATCCCAGCGCAGGTACAGGGGCGCGGGGGTGGATGTCTTAGTGGTTGGTGACTACATTTCTTTTGGCAGAGGGGTACGCCTTGGCATGTCACCTCCATTCGTTATAAGCTCGAAGTGAAACTGCGAGTACCAAATAGTGTAAAACATCGCAGCATTGACCCTCTTTTATGGTACATTCAATGGTCAGTTTTACTAGCTTTGAATTGCATATTCTTACATTTCCGCATTAACCAAACCGAATCAATAGGGAATAAGAATGCATGTTTTTTATTTTATTTACTCACAATAAAGCTGACTCGCAACAAAACTAATCATCGAAAATAAAATTTAAATATGTTCACAAATAACGAAGTTATAAACATTTTATTTTCGTGTTAGACAGGGAAGTGTTAGTGGCTAATGACGTTAAAGTACACTATTCCAGACAAATTCTATACTAGCACGTGTTTGGCTAGAAAGGGACAGATGACTCCCACTTATTTTAGAAGTTTACAAACCGATTTCAGTATTATTTGAATTAAAACCTTTTGTTGACGTAACACCGTCTATTTTCTAATATTTGCTTACAACTGATATACTGAACTCTCTTTTTACTTTGTAGGTACAAGTCCAATAACATCATCACCAACGTTAGAAGTCAACAACCACTCAACGGACTCCATCGATATAGAGAAGAAAAAAAAAGAAGAAATAATTACAAAAGTAAGTTTCCCACTCTTATGTTTGCTTCATTTCATTACGCGCCATTATTAACTTCGTTTTTTATATAAATTCGTAGTTTTTATGTGGAGTATTGATGTCACAATCTTCCAAATTATTTATAAAAATGCTATGATTAGTTTTGGGTTCTTTTATGGCAATGTAAAAGCTAAATTTGCTACTTTAATTTAGTAATGAAAAGGCTCAAGATCGGGCAATCCATTAGAAATGCTGCCTAAAGTAACCTTTTCAAAAAGCAGACTTATTTTAAACATTATTTTGTCGATGTATTGACAATTAGTTTGAGATATTGTTTTCAAATTAGATGTTTCTTTTGAAATATCCTAATTGTTCGTAGATAATCCCAGGCTTGTAAATTTCTTCCTGTTATATTAAAAAATTTAACCAATTGCAAATTTCTAGAAAAGTTCAATGATATTGAGATGTTGCCATGATTCAAAAGCATTATTTACTATGCATTTTTTTCATGTAACTGGTGTCACTCACCAAAAAAGTAAAAAAAATTGTGACCTAGGAAACATCGTATTTTTCCATAGGAATAGTCTAAATGTTCTATGACAAATGACATGCATTTTCAATGATCTTATTGTAAAATATATCGACAAACACCTTTCGATGTGTCAGTTGGACACCAGTTCTTTTTCCGGGACTTAAATTTTCCCCATATTCGACCAAGCAGTGAGTGAGTAGTGACTACTCACTACATGTTGAATATACTAGAGTGGGGAGCGCTCAAGATTTTTGCCGATTATATACTTTTTTATCTTTTGAAACTAGTCCTCTTTTGACGAAACTTTATACTGTACTGTTTATCGAAATTGCCAGTATAAGAGAATACAAATTTCTTCCTATACTAACTTAAAATATATTTTTTAAACTAACTGCAAATTTCTAGAAAAGTTCAATAATATTGAACTAAGTAGGCTTTAAAAAATGCAATAAAGGACGGCATTCTAAATCAGCAAGTATTCCCTTGACATTAAACAGGATGTGAAACCTTCCAAAGCTTCAAAGATCGAGACAAAGCTGTTAATCTATTGATTTTTTAGATACATCTATTAGGATCCTATATGGCAATAACTTTATACATTCTAAATCAAGAAAGAGTAACAGTAAAACAGTATTTAATTCCGTTGCGTAGCTTAAAAGTAATAAACGCACAAACAGACATACGAAATGCGACTTAATTTTTTACAGTTTATTGTTGATAACTCAGTATACGTCATAGATAGATTATCACGGTAACATCTCAATATTACAGAGCCCAAAACTAATTGGCACTCCCCAAAGAAGCCTAAATGATGTGTGTTGACTTTGCAGCCGGTGAAACCACTCCCAGTCCGCGCTGTAAACGCCGCCGTGGTCAGTAATAGCACGTCTAACGTTAGTTCCTTGCTCAATAACTCCGCAGCATCAAACAATAGGTCAGTCCCCGAGACGCTTCTCTCTTACAACACGAGGAGATATAAAAACCTTCCATTTTCAATTGCGTTCCCAATTTTTCCAAAGCTTGTGCTACGCGCTGATATTACTAGCCTCCTTACTAAGACTTGGGTATTTTAAGCTAACCGCGGCTTAATTAAAGTCTACACGGTAAAAATCACCACCACCTAGTAAAGATGCTATTAAGCTGCGTGTCCACTGCGTCGGAATCGGCCTGTACGGAGCGTCGGCATTTATATAATGCCGATAGGTAATGACGAGGTTAACAAGCATGGTACGCATTTTCAAATAATTTCACACTAATAATTGCTCACTAAAATAAAGTCACGGCACTTGCAAACGGGTGTGGTCGCTGACCCCATATCTTTTGGGAGAGGGGTACGCCTTGGCGTGCCACCTCCAATAGTTTATGCTCTAAGCTGATCGAACCACATTGGATTCGAATAATAAAGTTGGCCGTTGAATGCAGACCCTAAAGGTGTCTATACATCGAAGCCGTCGGCGGCACAACCCGGCGGGTTTATTTCGAAGCAATCATCCTGGCAGGTAATCCGCGCATATAAAGGTGATTTTTGAGTATCATTATTGTCAACCGATATGTTGTTTTTTGTTGATCAATAAAATCCTTCAGCTACTAACAAATTTGCTCGATTTTTACCGATCAGCTGAGTACTTTTACTGTGTATCGTTAGATCGACCACGACAAAATATTACAAGATCTCTTAATCGAAGTGTTGTTCGAAATGTTAGATCTCACTCACGCGTCGATAGTCACAGTTCCAAAAAACTGTTTATTTATTCAATGATCAACAATAAACGATCGACATATGATCCAGTAAATAGAGGCCAACTTTGTATGGCCATCCCGCAAATGGTCCGGTAGTTCTGATTTTTTGATATGTTGTATAGGTCAATAGAGTAATGAAAAATACAAGTTTGCGTCAAAAAAGTGTTTACCGTTTCAGAGATCTCTTGGGCATCGACTGCCAAGAGTCAACCTTTCGAAGGTTTCTTATTTCTCCCGGTTTTTTTTTACCGCTATCTCCACGACCCTGTAATCTGTTTTTCCTCTCATTCTTCCATTAACATGGAATCGGTTTCTCGAAGTAAGTGGCTGAGTCAGTTGTCATTCAATTTTAATAAAGTCAGTGTGAAAATTGACTGTAGCCAATTTAACACATTCGCATGTCCGCCTTTTAACCCACGTACTTACTACAACATTCCATTACACACTGATCTCTACTATCTAATACAACTTCTACAAAGCACGCGAGTTTATCCGTTCTTTGGCGTTACATAACTCCGTTTCTAGTGATCATAGAAAAAACCTTTCCGGCTTGAATTTGTATAAAGTTTTGTATTCTACAAAGTTGTAAGAATATGTTTTGCTCTAAATTGCACTGAAAAGTAATAGCGAGATACTGAAAAAAGTGCCAATTTTTGTTGGTTTTTCGAAGATGGCGGAGGAAACACAGGACGGGGGGTGACGAAAACTTGGATTTTTATTACTCTATCGACCTATACACGACAACGTATATCGACACAAAAAATCAGAACTACCGGACCTTTTGTAGGGCAAAACTCTCTATTAACTGTATCAATAGTAGTTATCGACAAAATTATGGATTTGATCGTCTGTTGCCTACACGTTTGATTTTTTACTATCAGCACGTGAGATCAAACAAAATCGAGCAAATCAGTAGGGACCTTAAGATGGTACACGGCGGCTTGCACTCCGTCTAATGGCCGTTTGTTAACCCGCCAGGCGGTGCCGCCGGGTCGGCTGCTTCAGTATGTAGACAGCCTTAACACGTCAAATACGTAAAGGTCCGTTTGAATACAGCAAAGTACCTAATCCTGCAAAGTAAAAGTTTTAAAATAAATCGGTTTTTATATCTTCTCGTACCCTAAACTTTATTTTCTCGAAATTTACTTTTTATCGACCCTCTTTTTCTTTTACGTCTTTCTGGTTGACGATTTATTCAATAAAAATTGAATAAAAATCACTACTCCATATTATATTTATGACATTTGGAAAATCAGTGAAGAAATCCTCAACCATATTCTGTGGTAGTCAAAAAGACATAAAACAATCGGTCATTTGGGAGCAAAAATCATTTGCGCATTTCAGAAATGTATGAATGCTTGTATTGTTTTTTGCTCCCGTTGCATTACATGCATGAATCGAGCTTATATCATATTTTTTTATTCATATTCGCCATCTCATACATACACTTTAAATAAATATAGCATTTATTGAAAGCGTATACAAAATAAAGCATTTTTTTTCTTTGCAAAATTATATTGTTTTTTTTTAAGTTGTAATTGTCCACCATTACAGCGAGAAACGGTCGAGATATTGACTATATAATAACATTTAAATTGATACGATAATAATGTCGAACCAATAGCAAACAATATGGGAACCTAGATTATCTATGGTAGCAGACAGACCCTACACAAGGTGCGCCTCTTTGAATATAAATACAGGCTGTTAGTTTGAACACCGTTATCCTTCTAGGACATCATTGTACTCATCATTATGAACAACTTTTACTATGGGGCCAACCTTGAAATCACGAAAAAATATTCTGTTCTTCCTTACATTTTGTCCAAGATCGATGAACCTTTTTGTATGGAACAGCTGTTTTTAATTTCGTGATTTCAGTGTTGGCCCCATAGTAAAAGTTGTTCATAATGATGAGTTCAATGATATCCTAGAAGGATAACGGTGTTCAAACTAACACCCCGTATAGCGTCCAAATTTTCTCCGAAAAAAAATCTTTCCTAGTTTTGTCAGCTAAAATACTTAAAATATATAATAATATGACGGACGTGCCATAAAATGCTCTCAAAGTGTAATAGTTAGCGGTCTATCTGCTAACATAGATATCCAAGATTGGCGTTATCATAAAAATTACAATAATTTGGACTAAAATGGCACTGATTGATGGCGTCAAACTGTATTATTCTATTCTCAATACATTAACAATATCTCGACGCTTTTGGTTGTATGGTCTACAAAGGACAGAAATGATCAGCTGATGCAGAAGAGTGGGATTTTATTAACGAGTCTCTTGAATCTGTCATGAATACTTCTAACCGCGACTCATGCGAGATATTATAAGTAGAGAAAGAGAGAGTTTGGTTAATTCATTAAAAAGGTTTATGTTTCGTTTTTAATTGTTCAGGTCTTCTTGACATCAGCTGACCGCATCTGATCTGTAAGACGTTTTAAAGGTCTCGGGACGATACGAAGATTCCTCCCAAACACGTAGAACGCATCCTAAAACGCGCGCGCTGGAGACGTTTTGTGCCAAACAAAAACTGCTCTTTTATACATACGCTTTAATTTCAAATTTGGTTGCACACACTCTGAATTAAGTGCACTTGAATCATAAATAGCAGGTAACTTTGCATATTGTTTGGTGTATGAATTTTTGATTTTTGATGGTGTCTGCAGTCGCACAAGTATTTAGTTTCATAACTTCACAGACAAATAGTTTTTTTTAAATTTAATTTCTACGTGTTTGAGAAATTCACTGTTGTCAACGTGACCCACAGGCTTCAGAGCAACGCAGCTTCGGTGCTCGGAGACGGAGTCTCGCTGCGCTTGTATAGATCCCATACATTTAATTTTATTGCTTGAAGGCATTATAACTGTGACTGACGTATCTCGCAAGTTATTTTTAATAAGATTCGTGAATTTCGTAAAAGAGTATGTTGTAATTTGTAAGAATATTTTTATTTTTTTTAAATTACGATCGCCTCTGCCGAATTAATACATCAAAACAATAATTGTCATTTTTTTTTTACAATAAATATTGACAATTTGAAATAGTGCCAGAGAGTCAACAGCCGACGCGATGAAGGGTCTTAACAATAGTTGCCTGCACGCAATACCAGAGCCGCGTTGCTCGGCCCACTTTACAGTAGATCCTCTATTGAAGTAGTCTACAAAACCAATTTAAATTATGGAAACTGAACGTGTCTAATTTTACGTGCTTACTACAATTATAAGCATAGACAAAACTTGGGCAGTACCAAAATTACGCGTGACCTTGGGTACAAATCACTCTCTCTTACGCGCTTATTACTACGTAGTTATTGTCTACATTTTCACTATGACGTTACGAGAGCTAATAAGTACTCGTACCTGACAAAATATCAGGTTTATGACACGAAAGTTGTCATCTAAGGTAGATCTACTTCAATACAGCATTAGCATGTATATAAATAGTTAACGTTAACTACATTTCGTTTCGACAAGTCTGTTGGACTGTATGGGGCTAAATGAGCCCCATACAGTTCTTGTTCAGCGCCCCTAGCGGTACCTACTGCATACACAATCTATGGAGCCAGTCGAAACGTAATCAGGTAAACATAAACTATCAATACTTATAATAAGGTCTGAATTCCTCTTTCGCTTACGTCAGTCGCGCGTACGAATATTCGGTCATTCGCGCTGCTGCCGTCAGCGTCGTAACTTGTGTTCTATTAAACCTAATGTCTATTAGACGCGACCGACGTCAAAGTAATGAGGAATTCAGGCCTTAGGGCGCAGACATAAAGTTACAGGTTTCCGGTACATGTAAAGCAGGTGCGAGTCGGTACCGGAAATCTGTATCTTTATGTCTGCACCCTTAGACTCTAAGGCGTAAAGTGTCTGGTAGGTTTAGTGAGTGTGCGAGGCTAATGTAAGTGTATACACTAGTGTTGTGCAATGTGTGCAGTGTAAGCAACGCGGTGTCGGGCGCGTCGACGCCGAGCAAGCAGCCGCCCGCGCCGAGTCCGCCGCACCCGCCGCACGCGCCGCACCAGCCGCTCGTCAGGCCGCCTAACACAGGTACTGTACACAGGAAGGGTAGGGGGGGAAGAGAGGGGCCTCTCGCACACTGCTGCCTTAATATTTCACGGTTTCTTCATAATTTTCTACCCATAATAATCCGCTGGACCCTGGGTATGTCCTAAAATTGCACCCAGAACCACCGGAGTACGGGCAGCAGCGTCTCGGTTAACGGTGGTGGGCATTCTGCGATCCCCAAGCCTGCCAAGCTTGGGGATTATAGCAACCACCCTATTGAGGGTTTGGCCTTCTTCCAGCAGAGGGCATCTTCTGGATGATACTGAATCATAAACCGCCGAGTACAAATAAAAAAATAAAAAAATTGGGGGACATTTTACACACAGCGCCATCTAGCCCCATACTAAGCAAAGCTTGTATTATGGAAACCAGGTAGCTGATAGAATACTTATATAATTTTTTTTCGTAAATACATACTTATAATACATACTACACCCAGACACAGAACAAACATCTATGTTCGTCACATAAATGTTTGCCCTGGGTGGGGATCGAACCCACGCCCTACAGCTCTGAAGGCAGACATGCTACCAACTGAGCTATAAGGCTGTTATACAGCATAATCCGCCTTTAATATTCTACTGCTGGACGTAGGCCTACCCTCAAACGGCGATTGGGCGACATCCACTACCATGGCCCAGTTTCGGGTTGGTGGATTCACATACGCCATTGAATGTCTTCTGCGGACGTTACTAAGTTTCCTCCCGATGTTTTCCTTCACCGTAAAGGCAGTGTGATGAAAAATCGTACATAAACTCCAGAGAGCTCATTGATACGAGCCTGGGCAGCGACGCTGATAATGGAATGGACGGGCCCAGCGCTTCCAAATCGATCAAAATTAACAAGACAACACAATCAAGCATACCTAGCTAAAAGTATGCATAATACATTTGCCGGATAATAGAGATAGGGAATCTAATTACTGCATGACAAAAAGAGAACACATGTATTAGAAGTTTGTATTGTCGTATCGTACGGCTCGCATGTCACAAAGGCAGAGTATGACTGAAGCGAGTGGAGAGCCGGCGCTCAACATATAGTCTTCAAAATTCATGCGCTTATTTCCCGTCCATTCATTTAATCATTGTCGCTGGACCTGGGCTTAAAGCTGCGACCTCACGATTCCAAGTCGAGCGGTCTCCCGATTAGGGTACCACGGCCACGCTTTGTAGATGTGTATAGGCGTATATAAAGAGTTCTGGTCCTCTAGTTTACGCGAATACGTTAATTTTTACACCTATCCACTAGCTTTGCTTGCCCGTAGCTTTACTTTGTGTGTTAAAGGTTGATAGGGATGATGTACATTACAATTGATTGGTTTTATTGGCGTATAGTTCTACATTCTTAAGGCGTCATGTCTTGGGCCAGAACTACACTCGCGTGCAGTTAAATTGACACAACCCGACAAAATGTTTTTTTTTCAAAACGGGTAAAAAAATTACTGAAGTAATGTACATAAAATTATATATTATTTGAAAAAGTAATGTTTAAGCTTAAAATGATGCCATTGTTTTCCAAAAATATTCGACACTATGTACAATACCTACAATTAAAAAAAAAAAAATTGTCGGGGTGTGTCGATTTAGCTGCACGCGAGTGTAGTTGAGCTTTGTTTTGGTTTTTCCGCCTATATCATGCACACCACTCGTTCCGCTCCTGAGCCAATTTTACCCACGTCTACTCACTACATTTCAACATTATAATATTATTGTCATTATAATTTATAGCAAATACACACCTTTGCCAGTTATTCAACCGCCAAGCAGTAGTGTGCAAGCATTACTGTGTTCCGGTTTGACGGGCAATGTTACCAGAGAAATTACTGGGTAAGAAGAGATTTAACATCTAATATCTCAGGGTGACGAGCGCAGTGCAGTGCGGCGCAGGATTGTGTTCGCAAGTTCACAATTCTAGCACTGCTACTGTTAGTGGCAGGCGCGAGTGCCACCAGGCGAACGTCATGCTCGTCTCGTCACTTGATGGAATGAAAAAAAAAAAAAAAACGAAAGCGTCTGGTATTCTAGACGGTAAGGGCAGTAGTCAGAAACGCTATAATCTTTGATACTGCACGTATTGTCTGGAGCTTCGTTATTCAGCAGCTCTACTAGCTGAGAGTTTTATTCAAATAAAACTCTTACCTTTACATTGGTACATGCCTGAATCGTTTTTGTAAAGTCAACTATACAAAAATGACTATACAAAAACGATTCAGGCATGTACCAATGTAAAATGAGGGTAATATGTATTAAGTAACTAGTAATAACTAAAATGGGGGTAGTCCGGCTGATAACCACCATAAACAAAATAAAATATATAATATAAAAAAATGCGGGTAGGTCGGCTTTGTACACGTTGATCTCATTATTGAGTTTGATATCATTTTTTAAAGTGACAGTGACTTGAGCATATTCACAAAAACATTAAAATAAGTTATAGAAGGTTGGCAACAAATGGCTATTGCCGCCGAAAACCATCTACCTCTTAACACAGTACCGGTCGACGCAGATATAAATCATGGTAAATACAAATTTGTTTCTCTTAACGCGGGTTTTGTTTTCCAGTTTTCACAATTTTTTGAGATAAAAACTAAGTTTTTTATAGCTTAGTTTCTCGTCGATTCATCACGTTGTTATATATATACTCGCAGGTTTGGAGAAATCAATTAAAAATACGGAGTTACTTTTATCAAAACACAATGTAAACAGAAGCCGGCCTAAGCGAGTCTTGATAATCTGATAATATATTATCTATAATTGTTATCCTTCTTGAACGTGACATAGCTAGAGTAAGGATACGTCTATCCTTACTCTAGCTATTTCACGTTTACGCGCGGGGGAAGGATACCACATGCTAGGCTAGCAGTGATTCTCAAAGAAATTAATAATAGACTTTAATTCAAGTTTGCATATTGCATTCGTGGGCGATTTTTATTATGAGCTATCGAATGGTTCCCGTATACACGAAAAGTCACTTTTCTAACCTTGCGAATCCCACGCTTTCCGTATTACAGTAATATTGTAAATGTTTCCACATTTATTTTGGCAGTTTGTTTGTTGCCTTTTTACGACTATACGAGTGGACCGATTTTGATGAAAATTGGCATTGGCAGGCAGTGCCTACTATGGGCCAACTGCAACTATTTTGACCCAATAATCCCATGGGACAAGAGATATCAATATTTCGGAACCACTATTCCACTGTTTAGCAGCTAATCAGTGGAATGCGCTGCCCGAGTGGGTGTTTCCCGATAATTATAGTCTAGGTGTCTTCAAGTCGCGAGTGAATCGGTTTCTTCTAGGCAAGCGTGCTCCATCGTAGACTGCATCTTAGTTTATCATCAGACGAGATGGCAATAAAACGCAATCCTATAAACAAAAAAAAATTTAAAATAAATGCTCCAAATAATAATTGTGTTTTGTCTTGTATTCACAGTATTTTTATTGTGATATCTTGGCGACTATGGCATACAAAAATATTCTAGATTTTAGTTTTGGCATCTAATAACATTTATATTTGTTGATCTCCGCGAAATGAAAAGATATCAAACGATATATAACACTATGATAGACCGATACAACACATACCTACATATACAGGGTTAGTTCTAATCAGTTAGCATCGTTTTAAGGGCATATTCTATACATCAAAACAAACAACTTTTCCTATGGGGCCAACATAGAAATCGCAAAAATAAAACAGCTGTTCTATACATTTTACCCAAGGTCGGTGAACTTTTTGTATGGAACAGCTGATATTTTTTTGCGCGATTTCTTGTTTTCATTTCATGTTGGCCCCATAGTAAAAGTTGTTTGTTTTGATGTACAAAATGTGCCCTTAACAGAAAGCTAACTGATTAGAATTATCCCTGTAATTTTTAGAAAATACACTTTATCTAAAAATCGTATAAATAAGCGAGACGTCTACACTATGGCTACAATGCCCTTAACGTATCAGTTTGGTCAGTGATGAATAAATTAACTCGTTATCAGTACGCGATAACAGCGCTCTGTTTACAAAATAAACAACGTACCGTTATCGGCTGTGAATGAGACGTACACAGGGTTATTACCAAGCGGCTACGATTGTCTTGGCACATCGCCAGCGCGTATAGCTTGGCGCTCGCCCAGCGACACGGCCGTCAGTCGCCAGTCGCCTGGCACCACTAGCCCATACCTGTACATAAAACTACAAAAAAGAAAAATATAAAATGATTTCGCGGCAAAACGACGGATAATTATGGACCATGGTAAACATGATTGTTAATTCGTGTGTGCATGTGTTTTCTCCGTGTTGTGTTTGCAGTGAACGGTATGTGTTTTATTTCTGACGTGCTATAATGTTTTTCTATTTCCTCTATTGAAGTTCAATGCCAGTTATGTAATGTTATTGTTTTAACGTTTGTACGTGTTCCTCTTCGGAGTTTGTGATGAATCGTTGGGGAGCGAGGTAAGCAAAGCGTGGTTTGCGTCAGTTTTTCTGTCACGTGAAAGTTTTGCCTTTCGCTGTTGCCAACATTGTTAGACTAATAAAAAAAAAAATGGTAATTATGCTGAATTTATGACTTTATTTGTGATCGACTCGGGTGTTACTATGCGGAAGTTTTTAACCTAAATTATTAATAATTTGTCTCCTTTTCTTATTAATACTCGAAACTATATTAGAGCGGAAGTACATTAGAATTTATGAGAGTTTTCTTAGGGTTCTTTATTTATAAAAACATTATCTGACCAATGATACACCAACTTAGATATATTTACTAAGTGTCCTTTGTTGGTTTTTGTATGTTTACACAAATATAAATACCGACAAATGTAATTTAAATCCAATGTTACATGTAGCTACTTATATACAGCGACAATGATAAAATGAATGGACGGCAAATAAGCGCACGTATTTTGAAGACTATATGTTGAGCGCCAGCTCTCCTCTCGCGTAAGTCATACTCTGTATTTGCCACATGCGAGCCGTACGATACGACAATACAAACTTCTAATACATGTACATTTGTTATCTTTTTGTCATGCAGTAATTAGATTCGCTATCTCTATTTTCTGGCAAATGTAATATGCATACTTTTAGCTAGGTATGCTTGATTGTGTTGAGTTGTTAATTTTGAACGATTTCTAAGCGCTGGGCCCGTCCATTCCATTATCCCTGTCGCTGCTTATACATATTATTTTGCTTGGAATATTTCGACTACTTTAAATGTTTTAGCCCAAATTACTTAGAAGCTAGTCTAACATTTGCTTCCTTCGGACAAAAAAGCCTGGATATTTTGAGTGCTGACTCGAAATCCGCGATTTCACAAATCTGTGCTTTTAATGTAGATCGTGTAGGCAGGCGTAACCTTTTCATGTACTTGCAGTCATCGTTCTATAAAAAGTATGACCGTAACAACTTCTAGCGTTTTTAATTGATTAATAAATCTTACCTAACAACTTTTAATTCTGGAGGCTTCATCATGATATTTTCTTAAACCGAAAATTTTGTGGTCTTCTTTTATTTATTCTCATATTATAAGACATTACATCACTTCCATGAGAACACTGCTATAATATAACATTTACATTTATAACACATAATATAAAATGCAAATCAAATTAATGTAGGTACAATTGAAACAAATTGACAAATAATACAAATCCACCTGATCTGAGCTTAACTTGCATTATTTTTTTATTAAACTTGTTTGTCTTTGATAATAAATTCGACAAGTTTATTTTTGAATGTATTGAACGAGTATATATTTTTAAACCAATTGTTACTTAGATTTCGCAGGAGTCTTTGGTATGGGGTTCTAACCCACAAACTTTCTAATGTGAGTCACCTCTACTCCCAGCAAGGAACCATAACTAGTCACCGTGGTGGAACATGTTCCAAACACGCTTCAAGGGTTGGATTTTGCCCAGTAAAAATATGCAGAAAGGCTGGTGCAGTAGTCCTCGCGTAGACGTTAGCCTGGTAAGCATCATGCATACTCATAACAGTAGCAGCGTCAGAGTTGCGAACACCCGCGTCGCACTGCTCTGTTCTCGTCACTCGTGAGATATTAGATGTCGAATCACTTCATGCCCAGTAATTTCTCTGGTAACATTGCCCTTCAAACTGAAACACAGTAATGCTTGCACATTACTGCTTGGCTGTTGAATAACTGGCCAAGATGTTATACTTCCCCAGGCGGACTCTGCAATAGATTCCTACCACTACAATAGTAGATTACTCACCTAGGGAGCAAAAGTAAAGAATGTATCGGATCTCATGTCTGTCTCCCGAGGCGAAGCCGATGTCCTTTCCTTCTTAACTTGCTCCCGTGGTGTGTATTTTACGTGCCGCTGCGGGGAGAAAGTTATTCCTTTTGCTCCGCGTAGCGGGGCTAAAATAGCCACTTTAGCCCAGCAGGCAAGTATTTGCGTAAAATCGCAAAGACACCACGGGAGCAAGTAAAGAAGCCTCAGATCTCATGTTTGTCACCGGGAGATAATATACATGAGATATGAGACATTCTTTACTTTTGCTCCCTAGGCGAGTAATCTACTATTCTGACATTTTTCATAGCTGGACGACAAATAAAATGTATGTATTCTTTAAACACATATTTATCAATGCGAATGTTTGTGAGTGTCCGAGCCTGTTTGTTACTTATTTTCGCTGCTATGGCTCAACGGATTCAAGTGAAATAGAGATAGCTTATAACCTGGATTAAGAAAGACTACTTTTTCACCCGGAAAAATATACGGTTCCCTTGTGATAGCGACTGAAACATCTCGTAAACTGTTATATCGGTATCCATTATGTCACCACTGTGGTGTTTAGTAAGCCATAGTAGACTAGGTAACTAGGCAGTTACGGGTAACTGGAAATCAATAAAGACCTTGGAATGGATTGAGGTCGCCTCAAGTTTCGGCCTAGTCATTTCACAAGAATACAACAGTTACGCGATGTGGTATTTTGATTAGAACTTGATAAAGGACTAACGACATGTTATATACTATCATTTGTAGTATATTTCCGCTGTAATTAACATTACACTAGAAACTATAGTATAACCACTGAAGAGAGAAGTGAATAGAACGGAAATGTGACGGGCCGAGCTAGCCGGCATTAAGTCTATTTAGACTTTGACAATTCTTCCAATATACATTTATACATGTTTTAAAACTGAGAATACTCAAAAAAGACAATTTAAATAGACGCGTAGGAAACCAAACCACATTGCATCGTAATTAGATTAATTTTAATATGTTGCAAAATGGCATCAAAAATAAAAAAACCTGGAACTCGATTGGAGCGCCACCTACCGGGTTCAAACGTGAATCTAAAGACATCCAGGGACCCACTCGTACTCACACAAGAAGTTTCATTAACATCGGCCCAGCCGTTTATAAGTACATAAGGATTATATAAATATATGTCCTAATTAATAAGATGTGGTAGCCTAATCGGGAGACCGCTTGACTTGTAATCGTGAGGTCGCGGGTTCAAACCCAGGCCCGTACCAATGAGCTCTTTGGAGTTTATGTACGGATACTCTTACCGCTGGTTTTTCGGTGAAGGAAAACATCGAGAGGAAACCTGCGTACGCCCGGAGAAGAAGTTCAGTGGTATATGTGAATCCACCAACCCGCAACCGGGCCAGCGCGGTGGATATAGCCCATTTGACCTTCGAGGGTAGGCCTAAGTCCAGCAGTGGACAATAGGCTATTTGACTCTATTGACAATATGCTACAAATTGATATAATCCTAATAAATTGCAGCGTAAAAAGCATCTCTATTTATTTTTAGATTTAAAATAAGTTTACTTTCTGCAAAAAAAAGGGAAAATAAAATGTATTTATTTTGAAGTTTGGTCACGTGATGCGAAACACTGCGATTGGTGGCAACTTTTGTGACGTCATATCAAAGTAAACAACGAGATCTAAAGTGCATTTTCATCACAATTACAGTGAAAAAAGCTATTTTCAAGTGAATTACCACAAATATTTCTTACATAAACCCCTTATTTTACTAGATCTATGCCTTGATCGCTTACTTTCGCTTGTTGTTTACTATGTTGTGACGTCAGATATGTCACGTGATCCAAATCGCGTTTTGGCGCTTTTTTTTCTCATTCAAACTTTCACATCGATTTTTACCGAAAATACGACAGATCTCAAGGAAATATTGATGTGGTGTGCATTAAATATAGTAAGAAATTATTTATAACAATTTCCCAATAGTAGTCAAATAACCTATTAAAAAGGCTGATTATGGTTATGGTACGTTCTAATTACGAACTCGGTGTGAAGAAGCCCCAAGACCAAAACAAGAAAATCAAACATTCAAGTGTTGTCATTGAGCCCTACATTTGATTTGCCTATACTCGGTCGGTTGATCGATATCGCCAAGTCTTCCAACGTTATAGAGATCACGTAGGATCGTGACCCCTCACTTACACGTTGCTAGAGTTACTCTAATTGTGCAATATTCGTGATGATATTGTCTTAGTATTTAATATGTATCCGCAACGTTGTCATAATGTTTGTCTAGTGACTGAGGATGGGCGCCTGTGGTATGTTTGTTTGTATCTTTTTAATGTGTTTTTTTCTCCAGTTTGTGCGTTCGTGTTTCAAACTATGGGGTGTGGGTTGAATTCTTGTAAAAGAGCTTTAGCTGCGAAAGGAAATACTTTTTCTAGTCGTACCGTACCATATCGTACTTTCTACTACTTGGCTGTCCTGCCACCATTCTCACCTTTTTTGTTTCTCAGTTCTTGCCAAGAACTCTATTGTCAATCTCACTTGAGAGCTATTTCCTGTTTTGGCTACGTGTAAATAGATTCAGGTGACATGAAATATTTAACATCTAATATCTCAGGGTGACGAGCGCAGTGCAGTGCGGCGCAAGAATTTGTTCGCAAGTTCACAATTCTGCCACTGCTACTGTTATGGATAGGCGCGATGCCTCGGAATAGTCTCCTAGCTAATCTCGTCAGCGTCACTGCATAAAAAATGGCGTAATTTTATGAATGAAGGGTCGGTTATGATATGCCCAAGTTTACGGCTTTCTGGCTTCGATGTGTACTCGGTGTCTCGGTAGGGGAATTACATCGTCGTCGTCAGCCATAAGACGTCCACTGCTGAACCACGCTTGGCAGGCGGCTTGGGATCGCAGAATGCTCACCACCATTAACCAAAAGGACGCTGCTGCCCGTCCTCCGGTGGGTCTGGTTGCAGTTTTAGGACATGCCCAGGTCCATCAATCATTGCATCCCCAATTGATCAGGAATTACATCAATGAGCCGCAATCATCAATGTTGACTACGGCCGCATCGACGATGCGTGTCCTAGCGGAAAAAAATCGCAGTGCATGATCCCCATTGATTTGAACTATCACACACTACAGGCGGGCCGCACCCGGCTGTTTCGGAAGACTTAGACACATTACAAGCTAATGTGTTGTAGATTATTTATATGTAGCTGTATGTAATGTGTTGTTATTGGTTGTTGCAGAAGTAGCGGAGAATGGTCCGGTATCGAGTTCTGTCGCGCACACGGTCACACATCTGCCGCCCGTCGTGACGCAACCTCCACCTGTGAGCAACACACACACACACACACACACGCACTCACAGTCACACTATCTCCCTCTCTCGCTCACACACATTGAGCATGCACTGGGCCAGTACGAAATGGGTGCCGAAGTGGTGGCCAAACGTAGATCTTTTCCCAATAATACGCTTTAAAAAAAAACAACCGACTTCACTTTCGGCTACCTGGATGACATGTTCATGTTTTCCAGTTGTTTTGATTTATTCCCTGTATATGTGACGATAACAAATAACGTACATGTACTTACGGTCTTGCATAGTACATTATATATACATTAATTTTCAAGGCGTTTGCTCTAAAAATGCATTTACGAAGCCGGTATTCATAGTACGAAAGTTGAAAATTACGCACCATAAAACGGAACGTGCGTAAACTTACGGTATTTTTTTATTTCCATTCCAACTTATAAGAATTCCACCAAAGAGTTTACGAGACATTTACGAGAATAAATTAGCTGAATGATCGAATCTCCTTGGGAGCGCTTTTGCTCAAATACGCTTATCTTAGTTTAATACTATGGAAAAAAATAGACGAAAGATTTAGTTTTTTTTACAACACTATTTTAAATTCGAGCCATTTTCATATTAGAAACGTCACCGATTGTTGCAACTTTTATGAAGAAAAATTTGGCGTCGCTTTATTTGCATTCGGCCAGTTTCATTGTTGCGACTTTCCGACTGATATTTATAAACAAATTAGTAAAGTTTGTTTCATTACTTATTTTACTGTTTTCTCGCAAATGTGTTGGAAAATGTTATATGGCACACGTGCGGAATTGGTATTTACAAATAACCAACTTACCGCACTAGTATCATAAATAACTGTTGTAACGCATGGCGTTGGAATGCCATAAACCTCTCAGGAAGAATGAAAAATATAGATTTGTTGTTCCCCGGTCGACAGGCCCCGAAGATCCCCGTGTCGCTAGCGGTGGGGCGGACGGAGCCCCTGGCAGAGGTGCTCTCGCCGGTCACGGTGAACGGGCCCGCGCTGCCGCCGCCGCACCACACCCCGCCCCACCATGCCGTCAACAAGTGAGATATTATGTGCCCCTCTCTACAGTACTGTCGCTGCACTCTCCGAGCCAGCGACGAAAAAGTGTATTTAACTTATCTATCGTCTATAGCATCCCCTTCCTATTAAGGGGAGGCCTTCGTCCAGCAGTGGGCATCTTCAGGTTGATGATCTTCATTTCGAGTCGATGTGTCATAAATGAAAGCAATGATCAAAATTTTACCACTTAATGGGACTCTCCCTTGCCTCAAAGGTCGAGTGCTGTTCAGTGCGGCCCAGGATTTAGTTCATTATCAGTCAGAAGATGTCCGCTGCAGGACGAAAGCCTACCCCTTAATAGCGAGGGGTTGCCATAATCCCCACGCTTGGCAGGCGGCTTGGGGATCGCAGAATACTCACCACCGTTAATAGGGATTATGCAGGTTTTTTTTTAAATATTTGATATGATAGGTTTTTTCAGCAGCAAAAAATTAATAATTAGTAAAAAAAAAATATAATATCAAACAGATTCGAGCATTTTAAACGCTCGCTATTTTGGCGCGCTTAGCGTGACGTCACATACTTGATAAACAAACAACTCGTGAACAGGTGCAGAAGTATTGTGCTCTTTATTTTATCAATATTTCGTATTTTACGATTGTTATGCCATGGAGCAATCCAAAAAACCATCATACAAGTACTGTGTTGTGCCTAGGTGTAAAAATACAACAAGGAAAACACCCAATAAAGTGTTTTTTTTCTATCCCAAAAGATGTGAACTTAGGAAGAAAATGGTGCAAAATCATGAAAAGAGACATAATATCTCCATAATCTTGGTTACATTGTTGCGAAGATCACTTCAACGTAAGTAAAATCAAAAATAAACCATAATAATCATCGCTTCCCAGAACAATTAAATTTCTAAAATTCAATGTAAAGTTTAGCCATTTACCAAGGGTTTCAGGTTATGTTATGGTCTATTGACATTAAATGTGTTATTCCAAAAAATACACGCAAGACCGGGTAAATATAATTATCTAACACGTAATTACCTTGCAGCTTTTACTTCTGTGATTTCAGCAGATGTAAAATCCGGATTCGTTGATAAATAGGACGACATCATAAAAACATAAATTTTTGGCATATTGTCTGATTGTCCCTTTACATAATCTCGTGTCAGTCATTTTACTTAGAGTTATTCTTAAGAGACAAACGTAAAAACACTTCAAATATGCTAAGGAATCACTATAAAACCTAAATAAATCACAAACACCCCGAAACTACGTACTTGTTGACACTGTTGTTAAAGGCTGTGACGTCAGATTCGATCTGACCAATAGCGTTGCGTTTCAACTAGTTTGAATTTCCCACTAATTTTATGCACTTTTTAATAAAAAAAATCGGTATGAAAATCTAATTATATAAAAAATATAATTGTATATCCATAATTCTGAAGCATTAACGTAATTAAAAAAAAATATTTTGAACCGTATTTGAATCACACGCATATTCCCTATTGATAGACGCTGCTGTCCACCCTCTGGTGGTTCTGGGTGCAGTTTTAGGACATACCCAGACATAGACAGGATTTTGTTCGCAAGTTCACAATTCTGGCACTGCTACTGTTATGTGCAGGCGTGATGATTACTAGACGAACGTCACGCTCTTCTGACACTACATTACATTAAAAAGTCATAACTTCTCTATGACAGCCATAGATATTATTACCTATGATACGTCTTCCAGTTATATTCACAACTAGCACCTCACTGCTGGGGCCTTCGAATTAAGGCTTATCATTGGGATTGGAACTTCTGTACGTATTACTGTATTTTTTCTTTGACCAAATTAATATGTTAGAAGCGAAGATATGTACGCTTTGATTTGCATATCATGCCTTGTTGTATTGAATTAAAGTTGGTTTTCCGTTACAGCGTGTCAGGCAGCGAGAGCGGCGCGGCGGGCGCAGTCACCGCCTCGCTCAAGAGCATGGCGCAGGAAGCCGTGCAGCGCGCGGGGCTCGACCTTGTCACATCACAGGTACTCCACGATCAACACACACACACACACACCAGTTCTTTTGGCGAGAACGCTGAAAAAACATGTATATGTTTGTTTTTCTTACCTGACTAAATTTGTAAACAACAATGGCGGTTTTACGACCAATCATAGCCATTTGTCAGAAAACTAAGAGCTGTCATTGGTTAAAATCTACTATAGTTATTTACAAATTATGTCGTCACCTAAGAAAAAACAGACTGCTTTATTGTATTTTCCAAAACTCGTTTTTTCGCGTATTAGTGTTTAAAGATGGTGGTGTTTTATTCGTTCAGTGCCGAGGTACGTGCACGAGTGTGGGCAAGTGATATATTTAGGTGAAACATTGTCATTTCGTGTTGTTTTCAAAATTAATATAACATGGCCGGCGATCTTAACAATAACTTTAAATAGCGAAAATCAACAACTAATGTACAATAATGTCATTAACACTCTACAAAACGTATGATCGATATTATGACGAGCTCGAATTCGAATTCTATAAATCCGCGTAACCCTGTGTTTTCATAGATCATAATTTCTTTGCTGATGCGTTGTTTGGTTGCGTTTCAGAACGTCAGAAGAGGTATCTCAGTAGCGCAGGCGCACATACCGCCCTTACTCGGCGTCGCACCTTTGGGACCCTTACCTCTAAACAATGTGAGTATAACAGTATGTATTATAGTATCAAATGCCCACTGCTGCACGAATGCCTCCCCCTTAGACCGCCACAACCTGCCATTTGCATCCACCGGTTGTCCGCGCCTTTACAATTTTCAACTTTCTTTATTGTGATTGTAGTATTGTGATGATAGTATACAGAAAAGTATTGTATCAACTATCTAGTTACCATTCTACAATCTTTGCTTAGTTTGGGGCTAGATGGCGCTGTGTGAAATGTCCACCAATATTTATTGTATTTATTTATTATTCCTGACTCACAGAACCCTATTAGAGAGCTATGAAGCTTGATTCAGAAATCCCCTTAGACAGTCCCATTTATGTGACGGAAGGGGATTATTAGACGAAAAATCTAGAATTCCCCTTAAATATGATTTTTAAATGAAGGGAGAGTGTGAAGCGTTATCTTCCTTAATGTAAAGAAACTTGTGTAACGTTCCAGGAGCACCAGCTGCAGTTCCAGATGATGGAGTCCGCGTTCTACCACATGCCGCACCCCTCCGACTCGGAGCGCACGCGCCACTACCTGCCGCGGAACATCTGCAACACGCCCATATACTACAACCAGGTACTGCAGCCTGCTCCACGCGGGGCAATAACTGCCACACTGACGCTGACTGGCACAATAACTGCTATACTTGGGGACAATAACTGCTATACTTGGGGTACAATAACTGCTATACTTGGGGTACAATAACTGCTATACTTGGGGTACAATAACTGCTATACTTGGGGTACAATAACTGCTATACTTGGGGTACAATAACTGCTATACTTGGGGTACAATAACTGCTATACTTGGAGTACAATAACTGCTATACTTGGGGTACAATCACTGACATACTTGGGGTACAATAACTGCAACAACGAGGACTATGATTGGGGTAAAACAAGCGCTACAGTTGGGGATACAATAAGTGCTAAGCTTGGCAAAGGCTACGGCTGGGGTACAAAAAAGTCTAAGGTAAAACAAGGGCTATCTATGCATGGTATATAATAGGTGTTGTGGTTGGGGTAAAATAACACTTCACACTTGCTACGCTTTGGGTGAAATGTATATTTCCACCTGCCAAATCCAAAGTCAACCCAGCTTCTTGATGTATCAAAGCGAGATTCTGGGCCGCTGGCATTGTTACTACAATGTTGGCGCATCTGTGTCAAACATCATCCCTCTAACACCTCGTGAACCTATACAATGTGTAACAAAAGGGTTAAACAATACGAAAGGGTATGTATATACTCATCATTATGAACAACTTTTACTATGGGGCCAATCCTGAAATCGCGAAAGAAAAATCAGGTGTTCCATATATTTTGTCCAAGGTCAAGGAACTTTTTGTATGGAACATCTGGTTTTTTATTTCGCGATTTCAGGGTTGGTTATAATGTAAGTACACGTTTATAATAAGCTTAATAGGGAATATGCATGTGTTTCAATTATTAAAAATAATAGGATAAACGGAGAGTTTAACTGAATCTGATGCTTACGTCGAAAATATAATTGAATCAGCTGGTAATCTTCTGAAATATAAGTGTTCAAAGTATTTGGTAGGGCGTCATCTGTCCCTTTCTAGCAAAACACGTGCTAGTATAGAATTTGTTTGGAATCGTTTTCTTTGACGCCTTAAACCTAGTATAGTGCCCTCCCTGTCTAACATGAAACTAAAATGTTTATAACTTCGTTATTTGTGCACATATAAGAATTGTACTTTCGATGATTTGTTTGGTTGCGAGTCAGCTTTTTTGTGAGTCATAAAAAAAAATACATGCATTTTCCCTATTTGCAAGCTTTGCTTAGTTTTGAGCTATGTGGCCCTGTTTGAGATGTTAATCCAAAACATACCACCAATATTTATTTGTGTTTCTTGTATTCCAGGTGGTCCTCCCCCACTCGGACTCGGTGGAGTTCTTCCAGCGGCTCTCGACGGAGACCCTATTCTTCGTGTTCTACTACATGGAAGGCACGAAGGCGCAGTACCTCGCGGCCAAGGCGCTCAAGAAGCAGAGCTGGCGGTTCCACACCAAGTACATGATGTGGTTCCAGAGGCACGAGGAACCCAAGGTTATCAATGAGGAGTATGAACAGGTACGGTGCCTTAGATAATGATACATTTATTTGCATTAAACTTGAGTCTAATGACCTGATGATTTGGACCTGGGTACGTCCTAAAACTGCATCCAGAACAAGCCACCTGCCAAGCGTGGGTATTATGGCAACCCTCCTTATTAAGGGGGGAGGCATTCGTCCAGCAGTGGACGCCTTTTTTTTGCTTATGAGTGAGAAACTTGCATTTGGTAAATTCTTTAGCAATTTAACATAAAGTTTCATTCAATGACTACAACATGTAACTTTTTGGACCAAACAATAATTTATAAAAATGAGCCACTAATAATGAACAACATTAACATGTACACACATTTCGAATACACTTATACAGTAATATTCTTTTATGGATTGTAGATTTTAAACAACTCCGGGGTAGTCCACCAACCAATCTGCAAAGGAGTTAAATAAGATCTTGGCAAAAAAAAAGCATGATAAAAGTGTTATGGAGACGTCTTCAACAATTCAAAACCCACAAATATGAAGTAGTAGTAGTTTGGCAAAGGGGTGGTACTTCCTTACAGTCCTATATGATTACATTGTTTGATATAGCCATGTTGTGTTGTTTCAGGGCACATATATTTACTTTGACTACGAGAAGTGGGGGCAGCGGAAGAAGGAAGGCTTCACGTTCGAATACAAGTTCTTGGAGGACCGCGAGCTGAACTGAGCGCGAGGCGAGCCCCCGCGCCCGCGCCCCGCGGACCCCGCGCTGCGCACGCGCCGCGCCCGCGCGCTCCGGACTCTAGTGCGCGGACGATGTGCAAAGTGAACTACAGTGCAATAGTTTTGGAGTGAACTCGCAACAAACCGTGTTATCGTGTACCGAGGCTACGTGCTAGAAATTCTCTAATCATGGAAAGTCCAAGCTGCTAGAATCGTAATCGGCAGAGAATACTTTCATTCCTATTTGTGGCAGTATTTTTCCTAGTTTGTAAACTGTGTTCGAATCTAGTGTTTATGATTTGAAGTCGGTTCTCCGTCGGCCCGCTTGGACTCGGCCGCGCGAGCGTAGCCGGCCGACACCAAAAATTCTGCTATAGTTTCGTACGAAGATATTTATTTATATTTGTGGTTTGTGCAAAACGGAAAAGGAACTTTCTGAATGATCATTCGAGTGTATTCCCACCAGAGTATAGATGTATTTTTGTGTTCACTAACCAAATTCTCCTGGCAGTGTGGTAAAAGACAAGCAAGCGAAAGATATCATGTGATGCAATAAAATTAGTTTCAACCGTTCGAGGGTTGTTATTGTAGTAAAAACCAATGTGATATTGAATTTAGGGCTCCCGGGGCGGCCTCGGATCCGCGACTTTGCAGTCCTTTTGATTGTTCGAAGGCGTCTAGGGCCGTTTACTACGCAACATGAATTTTAATTTCGAAACTTTTTCGATAAGTTGACGCGAATAGATTGTAGCATGACATTTTTCATGTTGTCTAGAGACGGTTCTTACTCTGTTTACGCACATCGCCATACGGACGGCTGATCCAACACCTGATATCATATATGGAAAGGACGTCTAGATATAATTTCAAGGCAGTGAAAGAAACATACTAGCGAGGTTATAGTTTGGCTTTTTTTACTACAAATAAATTCATGTCTGGATATTCTCGTAAGCACATTATTCTATCAGGCGTTCGGTCCCGTCGGTGGAGGCTCTCGGCCAGCATCTGTCCCTCGGACGAGTGCTGCCGGCGCTCCGGCGCGCGGCGGCGGCGCGGCGCAAACAATACAATGATCTCTTAGTCAGTACAGGGCGCCGCGGCCGCCGGAGCCGCGGCCGGAGCCCCGGCGCTACAGAGCCTTCGAGGGCGCTCCGGGACTATTGTTTTACTTGTGTATAGACATTGGAATAGTTTGAAAATTATCGTAAGCGCTAACTCGGGCGCGACGCGGCCGCGCTATATTTTGTACTTACCTGGCGATTTGTACATCTGTTTATAAATATTACCTTTTTGTCCGTCTATAAAGGCCAGTGTTGGACGCCAGCGCGCGTCGGGGGCGCGGCCGCGTCGCGCCCGCTCCGGCCTAAATATAAACTACAGATAGGTACTCCGGTGTGGTTCCACGGACCGGCGGGTGTACTCCCTCACCTCCGGATTTGAAGTCTTGGCAAGCTGTGTATATTTAATTTTAATTAGTGCATTTAAATTGAACAAAAGATGTTAAATTATGTATGAGCGTGTAGATCACTGCCACTGTATCTATATTGGGTTAGTTAGATATACTCGCTATATAAATTGTACTTATTTATTGTGTGACGCCCGCGGCGGGCTCACGGAGGTGGGGGCGCCCGGGGCGGCCACGGGGCGCTGCCAGGCGGAGGTGGGGGCGCCCGGGGCGGCCACGGGGCGCTGCCAGGCGGAGGTGGGGGCGCCCGGGGCGGCCACGGGGCGCTGCCAGGCGGAGGTGGGGGCGCCCGGGGCGGCCACGGGGCGCTGCCAGGCGGAGGTGGGGGCGCCCGGCGTGGCCAAGGGACGCTGCCAGGCGGAGGTGGGGGCGCCCGGCGCGGCCACGGGGCGCTGCCAGGCGCCAGGCGGGTGCGCCTTCTTCGTACAATGATCAAGTAAACACCAAATTCGCGTTTTCCATTTTGTGAGGCCATAGAGTATTTTTTGTAATATTTTACCCAGAATTGTTGCGGCTGTAGGTTGTTGCGAGCGAGGCCGCGGCGCCGCCAGGCCGCCGGCTCAGGCCGCCGGTCCAGGCCTCCGGTCCAGGTCGCCGGCCGCGGGCGAGCGGCCACGGCGCGCGATCTCGTTTATTCCGTGCGTTATGTTGATAGTTTTCACTTTTGTAAAAAGTCTATCGTGAAGAGCAGATGAAATGTGGATAATTAAAGAATATCTGTACAGTTCTATTTGTATAGAAATAATAAATAACGATTAAAAAAAATTAAACAATGTTGTGATTTCTTCTGATCGCTTAGTTGTAAGTTCGTCGGTATACAGCGGCGCCCGCGCCGGTTGCATTTCTTTTTTATTTATTTTTATTATGGAGCGAATGACTGTTTACTTCGTAGAATAAACTCAAAGCATTTTAAAATCTTTTTGTTTATTTCTAGCTCTTGCAATCCTGATTGGTTACTATCTATCCCAAAATTCATCATCAAATCATCTTCAGCTGCACTAACAACTACTGCTGATCAGACATTTTATATTATTATAGTAAATAATTAATATTTGATTCTATAAAAGTTCTTGGGTTGACGCGTTGGGAGGTTTGGAGGTTGAAAGATGGTACACATCAAGCCCGCAATTTAGTGTGAATTATCACAAACCAGACAATAATATCGATTACAGAAAAGCCAAATGCCTGCTTTCCTTTCTCCTGAGTGGTGTCGAAAGTTATACCATAATCTTCAGTGCAATCTAATTTATACACTATGTGTATAGAACATTTTCGATTATCCACTGTGCTTGAGGCACGCGCACAGCCGGCGGGAGCCGCGTGACGTCAACGAGCCAAGCACTGCAGTTGAAAATCGATGCAATGTTTTACACAAATAAAGTACAAATTAGTTTGCACTGAATACGACATTGTTGTAGTTATAGGTATATCAAGTCAACGAGACAAGCACTGCAGTTGAAAATCGACGCAATGTCTTACACAAATAAAGTACAAATCAAGGACGGGTGGACTATTCTTTTTTTTTAAATTTGGGATTAAACGTAGAGTAAGTATCTTTAACATGACATTGAAAATAACTTTTGATGAATACTTACCATAGAAAAACTGAGAATACTATAAAAATTAAGCAGTTAAGGTTTAGTCAAATAATGTATAAGTACTTCTGAAAAGATCATTTTAACTGGAACAAAAAATATGCTATGATAAAGTCAAAATAATCAATGTCCGACCGCGCGTTCGAGCCTACCTATTTCATAGGGTTTGTTACCTGTGGTCGACATAAAAGGTTTTTAATATGTGAACCTTTTATGTGGCCGTTTGTACCGTTTATGTGTATACCTTATTGTATCCGTGTTCCACGAGTACACTGAATTAAGAGTGTACTCGTAGAACACCTAGTTGTATTATGCGTAATTCAATGACCCGTAGAATATCCATTTGTTTAATCGTTCACTCCCATGTCCTTCCTTTTTAACCGACGTCAAAGAAGGAGGAGGTTCTCAATTTGTTTTATTTTTTTTAATGCTTGTTAACTCGGCACTCCTAAGCACACACTTACTCAGCGATATTTTAAATAGCTTATTTCAAGTCGTCTAAAAAAGAGTAAGTATACTACCTTAGGTATCTTATTTTAAGTCCTTACGGTGGTAACTTAAATAAATCATTTTTCATCACACTTGCAATGATGCTTGGTAATGATGTATCAATATACTTTTCATCACACTTGCTCGTAAAGTGGATCTTATTACATCGGTTTTAGGCTCATAATCCAAGCTATTACGCACGTGTGCTTTTTACTTTACATTACGGCACTAGTGCTATAATAGGTATAACCCGGTAAAGTCAAGTTTGTACGTGACTGCAATTAGACGTATGTATACGAATCACTCTTAATATAGCCGGGTAATACTTACAGTTTTTTTGTAATACCTACAAAGAGTTCTTATGCCGCTGAAGTAAATGTCAACCTGCGCGCGCATTGCTGGTTTGGCCGCCATTTTCCGCAAATGTACTATTATCTAATTGCGTACTAATATTATAAATACGAAAGTTGGTCAGTGTTTGTTATGTATGTTTCTCCATCACGCTGAAACAGCTGAACGGGTTTGGATGAAATTCGGTATAGAGGTACTTTTTACCTTAGAAACATGGCTACTTTTTATCACAAAAATCGCGTAAAACCGCGGGGTGCAGCTAGTTGTTTAATGATATACCCGTGGTTCACCTACTGGGTGAACCTAGAGCACTACATATTATATTTACACGTGGTTTACCTATTGGGCAGTCTAAGGGCACAAAAAGGTATCCGTGGAACACGTACGTGGACCACGCGAGTAAGAAACCATTTCATAGATATGTGCTTGAGCACGCCTCTCTCCCGCACTTCGGTACCCAACCCTCGCCGCGTTGCCCGCGCTGCGTTGAGCGGGGCCGCACGGCCACGGTGCGGCGGCGTTTATTTTTCTAGTATTTTGTTTAGATTTTTAAATTCGTTATATCTTTTAAATGGAATGTCCGATTTGGATAATTCAAAAAGTAATGGACAGGTATTGAAACAGTCTGAATACGAAATGATTTATTTGGATAAGGGTTCATACAAAGGTATGGATAACCAAAATTAATATGACAAAATGTCGATATAGTAACATAATTACAATAGTCGGACATATGGTATCGCGAAGATTTTTGTAGATATTGATGTGTTCTTTAAGGTGAAAGGTAAGGCAAAATTTGGGCAAAATGAAATTGCGCATTTAGCAGCCGGCACGCCATCTATCCAGTAATGAGTACATTAGTTTGAATCCATAAGCCATCACCCTGGCGCCATCTAGCCGCAAAGCAGTTTAACAGTTCGACTGTGCACACAGCACACTGCACTGCTGTCTGTGTGCTGCGTTTGATTTCACAATGCCACAAACAATACCGTCAGTGTACGATAGGGATGACCGATATGAATATCGATGGTCACACCTCCGGTCACCCTCGCACCCCAGTCGAACTGTCTCGGTGAAGTAGTACTCGGAGTAGTAGTAGCCTTGCTTTAATAAATCTCATCGTTATTTGTAGAGGTTTGTATGAGATCTTAGTAGTAGCAAATTGATGTTTTTTTAAGAGTTAATATTAATAAACACCATTAGTAATGGCCCTCGTTGTTTTTTTTTTCATTCTTTTGCAACTAATTTAACAGTAGCCAGAAACCATACAATGCAGAGAATTGAATAATGAACAACTTTAGTCCCATGGTCTTTCTCGAAAAGCTATAGTTAAATGTTCGGTAAAGGTGGCCTGCGGCTCCCAAATTTATTTCAAAGTCCGCTCTGTCTTGGGTCACCGGTGGCTTTTGCGATACATAACTTATAACTCGGGAAAAAACAATCGTACGAAAAAAAAACAAAAGATAAAATGTAGAGAATTTAATAATGAACAACTTTAGTCAGATGATCTTTCTCGAAAAGTTGAAGATAGTCGAGATATTGCAGATCCCACATAAAATAAAGATAGCGGCTAAAGCAGGGCTGGAATTTGGTCGCGATTTTGTAATTACTTTTTTCTCGAATAGCACACGGCCGTTGGTTTTATTGTGAAAGTATCAGCGAGTCGCAAGACTTACCTCAAGGTCATAACAGCGAGCTGATTAAATAAGCTAAATAATGATACTAGTTCATGTTTCCAAATCTGACAGTTTTGTACCTACTTATTTAGGAAAGACGACATAGACCATTTCGTTACGGTACACTTTTTTGACCAGCGACCACGATATTGTTTGGAATATTGTTCACAATATCATTCAATAATCGGAATAAGGTTCAATATCGTAATTCAGTAATATAGGTACTACTTCACTACTATTGACCATCGTCATGTGGTGTGGTGTTGGTACGTGTGGGTTGACTAACTGGTGACGTGATACATTTTATGAAAGCTTATTATAATGTAGGTACTACGATTGTTTCTATGACACTTATTATCTAAGTGTTAGTAGTTTTGAAAACTTTTACCTTAATCAAAATGTTTTTTTTACCTAATAACATTGCATGACAAGGTTTGTACGATAAAAAAATGCACCCGCGCGAAGCCGGGACGGGCCACTAGTTAATAATGAAGCTAGCTACCGATTCCCGATTCCGTAATTAATATAACGCCTCGCTGAACGAAAAAGCTGACAATGTCGCCGAGAGACAGAGCGAGCTATCGGTGTCCTTGTCACGGGGCGTTGCAAGACCGCTTGCAAAAGTGCCAATGGTAGGGCCTGTTCTTATTTTATGAGCAAAACACGTTCGTGAAATGTTACGTTTTAGTAGGCGCAAATCGGTTTTACGTTCACAATCCTTTTTTTTTAAATTACTGATCGAAACAAGTGATCCTTATTATGAAAAGTACAAACTCTGAGAATAACTGTGCTAAGTTTGGTACTAAACCGATTTGGCAAACCGATAACACCACCATCTAAAATATTGGTACTTCGAAGTAATTCCGAGTGCTTAGAGTGCTAACTATAACTAATTTTAAACATTTGGATCGCGTAGTCGGGGTCTACATAAAACTTCATGATATGTGTTACACTATATATTAATGTCAATGTTCTATTTTTGCCATAAAATTCACTTTTGTGAACGTTTTATTGTTTGTTTATGCGTTTTCTCCTTCCCATACACCTTAATACTGCAGAACATTTTTTTGTTCTATCTTCTATAGTTTCCGCAGCGCATGCGATGAAAGAATTTTTAATGTCAAAAAAGTACACCTTCGGTTACATTGTTCAAGATTTAGTAGGGATCCCAAATTTTTTTTGACAACTTATTGAGTGGAAAGCGACTTACTAGTAAAATGTGAAATCGTCCATTTTACAAAAGGTCGTGGACAGTGAGTAACAAAACAAAAATAAAACGCTTCTAACAATGACATACAAAAAAAAACCTTTCTTAAATTTTTACTCCAAAGTAGGACGCGGCCGCATGCCCACTGACATAGCCGGATTTTAGGGAGGGTAACCGGGGCAACAAGAGAGGGGACATACTAAAGAAAGTTTGGTTTATCCTAATTTGTCAGTAAATATAAGATTTATCTCGCAATAAATTATTGAAACACGCAAGAAAAATATTATTTAACTGGCAAAGCCAAGCGTGAAGATTATGGCAACCCCTCCCTATTAAAGATTAAAGGGAAGACAGTGGACATCTTCTGGCTGATTTTCCGGTATATATAAGTTACTCTATGTGGCTGATGATGACCCCTTTGTTGCCCCAGGGCCTCCACACCTCTAAATCCGGCCCTGCCTACTGGTTAACGAAAATAGGGTAGACGACTGATGTTTATATCGTTGAATCCAATAGCTTTGATGAAGAATTTAAGTAAATATAGTATGTTTATTGAAAAAATAATTTAAATCGGTTAATAATGTTCTGCTATATGAGCGCTTAAAGTTTTTGTTAGAGACAACTCTGCCCCTTTCCCACAAAACAAAAAATTACGTCACGCATTACTTGTCAGAATAGAATTTATATGGCGTACTGAGAACTGACGTCACGATTTGCTGTTTCTCCTCTCTGTCTGGCATGATATTAAAATGCTTATAAGTTGCTTATTTTTGATCAGATTTTAATTTTCTTTTCATTAAACAACTATATTTATGGGCCACATTTTAATAGGACAATAAAAAAAAACCCGTCATCTAGCCTATTGCCTTTGTTAAGTTGTTACTATAAACAGTAGTACCAATTTTTTTTTCTCTTAGAACTACTCTCATGAACCACAGAGAAAATAAAATTCCTTGGTATTACCAGTAGGACCTGTAGGAACACGAGCAAACAATGTTGTTCTTCATACACTTTGCCAACCTTTTAAATAATAAGTACAACCATTCCTATTTCGTTTTTTTTACATCCCTCTACTAATGGTTACATATTGCAGACTTTCCCAAACTACTGAACCGATTTCGATAAAATTTATATGGGACCACCTCTGACGTATCACCTACTAAACAAAAAAATAATTTTCAACAGTTCACTATTGACGGATCAATCCGTGACCATACATTAAAAAAAAAAAAAACATACATACATCCAGTCAAACATAGAACCATCTCCTTTTTTGAAGTCGGTTAAAAACCCGTGCAATGTTTCGCAGACGAAATGAAACAGTTCTAGTCTCTTCTTGACACAATTTCAATACTGACTAAAGAAAGTGTATGTTAGGTAAGTTTTTCTAATCAATAAAATACCCATATCTAGTAAATAAAGCATATATTCATCGTTTTCTCCTCTTCGCGGCGTGTTTGTTGGGGCGCTGGCCCTTGCCCTTGATGCGCTTGCGCACGCCGGCCGCTTCCTCCGTGTCGTCGTCCGAGTCGCCGCCGCCTCCGCGCTTCTTGCCTCTCGTGCCTTGCTTGTCTTGCAGCTCTTTCATTTCCTGATAAAAAAGAAAACATTCGTATACATTGATTGATATAGTTAGTAAGACTCTTGCTAAAATCGCCTGAGGAAATAGTCGTTGGAATTTTGCCAGTTACCGCTCCGTTTTCGGGCGTACATTACTTGCCGTATGGTTAATAAGGAATATGCATGTGTTTCAATTATTAAAAATAACAGGGCCCGTTGGCCTGTTAAAAAAATCACGTGCAGTCATAGCAGTTTTTATCGGTTTTTATGAGTTTGTGTTTTCCCAAAAAATATATTTGTATCTATAAGATGTGAGAAGTGATGAGACGCTTTTGTAATCTTTCAAAAAAAAATAGATAAGAAAAATAACTACAAAACACCTCTATTTTACACATTACAACAGTTATAATCATTCAATTTTTACAAATTTAGCAAGAAAATTTACTCACTTGTAAATAATATAGTTTGTCACGAACTAACGCTCTTAGTTTTGAAAAAAATATTTATATTATACTTCACGACACGCGGATCTGCGTAACTGCCATATTTTTGCTTCGCAAAATGAGGCCCTATCTCATTCAGCTTTAGAATAGTGATTGATCGCTAGAAAAAAAAAAGGTCTTGAAACAGATAAGCGCCGCCTTAACTGAATCTGATGCTTACGTCGAAAAAATAATTGAAATCGGCATGTAAAGTTCTGAAATATAAGTGTTCAAAGTATTTGGGAGGGAGTCATCTGTCCGTTTCTAGCAAAACACGTGCTAGTATAGAATTTGTTTGTAATCGTGAACTTTGACGCCATAAACCTAGTATAGTGCCCTGCCTGTCTAACATGAAACAAAAATGTTTATAACTTATTAACGTTATTTGGACGTTATTTGAAATTTAGTACCTAGATTTGAATACTCCTCGGTATTTGTGGTAGCTGGTAGGACCATGTATCGAAAACTGCGCTAAAACTCGCTGGTGCAGCTGACTAGTTAAAGACGCTGACAATAGCTGATCCTCCGCGCGTCTGTGGTCTCTGTCTAATTACATAGGTAAAAAAGAGAAGCCGGCGCGCTAACGCCACGTTTCGTACAGTAATTTTGATGGAAAATAATTAATTGCAATAATGAATGAACATTAACCCGAATCAAGCCAATTTGGGTGTACTCATCCTCTTAATGTGCAGTGTTCTCCGTAGTGCCGTGGTAGGCTAATCGGGAGAGCGCTCGCTTTAAATCGTGGGTTCGCGGGTTCAAATTCAAATCCTGGCCCGTACCAATGAGCTCATTGGAGTTTATGTACGGATTTTCGTACCTCAGGCTTTTCAATAAAGAAAAACATTATGAAAAAACATGCGTACGTCCGGAGAAGAAATCTAATTGTTCCTCCCTTCGAAGGTAGGCCTAAGTCCAGCAGCAGTCTCTAAAATAGCAGATTACTCTCCTAGGGAGCAAAAGTAAAGAATGTCTCAGATATCATGTATATTGTCTCCGAGGCGTTGCCGAGAGTAACAAACATGAGATCTGAGGCTTCTTTACTTGCTCCCGTGGTGTGTATACGATTTTACGTGCCGCTGCGGGGAAGAAGTGGTTACTTTCGCTCCGCGAAGCGGGGCTAAAGTGGCTACTTTACTTTACGCAGGCACGTAAAATACTGATTATCCGTGTATGTATTATGTGTACTCACGATGTTTGTAAGTCGCTGCGCCTCCGCGACGCGCTCCTGCAACACCATGACCTCGCTCTCCTCGGTGCCGTACATCGGCAGCTTCTTGCCGATCAGCTGCTCGATGCGCTGGTACAGCTCCACGTCGTACTGTACATATAATAATATTCAGAAAACGCTTTTTTTTTAATAAACTACCGACTTCAATTACGACTACGTAATGACATCTTCATATTTTCCAGTTATTTAGAAAAGTAAATAACTGAAGAAAAAAACCAGTTAATAAGATTTAAAAACCAAGCTACTAAACCTATTTCGATAAAATGCATATGGGATCACCTCTGAAGTATCACCTACCAAACACAAAAACAATCATCAAAATCGATTCATAATTGGCGGAGTAATCGCGTAACATACATACAAAAAAAACATAGTCTAATTGAGAACCTCCTTTTTTGAAGTCGGGTCATCTGGTTCCCATAGTACAAGCGTTGCTTAGTTTGAGGCTAGATGGCGCTGTGTCAAACGTTCACCAATATTTATTTATTTATTACATTAACAACTAGATGACGACCTCGACCTAAGTAAATTGACTATTGTAACTTTGGTCCAACATATAAGCAATGGGGATGTACACAGCGATTTTTTCCGCTAGGTGGCGCATCGTCGATGCGGCCATAGTCTAATATATAACTAGATAGTCAACCTCATACATTTAGTTTTGTTTTTGCAGAGAACATTTTAAAGACTCGGATTACCAGGGAGAATCTGCATATACTGGTTTGAACAGCAATCCTTTGCCTTGCTAATTAAATTTCTGTCCAAAATATAAATTGTAAACAACTATCTAACCTACAAATCTATTTTCAGGCCGTCAACAGCTGCATAGATTCTTAAAACAAGGCACAGTACCCAGTATTTTTCCTTGGACTAGATAACCTACAACGTCCTCATTAAGAACAGATAGATATAAGCAACAATAACAAGAAAACTTGATTTTGCCACATCCGGACCGCCGCTGGCGCCATCTGCGATTTTTTTTCCTATGAAACCTCATTGCCATTCAACGTGGTAATGCCGCCAGCATGCTGGGTAGGCTGCCGACTGTTTTGATACTGGGCGCAAGCATTTATATTAACTCTAGTTTTTCATTGGATTGGAGTCTGGATACAATACAATACAATTTGACAGCCTGATAGCTCAGTTGGTAGCATGTCTGCCTTCAGAGCTGTGGGTTCGATCCCTACTCAGGACAAAAAGTTTGTTCTGTGTCTGGGTGTAGTATGTATTTACGAAAAAAATATGTATATAAGTCTTTTATCAGCTATCTGGTTTCCATAATACAAGCTTTGCTTAGTATGGGGCTAGATGGCGCTGTTTAAAAAAAAACTAGAGTATTGATAACTCCAAAGTTACACGTCAAATTTCATTACATACTACCTGCGAATCCTGGAATAAAAAGTAGCCTATGTTTTATTCCAATGTACCTATAAGCTACCTCTACACCCTCTATACCTCTATAGTATCGTCCAAATCCGTTCAGCCGTATCAGCGAGGAGTTTGTTACTCCTCGCAGACAAACTTTCGCATTTATAATTAGTGTGTCCGTTAGTTTAAGTACGTATATCATGTGGTTTGTTGTAGTTAATAAAAGTGTTGCCATAATCCGCACGCACGGCTAGGGGGTCGCAGAATGCTGTGAAACTGTGAGTAACGCATGAACGAATGATTGTATAGTAACCTGCGAGACGAAGGTGATCGACTTCCCGGCGCGTCCGGCGCGCGCCGTGCGCCCCACGCGGTGGATGTAGTCCTTGCTGTGCAGCGGGATGTCCAGGTTGATCACCACGTCCACGTGGGGGATGTCCAGCCCTCTGCGGGGGTCACCGGTTGATGAACTCATTTCCGAACACTCCATTGCTCACACAATATTGGGAGGAAATAATGTACAGCAGTGACAGGTTGGCGTCGGCCTACCGGCATGTTTCATTAATTTTCTCATGTATAATGAGACTTTATCCGTTTGACGACTGAATCATCGTTATCTGATGCATAATACAAAATCATCATAAATGCAACAGATTATGATGATGTTATTCCCTCATCATCATCAGCCAATATTCAACTGTATAGCTGAGCATCGGCTGCTTGCGGCCCACGCAACTCTGCGATATACTATACTAGTTATACAATGTCCAGCAAAAAGGTCCAACAATTCTGAAGAGGTGGTATGTAGTCATAATTATGAACAACTTTTACTATGGGGCCAATCGTGAAATAGCAAAACAAAAAACAACTGTTCCGTACATTTTGCTTTTTGTATGGAACAACTGATATTTTTTTCGCGATTTCAGGGTTGACTCCATAGTAAAACTAGTTGATAACGATGAGTTTATCTTCCTCTGTAAATTTGGCGGGGCAAAACAACAGCTTGTAGTGCCCCTATATAAAGATGAATGTATTCACGATAAAACTAGTATCATAACGTTACCTAGAGGCGACGTCGGTGCAGATGAGCACGGAGCGCGACTTGTTCTTGAACTTGTTGAGCGCGGCGAGCCGCTTGTTCTGCGACATCTGGCCGTGCAGCGGCACCGCGGCCACGCCCAGGTTGCGCAGCAGCAGCGCCGCTCGCAGCGCGTTCGCGCACGTCGCCACGAACACAATGAACGAGTTGCCCGACATCTCGTTCAGTATGTGCACTAGGTATACGTCCTGGAGATGGAGAAAACATGTTTTCATCACTCTTGCTCGTAACGTGGATCTTATTACACCGGTTTAGACTCATAAAACCTAGGTATTAAACAAGCGTGCTTGTTATTTTATATTACAGCACTTGTGTTTTATTATATACCCGTAAAGTTTGGTTTTTCCTCGCAAGTGTGATGAAAACGTCGCACGAAACTCGTGTGCATAGATCATTACACTTTCGGCTCCCTTATCGCGTAATACCGCCTCGAGCTTGGTAGAGTATATTCTTTGGCCTCGAGTGAATGACCAACATAGCACACTTATCATATCATAATGTACTATTATGGCTTGCGTTTGATTTTAATGTGAAAATGCAGTCTATGATGGAGAATGCTTGCCTAGGAGAAACCGATATTTTTATTGACTACAGTTTTTTGACGCCTTTTGCTGAGCCTGGCGGCTTGCGCACAGCTAACCGAGCAATGTTGGCGAGTCGGGAGATTGACGTCATTCTGTCAAGCGGTTCAGTGAACTATCGCCATGCTTCAAAGCTTAGAGTTTACGAATTGGGTTGCACAGGAAGATTTATGATTGTAGGTATATTGTGGTCAATTTTGAAGGCTTTAGTTGACAGTTCTAAACTAATTAAAATATTGCTGTCACTTTTTTACTAGGCACGTTAGCTAAGGACAGCAATACTTTCGTTAGTTTAGTTCTGTCAACTTAAACCTTGAAAATCGAACAAATTATAATTATTATACCATATTTTGGCCAATAGCCAAAGAAACGAAGAAGAATAGGAATTTACTAGGCAAGCTTCTCCACCTTAAGACCATGTCTAATTGTCTATGGTTTTTTGTGCGAGAAGGTCCATATGTGTACCCAAAAATATTTGGGTTTATTTCTTCTGAGAGATATAATCTTAATCTTTTCAGGATCAGAGTGTACAAGTATATTCTGTCTTCATCAATCGATTTGATGGTTAAGGCAAACCATTTCCGAAAAAACTAACCTTATATTTGACAGGTATGAAGACATAGTACTGCATCAGTTTGTCCACAGTCTGGTACTTGGTGGAGACCTCGACCTTCACAGGGTCTTGCAGTGAGGCTCGCTGCAGCTTCTGCACCTTCTTTGTCATCGTCGCCGAGAACAGATAGGTGCGCCGCTCGCGGGGAATCACGCGGAGTATCTTGTCCACTTCCACCTCGAAGTCCATGTTGAGGATGCGGTCTGCTTCATCCATCACCTTCGAGTGAAAGATACATCTTAAAATAATTGAAGCTAACTTAAAATAATTAAAGAAAAACACACACACATTATGTGTGAAGCGGGAAGACGTCCACTGCTGGACGAAGGCCTCTCCCTTAAAGGGAGGTAAAGAAAAACACAATTCAACTAAATTATCTCCAATAAGATAATGGGTATTTGACAGGTCTCATACAAATTTGACGACATAACTTTGTAAGGCATCTAGCAAATTAAATCCCATACAAATAAATAAGTTTGATCTAGCATTACTTAACAATGTTACATCAACAGTTGACGTAACCTTGTAACAAGGTAATGCTAGATCAAACATATTTATTTGTGTTGGATAAAATTTGCTAACTCAGTTGCTAAAGTTAAGTCATGTCAGTTGTGTATGTTATGTGTCAAGAAGCGAAAGATATTTAAAAAAAATATACTCTGTCAGAGTAAATATATATTTTATTTTTTTCATTAATTCATTATCAATTTTTAATTAAACTTTCTACAATAAAAACTTTTATTGTTTAGACAGTAATAACCAAAGTGGTAAGAGGACCTACCAAAATGGTGGTGCAGAATAGCCAGAAATAGAAAGGAGTGGCGACTTTTAGAGGAGGCCTATGTCAAGGGAGGACAACCTGATGGCGAAACTGGTGCTGGTGTTACAGATTACTAAAAAATATTATATAAATTAATAATACAAACTAGTACCTAATACTGCAGTAATATTATGTAGGGTTTGTTTAGTTGTTAGTTAGTATTAAGTACTTTTCTAATTTATAATTTTACTCTCTTGTTTTATGTAATAAATATAGTAATATGAATACTTAATTTCTTGCTTACTTTTTAGTAGTGATTATTGCAACATACTGTGGTCAATTCTGAAGGTTTAAGTTGACAGAACTAAACTAACTAAAGTATTGCTGTCCTTAGCTAACATGCCTAGTAAAAAAGTGACAGCAATATTTTAATTAGTTTAGAACTGTCAACTAAAACTGTCAGAATCGGCCACATTGTAGTAATTAATTAATATCAGTGAATATAGGCATTTTTATTTTATTTTATTAATAACCAAAGTTTATTGAGCTACCAGCCCCTAAAACGCGCAGCATGGAATGGCAAGAAGGTTTGCCTACTGACCTCCAAAATTCATTATGAAGATGGCACAAAAAAGAAGCCAATAAATATTGTGTGTATATAAAACTATAATATAGGTAAAGTCAGTACTCACAAGGTACTTTAAGGCTTTCAAGTTGAATCCCTTAGTGTTTTCTAGGTGGTCCACCAGCCTGCCTGGCGTGGCTATAATGATGTGGGGCTTTTTTGATAGTACCAGCGCCTGGGCTACCATGTCCATACCTCCCACTATCACTGCACATTTTACTCCTATGCTGGCTCCTGAGGACAACATTAAAATGATTAAAAAACCTAGTTTAGCAATATATATATTCGATTTTCACAAGTCTCATAGACTACAGCCCCTTTGTTCTGTACCCAAGAAGAAAAGGTATTGATACAAAATCATTTTTGTCTCCATCGTCTTGAATTAAGAAGACTGAACAATACGAGTAGTTTCGAGCCAAAACCTTCCTGATTAAGCTCTGAATAAATGGGCACACTTCTAGTCACAGAAAAAAAAAGCTGTTCATGCTTATTTACTCTGTGACAAGAAATAAACAGCTTTTTTTTCTTACCCTAAGATAAACCTCAGCGAGATTTAGTAGATGCTAGTTACCAAAACCTATACGTGTATCACATATACATGTATGTATCAGAGAATTTTAAAAAAACTGTATTAGGGGTTTTATTTCATAGTAGGCACTTAATTTAGATGTAAACAAAACCTGTTGGTAAGTCATAAGCAGCTGAATCAAAGCACATACACACGCAAACACAAACACGCTTAGGGCATTTCCCATAGGTACGTAGGTGGCCTAGCTGTACAAATTTTCTATACCTCCTTGTATCAATGAAATTATTTTGATGTAGCTAAGTAAATGTTTTTAGGTAATAACTCACCAAGAGCTTCGAACTGTTCAGATATCTGAAATGCCAACTCTCTAGTCGGTGTCAATATAAGTGCAAAGTATCTTTGAGGGTTTTCCAGTAAAGCCTGTAATATAGGCAAAGCAAAAGCGCCAGTTTTTCCTGACCCTGTCTCGGCAAGCCCGATTATATCTTTCCCTTGTAGTGCTACTGGTATTGATTCTTTCTGGATTTTTGAAGGTTTCGTCCATTTTAATTCTGCACAAGCTTCGCATAAGACATCAACAACTCCCTGTGAAAAAAATATATATACAAAGTTGCATTTTTATTGCTATTCCCTTGTACGCCTATATTACTGTTTATTATATTTAGAAAATTGTATGATATTGTCGTATATTATAGAAATTGATTAAGGGTATCAATCAATGAGTAGGTACTTAACCTCAAACGTAATAATGCTTAGGAGTCAAAAATAAAAAATATATTAATAAAAAAATTGAGCAATATGCCTGTTATGTAAGTATTCTTCTCGAAAAATATAAGTGTTTTCTTATATTCCTAATAGATGAAAGAATAACATGCTTGTTTACCAAATCCTTAAACGTCGTTTTATCTTCTTCAATGTCGTCGTTTGTGGGTCCTGTAGTCTGTTCAGTCTCTTGCTGTTCAGAGCCGTGGCTTTCTTCATCACTGCTCTGATTTTCTTTGCTCATTTTCGTTTATTATCATAAAAGGAGAAAATTTAAACTCGAGAGTCGCGTGCCTATCAGCCTATCACCATCAAATCACCAGCATCATCAAAGTAGAGGTGGTCGATGCAAACCGTAAACAGTTTCAATACCCAGTTATCAATGCAATACCCAATACCGGGTACTCGGAGTTTCAATAACTGGGTATTGTGAGAAACTAGGTATTGGTGAAAACGCGAACCGTCTCTATGTCATCGTAACGAGCGGGAACCAATACCTGCGCGTGCCGAGTACCGACGGGCGACGGACGATACCGATCGTCGCTTCGCAGCCGACGTGATGCGCCCGAGTTTATCCGTAATATTCCGAACGTAATCGTACTCTCCAAGGCCAAGAGGCGACTAGAGCGCCAAAAGTAAAACTAAAAATAACACTTATTACTGAAACATTAAATGCGTTTTTTCAAAAAAGTCCTTTTATATTGTTTAAAAATTCAAACCCTTGACTCAAATTAATATTATTCAAAAATACAAGAATATATCACACTTTATTCACTGAATCAGTGCACTTTCTGAGAGTTTTTCGAACGAGTGTGAAAGAAAGTCTTCCGTATTTTTACTAAGTAAGTTTTAGCCAGTTTTAAGCCTGGAATTAAGTTTGAAGAAAAGTTCCTTTAATTCAATTTTAATAAACATATTTTGTTTACATAAAACGTATAGTTTTGTATGTATAATACTATCCAACAAATTTTATCAGTAAACTTTTTAATTCATAAGCATTTTTGTACTTAAAAAAAGGAGACTCCAACCACTAACTAGTAGTAAGCAAAGATTCTATAAAGCAAATAAATTATTATTATTATAAAGTTTAAACGGAATCATCAAAAAGACATCAACAATAAATTTACCAAAACCAATCAGTATTTGTACCTTCTTGTGCAACACAGTTATTTTTGTAAAGCGTTTCTTTAATAACAACTGAAACCAAATACCTCTGCAGAAACTCAAAAACTACGTTATTAAAGAAACGGCCAATACCTAGTTATTAAAATAAACAGTTTCAGAACACGGTATTGCCATTCAATACCGATACCCGTTTCGGTACTGCAATATACCATACCGACCCACCGCTACATCAAAGAATACTATTACTCAGAGCATCATAGAGTAAGTAACATTAACCAAACATAGTGTTAAATTCTCTTTGACCTATCATAGCCTAACACTTAAGAGTAAGTAACGTAATAATCACCAGATGAGATGACATGAGACATGACATGACAGTCAGTGACAGACTGACAGGACAGGACAGCTGCCTTATCATGTAACTTGATCGGGATTGCGAGGGGCTCAATATGGGTTGTATTTTGACATTTGAAACCAATACGAAACGTCATTCGAGGGTTAGCGATCGCGATCCAAATTGAATGAACATTTTCTTGTACTTTGGCCTAAAACCTCAGTAATCGGTATCACAGAACTCCGATGACAGCTGCCTAGTTAAATGCTCAATGACAGCTGCGAGCTCGCTATTGCTGCGTTCCGTAATGCGCTAAAAGCGATAATATCGCGAATCGGACCAAATGTAATAGTCACAAAATACAAGGTCTTTGATTTGATTGAGTAATACTTCTGACTTTGGTCGGATTCGCAATATTATCACTTTTAGCGCATTACGGAACGCAGCACAGTGTCAAACGATAGAGGTAGCACGTAGCAATATCAAAACATAACAATAACTTTCAAGAAACAAAAACAAAAGGCATGTGTAATTTTGCCCTAGTTCCTACAAGGAAATATGGGAAGTTTGTGTCACTAGGCCACCTGCCTATGGGAAATATCCTAAGCATTTTCTAGAAGCCATGCCATCTATAGTAAATTTTCTATGCGAGCCATGGCCGGAGCTATGTTGTGAGCTGCTGTGGACGGAGAACAAAGAATACTACATACGCGAGACTACCGCAATGGAGCGACCAATCTTAAGGGAGATAAGTCAGCATCTCACGATATCGACTATGGAGTTTACCGGCCACTACCGGCTGTGATGAGTTAATACCACTTTTGCTGGCAAGACAGCGCACAAGCGTTGTAAGGCCGGAGAAACGGTTGGGTTCCGATATTATAATGTACAGTACGTACTGTACTGCAGTGTTGCTCACCAAGAAGCTCGAATGAAGCGGTGGGTTCATAGACGGTCTTCAGGTGGGTTTCATTTTGTTCCAACTGTCTTCAGGTGGGTTTCATTTTGTTCCATTGTGAGCTTATCATTTAGACAAAAGCATCATGGGTCAGCATGATTATAGTATAGAGAAATACAGGGTATCACCGCTTAATGATTTAATAATGTGAGCAACTTACAGTTAAGTATTCCAAGAACAAAGGTAATATAATACCTTATGTAGGTATTTAACGTATGAGTTAATTGTTACACAATTACAATGTAATTTTTATATTATTATATCATGCTTAGCAAATATTTTAAAGTATGACTTTGTTGCTGATAATTGTAAGAGCATAATTTTTTTGTTATTTGAATAGTATAGTATAAGTAATTAAAAACAGACAAAAACTTAAGGCATGCCAACAAGGGATGGAGAGAAGCATGTTGCACATTAAGCTGCAGGACAAGTGGAGACTGACCAAAATTAGGAAGGCCACAAGGCATGACATATGTCTCACGCAAGATCAAATTACTAAAATAGCGCTGGATTGGACATGTGATTAGATCTCCGAAACAAAAGTGGACCAAAGAGGTCATTGGCACCCCAGAGATGGGAAGAGATCAAGGGGATGACCACAGAGAAGGTGGGAGGACGACCTACCAAAAGGGTGGCGGAGAATAGCCAGAGGCCTATGTCCAGGGAGGACAACCTGATGGCGAAACTAGTGCTGGTGTTACTGATAAATAAAAGGAGTATTAAATAATGTATAATAGTAACTAGTACCATAGATTAAGTGTTAATTATTCTTAATCTATGCTAGTACCGAATACTTTAGTAGTTAGTAATAATGTCAGTGAATAAATGTTATTTTAATTTTTTTTGTGTTAGTAATTAAATTTATGGTTGTACTGTGTAGGTTACCTGCGGTATACGGTGGGATACCACAGGAACTGACCATATAATTTTCCTAGGTTTTCAAGAGTAATGTATGTGAGCCACCTTTGAAGTGCACACACTTCTCTTATTGTGCTATATTCTATAGGTCCTAATATTATAGTGACTTGTTAATCGCATAACTTGATTGTATAGTAGTTTCTAAATTCTTAAAATGTATGTAGATAGGATATATTGTATGTAGTTTTTTCTGTATAGTAATGTCTTAAAAAATAATTGTAGTTTTAGTAAGATACCCAAGTTACTAAAGTGAAAAGTATTTTTTATAAAATATCTAGTTATTGTGATTAGTAATCTCATAAAATTGTTCTGCAGTATGATGTTAATACATTACTGACCTTCCTATCTATTGTTTGGTACTGTTTATTACTCCCCGGAAACTTAATCTACTTGGCCTACATTTCAGACTCGTTCACGGTATTAATAATTCAATAAATATCCCTTGATACCTAAGCTTGGCTTAGGTTTTTAATAGGTTTTAGGTAGCTACCCTGGGCATAACAATGCAGGCCTGAAAAAACTAGGGGAAAAAATAAGTTTTTTGTGCATATTATAAAGACTGTCAGTTGCACAAAAAAAACTTGCGGGGCAGAGATAGGTAATAAAAAGATGTATATTAAAATAGTTAAATCCTGATATTTTTATTTGACAAATACATGGCAGTGCTTTTGTAGAGCTAACCTGTGGAGTTAACAAACATGTTTATACAGTTACATATTAGATATTTACTTAACATGGACAGTTACTACGCTAGGTACTAAGAGGCTTCCGGATACAAGTCCCACATTTTATCATGTACATGTCCAGAGTGATAGTACAGTACACATTAGTGTCCAAGAGGTCTGTTTTTTTACTGCTGTTCATCGTTGAGCCGTGCTTAAGTGTACAATACTATCGTTCATAGGTAATTTGATGGACCGTACAGACTCCTCATATGGCATTAATTAGTTTATTTTAAGAGCATGGCTCTTGTCGGTGGACTGCCTTCCATCTTTCTCTATCTCCGGCCAGTTCTTTGATCTCTTTGTATGACATGACTTTGGCCCTCTCCTTGACTTAATCAACAAAGCATCTCTTCAGGGTCCTTGATTTGCTTCTATTTTCCCCTCTATGATGTTTTTCATAAATACGTCATGTCGCACAAGGTTGCCAAACATTTTTCCTCTTCTGAGCTCTATGCTTTCTATGATCCTTCTTTCCTCTCCTACAATGTCTAACACCTCCTGATTTGTTTTCTTTTTCCAGCTTATTCGCTCCATGCGCCTCAAGCACCACATTTCAAATGCTTCTAGCCTTTCTCGGTCTCTTATGGTCATTGTCCATGTCTCGTTTCCGTACAATGCAGTGTACCTTTAACTTTAATCAGTAGTTATAAGGTACCTATACTTGAAGATGTTCTTTGGACATTGATATTCGGGCTATTATGTCTGAGGTGCAATAGGTATGAATCGTTACTGATGATACTGCCGTTAAGAATAAGGAATTGATTTCTGCGCAGTCCCATTTCAATGCGTTATATATTTGGTGCTCCATCAAAGACATTTTAAATTTTTGTTTTGAATGTATGTATGACCTTGATAACCTTAAATTCTAAAAGTTGGAGAATACTGTCTTTTGTAGCCGTTAAAACATAATCTTTCACTGATTAGGAAAGTGCAGCAACATTAAAACTTCTGAACTGCACAAATGCCTATGAGAAGTTAGAAGATAAAGAAAATTTCACAATTTCATTTCACACACATTCACACGAAAACTTTCATAGAGTTTTGGCGGGAACACGGAAAAATCATGTCGATGCATTCTATTATTTTCTTAAACTTGTGTTATTTCGCGAATTAATGATTAAAAATGGTGGTGTTTTATTCATTGAGTGTTGAATTTGGGCATGACTTGGACTCGACTTTGACTAATTTCGTGTGACTAAATGTGATTTATGACATATTTGACTTGATTTTAATATAAAAACTTACAAATTCATCAACTTGACACTGGCAGAATGCACAACGTGCGATGCCAATAACTAAGGAAAAAAAAACTTTCATATCAGACGCATGTCACGACATTGACATTGACTTGACTTGACCGCTTGATTGACCCTGCATTGTTTGTTGTTTTTAATCATCCTGGCCATGGATACAAGTCTTTCAGCCGCATACATATTTCTACATCGATCCTTCTTTCTTTTCAGTCAAACGTGTCCTAGGCACAAAGAGTAAGTCACGGTCAGGTTCTATTATGCCCTAGCTGTGGCAAATTTACTACAAGCTTCTTCGGAGTTTTGAAAGCAACACGAAATTACCATGTTTCACCATATTATATCACTTGGCCACACTCATGCACTTAAATCGGCATTTAATATAAAACGCCACTATTTTTAATACATTAAAAACTCGGAAAATTTTTCAAAATAATACAATGCTGCGACGTTTTTTTTCGTGTTCCCGCCAATACTCATTTGACCCTGAAGGCAGGACGAAAGGCCAAAAGACCAACGGATTTGCTTCACATAATTTCATTCGTTCAGGAAATCAATGCATTCGTTCGTTAACGATAGCGAGAGATATCACTACGTGATACCGATTAGCTTTGACAGTGACAAGTGACATTAATGACAAATCGCAATCCGAATCGCGATCCCGAACAGTTACATGATAAGGCAGCAGTTACATGATAAGGCAGCAGATCATATTTTTTTCCCTTTGCTATTGGCATTGCACGTTGTGCATTCTGCCAGAGTCAAGTATATTTGAGTCACACGAAATTAGTCAAAGCCGAGTCCAAGTCATAGTAAAGTTGTGGCGACTTTACTATGAGCTTTTACAGAGTTTTGGAAACAACACAAAAAGACATGTTTCACCACATTATATCACTTACCCACACTTGCGCATGTAATTCAACACTCAATGAATAACACACCACCATTTTTATTTATTAATTCGCGAAAAAACACTAGTATTAGAAAATAATAGAATGCAGCGACATGATTTTTCCGTGATCCCGCCAAAACTCCGTGTCATGCCAAGGTGACAGGTGTGTCAGGTGGCAGTCTGTGGTCCAAGTAAAAAAAAAAAAACTAACGTGACTTTATTTTTTATTAATTTTATTCTAGTTAATAACGGCCTTACTTAAAAAAATCTTTTTAACCGTAAGTCACTGCTTAAGATGCTCTGCCATCTTCTCTCTGACGTGAAGTTGCACGTGCTAGAAAAGGACAGAGAAGTTTAAGCAGTGACTAAGAGAATCGTGATTATTTTAGGTAAGACTGTATAGGCATATGTCTTTATTAACTACAACAAACTACAAAGACTATTTAGCCTACTACACAACAAAAAACAAAAGGATTGTAGCCAGACCGTCACTTTCTTGACTTGCCACTGTCACTGGTAAACAGACAATAAATACCTTATGATACCAAAGATACCAAACAGAGAAATTTATAGATACCAAAGAAATTTATAGAAAGATGCCAATATGGAGTTGATAGGCACAATGCACAAACGTGCTGTGGCCACAGAAAAAAGGAAAAAAAGTACTATAGATTAGGGAATTTTGGCGGGAACACGGAAAAATCATGTCGGTGCATTATTTTCTTAACAAGTGATTTTTCTGCGAATTAATGATTAAAAATCGTGGTGTTTTATTCATTGAGTGTTAAATTGCATGCACAAGTGTGGGCAAGTGATATAAGGTGGTGAAACATGTATTTCTGTGTTGTTTTCAAAACTCCTTAAAAGCTTATAGTAAACTTTACTAGGGCATAAGGGCATGACTTGGACTCGACATTGACTAATTTCGTGTGACTGACTGTGATTTCATGACATATTAGATATGATATGAATAAAAAAACTTGAAAATTCATAAACTTGACACTGGCAGAATGCACAACGTGCGTAGCTAATAACTAAGAAAAAAAAAAATGTTATGTCATGTCATCTAATTCTAATTGTCATGTTTGAATTTTTGATGTTTGGCCTTTGGCATTGGCTGGTTGGTTGTGGTGCTCTTTCTATTGTATTGTATTTGAGTGTATTGCATTTGCTTGGTTTGATTGCTATTTTCAGAAACTTAACGTTTGTGACTGATATTCCAGAATAAATTCGAGTCATTAAAAGATGGCCAAGCATCATCCAGATTTAATTTTCTGCAGAAAGCAGCCTGGAGTGGGTAAGTACACAGTTTTGCATACTTAACCTCTAACATTGTTTACTTGGATAATTCACCCATGATTATAATGTTTTTCAGCTATTGGTCGTTTATGCGAGAAATGCGATGGTAAATGTGTGATCTGCGACTCGTACGTGCGTCCCTGCACACTGGTGCGGATCTGCGATGAGTGTAACTATGGCTCCTACCAGGGAAGGTGCGTCATCTGCGGCGGCCCCGGCGTTTCAGACGCTTATTATTGCAAAGAATGCACAATACAAGAGAAAGATGTAAGTACATGTTTCGGAAAATACCTTAGCATAGTTTCAACAATATAATATGCTTCAAAATATCATTCATTCTATTCTTACATTATAAATTCCTGCAAGTTCTTTTAGTTCAAGCAAAGTAAAAAACATGTCATTACTATAGTTCCATGTTTTTTATAGTCCCAATCATAGCTTTTGTTGGACATCTTGGCTAGATGTTTCCGAATATCTCTAAAATGATGGGATTTATGATCAAGTGGTGTAAGTAGATAGTTGACTAAAATTTTAAAATTTTTGTTTTAGCTTAGTAACTCAATTTTAATACTTAATCTTCAGTTTTTCATTTTAATATTTGCTATAAAATATGTTTACTAAAATATTCATAATTTTTGTTTTAGAGAGATGGGTGCCCAAAGATTGTGAACTTAGGCAGTTCTAAAACAGATTTGTTCTACGAAAGGAAAAAGTATGGGTTTAGAAGACACTAGCATTAGGTTTCACCTATTCAATGCATACATGTGTTGTTACAATGTCAGTAACCTGTTTTTGATTTTATTGTAAGAATCTATTCAAGTATGATGTATCCTTTACATAGATTTGCCAACAGATAGCCATTCGATTTGATTGAATGTTGCTAGACAGTACTAGAATAATATTATATTATCTGTGCTTGACAGTATTCAAGTTAGGAATACTAAAAAACAAATTCAAGTCCTGTTGGACATGTTTCACTGTGGTGTCGTCATCATTATGATCAAAAGGTCTGCAACTTAATTGAAAGAGGTGGTTTGTTTAAAGTATACTTATGTGGCAGTGATTGCTTAACTCAGGGTAATCTGTGATTTGCCACCCATGGTATAAAAATATACAATCAATACAAATATATAATCAGGTAAGCATCAGAACCGCTGGACCAACAAAGATATTTGATGTGTGTTCAAACTTTACTACTGTTATGCTACTATTTGATACCTACATTAAATTATTTAGTACCTCGATAAATAGCGAAGAAAAGTGAAAAGAAAGTGGCCAGCCATTCTGATGTCAGGATGGCTGGACTACATAAATTTCCCATATTTCGAGACAATTTAACAAATTTTTCTCAAATTCAAGATTTACTACCTAAGTAATTGGTACCTGCATGGTCCATAACTAACCATAGGCATCTCAGATCAAAGACACAGCTGTGTGGATTTGCAATCCACGAATATGCGGATCAAACCTATGCTTAAAAACAAAAATGAAAGATAGTAGTACTATTATAGCTGCATTGAATGGGTTATTTATAAGAGTTAGGCTAAGTTCTGTTTGGTGAATGTTTAAATGTGTGAAATTACTTTCCATGTTAATTATATCAATAGTCAAGATGGACTTACATTTCTAGACTAAACTATAATCCTAAATTAAAAGTAAGGCAAAGACAAATAAACACTGACTTTTACCACACAAGTTTTATTTTAATGTAACTTACAAACAAAAAATTAAGCCTTATTCTGAATTACTTTGCCATTAATCAGGATCTAAATCTGATTTTAAAATATGTCTTATTAAGAAATGTTCAACCTACCACTATCTCTGAGTCTCTAAAGAGTTTGTTACACAATATACCCATCCCACTGTTAGGGATAGGGCCTTGTCTTGAAGGGCAACTGTAATATGTTTTTTATCACACTTGCTCATAAAGTGGATCTTAATAGATCGGTTTTAGGCTCATAATCCAAGATATAACACACCCGTGCTTTTAACTTTACATTCCAGCACTAGTGTTATAATAGGTTTAACCCGGTTAAGTACCTCACTGCAAGTTATATTCATTTATTTCTTTTAAAGATAAAGATAAATTTATTTCAAACTAAGATACTAAATACAACACCTTATCCAAGCCGTTATGTATACCAAGCATTCTTAATTCAATCGGGTAATACAGTTTTTTTTGTAATACCAACTAAGAGTTTTTGTGCGGCTTACGAAAATATCACATACGCGCGCAACGCTGGCTTGCGCCCCATTTCCGCAAATATTGGTTGACATTTCCGCTGTGTGGTTGATTATTATCAAAAAGTTCATAACAACTTAAGTTTGTTTTTTCCTAGTAAGTGTGATGAAAAACGTAGTATGAAACGCGTGTGCATTGGTAATTACACTCTCGGCTCCCGTACTTGCTCTCGCCTGCGGCTCGTTTGCATAATACTGCCTCGAATTTAATTATAATTACTAACAATAGCACACTAAACTTGTTGCTAAATGTTAATGTACTATTATGTGGATCCAATACTCTACCGCGTTGGCCCGGTACGAATTGACATAAGTACGCCATTTCATGTCTCTTCATATAGGTACCTATATGGTTCAGGTTTCCTCGCGACGACGGTTATATAATTTTATTTACTGACAAATCAAGTAAGTAATGTATTATTAGGTACATTAAAAATGTTTATGAGCTTGTAGCCCCTACAATGTGCTTGTCACAGACGTCACAGTCACAGCGCTCATAGCTTAGTCTAGCTTATATGTTTACTTTTTACATAAATTATTTAACAATCAATTCACGCCTAGCGATTGCAGATAAATGGAAGCTTGACTCTAAAAAGCAACACAACGTTGATTGCGCCTCAGTAGACGGAGCTTACAGATTACGCCTTATAGATTTACACAAGCAGAAATGTTAATTTTAAAGTGTACACGCTAAATTAAACCCAATGGCACAAACAATAAAATTTGCGTGTTCCATAGTTCCTACCTCTATGGCGTGTTCCTTTTCTGCGTTTACTCCGCGATTATACACAAAATAGGTAATTAGGTCCTGAAAACATTATCAAACTAGGCAGGATTACAAGATACCTAATATGTAGAAGTAGAACTACGTACATATTTACATTATTATGTGTTTACTGTTTAGTTAGCTTCGATCACTTGCAAGGCTGTTGGCCGATGAGTTTCCAGTGTTGGTCCAAATGTTGGCCTCATTGGAGCCAGAGTAGGTCGGTCGAGCGGGGATGATAGGTGACCTAACGCAAACACTGCAAGAGATAGAATTTTTAAAACAACGAACTTTTTAAATGACTGTCGTTTATATTCATATTTTTGATTAGGTATTTAAAACACTTATGTTCGAAAATTGGGTGTTCGATACGGCTCTATCCGGCCGGACCTGTGCAAATAAAGATTACTTTGAATTTATTTACGTTAATGAATCAAAATCGAAGTTATGACGTTTATGTCTTTGTACGATCACTTATACTTATGGTTCGCTCGTGGCGTAGCTTGTCTAGGTGATTCTAAACGATCACCGATGTTAAGCAACGGACGGTCCGGTCAGTCTTCGGATGGGTGACCGTGAGTGACATTTATTTCTGAGCGCTACCGTGGGTCGGATGACACGTTATGGCCGGGCGCATACGACGAGAAAAACCGTCCGGTTTCGCCCGAAGGCGCTCCGTACATACCATTTTGTACTAAGCGTAAAACTAAGGGCGTCTCGCTCGCACCAGTTAATTCTGCGCAGTGTGTTTCGGTCGGTCCGGCGCCTGTCGGGTGCCGTGCCGAATGAATGTGCGACCACTCTAAATTGTTGGTCCCGGTTGTTTGTTCTAGTTTCTATAACAACAACCGTCAGCCATGTCAGAGGCCTTCGGGCGGCACATTAACTCTGACACTAGGGCTGGCCACTCAGCCTATACGAACTTACTTTACTTTCTTATGGTTATGATACGTTTTGCGTGATCAGACTGGACGTGATACGAACATGGGGATTATTCCCTATGAACTTGAACACGTAACGTTCAAACGTGCGTTAAATTTGAATTTGACGCAATTGCCGCGTTACGTGAACGTTACGTGTTCGTCTATTTATATGGAAGGGACGAACTCTTCTTGATACAGAATACCTACTATTATGAAAGTGTTTATGATATTGTGATTTGTGTTGATGTATGATAATGTTGGTACTTTGTTGGTACCCAATAAATATATATTTTAAAGCATTTTTATGTTTTATAGTGGAAGTATTAATATGTATAATTATTTATTTTAGTACTTATCATAATTTTTTAACACTTTTTAGTTTTATTGTTGAAGCATGTATTTATCTATTATGTATTTTAAAATGGCGCCAATTAATCCTACATAATAGAACTGACCTCTCTTCTGATTTGGTTTGTCAGCTTACTCCAAATATTTTCCTATAACATGAACGTTGTGTTAATGAGTGAGTAAGTAAGCACCTATAAATCTACGAAAACGTAGGAAAAAAAATGTATGGTTCAGCTCACTTATTCTAAACCCAATCGAATCGGATTCGATTCGAATACTTCTCTCACCATCTCCATTTGCATTAAGAAACGCGGAGACAGATATAGTGTAGTTTCCAGTTGGACTCCTTTCTTACCGATTGGGTAGAATACGTAGCACCAACAAAAATCTAAAAACATTCGTGTTTCAATCTTATCAGTTTCACGCGGGTTTTCTCTCTCCTCTTTTTGAATCACCAGCACCACCAAATTTTGATGATTTATTTTATGTGGTACTCGTCTGAAAGCATTCTTTATCGAAATCGTAATTTCAGCTAGTTTTTATTGGGACAGATATTTCCTACTACTTTTAATCATCATCATCAGCCCGGAGACGTCCACTGCTGATCGAAGACCGCCACACTACAACCTGCTGCCATTTGTATGTGTATACACGGTTGCCCGCGACTACATGCGTGTAGCGCGGTTGCGGTTGCGCTACTTTTAATAGTTCCTAGTAATTGAACAAAGATGTCGTTTTTACTATACAGGGTTACGCAGAACGGTAGTACTAAGCCGAAAGGAGGTCATTATGTTCATCATCGTGAACAATTTTTACTATCAGACCAACCTTGTAATCGCGAAAAAATAAATTAGCTGTTATAAAGAAAAAACGTCCACATGTACGGCTGATTTTTTCGCGACCTCAGGGTTGGCCCAGTAGTAAAATTTGTTCACAATGGTGAGTATAATGACCTTTAGGTTTAGTATCTACTACTGTTATGCGTAACTCCGTAATAAGAAGAAGAAGAACACAAAGAAGAAAACATGTAGCTAAGCTCGTCTCATAAATGTTGGAGACATTACTTACGAGTTGACATCCTCGAGCTTCTTGAGCAGCCGTTCGTTCTCCCTGCTGAGCAGCTCCTGGTCTCTCAGCAGCTGGTCTCGCACTCCGAATAGCTCTCCGTTCTCGTTCCTCAACGCTGTGTTCTCTTCCATGTGCAGCTGGACTAGCTCCACCAGCTCGGAGGCCGGCAGGGAGTACAGTTTGTTTGGCTCGATTTTCGATGGAGTGCGATTTACGTGATCTGTAAAAAAGTTAGTTGGTTTAGGTCGAATAGCCCCGTATCCGTATCCCGAAGGCCTTTGTCACGGCTTGACGATAACTAAGCTCTCTGAATGTTATATCCACCGAACTTCCAATCCACACCGGTTGACGCTCTTTTTGCTACTGATGTGGTAAGATTATATCGCATAAAGTCTCTAGAAACTTAAATTTGATGCCTGGCATGATCTGTTCAAGCTAGCGAAGGATGGCACCGCACCGTTTAGTATCGAAGGTAAAGATAAATTTGGGCCCGGAATATAAGTTTTTACTAGGTAATACTTACCTACTTACTAACTACCTACTAACTAACACTTACTAAAAGTGTCTAAACTGTAGTCTGTCTGGACATGCAGGGCAGTTCTCAAATGTTGGTTTTCAGCTTGCAGCGCCTCTACTTCTCGCTTCATGCTCAGTATGAGAGCATCTCTTGCATCCTACAAGAACCATTGTAGATTTCGATTAAGTTGAAATTTATAAAAACTTACATGAAGGTTTCTTATTAAAATGTTTTTACCATTTTGACGATAGGTTTTGTTTTGATTTTCTTCGCTCGTGCTGCGTATCGTAATGTGTTGATAGTTTCACTTAAATTTGATCTTGTGGGAGCTATACACGCGATCTGAAAGGAAAATATTCTATGTAGTGTAGGTAGGTATTCTCTATTGGTACAGGAAATATGGAAAACCGTACTTACCATAAGCGTCACTCCATTGCCCGCTAGACTGTCAGCCAAAAGCTTGGTGAGTTTACTGTCTCGGTATGGGATATGACCTCGCTTTTTACCATCGCTTAGCTGTGCTATGCAGTATCCTGTAAAGAAATTCAACTTTTAGCAGCGAGATTAATTTGTATGGAGATAGTCGTTGTCGCCGAAAACTTGATCAAACGCTATCGCAAGCTACGGTATTAAACGGCCAAAAAATAAACTAGTATCGCAACCAGATAGCATGCAGCAGTTACATCTTCAACCATGTTACCAACCATGACTGCTTCTCTCTATCAACTAAACTCATATGTATATGATGTGTCATATGTATGTATGTTAACGCCTCCAAGCATAAAGTCGAGTCATGCTCAGGCAGTTCAAGAATCTGGGATTGCTCGGACCGGCTCGCAGTTGAAATGCTCAATACGGGGTGTATTGAGCATTTCACCAGCAGCAGATGAGAATAAGAATATTTTCGCTGAACATATTCTTATGGTAATTGGTAGTACCTATCAAAACACTCTTATTCTCATCTGTTTGGGGTGTATTGAGCATTGGAGATGTGTCCTGGAAAATAAAGAATATTTTGATACGTACTACCAATTACCATAAGAATATGTTCAAAATTAAATCCAGCGTGTATTCAGTATTTTGGCCACATAGCCTCTAAGTATCCCACCCAAACTCACCCAAAACCATCAGACTCCTGTTAATGTTATTGGCCTCTTCCAGCGTCTTGCCGGTGCTCTGCGTCCTCTTGGTCATTTCACTTCCCGCGAGGTCGACGAAGTTGATCTTTCCGTGCGTTGAACAGGCGCACTGCCCGCCTCCCGTGGGGATGTCGCGGCGCACGCGCACGCACAGCAGCGTGTGCGACCGGGATGAGTTAGCGTTCATTGCGTGCGAACCCACCGCACGGTTGCGCATGCCTGTGGGTACACGGAAGAATTACAAACGACGTTGTTAACACCTTTTAACATTTCTCTGTTGAGCTCTTTTTATTCTATCTTTGAAAGGTGGTTGGGCGATATCCCTGTTTTCTTCTTTTGAAAAGCCATTTGCACTCGTGAATTCTGGAGAACTCATTGGTTCCAGTTTACTAATTGCAGTTTGCTAGGTTATCAAGGCTTCAAAGTTAAAACGCGACTATCACGGATCAACGATCGGAAAAGATGAAATACATAATATATTTTCCTTTGTCGTTGGTCATACCATACCGTGGTCTACTCTGGTTTGTGCACAAACCAAATTCGCATGTCCCATATTATGTCCCATAGTACCTACTATTTCTACATTAATGTAGGATGGTCCTACAAATTTTCGAAATTGGCAAATTATGCTTTGAAGTTTTCCTTCGCTGACCTTCTTCTAAAACTGCAAACAGGTCGTCCAGCTCTTCGCAGTCGACGGTGAATAGATTCTCCACGTAGAAACTCCGGCTTTCCTTCGACCAGCGCACCTGCTGTGGCTTGCGGGCTGTTCCCGGGTTTAGGAGGTCTATTACCTTAAAAAAAAACGTTATTGGCTGTCAGTATCAGCTACCTTATATCTAGTTCTTAAGGCGCATTAAGTCAAGAAAAAGTTTATTTGAAATTGTCCACCATAGGTCACCCAACCCCAACAGCCCAGCACATAATTATTTGGTTTACATCAGCTAACATTATTATGGCGATCAAATGGTGGTTATTAAAAAAAATTGCTATGAAATGTTTACCTAAGTAAGTATGTACCTATTTCTTGTTTTCGCTGGATAAAAGAAGTGGATAACATTTTAGCACGACTGATCAGCCTGAGATAGATCTACATGATTACGCGGAACGGTAGTACTAATCCGAGAGGAAGTCATTGTATTCATCACTGTAAGCCATTTTGTATTATGGATTTCTGAAGCTAACACCAAAATTGCATAAAAAACTGCTGCACCAAAAAAAATTTCGAGGATCAATGACATTTTTCTATGAAGCAGCAGATTTTTTTTCACGTTTTGCGTTCAATACCTAGTAAAAGTGGTCTAATATGAGAATGGCCTCCCTTCTTACCGCGTGACCTCATAATAGCTGCTCCGCGCATTACCAACCTTTTCATTGTAGATTTCCAAGAAGGATGCCTTCAGTATGAAGTGGCAGTCGGGCCGGTCCCGGATCAGCCGGAACAGATACACGAAGGAGCGGACCACCAGCCCATGTTCCGGGGAGTGGGGGCTTGTGCCTCTTTCCACCTGGAATCAGAGACCAGGTGACGGTGGTTGACGTTGGTAAACTTGTGGTGAGATTATCTTTTATGCTGAAATCATTTGCTAATGGTCGAGGGAATGTGTTAGGGGATTTTAGTTTAACTTTCTCAATGTTTCTAGTGGCTGGACACTGTTGCGGAGTCCGCCTGGGGAAGAACTTTGCTAGTTATTCAACCGCCGATCACAAGCATTACTTTGTTTCGGTTTGAAGGGCAATGTTACCTGAGAAATTACTGGACATGAAGAGATTTGACATCTAATATCTCAGGGGGCTGAGCGCAGTGCAGTGCGGTGCAGCATTTTGTTCGCTAGTTCAATTATTCTGACACTACTACATTATCATTTTGGAAATATCTTCAAGAACGTTAAAATACAGGGTTAAAATTAACGGTATTTATCCGATAGGAGGTAATTGTAATTATTGTGAACAACTTTTACTATGGGACCAAACTGACATCGCGAAAACAATAAATTCGGCTGTTTCATAGAAAAATGTATGGAGCAGCCAATTTTTTCCGTTATTTCAGGATTGTTCCTATGTAAAAGTTGTTCACAGTGTATGTTCACATGAGTACAATACAATGAATTCCTTTCGGCTTAGTAATACCGTCACTATAACCCCGTACTTACCTTAGACCAGAACCCATACCCGTATATACAACACCGTAGAATATACATGTATATTCTAAGATGATGATGAAGGCAATGGAAGTAGTCCGGTCTATTGACAGCTCTTAGCGAGTTATTAATAAAACAGTAACACCATTACACCAAAAATATACCTAGGTATATTACAGTAATAACCACTATAGGCGTAGGTGCTACAAGAAAAACACATTAGACACATTCCATCAAGGATCAAAGCAATGTACACAAACAATCAGTAATTGGAACCATAGAATAAAGAACAGTTAGAACCTACTACCGGGCCATAAAACGCTGTCGATGTAATGATGGGGGTTGAACAGATACGGACAAATTGCCGCATAACGTGTTATACTTACATGAAAACACGTATGGGGAAGCGAATTTACCAATGTTTATTGTTAGGCGATTTTCAAGGGCAGAATGTACGAGTATATACAATGTGTAACAAAAACATTCAACAGTACTGAAGGGTATGTATGTTACTCACATTATGATAAATTTTTACTATGGTGCTAACCTTGAAATTGCGAAAAAAAACTGTTCCTTATAAAAAGTTCACTGACCTTGAACAAAATGGTTACTTGAACAAATACACCGGTTTCTCCCGCGATTTTTTCGCTAAATTCGTTTGATGAAATTATAACCAAGCCAACAGCCGCCTTTCATACAAACGTAGGTATATCTACCAATTTGATGGCTCATGGTTTTTCTTTAAATAAGTTTTTTTTTGTAAAATTCATGATTATTCTAACATTCTTACAAAGTGACTCATCATTTCGTCATTAAAAAGGCAAAACACGCTAAGATCTATATCTAAGGGGTTATTCTCTGTATATCTGTGAATACAATATAAATGAACACGTAATGTTCAAACGTGCGTCAAATTCCGAGCAATTGACGCAACGAACGCAGATGCAAATTTGACGCAGTTGCTGCGTTACGTGAACGTTACCTACTCTTTCGTGTATTTAAAGGGGATAACCATATATTATTTAAAAAAAACTATTTAAAGGGGAAATCTGACGAATATATCCTCCGCTCCGTCTTTTGAAGGTCTTTTGCTGGTATCTCCTCTTAACTATCTACAGGCATATCGTCGTCGTCTCATAGATTACATACATAAGATGATTCGTATTATAGCAGCTGTTCTTTATTGATCCTTGGCGATGGATATGTAGCAGAATAGTTACGCTTTTACGCTAAGGGGGAATCCGGTGAGTGCTTCTCTATACAAACGTATTCCTCTATTTTATTCCTGGATAATGCCTCTAGAGCAATTTTTTTAAATGTATTCGAGGTCTAACTGTAGACGTGTCACTGTCATTTCTTTTTTTCTGAAACTCATTGCTAAAGAAAACATAACCCTCCAAAAATTACTATGAAGATATTTTAAGCCTTATATTTTTTTCCTATTAGTTTCTGAACAAAAAAGGAAATTACTGAGATAATACGTCTAAGTACAGTAGAACTAGACCTTATAAAAAAAATATGATTGCTCTAGAGGCATTATCCGGGAAGAAAATAGGGGAGTAGGTACGTTTGTATCGAGAAGCGCTCACTGGATTCCCTCCTAATATTTATAATTCCCTCGACGAACGTGTCAATCGCTAATGGACTTTAAACCCATCGTCCATTGATCGAAAACGCTTCGGACTCACCCTTCCGAGTCATAGGCCCTAATCATACTTGAAATAAGTTGTCAATGCTAGTTACCTACTACCTAACATTACTAAAAGATTTGTACGTAAAAAGTCCTTCATAATGGCTGAAAAAACACATTTCTACCGCAAAAAAAAAGTTGTATTCCCAACGTCCCCACAGACATCCCCAGAAGCATACTTACATTGAACTTTGTCCCGCTGTCTCTCTCTGTTGCCGATAGTGCGAGACAAGGTTCGATGTAAAAAAAACTGTCGCCACGTTTTCCTCGAAAAATTTCTTGAACCGGCAGGTCAGCTCATTGCCGCGATTTGAACCCACGTCTTGCGACATGCGATCCGAACGCGCAACCCACTGCGCTATGACTGCCAATGACGACAAAACGGCATAACAGGTGGTCACTGGTCGGTGCTAAGACATCACACGTTACTCAAAACAGCCTTACCCAAGCCTCATTCACCCACGGGCAAACATATCGATTGAACAGAATAAACATAATGACTATAGCTGCGCCGAGGTTTTGCGGAGTTTAATAGTTTTCAAATGAAGTCTCTACAACCAGCGGCTAGGCGTGCGTTTGTCAGTCAGTAAGGACTTGGATTCTTATAATATTAGACAACAACACTCGTCAAGCCTTGTCAGAAGCCTTTGCACATTGCACATCACAAGGGCTGGTCCCTCAGGCTCGCTCACCAGGCCGGGAGGTCCAGTGAGGGTGTGCGTCTTGCCGCTGCCCGTCTGTCCGTAGCAGAAGGCGGTGCACGAGAACCCCTCCACCGCCATCTCCAGCAGCCGCTTGATCCCGGAGAACTCCAGAACATCTTCCTGGAATCAAAATATTTTATTAACTACATAATACTTAGATAGTTACGCGTTGCGTCGACCAGGCGCTCGGATGAACATAAAGAGATTTCACATCTAATATCTCAGGGTGTCGTTTCTATGTAAAGTTGCGTCATTTACAGTGAGCTGCCCCAACTTCCATGGCTCAAGTGATTTTCTGGCCTGGCTTATGCCCAAAAAAAAGTACCTACTTTTAAGAACTAATAGGTATTTAAGCAAGTTGCTGAACTGTGTTTTCTACGGTTTCTTGACCGTATAAACTGGCTAGATATTTGACCGCAGGTCACCTGTTATTAAGTGACGGTGTGCCTGGTGGTACATACTAAAAAATTGGGAAATTATGACTTGATATTCTATCTCTAAGAATATAGGTACCTAATAGTCCTTCAGTCCTTTCGTTAGTAGGTACACTACTCCAACCAGACAGATAATGAACTAGGTACCTGTGTGGCAGCCGGCTCGAAGACCACGTTGTAGGAGAACACCTTAGGCTTCTGGCTGGCGGTGGTGTTCTGGCAGACCACCTGGCCCTTGCCGGGGAACTCTAGCATCACACGCTCGCCCCGCGCCCTCTCCTTCTCGCTGAGGGGTCGCACTCTGACAAAACAGATGAGACTATATTTTGCAGTAGGTGGAATTAGAATAGAATAAAGTTGTAGTGCTCTATTGCAGTCCGTCTGGGGAAGTACTGCATATTTGCCAGTTATTTAATCGCCAAGCAGTAGTGTGCAACCGTTACTGTGTTTTCTTTTAAAAGCTTGATGTACGAAAGTCGTCTTTAAGAGGTTATGCGCAAGTTACCAATAAGCCTGTATACATGAACACGTAACGCTCAAACGTGCGTCAGGCACTTGCAAAGTTTAAAAAAAAGCCAGAAGCATATCGAGATCATGATTCATTTTGTTTTATTTATACGGGAATGCTCACACTTAATAAAATCAGATACCTACTCCGTCTATAGTTTCGATCAAATCCGGTGATCTTTTTCAAAGAGTGAAAACAGAGCCCGATGCACGTGCGGCTGCGTCCTGCTTTGCACTGACTTACCTATAGTCGGAGTAGGTATACGATTTAATTAAACGTGAGTATTCCCGTATAAATAATACAAAATGTGTCAAAACCACGTCAGTTTTCATAATAATAGATAATTTTTCTTTAATTTAAATCTGAAATTTTCGGTTTTCGTTGTTCGGTAGCTAATTTATTACTTTCTGTCCACATTTTTTATAAATTTTTCACGTCTGGGATAATCATCATTCGGTACCTACGAATAAACCATCGATAACGACAATTAACTATTATACAAAGAAATCACATCGAAAAAAAAAACGACATCAATTTCGACTACCTGGATGACATCATCATATTTTCCTTTTATTTTGATTTATTCCAGTAGTTTTGAATTAAAAACCAAATTACTGAACCGATTTCGATAAAATGTATGTCCCATACCACCTCTGAAGTAGGTATCTATCACCTACCAAACAAAAAAAGAATCATCAAAATCAGTTCATAACTGGCGGAATAATCGCGTAACATAAGTACATAAAAAAACCATACAGTCGAATTGAGAACCTCCTTTTTTGATGTCAGTTGAAAATACCTACCTTCTGCCGCTATCGCTTAATCGGCACTAGAGCCATGGCCCATGACTCATGGGTCAGGATTGTAATAAGGTATTAAAATAATGACCTTTGAACGCTGAAACGTTTCAAGGGCGATAGTTATTGCAATTTCTCTAGTTCCCCTTAGCCCCTTAACGCCTAGCATGGTCATATAACTTGGTCAACAATTCTTTGAATTACTTAAATTATTTGATGGTGAATTCGTTTGCCATACCTCTATACATAAAATATTAGCTTCCTGGGTTACAGAAACGTGAAACTAGAATGTTCATATTTACAGTGATTATATTATTTTGAAACTCGAAGTGTGGACCTGCCTATGTCCTAAAGCTGCACCCAGAACCACCAGGACGGGCAGCAGCTTCCTCTCGGTTAACGGTAGTGAGTGTGAGCTTTCTGCGATCCCCAAGCCGCCAGCCAAGCGTGGGGATTATGGCAACCCCTCCCTATAAAGGGGAAGCCTTCGTCCGGTAGTGGACGTCGTCTGGCTTATGCCGATATTGTGAAACGAGCTCCTTATATGACTGCCCGTGAACACGCCATGTAACTGCGCCGAAATATCTGAAGCTTGTTTCACAACATAATCACGGTAAATAATTATAGAACTGTTTGTCAATTGCCTTATTTTATTAAGAAAACCGAAGTGGTTTTGACACATTTTCGTTTTATTTATACGGGAATATTCACGTTTAATTAAATCGGAAACTCCGACTATAGTTTCGATCACATCCGGTGACTTTTTTCAAAGAGTGAAAACAGAGCCCAACGCGCGTGCGGCCGCGTCCTGCTTTGCTTTGTACAGTCAGAGTATTCGATTTAATTAAACGTGAGTATTCCCATGTAAAATAAAACAACAAGTAACTTATTTTTTAAATTCAACTGACTTCAAATTAATATGGGACCACCTCGGGAGTATACCGTTTCAAATATTTTTATTTTTTTTATAAAATCGGTCCACAATTGACGGAGAAATCGGTGAACACACATTAAAAAAAAAACATACATACCGTTGAACATAGAACCTCCTCCTTTTTAGAAGTCAGTTAAATATTGCCTTATTTCCCCAAAGTAATAACAAACAAGGCGTTGTAAACAATAACGCAATATATCGGGAGCTTTTAATCGCCTCCTAATTGTCGGGGGTTGTTGACACACTCATAATGGCCCCCGATCGATTGCTTCGGTCGGAATGACAACACACTACGCCAAAAGAAACTGTACCTAGTAGCCAAGTTAAGGATCGACAAGTTGACGGCTCGAACTCATCGGTGGGCACGGCTAAAAAGCATGCTCTCTTCATCAAACAAACTGTGGGAAAGGGAGAAAGAAAGATAAATGAGCGCGCAAATTTTTTTTTGTTTTCCTTTGGCTGCAGTAATGTGGTTGAATAAACTCTGAGTTAATTTATTCCAACTTAAGTTATTTGAAATGTTTATGGACTAAACTATGCCGCTAAATAAATTATTTTAGAGTTTTCGTATTCCTTATGTTATTTATTTACGTCCAATGTGGCGTTAAAATTGAGCAAAAATACAAGATGTTTCCTGGCTCATAACTTTCATGTTTATTAACTTTTTACATTCGTAATAATTTACAATCCTAGATAATGACGAGATTAATCGATATAATACTTAGTCTTGGACCTACAAAATTACATAGTGGAGTAGTAATACTTCCGCGTTTCTATGGAGAAGTGACCAACTTGTCGACTCTTAATATATGAATGTAATTGGCTTCATTCTTGCAAGACTGTTTAAATTTGCACAATACAAATTACTTCCGGTATTATTGACCGAGCGAAGCGAAGGTCTCGGAGTGTACTGCGGCAGATCTGCTGTCGTATGTTTGTATGTTTATATTGATCTTTGTTCGACGATAACTTGCGAGCCATTGATCCGATCTTTATGAAATGTTGTAAGCAAGTAATAACATAAAAAAACTAAATTATCAAGAATATGAGCTAAATTGGTCAAGGGGTTTGGAAGATGTGGGGATCGCGATGTCTCAGTTCGTTGCGAACTACTAGTTAAGCTGAAAGGAGATAGTTTTACGTACCACTGTAAAAACTTCTACCACACTGAATTCGCAGCCAGCTATTATATTATACCTTATAAATTCAATTACATAATTATTAAAAGGACAGTGTTTGAAAACCAATTTATAGACATATTTATTTTATACAACGTGTAATAAAAAGGTTCAATAATACTGAAGGGTGTGTATGTACTCATCATTATGAACAACTTTGACTATGGGGCCAACCCCGAGATCACGAAAAAAAAAAACAGCTGTTCCATACAAAAAGTTAATTGACCTTGGACAAAATGTAAATTCTCTCCGTGTGTTATTGTGTGTGTGTGTTCTGTATGTGTGTGTAATGTGTCTGTGTGTCTCTGGTAACATTACCCTTCAAACCGAAACACAATAATGCTTGCACACTACTGCTTGGCGATTAAATAACTGGCAAAGGTGTGGACTTCCCCAGACGGACTCTGCATTAGAGTCCTACCACTACAAAATACTTAGTACGCGTAGGTGTTTGAAACTAAGAATTAAACGGGCCCCATTGCTACAAAGGGCCCCGTACCATGGATACGGCGGTAGTGGTTGTGTGGAACCTCACCTGACGACAACATTGATGTTGTCCTCGTCGGAGCTGAGCGTGGTGCTGGAGCCCCGGGTGCTCCGGTCCAAGCTGGCGGCTCTGCTGCTTCCACTACAATAAAAAAATACGATACGTTAATTTGCTGTGTAAGTACATAAATTTTATGTTACTGGATAATAAATTCGCCCTAATTTTAGTTCATCGTCATAATTTGCCTTTCCAGTTCTATCGGCATGATGACTACAATTTTTTCATTACCTCATAAAAAAACTGATCATCAATAGGATATTAGATATTATCCTGTATTAGGAAATAGCCTACTCAACGAAAACAAAATTTAAAATAATTCAAAAATAAATAAGTTCTAAGTATTTTAATTTCAACCTAGACAGAGAGCGCGCTATACTGGGCTATGACGTCAAGCCTCAGGCGCGGCATACAAATGCTATACTAACACGTGCTTTGCGAGAAAGGGATAGAGCATCTCTATCCCTTAAAAACGCTAAAACTTTAAACGCTCATATCTCAGCGATTTATCAGCCGAAACAATTTATTTTTTCAGTGTGTGTATTTAGTGTATTTAGTTATATTTATCACTAAGCCTGTTCGCCATCATCATCATCAACAGCCGGAAGACGTCCACTGCTGGACGAAGGCCTCTTCCTTAAAGGGAGGTGTTGCCATAATCCCCACGCTTGGCAGGTGGCTTGGGGATCGCAGAATGGTTACCACCGTTAACTGAGAAGACGCTGCTGCCCGTGCTCCGGTGGTTCTGGATGCAGTTTTAGGACATACCCCAAGCCTGTTATTAGTCATAAAATAAACATTAGGCTACACACCTAGGAGGCCTCTCCCAAGACATGCCACCCAAGCGCCAACAAACAGTTCTTCGGTTTTCCGCTTCTAACCACCGCCAGCTGTCCTACGTATATTGTCACAGTTTCAGAGCGTCCTGCTAGCGCAGGCTTACGTTTGCGATTTGTGGTTTCCAGCGTAAAACTCGTCTACCCCAACAGTTATTAGTTTTGAGATATAGTCACTTCAGCATAAGCTAAGCTAAGTATGTAGGCACTTGTGTTATCTATAGTATGATGACCACTTGATGTTCAGAATCAAAGTAGTCGCCGTAGCCGTAACCGGCATGGATAATATTATTAATATTAACTTTTTTTGCGATTTCAATGTTGGCCTCATAGTAAAAGTTTTTTTTTAATGTACAGAATATTAAAAACACAGAATGTTAAAAGGTTGCTAACTGATTAGAACTGACCCTGTATAGGCCCTATTTTAAAGTTCTTTTCTGTATGATCAAACGAATTTAGCTTTATCGAAAAGTTATTCTTACCTTTATTATATGTTTTGTGTCTTTTATTAATACTAAAATAAAATCTAACAAGTATACCTAAACCATTTAACCTACTACATACAAAAACGACAGGACTAATTAAAATTTTCGTACTTCGAGATTAAGAACGAGATAGATGCATAACTTTCATCGTTAACTACTGTAAATCTTATACTTATATCTAGATTGAGCTTTAAATGTTAACAAGGGTGCTTTAATTTTGTAGGTCTCAATAGTAGATTGTTATACAAGGGGATAAAATAACCCATTATATACGAGGTAGTTTTACGACCAAGCTTTAGCGCGGGAGTAAAAGAAACCGAGTTATAATGGGTTTGAGCGCCGTGAGTTACATTCTACTTTTCACTACGATTGCGAGAAAATAAAATTAATAATCAAAATACCAAAATAATTGCTTTAATATGACTTTGACGGCAACACATTGAAAATTATTCCTTTTCCTTTCTCTTCCATCTGCAAGTTAGGGTCTGCATTCTCACTAGACAATAGAGAGCTAGTTCCTCCGAGCATTTAAACTATTGTAAAAAAATATTTAAATAAATTACGGTTACTCAATCCAATTTTTAACTAGAGAAAAAATCTAAAGATTTCGCACCAATGCCTTCTTTTTTAATTTCTTCTATTAGCCACAACCCCGGAGGAACTAAGCTCTCCAACCACAATGCAATGCACGCAGTCTACCAAAGAGATCGCCGCTTTTAGAGGCAATTTCAAAAAAAAATTTTTTTTTACTAAACATAATGAATTCGAGTCTTTTTATTATTCTTCTTATGAATAAAAACTTTTTCATTTTTGTAAGTTCGTTGGTGTAACAGACCGAAAAAAACCTTAGCCCCTAGACCACAATAGTACTTCAGCCCCTAGAGCATGATATACTATTTTAGCCCCGCTCTGCTCCGCTATAACCACTTATTGAGCAAGAGGAGTGAAAAAGATTTTTTTCATTACTCTGGCCGCAACTTTGGCATACAATGTGATAACTTCGATCGGAACTGCTTTGCGGTAGGTATATCTATGTTAAAAGCGGTTTTAAATAATTTATGCAATTTACTAGTCTGTTTGTCATGTCATATCGTAATTCATATCATAACACATTGTTTGAACTGATGACTTTCGCATTCTCTATGCACGGTAGGTAACTATGTCATGTTGGTCAAGGTGGAATCGATTTAACCATTTTGAAACCATGTGTTTTTTTTTTACTTTTACTGTTTCCAATTCAGGACTACCCTTCCTTCCAGGGATACAGGGCCCCTTATCGGTGTAGTAGCTTTTAATTACGGTTGAAAACAGACTCATATTAGGCTTTCGTTGATCTAAAAATTCCTACATGGGGCCTGGGTAGTGGGTATGTCCTAAAACTGCATCCAGAACCGCCGGCGGCAGCAGCGTCCTCTTACTTAACATTCTGCGATCCCCAAGTCGCCTGCCAACCGTGGGGATTATGGCAACCCCTCCCTATTAAGGGGGAGGCCTTCGTCCAGCTGTGGATGTCTTATGGCTGGCGATGATGATCACTCGCTAGAGAACTCATGCAGGCTGATTTTCGAAAGATTTTAGATCGGTCAATTTTAAGTTTTAACACTGCATAGTTTTTGTTGCTTCTTCGAAAGCTGAATGACTGCAATGTATAGGTAAACCAAATTAATAAAATTGACTTATAAAATCAAATTTAATAATTAAAAACAATAATTAATAATTTTATCTGTTATTTTAATCTATATACATTTATAATCAAATAAGACATAATATATTATACAAAAAAAAACTCAAATCAATCAATTAATATTCTCTTCTCTTCTAATTTGCTGTGCCCGACGGGGTCCGTTGTACTTATGTACCTACTTTTATATACACCATGTACTGAACGGATCTGAATCTGAATCTGTTGTATTTATTTATTTTTACTTTTACAAACATGTTTACGTTCATTAGTGAGCTATTACTGGGAAATAGGCAAAGGTTACTCTACTAAAGTTGTCTATTCAGAATTTTAATGGGTTTTATTGATACGAACCTTGCTCTAAATTGCAGGGTGGAGAATCGAATGGGAGGCAGTAAGTTCCTAGGCTTTTCAGCCTATAGAGTGAATATAATACGTTATTTGGTATGTTAAAAAAAAGTATGTCAGAAGGCACGGACTCCGGAGTACGTGGAGCTAAACAACCAATAAAAAAATACCTATACAATAACTTACACAATAAATTACTGGGGGTAGCCAAAATTTCTCCTATCCTACTAGCCGTGTGTCGTTCTTGAATGAATCCTTCAATAGAAGTACTTCAGCTGTGTTCGTCCTTCATTCACTACTTCAGATAAAATGTAGCTACTTCTTAGTTCAGCTTTCTAGTTCACTCGACGTCGCGAAGTCGCGAACGATGAGACACGAACGAGCCCAGTGAGGAAGGATAGATAATGCTATCACGGAGTTTTGGCGGGAACACGGTAAAATCATGTCGTTGCATTCTATTATTTTCTTAAACTTGTGTTTTATCACGAATTAATGATTAAAAATGGTGGTGTTTTATTCATTGAGTATTGAATTACATGCACGAGTGTGGGCAAGTGATATAATGTGGTGAAACATGTATTTTCGTGTTGTTTTCAAAACTCCGTAGAAGCTCATAGTAAAGTCGCCACAACTTTACTAGGGTATGACTTGGACTCGACTATGACTAAATTCGTGTGACTAACTGTGATTTCATGACATATTTGACTTGATTTTAATAAGAAACTTGAAAATTCATAAACTTGACACTGACAGAATGCACAACGTGCGATGCCAACAACCAAGAAAAAAAATGCAGTCACGCTCTGTTTTAGGTACTGAAGTAATTGTCTATTTCACTCAATCTTTGGCTCGTTGCGTTCGGTTCGGGATTTTAGGAGTCTTCTAACTTTTATCGTACATTGTTTGTTATACAAAATAGCTAATATTGAACTGGGAAGGAAATGGGCAATGTACAATTTACCAACACTTTTGAATGAATATAATTGAATATAAAATGAAGTAATGATAGTAAGCGCACTGTTCGTTCGTAAACGTATCTTCTTAGTAGTTAGGTATCGAATGGCGAAATCATTTCAAATGAGCAACTGGACTAGTGAACTAGATGAGTGAAGTACTTCTTTTAATGAAAAGTTACGTATATACCCTAAGATGTTTTTACCTTTATTTCAACTCACTGTATATACCTTTTCATTTTAGTGACACATTCTACGCAAGCCTATATCCTACCATTGCATAAACTCGTACTAGATGTAGATAGGTAAGTACTTCTTTATTTGGAGCACAAATCGTGTCGCTATCTATCTACATTTATAAATCAGAGGAAGAAATTCAGTAGTATGATTTTTTGATGCAACGGAGTGACGAGACGAGATACGTTCGCCTAGTAGTAAAAGCATCACGCCTGCCCATAGTGTGGCATAGTGCCGGAATTGTGAAATTGCGCAAAAAAACTAGTGATTGATTATTTTGATGTTTACGGGAAGTGATTTATATTTGAACCGCATAATACGTTTTATTTATCCTCCAATTAGAGGGTCAATCGCTCGCTGAATAGTACTGGCCGGTTAGGCCCTTGACATTTGTCGGCCATGTTGGACGCAAGCTGTCAATCAGCCAGAATGGCGGGAAACCGTCGGAAAACTATTTGAATATTAACGACTTTTTGTAGGTTGTAGTTTCGTTGGGTTTTTGTTTGGACCTTCGAACGTATTATTAGAAGTTAGAAGTTTGTAAGTACGTAGAATTAATGTTTTATAATTTGTTTGGGAATTTGGTTCTTGTAAATAGCTGTAAAAAGTATTTCAATAAATAAATTTTTTTTAAAATTTGTTTATAGACTTGCGTTTGACTGCCAACTCGTCTGATGATAAACGAAGATGCAGTCTACGATAGAGCACGCTTGCCTAGAAGAAACCGATTCACTCGCGACTTAAAAGTAGGTAGGTACACAGTTTTGATGATATTTATTCATAATATTTTTTATGACACGTAATACAGTACTTACCTACTATTAAGTTTTCTGTATGGTTTCCGAGGAAATCGGATATCATAAAATAACTTTGGTTATTTTAGTTAACTCTAGGTTACTTACATAAATGTTATAACGTTTACCAGATAGGTTAGATGTGCGATAAATATTCCACCTGATGCCTTTTAACAGTAAGAACCCAAGACTAGACAAATACTTAGGTATACGTCGTTGGAAGGAGAGGAGGATGGACCACATGCGTGTACTAAAAGACCAACGTGATTCAACATGTGGCGAATGGGGTGACTCATGTGGGCGGGCTAGGAAATCTGTATACCTAATGTCCGGAGATAAATTCAATGGTGTAGCTAAGTCCGCCAACCTGCACCGGGCGTGGAGTATCTCCCAATCGCCCTTTGAGGGCCCACCCACAAACCATCGCCCACCAAGGCTGTTAATAAAAATAAGATTAATCAGTATATTTAATAGGCCACCGCTGGCCTTGGGCCTAAGTAGAAGGGCTGTAGAGTCATATCCACGACACTGGCCCAGTTGCAGCTTGGTAGATTCACATACGACGTTGAATTTCTTCTCGTACGCAGATTTCCTAGTGATGTTTTCCTTCATCAAAAAGCCGGTGGTATGTAAATCTGTATTACAAACTCAAAAGTACTCATTGGTTTGAACCCGCGACCTACCTACTTACCACGGCCAGTTCTAGCAATAAAGGCTGCTGGCAGCAAGAAAGGCTTTCTTGAAAAATAAACTAAGTTTATACGCTTTTTGCTACAACTTTTCACTGAATTTGTATAAAGGTTTTTCCAAGGCTCCTAATACAAAAACAAAAATACCTATGTAGTTAAATGATGGCGTGTTAACAATCGAAATCCCGGAGGTCAGTCCCGCCCAAGCGGTCACTCCGGAGCCTCCATTAGAGCCATACAATATTAATGATGCTTATCAGCAGCAAATCTACGTGTTCCGGCTTCAATGAAATATCGTTTGTTGACTTGATTTAGTAGTTTAACCAACTGATTTTTTCTTCGATCCTGGCTCCAAACCCACGATTAGTAGTAGAGTTACAGCAGCTTAGCTAAATAAATAAATATTCGCAGAATACAGCGCCACCTAGCTCCAAACTAAGCAAAGCTTGAAGTATGGGAATCATACGTACTTAATAACTGACTTTTCAGTTTTTTTTTATAATTGTAGGTAAAGTGTGAGTAAACAATACGATTATATCAATATGATGATGACACATGTGCAATAATGGGGTATTCCCGATTGAGCACCAATTTTTTGAGCTCCCATTCAATTCAATTCTTTATTTAATTTAAACACGTAATTTACAGACAGGTCCAAATCATTACATGTTGTAACTAAGATGAGCGAGGAATATAGCACTGAATCTGCCCAGCTTATCGAAGAAGATATCAAGTTCGGGTCGTTGAGAGAGTATGGAATTCATAAGTTGTATGAACCGCGGTGTGGGTGCGTTGTACGCGTGGTACAGCTCCCAAAACAGCACCAATCAACATTTTGGCTTGGTGCTGTTATGGGAACATAAAAATAAATCTGATTTTATTCCCCTTTGAGCACCTACGTCTACGCCAGCTTCTGGTGATGGGATGTCATGTTTTCATGTCTTTTCGTCTTGTTTTTAAAACTCCGAAGAAGCTTGTAGTAAAGTTGCCACGACTTTACTAGAGCATGGTTGAACTTGATCGTGACTAAGACTTCTTAGATTGGAATCCATCAACAAACTTTTTGTATACCTATTGCGGCAGAAGGACTTGTATATGTCGCAGCCAAATTGCAGAATAGGCCATATTACATAACGGCTAGCCATTTTAAAAAAACAGGGCCGTTTTATAAAGTGGCGTATTAAAGTTTAGCTAAATTGTATTAAGGCTGAAAGTAAGGCCGCCGCATTGTATGCGTGCTTCGCGTTGTACAATACCGCTAGCCATATTGTAATCGAGCGCGTCATGATCCGCCGCTTTCAAATTTTGGACACTCGCGGCGGTTTGGCTCTTTGATAACTTAAGTGTGATCTTTTCATTTAGTTAAAACATTTGATTGCCTGCTACTTACATACCAAGTGTCCTTTTTTGTCATATTTAATTTTTTACTATATACACACTTTATTTTGTTAGTATGATAACCATTTTGCATTGAAGGCAACTTGATTACAATGTGGCTAAATATAGGCCGCCGTATTGTAGAACGTCTCGCAATAACAATCCGTTTTACCGTTTTACAAAACGGCGCTGTTATGTAAAATGGCTAGCCATGATGTAAAACAGCGAATTCTACAATTGGGCTGCGACTTAAACATGACAATGAATAATTTAAAAAAAGTCATCGTTTGAAATAGGTACCTCTACTATCGTCAATAATCAATTATCCATTTAATTATTCTTATAGCATTAATTTTATTGGCTCTCCCTCTATATTAAAAAAAGAAAGTTACCTTGAAGTTGAAAGCATCCTGGAAGATTCCTTGCAAACTACTACCTAATTTGTTTCAACGTTGAACACGTCTCACTGTTTTAATAGTTAAGAATTATTTGAACTAAAATAATTATTCATAAAATAATTTGTGGATTAAACACTTTTCTAAAGTATTTAGGCCGGTCATCGACATTATAGAATTTTAGAACAAAGCGCGGAAGAACATTTTGGAGGAATGTTTTTCGATAGGTTAATATTTAGCTACTATATACCTATCATAAACCTAAATCAATATGTTTTAAATAACTATCGCTTTTAAAACGATATGTTGAATGACCGAAGAATTGTAATTTTAAGAAACCCATACAGACAAAACCAAGAACTTTGCTGGTTATGTGTGCAGGCAGCGACGGTGATAATGGAATGGACGGGCCCAGCGCTTGCAATACGATCAAAATTAACAAGACAGCACTCAAGCATACCTAGCTAAAAGTATGCATAATATTACATTATTGCCGGAAAATAGAGATAGGGAATCTAATTACTGCATGACAAAAAGAGAACACATGTACATGTATTAGAAGTTTGTATTGTCGTATCGTACGGCTCGCATGTCGCAAAGGTAGAATGAATGAATGATTGAATTATTTATTGGTCTATGAAACTAGGTATAGGTACATAATAAAAAATATAGGTGTTAATATTTCAAGGTTAGTGCTCTAGTTTCTACCTTGATAGACTTAAATTACAGACAGACCTAAATTAAAATAAGAGGTACTTTAGAAAGTAATTGGAAGGATACAATAATCAAGATTTGCCATAGAATTGTCAAATTAAATGTCAAATTACCGATACAATAGGGTAGATGACTGATGTTTATATAGTTGAAACCAATAGCTTTGATGAAGAGTTTTAGTAAATATAGTATGTTTATTGAAAAAATAATTTTAATCGGTTAATAATGTTCTGATATATGAGCGTTTAAAATTTTTGTCAGAGACAACTCTGTCCCTTTCCCACAAAACAAAAAATGACGTCACGCCTTACTTGTCAGAATAGAATTTATATGGCGTACTGAGAAGTGACGTCACCATTTGCTGTTTCGTCTCTCTGTCTAGCATGATATTAAAATGCTTATAAGTAGCTTGTTTTTGATCAGATTTTCATTTTATTTTTATTAATCAGCTATATTTATGGACATTTTATTAGAACAATTAAAAAAACCAGTCATCTTGCCTATTAAAATAAAATAATGTCATTCAAAAACATAGAGTATGACTGAAGCGAGTGGAGAGCCGGCGCACAACATATAGTCTTCAAAATCCGTGCGCTTATTTCCCGTCCATTCATCTTATCATTGTCGCTGTGTGTTGTGTGTAGGTACATTACTTACGCATATTCAAATGGAATTTATTAATTGAAAGAAACGTGTTCAAAACTATAGGAACTATTGCGTCAGGTGCTTGGGTATTAATCGCATTTTTGGTACCTGCCTTACCTATAGGTTATACCCAGGTTGGTCAGTTCAGTATTTATAATCGGAGAGGTAAGTACTCGTATCAAACGACTTGGTCCCATCCACCCCGGTCCCGTGCCCTTTACCCACTCGCAACACACACAAAGGGTGTGTGGGGTAGGGGTAGGGTATGTGTGGTCACTGACCATAATACCTTTTGGCCTTTTGGTTTTTGGTACGCCTTGGCATGTCATCAATCAAGTTAAACATTTTTTTATTTATGTTTTACTTTTCCGTGTTCTGTGTTACTACTTTTTTGTTTATACTTTTGCCACAAATAAACTAATGTCTATTGTCTATCATCACCTGTTGTTAGTGGAGCGACTCCGCACACTGTCGTCGTCTCCGGGCCAGCCACGGGCGAGGGATGGAAGTCCGATCGTACTTGAAACCTTCACCATATCGTCGTGGTCGGTGCTACGCGCCTTCCGGGCTGGACTTTTGCCTGGGAAATATGAATAGATTTTCCTTAGTTTTTGGTATCACACTTTTTGCATTTTGGCAGTATTTGAATATGTTGGTGATTATAAAGTCAAATAAGCTCAAGCCGCCTACCAAGCGGGGGGATTATGACAACACCCCTCTATTGGGAGGCCTTCATCCAGCAGTGGACTTCTTATGGCTGACGACGATAAAGTCAAATAAGTCGTTAGCAAGTTTAATTAGTTACAGTCACACACGAAGAAACTAGTCATGATCTAAAGTCAAAGTCATTCTCTAGTAAAGTAATGGTGACTTTACTAAAAGCTCTTTTACATCATCAGCCAGAACACGTCCATCGATGGACGAAGGCCTCCCTAAGAAGGGGCTTAAAATATCCCGTAACATTACTATCTTTCGGGAGCCGGAACCGTACCTATATTTATCCGCAAAAACAGTTAGTAGCTTCTAATACGCAATGTGTTAATTATTTCAGGCTATCGATATTCCATTCCAAATTTGAATATAATTATATTTTTTTGTTATTGGTGAAGAAATTATAAACATTAACACACACTTAATCAGGGCATACCATATTTAGCACTCCCAGCAAGAGTCTCGGCAGACCTGGAAATACTTCTGGATAACGCAGTTGGAGGAGCTTTCATAGGGCTGGCCTGCCGATACACCACATCTGACTTCATTGGATGAAAGAGCTGCAGATTTTTCAGCGCCATCTTTCATATTTTGCATTTTTGTACGATTTTCTTTTTCTCTTTTTTCATAACGAGCGAACGAACCAATCAGCCACGGCAATTTTTAAATACTGGCCGCAAACAAATGACAACCTTTTTAGTTTTGATAACGGAACTATTAAAAACAATGCGGGTAAAAACTTTTTACTGCACCACCACAAACGAGTGATTAGGTACGACGTAGCACGTTTAAATGTCAAAACCAGTAGTATGTTAAATTATATTCGACGTATTGTCATTAATTTATCGATGTCTCATTTCTGTCGTGTGAACTAACACTTGTTTAACTTGTTCAGTTTTTTCACTTCTACTTTACGTGTACCTATAATGATTGACTTTAATTGTTTTTGTTCATGTAAAAGTTAATGTTTTGGTTTTACACAAACTTTCAGGCGGGAAATTTTGTTCCAATATGGCTGACGCATGTTTCACCGGCAGACGCGTGGCTCAGACTGAAATTGTTTTCACTTTTCAGCCAGCATGCATGGGGTGGGAAAACTAATAACGCAAAGAGGTTATTTGCTTTTATAAGCATTTGATTTTGTTTTGTTTTTGTTGAATACTACCTACCTATAGTGATAGTCGTTGCATAAACGTATGGTCGTTAATTCTTTATTTTGAACTTCATAATACTTAGACTTGAGTTTTCTTTGAAACAAGTGTAAAATAAGTAGCTGTAAAACTAAGTAAATTTTAAAACTGCCTAGATATTTTCTGAGGAATACGTATTGATGATTTTCTTTTTTACTTAGTATGTACTACTTTAATTACTTCTATCAAATCCAGTTAAGTACCAGTTTTGCGTTATGACTAAATGTTTAAGCTATACTTCGATTTATATACTAAGCAGCAAGCATTTTTTTTCTGTTTTATTTTATAGTTAGCTGTGTCCGGAGGGGATAGCAGGAGGGAAAGGAATCTAGGGGTGATACGATTGACCAAAGGGTGAAAGCTGACCTATACTTACAATATTTATGAAAAAAGATAAAGTGGGCAGTTATAGGAAGTTGTAAATTTATAATTGTTTAAATTAAATTATTTTTAGTTGGTAGTGTCGGTAGAGTTGGTAGAGTTGGAAGAGTTTGGGCGTAAAAAAAGCTCGGGATGATTTAAAGTGGTGAATTTTGGGAGTGGGCCGCATTTTTTCCGTACGCGGACGAAGTCGCGGGCGATCTCTAGTAATTAATATAAATTCCGAACTTATTGGTGTGGGCCCGGAATCGAACTCATAACTTTTATAAGTGATCCTCCTAACTGATCTACACCGTTATTACCTACTAACTATACGATAAACTCACTACAAAAAGGATATTAAATAAAGAATACACTAAGACAGATATAAAAGGTGGTCTTATCGCTAAAAGTGACCCCTTCCAGGCAAATCTCGGACAAAGTGATACAATTTTAAAATGTGATATTATATGGACGGTGGTGGTGGAAAAGAGGATAAATACATACGTACTGTTATTATCAAGATTTATAAATGCCCTACGCTTGCTTACTTTACCGTTTTATGAAATTTATTTCTATACTACAGTAGTATTCGTTTTAGGTACTTACCTAAGTTTTTCTATCATTAATCAAAAGGCGAATCAAATCCACAGAAATGTAACTAACTTTCGCCGTGAATACGTCTATAATAAAACTAATTTGTTCGTACAACACTCGAGAATCATCAGTCATGTCGGTTGTGATCAAATAATAAATGATGTTGCCTTGATTTGGTTAGTTTATATCGCTACTTGAGTATCTGTGTCAAGTCCAAAGGCCTATAGCGTATACTAATGAATGTCATGTTACGTCGAAACTTTTTATAACATAGAGAGGGTTTAAAGTTGCAAAAATACACGACAAAGCAGGACGTTCCAGGCGCTGGTATGACCACGGTATGCGCCGTGAGAAATTCCACATGATCAGATTAGTCATGGAACTGGAAGACCCTAAAAGAAGTCGCGGTATAACCTCAGCCACCAGGATGGAAACCTTGTGAATCTAAAGGCGTCTCTAAAGAGATCATCTACTTCAAAACATGTCTACTTCTAGATAGATAAGTTCTCTGTTCTCACCCCCGGATCTACGTTTTTTTCGAACCGGGGCTGAAACTTGATAGTGGCGAGAGAGAGAGAGGGGGCTCTCTCCAAAGTTTAAATACTTCAGAAAACTCGCAAATATACAGGACGTTCAAGTTTTTATTTTCAACCATATTATCTTATGAATTTGGCTGCCCCTGAAACTGCCACCCGGGGCAGGCGCCGGGTGGCCGTTCGCTCCGAGCATAATAAAATTCTTCCCATTACTCGCTGAGCGACTTTGAACTTGCAGTAGTTGCGGACCGCCCCAACTGTGATTGTTATGTATAGCATAACACCTGCCTACCGAGTGTTCTAGTTAAAATATCGATTCCAATTTGACTCAACCCAAAATATCGAAACCTATAGAATAATCGAATCGATTGATTCGAGTCGACTCGATTGCGTATAACAGGCGTAGTCAGAGTTGAGTTGTCAAAACAAATTAGAGACATAATTGTGAATTGTGATGTAGGTCACTCACATGGCATCGTGACCGAACACAGGGATCGGATTGGAGAGGGTTTGTTAATGGAACGTGCGTTTGAGTTAGTTTATTAGGTAAATCTAAAGACTACTTAGTTCCCTTTTTATTTTTGACAGGTTAGATTGTAACCCCCCCCCCCTTAATATTTTAAATTATTTTTTCTTATTTTATTTGTTTTAAATTACTAATGATCTGTTTTAATTATAACGACGCCTAATGCCTAATGAATGTTCAGCTGAGTGCTTAGCTACCTAATCGTATGTTCTATACCGGGTGTAAGGTTACTCCGACTTGTTAATTGCCTACCGTACGACGTGTCTATTTATTCATACCTATGATTTGATATGGCCAAGTGATCGTCTAAGCTAGGACTCTACGCTGTGATCCGTGAAAACCCTAAGTTTTAGTGATTTGGGATGAGTACGTACCTACTATATACTTTTACATGCCTATCTTAGCTTCGCGACCTACTTAAACCGAAGTAAAGGATGTCAATAGATAAAGTCGGTATCAAAATGTATCAAGAAAACCTAATATTGCTATCGTAGAATAATAAGGCGTTAAACCGTTTGTGGATGTGAATTCACTTATAATATAGTATTTCACACGATGGAATAATGGTAAGCGCGTCTACAGTATACACTTTCGTCCTTAATATTACTATCAAAATATGAATAGCCCGTAACTTATTTACCGAACACATCTACCTTTTAAGCTAGTAAGTTTAGTATTAGGATTTCGACTGTATTAGAAATGTAATAGGCGCTCTTACGGTTTATAATTTCATTCATACTGTTACCAACACCTGCATGATATTATGATGCTATAGATTGTTATCAACCTACGTAGATATCTTTTTACATACCTACGATCTACATAATAGCTAGAAGTTATAATAAATGTAGGGAAAACTATTGTGAGGTTGAAACTTCATAAAATTACTAGTAAATTTGAATAGTGATGATTTGAGTTAGCTGACTAATTATGCTAATAATATATTTGTGGCTAAGGAAAGACGTAGTTTTTATAAAGTAGGGAAAACTATTGTGAGATTGAAACTTCATAAAATTACTAGTCAATTTGAATAGTGATGAGTTGAGTTAGCTGAATAATCATGCTAATAATAAATTTGTGGCTAAGGAAAGACGCCCCTCCAGTCGCGCCTTCCAGTTTGGTTCTTCCTTTGACTTGGGCACCAATCCTCCACATAAGGTGTACATAAAAATGGGACAATGATCATGGATCATTTTACCTGTGGGAAGGGACAAGAGGACTTAATCTTTTAGCAAGTCTATCTGTGTGTCATTGTCAGTTGGTAAAACCATTCAAGGGAAGCCGTTCATTAAAAATCTTTCAAAAACCTTATCCTTATAGTTATTGAAATAACTAAGGATCTTCTCTTTCATACATCAATCTTTGGTTTAAATGAGAGTCTCCAAGATCTTTCGATCGAGGTCTCTCCTGCTGAACTCCAGCGTCGCCCTGCCTATTATTGTCCGACCTGAAATAGCAAGTATAATAAGTAATCAATGATAATAATAACCAGTACATCAAAGTAACCGTAATAACCGCGTAAACCTGATTAACCCTAATGTAACATTGCTATAGTTTTGCAAGAGTAGGTATTATTATAACCTTCGCCGAATCCCGCATGTCTAGCAAGTCCAACACAATTATGTGTGTATTATATTATGTATGTATAACTTTTACGTTATAACTTCAAATTGACGGTCTTGATGGAACTTCCTTTCAAGATGATAAATATGAATTAGCTAGCAATTTACTAACGTGACATGGAATGGGCGCCTCTCCTCTTTTGTAAGAATCAAGGGTAACCCGAACACTTTCGGCTCGTTCATGTATAAGTAGATAGATTGCTATCACGGGACCCTTTTATGGTACCCAGTTGATATTTGATTATGAATAGAGAGAGAAGTTCCCTCATAATGACCATAACTTGAAGGTATAGGTAACTTGACTTCTTTTGTCAACATTTTGGCTAGCCAACATAACGAATCCACTTTTGTGAATAGTTTGAACGGCTTTATTTTAGTAGCCTATCTGTTCGCGTGATTCCGTGCTTACTGATGCATCTAGGTTTGGTAACCAAGTCTAACACATTTTAGTGTAATTACTTAAGTATTATTATACTTCAAATCGCCAGTCAGATAAGACTTTCTTCCATAAAGAAAATAGGTATGTTTATGTATTACGGATATGGACCAGATCTCAGACCAGACAGTGATCCGCTCAATTAGTGACATAGTATGGGCGCCTCTCCTCTTTTCTAAGACTTAAGGGTAACCCGAACACTTTCGGTTCAACTTGCACATAATTCAGTCAATCAATTGCCGAGCCCTAGATCCAGCTATGGAGTCTAGATTATTATAGGTTACGAATAGATAGAAAGTTCATCATTTTGACTTAAAACTTGAAGTGACAAATTGACTTCTCTCGTCAGTAATTTAGTATGGAATTTATATTCCTTGGATAACAATGTTAGACTCAGTAAGCAAACATATTGAATTTACTTTAGTGAATATTTTGAACAACGCCTATTTATTTATTCGCGTGTTGATAGGTACAGAAAATATTTTCCCGACGGAAACAAACGTTCGCTGTTTAGTTGTTTATATTACGTACATAGGTATGTGGAACGCCTTAATATTTTGAGTCGGCCGACCTACTTGCCTACTAATCCTAGGTTCCCTACGATTCGGAGTACCTTCCTTTGTAATAGAAGACCTAGCCAACCTAAATCAATTATATTTTACGTTACCTACCTACTTGCGACTTATCCGAGAGGTTTTCTAGAGTTTCGCAGTGCATTACGACACCACTGGTGAATGTCCAGATTCTAGAAGAATTTGGGTAGTGTAAATGTGTGGATGGGGTGGGTGTGTAATATTCCTGTAAAGATAAAAGTGTACCTGGCATTCTACCTGCTATGACCTACACCTTGAATGACGCCCTAGTCTACATAAGTTTCCCACTACCCCGAGATATGAATCTCACCGGTTGGTTCCCACCTTCCAGGCAGATCAAAGCACTTTCACTGTCCTTGCCGCTAAACGATCCTATAAGTTTGAGTGGCGAGCTCCAAGCCTAAGAGCCCCTAGCACCCTACAAATAACGACAGCTGCTATTCGCCCAGCATCTGTAGGTATTTTACTATTCGCGCCCGGCTTCGCGTACCGCTCTTAATTCCAGATACCTTGGTGCAATTATGGCGTGACAAGCCAACCCGCAGCTCCGGGTTGTTTGTCCCAAGGCCAAAGGAAGGAAGAACACCACACGAGGAGACCAAAAAGGGTAGACCACGCTTAGTTGTATAAGCGCGGACATAACCTTCCACATACTGTCTCAAGCATATGGCCTAACTATTTCCCAACTAAAAACCACATGTACCTACAAGGTAAATGAGGCCAGAACTAGTTACTTTGGAACTATTGTTCTTATAACAGCAGAGACCATATTTCTAAGCTTCCACCCCTCGCGTATAATTAAATTATTAAATTTATTTTATGAATTTATTTTGTATCCATCCAAACGAGAATCGCAACGCCAGATAGGCTACCCGAAGGTACTGGGACATATACGATCAGGCCAGGAGTGAACACAAAACAATTCTTCAATTCATTCTTCAATACACAAATCGACGAAATCACTGTTTTGTTTTTTTTTTGTTTCCCTCATTAATACACCTAATAAAATCGAGTTACACACACTACTTAGCTCTGCCATCTCGCCCAATAACTTTACTCTGACACCAACAGCAACTTTAATACGTCGGTTTTGAATACCACACACAGGTGTTTAGTACGTGCGCTTAAATGGGCGTCGGCTATGTTTGAGAGAGAAAAAAGTAGTGCGACGTTATTTTAAACCGCGTGATTTTAACTCGCGAACAACTGCATTTACAATCAAATTTTACACCACAAACATTTGATTAAAATTCACTTTAGTTAATTTAAATTTACGATGACGAACAAAAGGTAAACATGGTCTCCGAAATTGACCTACACAAGATAATAAGACTCAAATAACACAATCCGCACATATCTCCAAGACCAGCTTTATGTAACAATCGATACGGATTATCACAAATATTAAACCGCTATGAACACTGGTTCACTATTTAAACGTACCTAAGTATTTTCTAGTCAGTAAATAATTCATTTAACTGAGTAGAGTTAGGCAAAGATGCCCTTTATTATAAGAAAGTAATTAAAAATTACGCGAGAGCTGATCGAGGAGGTACGGCGGAGCAAACGGACGTGGAGCTGCCTTCACAGTTCGTCGCTGAATGTCCTATTGAGCTCGCCGCGGGGCTTTTATAATGTGGCGGCAAGTTGGTTGATCTCCGCTCGCTGCCGCCGCCAAAGAGTCGTACTTCGCGCGGTGCCCCTTTGTGCCTTGTTGCACTATTCTAGCTCTTTTAAAATATCTGTATAGCTAGAGGTGCATACGTATAGCATATAATTTCATTACGCGCGTGTATTTATATTATTTTACCGTAGATTATTTTGGAACTAATACAGTTCGTTTGAAGGCATTAGTTAGGTTTAATTTATAGGTAGGACTCCGTGAATTAAAGACGGGTCAGAACCGTCACAAGATGTTTGACCGCAACTCTTCTGACTGTACGCAACTATATAGATGGTAATTCCGTTAGAGAGTTCCAACTCTACGTATAAAAATAAGGTTTAGGCGGTACTCACGTTACCTAAACAAAATTCATAGAGACCGGATTCGCAAATAGACATAGTTACAAACATATACATAATATAAACGCCGACTTACCCAAAGCAAGCGCGGTACAACAAACTGTGCCTCTACGCGCGGGAGACGCACTCCGACACCTACAACGCGACGCTCCGCGCACCGTCACATGGGTCGTCGCAGTATGGGAACCACCATAAGAGCGGTATGCGTTGGAAAAGTCCACCATGCGCATATAGAGTTTGTCTGTAGAAAGGCCGGGAAATAATAATTAGGCTAGATGACTGGTTTTTTTTAATTGTCCTACTAAAATGTGGCCCATAAATATAGCTGATTAATGAAAACAAAATAAAAATCTGATCAAAAATAAGCAACTTATAAGCATTTTAATATCATGCTAGACAGAGAGGCGAAACAGCAAATCGTGACGTCACTTCTCAGTACGCCATATAAATTATATTCTCACAAGTAAGGCGTGACGTAATTTTTTGTTTTGTGGGAAAGGGACAGAGTTGGCTTTACCAAAAACTTTAAACGCTCATATATCGGAACATTATTAACCGATTTAAATTATTTTTTCTATAAACATACAATATTTACTTAAATTCTTCATCAAAGCTATTGGTTTCGACGATTTAAACATCAGTCATCTACCCTATTGTAAACGCAGTGCTTTGCCAACGCCGCCGTCGGTGAGTGGTGATACAGCGCTCTCAGCTAGATTAACGGGCGTGGGGTTGAATGGACTGAAGCATGCTACCCATGATAAATTTAATCCTCTTTTTATCCCACTAACGAGACACATCTATCCTTGTTCAATCTTTGGAAATTTTAGTTTACGTACGAAGGAAGGCAATTCGGTTGTGGCGAACAAGACAAGAAAGAAAAAGTCGACAAGAGCTTAAGAATCTGAGCTCTAGAATGAATTAATTTTAAAGGGCCATATATGTATTGCAGTGGGAGAGCGCTTGACTTGGAACTATGAGGTCATGGTTTCAAATTCCGGGCCCGTACCATTCAGCTCTCTGGAATTTGTTTGCGCGTTTCCGCTGGCTTTTCGGTAAAGGAAAACATCGTGAGAAAATCTGCGAACGCCAGGAGAAGAAATTCAATGGCATATGTCAATCCACTGTCCCGCAACTGGGCCGGTGTGTGCGTAGTGGATATGACCCAACCGCTTCTGAGGGTATTAATAGGTCTATGTCCAGCAGAGGACGCTTAAAAGGCTGATTATGCTAATAAAATTAAAGCCCAAACTGGCCTGACAATGTAAATGAAATTGAAAAATAGAGCATTACCTAGAATTACCTAGACAGACACGATACTTGTAAAAACAGAAGGGCGTTTGTCTATCTCGTCGATTAATTATTTCTCAATAATTCTATGCAATCAAATCAACCAATGAAATATAATCAACCAAGACCATAATTTATCTCAGGGTGACGAGCGTAGTGCAGGGCGACAAAGGATTTTGATCACAAATGCACAATTCTGGCCCTGCTGCTGTTATGGGAAGCGAGTTTCTATCGCTTGTCTCGTTGCTCTTGCAAACAAAAAGTTGATCCTTACACGTGATCGAGAAATGGTCCAGAAAACATATAAAAACATTGTGCGTTTTTATTTGTTAGATGATAGCCGTTATTTCTAAAATAGCTACAGAACCACAACGTATCACAACAAGCACTTGACCGATTTTTAAGACTCACATAATTTATTAATGTGCTGTGCGGTTCGTTGGTTATCAAAGCGCACAATGACGTGTCGGTCGTGGTTGGGTGCTCGTCCATTTTTGATTTACTTAATAGTTTAAAATATACTGTGTACGTTGTTTTTTAACAATCTATACAGTTTTCTAGCTGCAAGCTTGTGATTTTCTACTTTTGGAATTGAGATTGGGAAGAGCTATATAGAGCTATATATGTCCACCAACGGGCTATGGGGGCTGTTTCTGGTGATTACGATATAAAAGTTTATTTAATTTACTTTGCAAAAAAAAAAAAAAATATATCGTCGAAGTCTGCTTAGCCGTACAGGATACACTCATAATATGTACATGGTGCAAGCTTGATAGTTGATCAATTAATTATTTAGAATAACAATTTCAAAATGATTTATGTATTTAAAAACAATTAATGTAAAATTTTCAAAAACCCCGACCTTTTTTGGAATACTTAAGCCATCTTTGATGTTTTAATCAAGCAATCTTAACGGTTCACCTGGTTGCATTAAATTTATCGCAGGATGCCATAGACAGACACACACATACACGCGTTAATTTGTTTGTGTCCGGAGTAAAAAAATGTAATGGGTACTAAAGGTATGAGCTAATAATAGAGACCGTTAGGAAACCTTAGAAAACCTCGTCTAACACTGAGAACCAAAATAATATAGCTCAGCGGTAGCGTGTTTGCTTTCAGAGTTGTAGGGCGTGGGTTCGATCCCCACCAAGGGCAAACATTTATATGACAAACATAAATGTTTGTTCTGTGTCTGGGTGTAGTATGTATTATAAGTATGTATTTACAAAAAAAAATGTATATAAGTATTCTATCAGCTATCTAGCTTCCATATTACAAGCTTTGCTTAGTTTGGGGCTAGATGGCGCTGTGTGAAAAAAATGTCCTGCGATATTTATTATTTATTTATTTTATTATTTAAAAAATAAACCTAGTAATATTTGGAGGGATACATTTTCTTTAGCAACTATCCACACTGCGATTTTGTTCCGCTAGGTGGCGCACCGTCGATGCGGCCCAAGTCAACTGTTATCTCATACATTTTGTTGTTTTATTTTTTGTTTTTGCAGAGAACATTTTAAAGACTCGGATTACCAGGGAAAATTTTATATACTGGTTTGTAAAGCAATCCTTTGCCTTGCTAATACCTACCTGCCTACTATAATTTTTATTATGTACCTATACCTAGTCTCATAGACCAATAAATCATTCATTTATTCTAATTATAGCACTGTCCAACATAAAATGTAAACAACTATCCAACTAACTTGCAAATCTATTTTCGGCCATCAACAGCTTCATAGATTCTTAAAACAAGTCACAGTACCTACCCAATATTTTTTCTTGGACTAGATTATCGACAACGCCTTCGTCAAGAGCAGATAAGCGACGATTAACAAGAAAACTTGATTTTGCCACATCCGGACCGCCGCTGGCGCCATATGCGAAAAGTTTTGCCTGCGGAACCTCATTAGTTGTTGCAAAAAGGAAACCCCAGATACATGTCTAAGGTAGACCTAAACTTTATAAAAAAAAATGGTGGCTCTAGAGGCCATTATACAGGAAGGAAACAGGGGAGTACATTTGTATGGAGAATCACTTACCAGATTCCCTCTTAAATCAACTTACCATCATCATCTTAGTTAACTTTTACTTAAATACAAATATATATATATTATGCCTATTATTAATTATCTGGTAAAAATAATTAAAAAGTTAAGTTAAAGAAAAACTTAGTAATTGAGCACTTATTACTGAAAATTGTGTACAATGTAATTACACTAACCCCGTGACTAAGCCATAAATAATTTAGCCTTGTCTTTGTCAGGTCAGGTCGCATGTTTTATTTATTAAGGCTCATCTTGCTATAATTAGTTATTAAGGTTCAGTAATAGCGAATAGAAACAATATAGAACAATGGAAACAGTAGCCTTAGTGTGAAACAATAGCATTTCCTCTTCCTTCAAAAGTTCGTGTACGATGACTGATCTCAATTATTTATGATACTTCGTAGTTATTCTACCACAAAAAACGATTAATCTCACTGAACCAAGAGTTCCTGTGTGTGAGGCTTGGATCAACTTATAACATTAACTAACGCGTTTAAAAAGTTTGCATTTACATATATACCTATAATGTAGTCAATTTTGAAGGCTTTAATAGACAGTTCCAAACTAACTCAAAAAAAGTATGTTGTCACTTTTTTACTAGGCATGTTAGCCAAGGACAGCATATTAGAGTTATGTATGGAAGCCAATGAAAGACGCATTAACGATTTTATAACATACTCGTTTATTAACTCGTATTAATAGCAGGAGAGGTGTGAGTGCTCTCTACTGTACCGGGTCGCAGGGACACCATAGGGCAACTACTAGCTTTATAAGCTCACGAAACCAAGGCCTTAAGAACAAAGGTCTCTTGTTAATAATTGTAAATAAAACATATGAAAGAGAGAGCATTACTTCATACAGGTCAAAGTGAGACAGATTGATTTTTGCTATATCCAACACGCCCCCTCAAAAATTAATCTCTTTCCTTAAAAACCTTTTCGAAAAATTATTTACAATTAAAATGACACTTCACACCTTCCCGCTCTGTCTGGGAGTACATTCATCATGGTCCAACATTCGTTGCACAGGATTAGGGAAAACCCAGAAAAACCTAATCAGACCAATCCAATTTAGTAGGTATTTCATTTTAATCTACTTAATATAATTTCATAAACATCAATCAAACAGATCGTATTTACAATTTTACACATTTTACAAGACATCATGGACTTCATTACAATTAACAACATTTACTTAATTTGCACAAGTTTTTCTTTTAATGTCGAAAAACACACAGTCGGCAACTACTTCGTTAGGATTCATTATATCAGCCAACTGATCACCAGTAGGGCCAGTAGGTAGTATAAATGTTTTAAGCGAATTATTTTTCACCCGTTCCCTTGAAAAATATATTTTATAATTCAATCCTTTGTGATTTGTCGAATTATTACCAATGCTTATACATCCCAAATTATCCTGATAAATTTAATAACTCAACTTTAATACTGGTCACTCATGACTTTAACCACAAAGCTTCTTTTACAGACTCAAACAAAACCATGTAATCAGCTTCTCAAGACGAAGCCGCCGTTGTTTATCGCTTTGTTTGCCAGCATATTGTGCATTGTTCAAACAGTTGAAACAAATAACCCGTGGTAATTTTTCGTTGTAGTCATCACTACTCCAATATGAGTCTACGTAACCGCTCATATTATTTGCGTTACAATCAATCGATTCAACCCGGGTATAGGTCAGCTTTAATTCTATCGTCCCGTTCAGGTAACATAACACCCTTTTTAAACATTAATGTTTGGTCGCTTTTGTTAGCAAACCGACTAAGGATGTTTATAGAAAAGCTCAGGTCTCCACGAGAACAGAGTACGTATTATATATACTAAGCATCCCAACAGATTCATACAAGGGGCCTTTGTAGTTTCATCTGAGTTTAAAGTTCATCAATTTTTATAGGACTGACAGAATTACTACTCAGACTCACTCAGGTTGAACTTTTCTAATACTGACTATATGTACAGCTCATATACCGACGAAACATCGTATGTCTCTTAAATCTACCATTATATATTGGTCATCAAGTAGTTTTTGAAACTATTCAAGGTATAATAATTATCTGCAATTACAATAATGACATCATTGATACACAGCACAACATAAAAATGTTTTTACAATTTACAAATGTTTCCTGCATCTAGAGTATAAATGCAGCGATCAGCTGATGAGTATCGAAAGCCCTTTTCCATCAAACTTTGTTCAAACATTTAAAACCAACAGCGCGCGGAATATTTTAATCCATACATTCTTAGCTTTGTTTAATTTGCAAACTAAATTGCCTTCATATGAGATTTCTTCAGAAATGTTCATGTATCATGTAATTCTTCCGATAGTTTGCCATTTAAAAACGTCGTATTAAAGGCGATATAATGGACAAGCAAATTGATTTGATTTGCAAAAATCTAATATACGTCTGAACTTGATATTCTAGCTACCGAGGCAAAAGTTTCATTATTTGTCAGTTAAATTATATTCCTGACTGAAATCGAGAGCAACTATATGCGCTTTATATTTTACAGGTTTTCCAAACTCATCATTTTACTCATCATTTTTCACAGTGAATACAGACATACACAGACTGTAAATGGTTAGATTCTTTACAGTCAACAATATTTTTAACAAAAAGTTTTTGTATAAATCAAATAGGTATCCAGTTCATAAAAGCTTATCATCCCTGGATTTAATTTCATCAAAAGACAGGTGTTGTACAAAGTAAGCTAGTGGCACACAACAAAGAGTAAATATCATCATATACATTATAAGATACACAGGAATTATACCTACAAGGAATACAGATACAGATTCAGATTCAGAGGGCAAATAGTTTTTATTCCTCTCATTCCTTCTAACTTGGTTTACACAAGAAGCCTGCTCATTTGTAGATAGAGTCAACTTATTTGAAAATTCTGTGCACAAATCTGTTTCAACTACAGATTTATTAGGCGGTGGACCTAATTGTGCAGGTATTACGCATGTTTGTGAACCATCTGATTTTACCAATCAGACATGCAGTGATCTGATTTCAATATATCAGATTTGCACGAACTTTGAATGTCCGTTTTTTGTGTCAGAGTGACCAGAATTTCCACTTGAAATTCCCATAGACTTCGACGATCTACTTTATAAGAAATAGATCACATCTCTGACTATCACAAACTTTTCTCTTACCATATCTCACACCTTTCACCATTCGGTTCATACACGACCAAAATAGCTTTTAATAATTTGTCATCAAACTTGGTCTTTCTAGTCTGTCTATGAAAATAGACAGTTGAACCAAAAACCTTTAAATAGTTACGGCTTTCTACCATACCACAATCAAATGGTGTGTTAAGCACATCGCGCTTTCAGTGCTTAGTGGGACTCAACACAGCCTCACCCCAGAACGTTTCACCTGGTACCATGGCACTAAATTGTTCTATTCTGTTCGTATCATACATTCGGCAAATCCGTCAGAAACGGAGTAAATAACACTGTTAAGTGGTAGCTAATATCTTCTTACATACAAAAAAATAACTTTAATTTTATTTGATAAATACTCGCCACCGTTTTATTGCTATAGAGGTTGACAATTTTCAAACCGAAATGAGCTTCACACTTATCGAAACGCAGCAAAAACAAAACATCTTTACAGGGCTATTAAGTATGTTCATCCACAAAAATCACGAAATAGTTTTTGCCGTCAAGTGTTGAAAGAGTGATGGGACCGCACAGGCACACGCGCTGTGCACATTTAAACAATGGTCGTTTTTATAACATTAAAGATTACGACCTACCAAATGTCAAACATGTCCGCCCTTCATCCATGCAAGCTTCACAAAGTTTATCAGTTAATTTAATGTTTTCAATTCATTCTAAATTAGAAAACATACACTTGCTTTTTATTTGTAGGAAAATTGACTTTTCAATAATAGTCTTTCATGCCACAATTCATTATTATTATGAACGATCTTTAATTGTTACTGAGCTTCCAGCATTTAAAACATGCCTATCAAACATAAAGTTGATGCCAGTTAAATTGTTCAAAGACTCACCATTATTTGCTGTCTTACCCTCCTTGCCGTATATATATCTCCACACCATCGTTTTTACCAAAAACGATAGTCATACTCGTACCAGCTTGTTGCATCTTTTTGACTTTCATACTGTTCGCCTCCAACCATAAAAGCGAACCCGGAGATATCCGACGAATTAGGACCAGATGTATTGATTGTCTGCACAGTTATATTATTCTCGGTACGCTGTTGAGCTTGTTGACCTTTTTTATTATAATAACAATCTCTTTTATAATGTATTTTTCTTCCACAGTGCGGTGGCAGGTAACATTTTTGTTATTATTAAATTTTCTCTTTAACTGTTTCCTTAGCTGATTATTGTTATATTTATTGTGATTGTCAATTGGTTTCTGTGCCTCTTTCGTCAACATTTGTGCCTGGAGCACTTTAGATTTTGTTTCACGTCTTTCATTCATTATTTTAATTTCCTGTTCAAGCAATCTTGTCTTGACAAATGTCAGTGTGATGTTATCCTCCGTCAGTGTTTCAATAGCAGTAATTACTCCATTGTAACTGCTCGGTAAAGTCATAAACAGGTGTGTGACTTTATCCACCTCTTCTAATTTTGCACCTGCAGCCAGCAACTCCGTGATCAAGTCATCAAATTTTTGAGAGTGTTTCACCAGTGGCTTATCACTTGCCAGCTCTAAGTTCAGTAAGCGCCTTCGTAAAGCAAGTTGAGTGGCGATGCTTTTTCTTTCGTAAATAGAGTCCAACTTCAAGAAAATTTGCTTTGCTGTGATATTTTCATCACTTGTCAGTCCGAGCAACGAATCGGACAGATACTCAATTAGTGTTTTAGCCACACATAGTTCTTTGTAATACTCACTATCACTTTCTAGTTCATCACTGTCTATTATTTTTAAAACACCAAGTTCACTTAGAAAATTTCGTATTCTAAGTTTCCAGACACTATATTTGTCCCCATTAAAAGGTTTAATATTACGCTTTAACCTTTGGCTCTCCATTGTTTTGGTTTTAGCAAATAATGCTTGGAATACTACAAACACTTGTCACTGACAGAGTTCACAAAGTTTTTATTTCACTTAAAGTGTTTTTAATATTTCATTTCACTGGGCCCATAACCTATTAGAGTTATGTATGGAAGCCAATGAAAGACGCATTAACGATTTTATAACATACTCGTTTATTAACTCGTATTAATAGCAGGAGAGGTGTGAGTGCTCTCTACTGTACCGGGTCGCAGGGACACCATAGGGCAACTACTAGCTTTATAAGCTCACGAAACCAAGGCCTTAAGAACAAAGGTCTCTTGTTAATAATTGTAAATAAAACATATGAAAGAGAGAGCATTACTTCATACAGGTCAAAGTGAGACAGATTGATTTTTGCTATATCCAACACAGCAAGTGTTAGTTAGTTTAGTTCTGTCAACTAAAGCCTCCAAATCGACTTAAAATGCTAAAATGCTATATTTTATTGCTGGCTGGAACTTAGAGTAACGAACTATTACTCTTAGGGCTGGAAATCCTTACTGTTTTCAGTTTCCAGTTAGCATATAAATACTTGAAAAAATTTACTTAAAAACGTTTTGGCTGCGTGAATAAATCTGTAGCCCTAATTATCGTAAATTGTTACTCTAAGCAGATCATAAAACAGTAGGTATTTTACTTAAATAAGTTTTTTTTATGCCAAAGTATTTATATATACCTCTTTTAGATGCTGGCTAGGACCCAGTCCATACTGTATCCAGCTGCCATCAAAAGAGGTCATACTTAAAAAATAACGGAAAATTTTCGCCTGTGGAAAAAAGATCCGTAGCACAAATCATATGTCGTGTGCCAAAATTGATACTCTATCGCCATATTCGCAGATTACATTAACAGTATTTTACTCTAATAACCATAAAAACAGCTTTGTTGTTAGCCTGGTACTTAGTAGTAGGTGTACCATTATTATAGGCCTGAGCCAGTGACGGATGGACAGACAAAAACCAACAAATTGCCATAATTATTATAAGCTGAGGGCGAATGCGCGACCGGCCAGTACGCAATACGCGCCCGCGCACCTCACTCCCTTTGTCACATTCCTAATTTAAAAAGTTTTGATTTATTGTTTCTTTTTTTATTATTTCCTACTAGTGTGGAAATGTAAGGCCGCAAATAACGTTTTGGATCTTTTTTATCAAACAGGTTTTAGTTGCGGTCAGTGTCCTTTCGTTAGTGCAATTTATAACCAAAGGATGCGCTCCTGTTTATAGCATTTTAAAACAAAGTTAATGATGGGAAGAATAATTTTATTGGTAAGTTTAGTTTGTAAGTCTAACAAGACCTAACTCCTCCAAGAAGTGTATATTTAATATGCAACGTAGAGACAATTAATAGTTTTACTAAATCGTAAACGTAATTATTGAATTCATGTAACTTTTTTTTCATTTTATCAGAAGTTTAGCAACATGGCATTTACTCATTTTAAAGTATTTTTACATAAAAATCGTAAATTGCTTTACCCTATTATGATAGATATACATTATTGCAGCAGTTTATTTAATAATCATAACAAAATAATACTCTGTTAAATATTACCTACTCTATTAATAGTAACAATAAGTATGTGTTTTATTCTTAGTTTACGTTTTTCAGAGATTTGAATATTATATAATACTTACTTGGACAATTGTTAAGCCCTGTGGTCCATTATTGTTAAATCATTATAAAGCGATTAGTTAACAGCGGATGTATACAATGCTATGTATTGTTCCTTTATCACTCATTATGTGTGATAAGCACAAACAATGGGTGAGGCAAGCTTTTAAACCCAATGAGCGCAGAGAGAGTCGCTTTCAGAACTTTTTTGATGACTACTAGAAATTATGCTTACAAAACCTTGTATAATAAAGCCTAAAAGATCACGTAGGATGTCCTGGCTGAGACTAGATAAAGGATGATATACGGTAGGACAGCCAGCTGGCATTCGTTGGAAGCGGAAAACCGCAGCAAAACAGTCGAATAAGAAATTATCTACTCGACTTATACTCGAATGCAATGTATAATGTTAAAGAAACGTGCTCTCGACATTAATAGCACATAGTTTTGCTGGTTGGGCGACTGATTGGCATGCTTTGGGAGAGACCTACGTCCAGCAGTGGACTATGATGGGCTGACTATGATGATAAAAAATCAAGACTGGGATTTAATGTTGAATTCGTGAACAAAAAACGTTTATTGCCCGGACTAATATTTTCACCTCGCTTTGCTTGAGCTCTATTTGAGAAATCAGCCTGGTTATTGGTCTGACCATTCTTTACCTTTTCACAAATAAACTGTTAAACCGATCGCGTTGACATTGCATGAAAATATAAGTAGGTACCTAAATAATGATTTTTTCGCCTTTATAAAATGACGGAAACCTAAAACTGCAAGAAAAACTGCGAAGCACTTTCACAATACAGCGGTCTCTTTGCCGGTCAAGCTAAAGAAAATTCCTGAATTAAAACTGGTTCCAAATACATCTTATTAGTAATATACATATAGTGCTAATTAGATTATTAAAAAAAATATAGAAAACAATCTTATTCTTTAAAAAAACATGAAGGTTGCGACCGAGTCAGGGCAGACAACGAGTGTTAAGCATCTCATTACATGCTATTTTGGAGTCAGAAGTATTATATTATTTAGGCAGGTATATATATAGGTAGTTGTTTTATATTTTATTGCCAAATATATTAGTTTATGATTTAATTATGGCTTCACACGGTTTATGTTTGTGCATGAAATAAAATTTAGACAAGTAAAAAGTAAAAGTAAAAAAGCCTTTATTATTACAACCAAAAAAGTACTATTTTAGTATTTATTTATTTATATAAGTTCACCAACACTGTGTACATCAATACATTTTTAAAACGGTTTAAAACTAATAGTATAAAGCCAAATGTCACAATAATTATAGGTGAAGACAGCATGCAATAACAATATTTTCGAGTAAAATTAAATAAAAAAGTCAAAATAAAAATGTCAATTAAAACTTAAATTTAAAAACATTAATCATACAATTTGAGAATTTTATAGCAATAAATTACTTAATTATAAAATTATATATATACATTATTATCGATGATGCTCACATAGTCAGAGACCTTAAAGACTTCCTGAAACGAATAATGTTGTCACCAAAAATGTCAATGTCGATTGTCTTAGACATGGTATTATATTGACGGGTCATTCTAGATAAGGGTGCACTGAATCCCAGGTTCGAGCGAGAGCTCAGCGTAGAAAAAATGTTGAAGCGCGACACCCTTGGCAATGTTCGGGGGTTAGTTAGTGACAGTTCCGAAAGCAAATCTGGAGTGTCCAAGTATGTTTTACGTATGTGGTGATGGTTGTTGTTGCGGCGTAGGCCTCCCCTAGAGCTCGTCGCTCGTCTCGGCATTCAATACCATAAAAATAAATAAACTAGCCTTAGTAAAATTACATTTTGGTTTTAGTAGAGATCGAAGCTATGCAATTCAGAAGTAGGTAATCGTTAGTCATTACTAGTAACTACTTAGGTCACATTTTAGGAAACACAAATTAAATATTTTTCAATAAAAAAATTCCACACAGCATTCGTCACATAAGATCCTAACCCATTTACTGAAACAGGGCTTCCATTCTTAACAAAGGTCAAATTACGCTGGCAACATAGACGAGCTGGAATATATACAGTAATATACCTCAATGGCCGGCAATACCGATCAGTCAGTGACCACACTGATAAACTAACAATCATCATCAGCCCGGAGACGTCCACTGCTGGACGAAGACCTCGTTCTATCAATGGACGAACCAATAAAACTAGTGGGAATAGACCTCCACCTTAGACCACCACACTGTACGACAACCTGCCATTTGCATCCACCGTTTGCCTGCGGCTTTTACAATGTCGTCAGTCCACCTGGTGGAAAGCCTACCTACCTGCGTCTTCCGGTACGTGGTCGCCACTGAAGAACCTTTATTCTCCTTCGGTTATCAGTTCTTCGAGCGATGTGGCCTACCCATTGCCACTTCAACCCACAATAATAAAGTTATATAAACTTACAATATGATTTCAAAAATGCGGTAGTCGAAATCATAACTCTACACATAAAGGCTGAAATAGGGTCACATAAGATCGCGGATACGATAGCCGAAAATTCCACTCTGATGGTGTTTTGTATAATTGTATAATGTTGCCATTGTTGTAAGGTCACTGATGTAACGCGCATGGACAATAGAATGCAATGTTTTATAAAGAAAAACAAAAGAATTACGGGCTCAAATCAAGGTTAGCTACGTAATGGGGCCTAATTATTATTTATATATTCAATACAATAGTTTATTGATAACACCAAAGTTACAAGTAATATTTCAATAAGTATGACACAAAAAATAATAAATTAATCCCTTATTTTTATTTTAAAATAAGGCTTTAATGTCATAAAACAAATTCTCTTGTAACCACGCTCTCAGCTTGGTTTTAAAGCACGCAGGAGCATCCCGAATAGCTGGAAGCTTGCTAAAAATGCCGATAGTAAATATGAAATCGAATGGATAGGGACGGAAAGTTACTGAATTATACTAGCTTTTCATGATGTTGAATTTTGACCGTTTTCATACATAAGTACACAGGTATGGCTTTTCGAAATGTAGGTACTTTTCTAATATTGGTAAAACTTGTCATTACAGTATTCAACTTAATAATGATTATTTCTAATAGCTTCGTAGATTTTAGTTTTCCTCGTAGACATTGTAGAGGCGTAGATGGGCACGCGTTGAAGTCTTTTCTATGTGGATTGATTTTCAACTAATTCGGTGACTTTGGTTCTTTGGCGAAAATCCTCGTTACTGATTGTGTCGCGCAAAGAAACTCCAAGCGTAGCTCTCTTTGTTGAAATGGTCCCCAAATATGTTTTTTTTAATGCAATCTAATGACGACGTGACGAGCGAGATGTACCCATTACAGTACCAGTGTCAGAATTGTGAACTTGCGAAAAAAACCTGCGCTGCACTGTACTACGCTTGTCACCCTGAGCTATTAGATGTTAAAATATATCTTCATACCCAGTAATTTCTCTGGTAACATTGCCCTTCAAACCGAAACACAGTACTGCTTGGACACTACTACGGACTCTGCAGTAGAGTGCTACCACTACAATATTTGTTTGCTTCTGGCGAAAGCAGAGATATTTCTGCATGTCATATAAAACAACGTAATGTTTTACTTTACTAGCTCGTGAGTCAGTTATAAATATTATTCTGAAGTCCAAAGACCCGGAAAGACAGAAGTAGCACAAAAACGAGACAATTCAAGTTCACGTGCTTAACGCAGCGTGTTGACCGATCGCTTCCAGATACACAGTAATTAACTGTATTTTATGACCGCGATTATTATACAATCAAGCATCTTAATTATACAATTGTATAATTAATAAAGCATAGTCTAGCCGCACATGGGACAAGCGCCGACGCACACGCGATGGCAGTTTCATATACGTTATTGAATCTTCTCGGGACGTAAGCAGGTTTCATCACGATATTTTTCTTCGCCAAAAAGCCAGTCGTATGAAAATCCGTACATATATATACTCCAAAGATCTCATTGGTACGGGCGGGATTGAACCCGCAACCTTATAAGTCGAGCAGTCGCCCGATTAGGCTACCATGCACGCCCTTTTATCAACCGACTTCAAAAAAGGAGGTTCTCAATTCAACAGTTTTTATTTTTTTTGTATGTATGTTACGCAATTTCTCCACCAATTATGAACTGATTATGATGATTATTTTTTTGTTTGGTAAATAAAAGTAATTCTTCAGAGGTGGTCCCATATACATTTTATCGAAATCAATTTTGTAGTTTGGTTTTTAAATCAAAATTACTAGAAAATATGAAGATGTCATCCAGGAATATTTTTTAAATGCGTATTATAATATATATAATAATAGTAAGATATTTATAATTAACTGTGTCACATTTATTCTAGATAATATCCATTTTCGTGGCCTACACAACATCCACCACCGGTGACGACGCCGTCCAATCAACAGAGGCACCAGAAAAACTCAACCGTCAACTCCGAAGCTATTACGACTATCGATACGCCCGACCATTCTACGACAGACCAGAGCCTGAATATGCCAGATACGCCCGACCTCTGTACGACAGATTAGACAGAGACTACGCCAGATACGACGAGCGGAGATGTGGCAGATGCGATGACCGTTCTGATGAGGATGATGATGATGACAGAGACAACGACAGGCGACATCGTCCCACATCTGGCAAACGACACGACAGCAAAAAGACTTATGATAGCGATGACAACAGAGACAGCAACAGCTATGATAGGAACAGCAACAGCTATGATAGAAACAGCAATAGCCATGATAATAAAAACAGCAACAGCACTGATGACGGTGATAAAGATGATAAAGAAAGTAGACCGTCTAACAAAAGGAATAGACATAGAAACAGATATGATGACAGAGATAGATACAGACCAGATTATTACGATCGGTTCTTGAGAGATCCTTATCGAGAAAGAGAGAGAGAAAGGCCGTATTATGATGAAAGGAGATATGAAAGATACCCTGAGTATGATAGGTATGATCCTTATGGAGGACAATCTGGTGGATACCCTGGGTATACCCCAGGGGGGTATACAAGACCAGCGTATAATAGAAATGACGATGGATATGGTGGTTATGGACCGAGCGCCGGAAGAGGGCCTCATGAAAGGTAAGCTAGCTACTGGTTTTTACTAAATGATCAATAATATAATTTAACCTACTTATTTTGTTGATAACAATTAACAATTTAAGTTTCTAAAGGAAACATCTATCACTGTTGTAAATTTTGAGAAAAAATATTTCGAAAAAAGGACATAATGCGCTGAGACGATACCAAGATTAGTCATATCATATTTTGCAGAAGGAATATGAAATACGCTGAGACTTTATCTTTCTACTTGCTGCGGTTCTGCTTGACCGATGTCTTTCGCTTTTTACATTCATGCATGTTTTTATAAATCCTCGTCGAAATGCGGGTACTTGATCTTTTTCAAACGCTTTCATCATGATCGTTGACTATGTCGACTCCTACACCGACTTATCCATTGACATTCGCCTTATACATCTGTTTTGGCAATCTTCATCAAAGATGCCTGAAATAAAATTGACGAAGGTAGATTTAGACAGCAAGAAGGTCGATTTCAGAACTGAATCGTACATAATTTTATCCTATAAGAACTTTAAGTAATTGGCTTACCTTAGAAAAAATGTTTTTGATATGCTATCAAACCGTTACCAATGCCCCAATTCAATCTTCTCATTATTCCAATCACCATCCATTATGGTGTGACGCCAATTTCAGGGGAAAGCGCTCTGCCAATGCCGTTTGTAACGGTCAATATCCATATTGTTATACGTGTGACTGAACTTCGCAATTCCTGTGACACCAATGTCATGTGAACAGAGTTATTGTTTAGTTTTGTGAATCATGAAGGTGCTCATCTGTGACATTTGGGTCGCATACACAAGCGCGTACAAGCGCGCGCCATCTCAGTCACAAATTATGCTCCATTGATATGGCTCCATGGTTGATTCTCCGCGGGACTGAGGGAAAGGATTTTTATAAAGGTTTCAAAGAAGTTGGAAATCTTTAGCGTTAACTTTACTAAGATAAGTTCAGTGAGCTTGGAGATCTTTGATATTAATGTTTCTAGATAGGTCCACAGTTTAGTCATTAAGGCCGAGCCGGAACTTGCCTCCAAAAAGCTTGGTGTGCTTAACAGAGCGAAGCGATAATTCACCCCGGGTCAGCGGCTTATGTACTCGTAGTTCTGTTTTACAAAGCACAAGCGCAACCTCACGACGAGTATTCAAATCTGAAATTGCTCATTACAATGTCAGTTTTAGCCTCTAGAGATGGAACATTAGAATAGTTGACGATCCCAAGCTTACCAATAAGCTGGAGCCACTTAGCTTTCGAAAAGACGCGGGTGCTTCTTGTGTCTTGTTTTTCGAGGAAAGCTTTAGAGAGCTTTTTGACGTTATTCCTATGTTGGACTTCAACCTCCGCCCAAAAGGATCAATCCCACATTCAGAAAATCAGGAAATCACACAACGTATGGTTTCTTGCTCATTCCTTCCAGTCATCTGCATGTTATGCATATTTTTTGCCCGAAAAAGTTTCTCAGAAAATAACATTAATCATTTTTATTTTTCACTTGTTTCCACATTGGTAGCTTTGCTACTAGCTCTACTATAGGAATGTCTATCATTAATGTAACCACATAGCTTAAGCTTACCACTACCTAAATTACGCTTGTAGCAAACACAATGTACAGTTTATCTACACAATTCCACATAATTATCCAATTTACAATTCAATTTTGACATGCTTCGCATGTTTCTTTATAATTTACAACTGGTAACACCTTATTGGTGTCTCATTTGCGAAAAATTTCCCGCCTGCCGCCATGTTGGTTTTTGTTGGGTGCGCGTGAAACGGTTGGTGACCCTGCTTCCGGAGGGGTCAGGGAACTTATCTGGGCTTATTTTAAGGGGTCATACACATAAGGTACCTTCGTGCTTTGAACGTTAAGAGAACTTGTACAGTCATCGATAATATAATTTAAGAGTGTGTTAACATGTCTGAAAATAGGCCACTAGTTGGGAGAAATCACGCATCATATTCTTGAGTGTGTGGGTTCGGTCCTGAGTCCATTTATACTACACCATACAGTTTTTTTTTTAACTTTTGACTGACGTGTAGAGCTAGACGTTCACCTGGTGGTAAGTATCACGCCTGCCCATAACAGTAACAGTGCCAGAATTGTGAACTTGCAAACAGAATCCTGCGCCGCACTACACTGCGCTCGTCACCTCTGAGATAGGTACTTGATGCCAAATCTCTTCATGCCCAGTTCTCTGGTAACAACTGACTTCAAACCGAAGCACAGTAAAGCTTGCACACTACTGCTTGGCGTTTGAATAACTGGCAAAGGTGTGGTACTTCCCCAGGCGGGTTATGCACTAGCGACTATAAAAAAATCTATTTTTATTTGAAAGGTTATACTTTCAGATTGGTCCCATATAAATTTAATCAAAATGGGTTTAGTAGTTTGGTTTTAAATCATAACAACTGGAAAAAATATGTCATCCATGTAATCGAAATGAAAGATTGTTGTTTTTTTTAAAATATATTTGTTCTTTGTTACAACACCGTTGTACAAAATCTTCCTCATTTTTTTCGCTAATTTCCAATCTCTTCTCATGAGCTATAATACAAAGTTTCAGGCCGTGGGACGAGACGTACCGGGGCCAGTCGGGGTGGGACGCAGGCGGCAGGGGGTACTACTTCGCGTCCGGCCGGCCTGAGCCCGTGCCTGCACCTGCACCCCTCCCCGCCTACGGACAGCCGCAGTATTCTAGGTACGTCCTCATTATATTATCTTTGATAAAGGGTTTACTATGAAAATTGTTTTATTTGCGTGGTGAGGACATCATCATCATCATCAGCCAGAAGACATCCACTGCTGGACGAAGACTTCTCCGTTAAATGGGGTTAATTGGGGGAGGTTGCCATAATCCCCACGCTTGGCAAGCGGCTTGGGAATTGCAGAATACTCACCACTGTAAACTGAGAGGACGCTGCGTGTAAAAAACAGGGTATTAATAGAGATTGCTTAAAAATGATATTTTCTATACCGGGTGTAAGGGTTCGCTGCCGAAAACGAACACAGGTGATATTATTGGTAATTATTGTCAACGGGTAGAGATCGTTACTTGACTTCTAGCGTCGCTTATAATTTTTTGAATACACAACTCAATATAAAAAAACCTTTTTTCAATAATACATTGTTGAGATGGTGAGAAAAAGGCATTATTGTTTTTTTTTATGAGTGAGCTTATTTAAACCGGTCAGATAATTTAATGGGCCTTAACAATAACAATGTTTTTTTTACAAAGTATATTTTAATTTAAATTTACAAATCCTGGCCCAGTTAACTAAGCTATTCTTTTCATCCCTTCCAGGCCATCACAAAGCAGCTGGCAGAGTCCTGCCTACACTACTTCAAACAGAGACCCGGTAGACTACCAGCCCTCCGCTTACCAGAGCCCTAGTTACGGACAATCTGCTGGCTACGGAAGTTCTACTTACGGTGGTTACGGTCAAACGGCCGGATACGGAAGTGGTTACGCTGCTAGTTCTGCGTACCCATCTAATGGATACAGACAGGATTCGGCTACGTATGGAAGGGGTGGCTATAGCGATTCCGGAGGAGGTAGCTCTAGTGGATGGCTAAGTGTTGGAGAAAGGAGGCCTTATAGGGATCAAAGGTAAGCATAGAAATATTATGTACCCACGTAATACACAAGGTTAGACAGAACTAGGTTTGCGTTTGACCATATCCTGCCCGATGTTATGCAACGATGTGGTCTAGGATGGAGCACGCTTACCTAGAAGGAACATGTTCTCACTGCTCCTGTTAGTGGCAGGTGTGACGCTTACCACCAGGCGAACGTCTTGCTCGTCTCGTCACTTGAACCCCGACTTACCGTTTGCACCATTTACTTTCACCGTCAGTGGTGCAGATGCAACTGCGTTGTACGTTTGCACCATTAATGGTGCAAACGTACAACGCAGATCGTTGCAAATCTGCACCACTGATGGTGCAAGGCAATGGTGAAAACGGTACGTCGGGACTTGAACGTACAAAAAAAAGTACTTTTCGGGAAACACAGACTTCGGCAGAGAGTTCCAACCTCGCTTTGCGATTAAAAAATGTGGGTTCAATGCGCTTTGTGCGTACGTGGGGAATATCCATTATGTACGGGTGACGCTTTGGACGCGTTTGTCTGGCCGTACGGTAATAAAAAAGGGCAGGTGGAATATAATTCAAGTGCACACTCTCTGAAATGATCCGATAGAAAACTGACATACAAGTAACCTTACGACGATGCTCGAGGCTTTGCAGCTGAGACTTCACCAAAGTGTCGTTGCCTATCAGCCTCTTAGCTCGTCTCTCGATCGACTCCAATGCCTGGAGTTGGTAGTTCGCAGAACCATCCCATAGATGAGAACAGTACTCCATACCACGATCTAACTTGCGCTTTGTATAAGGAGAGCAGCTGCTCAGATGTCTCACCTTAGAGAGGATACCAAGCTTTTTTGCGGCTAATTGAGCTTTTGACTCGATGTATGAGCCTAAGAACTGCTATTCTAAGGCGATTATCATGTTTATACGTATTGATGATCATTGCTGTTTCAACCTATTAAATATTAAACCAAACCTTAATAAAATATCATGTCAATGTCATCTACAGCCCGGAGACGTCTGAACGGCTTCCCCCTTATTGCCATAATCCCCACGCTTGGCAGGCGGCTTGGGGATCGCAGAATGCTCACTACCGTTAACCAAGAGGACGCTGCTGCCCGTTCCCCGGTGGTTCTGGATGCAGTTTTATGACATACCCAGCCCGGTCACATAGTACAATATCAGCATTTTTTTTATATTTCCGAGCAATTTAGTATTGCCAGTATATGTAGTCATGGCTAATGGTAATATAACGATTTATTTCACTGTCAAAATAAATATCTTTTCAGTGGTGTCACCCAACTTGACAAGTACGACTCATATCCAGCATCTACTCAGAATAAAGAAATCTACCCAATGAACCGGCAACAAGGTTTATACGGCCAAAACACTTACGGCCAACCCAGTACCTATGGCCAATTAAACACGTACGATCAAAACAGACAAAACACGTTTGATAAAAACGCGTACGGTCAAAAGGACAACTATGGGCAACAGAACACTCAAGGACAAAAAGATAATTATGGACAAAACACTTATGGCCAAAATGAGAACTATGGAAAATCCAGTACTTACAAGCCAATTTCTCCCTTCGGACAAAGCAGCACAACTCCAGAAACCAGTTATCTGTTTGATAGAGAAGAAAATCTGACAACTACCGATGACACTACGAAAACTGCATAGCGCCAAAAGTAAAAAGTCAACTGAATCCAGTTATGAGGATTTTGACTACGAGTACTCTCCTGCAAAGTGATATAAATATTGCTGAATGACAAAGCAATCAATTAGTTCAGTAATTCAGCACTTGCAATTTCCATCAAGTGTCAAAATGCAATAATATACTTACAGGTTGTTAATTTGAACACTGTTATCCTTCTAGGATATCATTGTACTCATCATTATGAACAACTTTTACTATGGGCCCAACCCTGAAATTACGAAAAAATTGCTATTCCATACAAAAAGGTTCATCGATCTTGGACAAAATGTATGGAACAGCTGGTTTTTTTCGTGATTTCAGGGTTGGCCCCATAGTAAAAGTTGTTCATAATGATGAGTACAATGATATCCTAGAAGGATAACGGTGTTCAAACTAACACCCTGTATAATTAACTCAAGAATATAAGGCTTTGTGCACAATGACGATGAGACGTGCCTTACACCAACTTAGTTAGATAAGTGATATTGTTTTTTAATGCGCACACTAAAGTACTCGTAGTTGAGCCTTGTATTATCTGTATTTTCAATATAATATAAGTGGGTACATAATTTACATAGATTAATGTAAAACTCTCATTAGGATAGGTTTGCAAGTAGGTATTAGGTAAGTACGTTTAGTATATAATGTACGAGCACTTACGATATTTAACATAATGTTTTAATACGAGTATATGCCAAACAGTTCCAGTTTGAGTAGTAATTTTATTTTAATTGTGCAAATAAACAATTATTGAAATAAACTATTAATTATTTTTCTATTCCTATGATATATAGTTACTAGTAGCGCTCTCTTTCGTAAAGTAGTTGAACTACAAACCTCCACCTTACGCCACCAGAGGGCAATTTACTTGCCTATCTAAGTTTTATTATTACCTACAATATATTTATTGGCTTGGACGTTTTGCTATCGTCCTAAATTAATATTTCAGTTTTACAGTTTTATGTTCTGGGTTGTGAAAGTTCAAGTTCATATTGTTATTTTGTGTAAGCTAATACTTATCGTCTCAGACGTCAGGCTAGTTTTAGGGCGTTATGTACTTAGGTACTAATTTACAATATTTTTAAAAGGTTTGACTTAGATATATTTAGGTATTAGTAAATGCAACGTAAAATAACATCTTTTACTGTTTCTAATCACCAAAACTATAGCTAGAGTGTATATAACTAGTTTTATCCTTGGTTTCAAATATGTTAAGCCTATATAACATTATGCTATCTAAATAGTAGGTATTTCATCGTAAGTAATCGAACAATTAACTATCGATACGATAAAGGGATTACTTCACATAATATCTGATAAATGGTCTACAATCGTCCACTTCGCATCGAGTCCTTGTAAGAAAAATACCGCCACGTCGACATTATATTTTATCAATATTCCAAAAATTTGAAACCCTTACCTTTAATTATATCTTTTTAAAAGTTTACACTGAAAAGTTTTTCAAAGTTTAAATATAAATAGTTTTTTTATGTGTCGCGCCACCAGTTAACCGCGAGTGTTTTAAAAAAATAATTTGTTTTTGGCGAAGGAATAGTTTTTGCAATTTTCAGCCAGTAACAAATTGTTTTATTTTTGTTTTGTGAAAGCAGGTTGTGTAAAGGTGTAATAACATTGTAAAATGACGCACGAACAAGACTCAGTGAATGTGGCGGACGGGAGCGGAGTTATTGTTGTTGAAAGTAGTAGTGCGCTGCAGGTGCCGAATAAAGAGTAAGTATTTAATTACATTTTATTACTCGATATTAAAAATAAAACTTATCATTCCTTATCTGAATAGTAGTTTTGACGGAAAAAGGTCTTAACCGATTAGCATGTTTGAAATAGTTTTCGTTGCTTTTGAGGAGCACCATATTCCGTTTTTTTAAACTTAGTACATAGTAAAACGTTTGATCCTAGCAAAGCTTCTATCTATTATTATGAGTGCAAAAATCATAATTGTATTTATTTATACATAATAATAAATATAACCATTTATGGTAATTGGTAACTAAAGCTAACAATTTGCTCAATTTTTTACAGGTTAATCAAACAGATTTTATTTTATGACTTCCTTTCTTTGTTTCACAATTTGCCAATAAAAATCTGCTGCTCCTTACATACGTGCATGTACTCGCAGCAGAATGTATGCGATCCCCAAGCCGTCTGCCAAGCGTGTGGATTATGGCAACCCCTCCCTATTAAGGCGGAGGCCTTCGTCCAGTAGTGGACGTATTCTGGCGTTATACAAACTTGAGTCATACAAACGCCAAACATGACCATACATTCGCTTCGCTTGGTCAATTAAGTAGAGATTAGATGTAGATTAGTAGAGACGCTACAGTATACAGGGTGTTTCACCTATATCCTTTTACTAAATAATACTAAATGATTGCGTGTTTATCATACACTTGTAATGATGTACTCTGACTAAATAGGATGTCGTGACTCAGGCTGTTGTTATTCCACTCTATCCTCTACCTATCTCTGATAACATGATATCATCAAATGCATTTGGAAATTTCTGGCGCTTATTACAAAAATAATGTGGTATAGATGCACAGGGTACATGATACGGTGGCACTAAGCTAAAAAGAGCTCATTGCATTAATCTCAGAAAAATTGTGTTCGTTTAAATTATTTTTACATATATCGTAGTCTGTAAGGTATTTATAATATGAGCTAAGTAAATGATTTAAGTAAATCATGTTGCCTGAAATAAACGATTATTATTATTACTAATAACTATTTTTTTACTATCAAATTATTATTGACACCGTTTTTTTTTTATAATTCAATCAGATATCGCAAACAGAATTAAAAAATAATATCTATAATATTTGCAGCTATTGACTGGTTTATTTTGCAATTCCAAAGTTCGGCCCTGTAATTAATACAATTTATTCATGAAGATCATTTTGGATTTGTTGTTTTTTCTTAATGTATAATACCACCGTTGAGTACCTATATCCCTCCCTGCCATATTTTAATTTTTGTGCTACTAACTAACTACTAACTTTTGGACTTATAATATTTTCGAAATAAGTGATAATAATAACATAAATTCCGCAAAAAAACCAGTGATATTGTATTTGCGGCTTGTGATATGATAGCTTCCGCTGATAGATTATGTTTATTATAGGTACATGAGTATTCTTTACTAAGTATATAGTTATAGTTACTGTAAACATTTACATGAAACAGTTACAAACATGCATAATATGTAAGATACTTACTACTTAAAATTAATTACGTTTTTACAAACTACCAACTTAATAAACATACATTTTAAATTGTATTTTATTATATGTATTCACATGTTCACTTGAAACTATGCTCGGAGTTACTTTGCGCGATAGAATCCGGAACGAGGATATTCGCCAAAGAACCAAAGTTACCGACATAGCTCGCAAGGTTTGCAAGTTGAAGTGGCGCAGGGCAGGCCACATCGCTCGAAGAACTGACAACCGATGGGGAAGAAAGGTTCTTGAGTGGCGACCGCGAACCGGAAGACGCAGCGTAGGGAGGCCTCCCACTAGGTGGACCGACGACATTGGAAAAGTCGCGGGCAACCGGTGGATGCAAATGGCAGGTTGTCGTACAGTGTGGCGGTCTAAGGGTTAGGCCTTCGTTCAGCAGTGGACGTCTCCGGGCTGATGATGATGATGATGATGATTCACATGTAGTAAACATATAAATTACCCATATCACAGATTATAATTAATGTTTATATACATTTCTAGTAAAAAATAAGTAGATGTCAGTAAAAATGTAGCTGATCACGCAAAACAAATATTCCTTATATGGACATGCCTGCTAATAAATCCAATATCACGTTTCAGATCCGTTTCCAATCAAAAATTAACTAAGCATAAGTATTATATACTCACGTTCACCCAATCATATAAAATTATCTTAACACATATTTTTCATATCAACCTACTTACGTAAGTGACTCAAGATAATCTGCTTTATCGATTTAAATATCAGAGAAAGATTACTATTTATTATGATTCAGTTTGATTAATTTATATCGTATGTATTATTTCACAGAATCAATATTATCTATTCCAATACCTAGCTATTATATATCTACCTTGTACATATATTCATATTTCATATTTGTTTATTTGCAACCAAGTGTATACATTAGATCTTAAACTACATATACATGCTGTACTTTAGAACTTAGTTGCCCTTTTCGGGCATTGCAAATAGATCCGAGAGCGCTAAGTTTAAAAATGAACTTATGAACGAAAACATTAAAATAATTAAAATTACAAAAAGAATACCATAAACACGAGAGATCGTCTTATTTTTTATTGAGAGCTTCAAAATATTCTTCTATAGAGTAAAAACTTTTTTCAGGAAGAAATTGTTTTAATGTTATACTATAATGTATATTTCCTTCTCCTGTTACCTTAATTTACTTGCTATTTTATTGTTGTCTTCTTTCTTATGGCAATAGTTATTTATTTATTTGTATTGTTTATTCATTTTGTTAGTAAGGTTTATTATAGGTTGTTATCATAATTTTCTGGTACTTTAAATGTTAAGTAATTTTTTTTTAAATTATATTTATGTATTTAAAAAGTCGTTTATAAATGGTTAATTATTAGTATGAGTAGTTATTACTAAAATATAAATAGTAGTAAGTATAGTTTTTCGTGGAAATTTATTTTATTATAATATACAAAACAAAACTTTAAATGCAATATATAAACTTAGACTAAAATCCCTTTAAGGTCATATCCCTACATATAAAGCCTACTACGAAAGAGTTTCCATCAGTTAGATCTATCAGAAGTGTTACACACGTCCTATTTTGATGAAAACCATACATTTGAATTGAAGATCATTGCGAGGCTCATTTATTGATGCGGCTTGTGTAACAAATGATGACTATCCATTATAAATTAAAGACGTACCAGTCAATTTACTGCTCGTATTGGAAGTTGTCCTAGATTTTTTATTATTATTATATAATAATAAACATTGGTTTCGAAATGGTTTCAGGATATAGGTGTGGTTTTTACTCGTATATAAAGAAAATTGCGTCTTCTTCACATTTCAAAATTAATGCGTTAGTCGTAGACTCTACTCAACTGATAGTACTAAACTAAGCAAAACGGTTTAGGAGTCCAAATAGCAAATAAAACTGGAGAGAACTTTATATTCTTATACCCAGGGTCAGTCTTCTACTGACGGTCAAGATTTACTCAAACAGATCATTGATCAATAATAAATCCTGTGGTTGAGTAGTTACGGTTGCTTTTATAATTTCTCAACTCAGGGGCTTAAACAGAGTGCGCGATCTTGTAATCAAGTTTACTATGCATGAAGGTACACACTTTGATAAATCATATGATTTATCAAAGGGTACACATTTGACACTACATGAAATACCTACTTGTACATACGTACAAACTATATACTAGCTCCAAATGATTTATACGTTGAATATTTTATATGAAGTTTTTCCACACTTTGGGTATTTCTAGCTTAATCGGTTTGAGAATTATGACGAGTAAGGCAGACACTTTGGCAAAGCAGTTGGGACGGAAACCCAGAATTGCTCGTATGCAGGTTCAAGTCCTGCAAGAGGTATAATTTTTCTTACTGTATATGCTTTAGTGTCTTTATAGTGTCTTGTGTAATATAGGCGTTTTATTTTATTTTATATACGTCATGTAAGATTGTTTTCATTTTAATACATATAATAAATAAAATGCCTATAAAGTTAAAAAGTTCCAAATAATAAACGGTCGCCGTTATCGATTAATTTAAATTACTTTTTTATCAAATTAATCCGGTGATATATAAAAAAGTGGTTCATTATATTATCACATACAAAAGGTATTTATGCAATAGGTAAAATTGTAATAAACTTTGTATAAAGTTATTTACTGACTTCAGTGTTTTCAGCGCAAAAATTAAGTTAAGCTTAATGCTAAGTCTGCTGTGCAATTACTAGTTACTAGCTGCGCCCCGCGGCTTCACCCGCGACTCCTGGAATAAGCCATCAAAAGCAAGTAAGGCAGCAATAGGCATGGTGAATTTTTTTATTATCTCATTAAAAAGCTGATCATCAATAGAGCCTATCAACGAAAACAAAATTTAAAATAACTCAAAAATAAATAAGTTCTAAGTATTTTAATTTCAAGCTAGACAGAGAGCGCGCTATACTAAGCTATGACGTCAAGCCTCAGGCGCGGCATACAAATGCTATACTAACACGTGCTTTGCGAGAAAGGGATAGAGCATCCCCTCTCTATCCCCACCTAAAACTTTAAACGCTCATATCTCAGAGATTTATCAGCCAATACAATTTATTTTTCAGTTTTTGTAATGTATTTAGTTATATTCATCACTAAGCCTGTTATTTGTCATAAATTAAACATTAGGCCACATGCCTATTCCAAGGTAATAAGCCACCTCCCTACCGAACTTAAGGGGTAACAAACGTACACACACATACACAGACAATCTTTCGCATTTATAATAATATGTTGTGATGTGATGTGATAAATGCATTCGGTGTACCTAAATCTTATCTTAATATTTTGACTCTGCTCTTTCAGGTATACCGTAGATACCTAATAGTTAATATTTGAACTTCTCTACAATAAATAATACATATATAATTACGGAGAGTAATTATTTTTACTGAGTTTTTATTTCCCAACAAACGTTTGATTTTTTTTACTATATTTTAGTAGCGCTCGTGGCGTAGCTTGTCTAAGTGATTCTAAACAGACGGCCCGGTCTGTCTTCGGATGGGTGACCGTGAGTGGCATTTATTTCTGAGCGCTACCGTGGACCGGATGACATGTTAAATTGTTGGTCCCGGTTGTTTGATCTAGTTTTTATAACAACTACCGTCAACCATGTCAGAGGCCTTCGGGCGGCACATTAACCACTCATTTTATACGAACTTACTTACTTACTATATTATACTAATTTATTATAATATAAATAATACAAATCTTGCTATGTTATTATGCTAAATTTATATTAAAAAAACATGGTCATAATCATATATTTATTATGTATAATTGTATATTATGAGGCTATTTTTAATAGACTTTTTATATCGTGTTTATTTTCTAAAAGATCAAAATACTTATGAAATGATAATGTGTCTCCATGTGTTAGCTGAAAAACACTAGATGACACAATAAGCTCTCACTTGACCGGCCGAGCCGTGCTGTTCAGTTCATCACCGACACGCGAGTCGAACCCATGTCGCTAACCGTCGCACTCGCCGTTAACGGAAAACTTATTTAAATTGCGAACGTCAATATAAAAATAACTAAGCGCGAAAACTGACAATTAACTTTTTTTTAATAGTGTTGAGAACATTCATAATTTTATTCTTATGTAGATCTTTTCATCAGTGATTATAAAGATAAAGAAGTGTTAAAAGGATCGATACCCCACGTGCGATTATTTTATAAAAGTTTGTGGATGACTGCAGTGAATGTGTGTGGTCGTTGCCGAATGCTGCATTTTAATCGATTATTGGATTGAGCAAGGTAAATGTTTTTGATCTTGGCCTACCTTTGATATTTATCAATAATATTATAATGCTGTTTTTATTGTAGCGGTAGATGATAAATGAAATATGTATAGACAGGTAATATAAGATCCATGGGATATTTGTTAATAGTGTAATGGAAATAATACTCTGTGGGTTGATATTTGATACGAATCGTCTAGACTAGATAATTTTAGAGCGATATACGTATCGGTAAGTAGGTTCCCATACTAAATTGTAACATCTGGACTGGAACACATTGACCTTTGACTAATTTATAGGTACATAAATGGACTGTTTATATAAAGGTGTTTCTGAGAGATGTGACCATATTGAAAGGTATGCATGTACCTACTCATCAATATGAACCACTTTTATTAATGAACCAACCCTGAAATCGCGAAAAAAATATCAGCTGCTCTACATTCTGTCGATTGTTATTGTAATTTTTCCATGGAACACCTGTTTTTTTTTCGCGATTTTTGGGTTGGCCTCATAGTAAAACTTGTTCATAATGATGAGTACAACACACCTTTATATATAGCCACACCTCTCAAAAACACCTTGTATATTATAGAAGTAATATAACTTGGACCTGGGTATGTCCTAAAACTGCAATCAGAACCGCCGGAGGACGGGCAGCAGCGTGCTCTCCGTTAACAGTGGTGAGCATTCTGCGATCGCCAAGCCACCTGCCAAGCGTGGGCATTATGGCAACACCTCCCTATTAAGGGGGAGGCCTTCGTCCAGCAGTGGACGTTTTCTGGCTGATTTCAATATAACTTGAATGTGTAAATGTAGGCCCTGGGCTGGACGTTCTACCATCTTCGGCCACATTGTCGCTTGATATCATCAGTGGAACAATATGTATTGCGTGTGTGAAGATGTTTGTGGTTGGCCTACCTTATCAATAATTAATACACTAACACACACACTAATACACCCCAAAACCACCCCCATATATACATAAATTAATATAAATACTAATTTATATTATAATTAACAGTCGGATCCGGCTTAAGTTAAACACAATCGGTATTACACCTACTTACATTTTGTGCACTTACACCTTGTATTCCTACCTTAAAATAATAATAATAATTCTTTATTTCCAAATGAAGAAACTACAGCTAATATTACATTAACATAAACCAAAAACCTTAGGATATTACAATTTTGGTAGGTAGGTAATTATAGATTACATTATTATACAGGTATTTATATGTTTTAACAATTGTTTATATATTTAGAAAAAGGAGGGAAAGATACAAAAATACTAGTTGTAGAATAATAACACAGGAGTCCCTGTCTCCCAAACTAGGATGACCCTGTACTATGGGAGACAGTTGATTCTTCAATAGGATTGATACATTATAGGACAACTAATTTGTTGTGATAATGTGTGAGTAAAAAAAATTATAATTGGTAAATAGGAGGAAATCTGCTATAGGTGTGGAGGAATTTCAGGGATATGCACCAAAAACCCAATTCTGGGAGAGAATCAGACAAGTAAATTTTCTGTTTCATAATAAAATATAAAATAATCATGACGATCGAAAGTTACATCGATAAATTAATTTTTGTTTTTTTTAATTCTATTTTTCTGTCACTTCAGTTTACATACAGGATTAGTGATAATCAGTTAGCATCCTTTTAATGCAATGATTTATATGTTTTTAAGGGCATATTCTGTACATCAAAAAAAAAAAAATGGGGCCAACATTGAAATCGCAAAAATAAAAACAACTGTTCCATACATTTTTAGGTCGATGAACTTTTTGTATGGTGATTATTTTTCGCGTTTTCAATGTTGGCCCCATAGTAAAAGTTGTTTGTTTTGATGTACAGAATAATGCCTTTAAAAAGATGCTAACTGATTAGAACTAACCCTGTATAGACGTGCATTCTCAAAATGTTCGATGCATTATAATGCAAATGATTTATCTGTTTCGAATCGATATACTTACTTGCATTAGAAAGCTGAAACAGTCGCCAAAACAACATTCAAACTTGCATTTTTCATTGTCATCCCACACAACAAAAATATCACGTAACGGAATCAACTATCTCCAAAAGTTCCAAACACTCCAAAAGCTTTTTGTTGGTGCGCTCGAGATTATTTCGTTTACATTCACTCGCATGCCATTTCTGGCGAAACAGATAGTGACGGAGATAAATTTGGACTTGCCAGAATACGCCCTAGTGCAATGTTTTTTTTTACTTTTTAACATGATATTTGGTGCTTTTTATACGGATAGTTGTTACGGATGTGGCAAAAAGATATCAGAAAGAAACATCGACATTCTTCAAAAAAATTATAGTGTCATTTACACCAACTCTATCCAACCCTGACAACGCGAAAAACAATCGGCTGTCCCATACAAAAGATGCATTACGCACGACAAAATGTATGGAGTACCTAAGTTTTCCTCGATTTCCCCGTTGATTTCGTTGTAAAAGTTGTTCAACAACTCGTTGTTGTGTCTGATTTCAACAGGATAGGATGATTTCGACAGGTGACAGTTCATTGACATTATCTCTCTATGATATATATGATAATGTCAATGAACTCAATGTCACCCTGTCGAAATCATCCTGGCCTGTTGAAATCATCGTAATGAACAACTTTTACTACGAAATCAACGGGGAAATCGAGAAAAACTTAGGTGCAGCAGGCCTAACATGCGCACCGCGAGAAAATTTTCTCGATTCTACAAAACAGGACAAGACTACGAATCTGTATAAGTTTGTCTCGTTTTCGCTCGACATAAAGACACGACAAAATTTTCTCGCGGTGCGCATGTTAGCCCTGCTGGTGAGTTATGAGGCCCCTTAGAAAATGCAAATTAATTAAATGCCACTCTGTATAAGTGTTACCTAACTTCACTAAGATAATTTAAGAAAATGGCATATAAAGGTTTAGTAACCAACGCTCAAAATACAAATAGTTTATTGATAACACCAAAGTTACACGTCAAATTTCATTATGTATGTTACAAAAAATAATCACTTAATAAAATGAAATAATAATTATAAAAATACGTTAATAATATTTAAGCTTCAATGTCATAAAACAAATTCTCTTGTAACCACGCTCTGTCTGAGCTTGGTTTTGGAGCACCCGGTGGAAGGAGCATCCCGAATGGAAGCTGGTATACGGTTGGTTGTAGATCGCGGGCCCCAGAATATACACTGACCTCTCCGACTTCACGAGACGGTGCGACGGGGTGATCAGTTAGACTTTATTTTTATTGCTTCGTAAATCTAACGTGCTGTGAACGCCCCTACGTTGCAACGTTTCTAGGTTAACATGGGTGAATAGGGCTATCTGGTAAATAAACTCATACGGCAAGCTCACAGACTCTCTACTTGTATAAAATTCGATCTCCATCTTTGAACCGACGTAATAATTCAAAGCAAAGTAAATAACAAAAATCAACCAAAGCTATCCACAATTAGTAATAAAGATTAATCAATGTTATCCAAAGGCCGATCTCCAACTTTGCTAAAGTTTTAATTTCATCTAAGTCAATAGGTGACATGTTTGATTCTTCTAATTTTCTGGTAATATATTGGATACTCGATTCTTCAAAAGGGCGACAATAGCGTATATTGTATTGATGTCATCGCTATATAAATATTTATATTTACTATACACAGGGACAAATAACATGAGTCAGTATCTTGTTTATGAAGTAACGAAACTGACTATAGTAAACATAATATGCTTTTCTTAGCCTTGTTTTATGTTCTGTAGACGATTTCAACCTAGAATCTAGAATAGATTCAATACGATAGAGTATCAATCAATACAGAACGTATGGCATCGATCAATCGTTCACGATAATATAAAAAATGCGTGTTAGTATTAAATCTGTATCTATATAAATCACAGATATAAATGTTTGTGTTTTCGACCGACTTCAAAAAAGGAGGTACTCAATTCGACTGTATGTTTTTTTTTGTTTTTTTTGTATGTATGTTACGCGATTACTACGCCAATTATGAACTGATTTTGATGATTCTTTTTTTGTTTGGTAGTCAATACTTCAGAGGTGGTCCCATATAAATCAAAATAGGTTCAGTAGTTTGGTTTTAAAATCAAAGTTACTAGAAAATATAAAGATGTCATCCAGGTATTCGAAGTTAAAGTCGGTTGTATTTTTTCTTTAAAAAGTTATTATAACAAACTAATAAAGATAAAACTTTGTATGATTTGCGTCATAGGGTGGGATGTAGGCACTTTTTCCATTGGCGAAGTTAGATAAATAGTTCGATTAACTCTTTGTTGTTCACAAAGTCTAAAAAAGTCACTAAAAGTCATGAAACTGACGTTCACACAGGTTGTATTTTTTATACAGGAAGTTACCCTTGGTAGTTATATCAGTAAACGTAAAGTAACCGTCAGTTTATTTATCTAGACAGGGCCGTAGCTAGACCTGAATTTAAGGTAGGGCAGCTGTTGTTACGGGTGGGGCGCTTCAAAGTACATTGCTTATTATTAGCTGATGGTATCTTTTCCGGTAGGGCATTGCCCCTCAATGCACCCGCTGGCTACGGCCCTGTACCTAGATGTGTTATACTGTTTTCTGTAAGAAGTGAGTCGTAAAATATATACCTAAAGACCTAGACTTCTAGACTAAGCCTATAATAGACTAGAACTGCGGCATTACACATCAAGTAAAAATTAAAACAAGACTTAATGAACGCCACTGTGTCAATATCATTCAATAACGTAATCACATGATTCACTATCCAAGGATCCTTTTCGCATATAAGTATTTTCCTATAGTTTATGGAAAACTAGTCGTTGTTTTATATGACAGGGTTAGCCTTAATCAGTTAGCATCCTTTTAAATATTAATAATATTCTGTACATCAAACCAAACAACAACTTTTACTATGGGCAATATATTTACAACATAGAAATAACAAAAAAACAGCTGTTCCATACATTTTACACAAGGTCGATGAACTTTGTATGGAACAGCTGATATTTTAATCGCGATTTCAATTTTGGCCTAAGCAGGGTAAAAGTTGTTTGTTTCGATGTACAGAATATGCCCTTAAAAGGATGCTAACTGATTAGGACTAACCCTGTACATAGAACTACATATAGGACAATAGACAATATGTTAAAAAACACATTTTGTACACGAGACAAGACAATAGAAACAGTACAAATTTAAATAGATTTAAATAGTACAAAATAGTTTTTCTCCACAAACCGGTTCCAACTCAGCATAATGCTGGCTGCGAACAGCCAGCGCTGGTCTTCTGTTGGAACCGTTTATATACTTGAGTGTATGTGTAAATAGACGAAGAACAATAAAAACAGTAGGCACATTGTAATATTTTACACTAATTTACCGTTTGTGTATTAGATAAGGAACGTCAGGTACACTAGAAATCAGTGACTTAGTAGTAGATAAGGCACATTTCAGACATAAAACAGGGTCATAGTATTGATAACTATATTAAATGTTAATAAAAAGTTATGTGCTGATTTTTTACTTAATGCGCACCCTGATTAATAAAGGGCATTTTTTGGGAAATTTATAATGATACTAACACCCAGTATTTAAAATTAAAACAAAAAACAGAATCAAAAGTAATGCAACCTTCCATTACGCGTGTGTCTCCCAAGCGACAAAACAAACATAGTATGTCTCACGTCATGTGTGTATATTTCCAAAACACAAAAGTTATTAATTATGTATTCCATTTAATTAAAATGGTGATTCATGCGCTCAGGCGATGCGATAACGCGGCTGACCAAACAATGTATATTTACATGTAAAAATGCTTAACTTGTAACTTATACTTAATTGTATGATGATCTTACTTAAAAACGGTGCTTGAGTGAATCCGGTGTGCGATTCTCCATCGAACATATTCCTCTATTTTGTTTCTGTATATAGATATAGAAACATCGTGAGTGTAGAGCAAAATTTTTTTTATAAAGTCTAGGTCTACTCTATACATGTCACTGTCATTTCTTTTTTTCAGCAACTTATTGCTAAAAAATATAACCCTTCAAATATCTTCATAGTAATTTTTGAGATGGTTTACCAACTGGTCAATATACCTGCCCAGTTTTTTTTTTTTTTTATCTTATTTATTTATTATAGAGGGTTTTTATCAGTGATAATGCCACCCTCGATCAATCTCTCTCTTACTATCCACATTAAATTATCTACGGCTACGTTTTATACCTAGCCTAACTAACTTGTATAGCGACCCGCGACAATGGGACAGCGAGAACACTATTATACAACCCTACGTTCAATATAATAAGGTTAAACTCTAATAAAAAAAAAACCCTCTCTGCTCCGTTCCGAACACACTCCGCCAGAATGCCCAGTTTTATGAATGAAAACTTGCTTGGATCGAAATGATATTTATTTTTAAGCCTTTGTGATGTTATTGTCAGTAGTTTCACCGACTGAAGTATTTCATAAGTATATTCAGTGATTTTATTTTATTACATTCAAAAATGTTGAAATGCGCGAGCGAGATATCAGTGCGCAACATTCTTTAGCCTTACTGCGCAATACAAAAATGTAGTGCGCTAACTAACGTCATTTAACTTCAAACGGCGTTTCAAGTAGTAAGTAAGGTCTTTGATGTCTCTACCTAAATAATAGAAAATAATTTTAAGATTTCGGTCCCTTCTATTTTTTTATGTTTTTTTATTAATAGTTAACAAATCTAAAAACTACATACTTAAAATTAAAACTAAATTATGAAACTACGCAATAGTATAATAACAATCAAAATTTAAGGTTTTAGTTTTTTTTTTTTTAATTTATTTATTTATCGAATCTTAAAATCTATCAAACAATATTTTTTCTATTTATTATATTGTTATAAGTCAGTTTTATTCAGTAATATCTTTACAGAGTAGGTCTAACCTTTACAGAGTATAGTCAATGATTAAATTGATTTAAAAAAAATGAGTCATCTACACAAGTTACTAATACAGAATACAGGGTGACGCGGTATGGTTTTACTAAACCGAGAGGAGATCATTCAACCTTTTTTTTCACCCTATGGGGCCAGCCCTGAAATCGCAAAAAAAATAGCTGCGTGCGTGGGGAAGTCTACCATGTTGCGACGCTTTGGTCGCGTTTGTCTGTCCGTCCGATATGAGAAAGAGGCAGAAGGAATCAAGTACAATGTAAAAAAGGTTTATTTCACTAAATGTGCTATTGAGCGCAGACGAAATTAATCCAGTTGGAAACACGGAGATTATCGTAACGATAGCTTACACGTGTGAGCGTGTGATAACACAATCACACACTATCAAATACTATCACAGACTATCACCTAACAGTCGATACTATCACGGAGAAAGGAACCTGTGATACGAGTAGCTCTATTTGTTGCCAAAGGAACTGGCATGACTTTTAACCAACTTTAACAAATAAACATGGGTCACTGTAAACCCGCCTCTACGGATCTCATTAGCTTAAGAATATCATCTCAATTGATCTTGATTGATCCTATTATTGTGTGCTGATGTCGCAGAATAATTTTTTTTCTTTCTTTCTTTCTTTCTTTCATACTGCGATTTTTTCCTTTATGTGGCGTATCGTCGATTCACTTTGGTGTTTATTTATTTTCTAAATATAATGATTTTACTTTTATTAGTCTCGGTTTACTAGGGATAATCTGCATTGTACTGGTTTGTGCGGCAATCCTTTGCCTTGCTGATTAAAGAGATTCTTAAAACAAGGCACAGTACTCAGTATTTTTCCTTGGACTAGTTTTTCGACAACGCCCTCATCAACAGCAGATAGATATAAGCAAAGAAAACTTGATTTTGCCGAATCCGAAATCTGTGTAAAGTTTTACTTGTGGAACCTCATTTCAAGGAAATGTCGTCAAATCCAATAAAAAATACTTGCCTTGCACACTTGTGGAGTAATCACCCACTTAATACAATCTAAATAAAAACTCATAATTCTTTACTGATATTTCCCGCACTTGTGTACAGCGAACGACAACTCATTTGGGGGAGCTACCATCGCGTTATCCGAAAAAGATGGAACGTTTTCCATCAAAAGTTTTAGTTCGTTCGTTTATCCAAGTCTGTAGACGATGGTCGTTCATTGACTGCTTTCTGCGTCAACTGTGCAGTTTTAATCATGAGAATGGGAAACAGAATGGTTTTCTCATGTTTCTATTGTATCGGTTACTGAGTTTCACAGATGATATATTTACTGCTGGGTTATCTGGTGTTTGTCTTTAGATTACCTCTCAATTGAGTCCAATGGAGAGAGAGCAATAACTGATTAGAGTAGATGCTTGGACTAGAAGCGAACACATTCGGAGACACACAAAAAAGGAATTTTTTAACCAACTTCCAAAAAGGAGGAGGTTCTGTGTTCGACTGTACGTACGTATTTTAATGTATGTTCACCGATTTCTCCGGATTTCGAAAATTCCTTTTTTGTTTGAAAGGGTTTAAAACTACTCTCGAAGCTTGTAATAAGTCTAGTTTTTTTTTCTGATATAAGCTTAGAACGACGACGGTAGAACCCTTACAATAAACGTTTGTTGTTATGTATAGGTATCTGATATATAATACTAGAGTCCCCCGCGACGTCGTCCGCGTATGGAAGAAATTCGGCCTGCTCCCAAATACTCGATCCATACCGCTGGGTTAATTACTCTTTCATTCGGAAAATCCTTTCTTGTACACCCCTACGCATCAAGACGAATACACCCTCCAAGTTTCAAGTCGAACCGACCGTGTACGACCAGCGGTTTGGGCTGTGCGTTCTCTGTCAATCATTAAATCAGTCATTCAGTCAGTCAGGACAGAGATTCTTATAGTAATTTATTTGGCCGATGTAATTCTAGTGGAATTGCTAGGAATCAATAGTTTTTATATTTAAGTTTATAAAATAGATCCCTAAAAAAGAGCTGCAGTAGATATATTTTACTAAAACTTATATAATATTAGATTATGAACTAGCATGATCTTGACACGAAAGAAAAAACCCAAGAAATGCATTTTTTACTCTAAATTTACTTAATATAAGTAGGTAGTTGAGTCAAATTTGTTGTTATTAAAATGTAAAAAACTCTAACAATAAAATACTGAATAAGGATACCCTAAGGATCCCAAACTAAACAACAAAACAATACATTTTGGTAAAAACGGTACGGAACGTGGGTGGGTGGGTCCACCATGTACTTGACCGTTTTTTATTATTTACTAGATGCGTCCCGAAGTTTCGCCCACGCGATAAACTAAATTAGTATACGCTGAGTGGCCAGCCCTAGTGTAAGAGTTAATGTGCCGCCCGAAGCCTCTGACATGGCTTGCTTGAAGCCGGAAGGCCTCCGTGATGATGATGATGATAATAAGTAGCCTACAGGTATGTTATTCCGTGAAATAAGCTATAGTATCCATTCTGAGACCTGATGATGTTTCTGGGACCTGGGTATGTCCTTAAACTGCAACCAGACCCACCGGAGGATGGGCAGCAGCGTCCTCTTGGTTAACGGTGGTGACCATTAGGCGATCCGCAAGCCGCCTGCCAAGCGTGGAGATTATGGCAACACCTATTAAGGGCCTAACACCTATTATTAACCTCTATTAAGGGGGAGGCCTTCTTCCAGCAATGGACGTTTTATGGCTGGGCTGATGATTATGATCCATTCTGAGTTTCATCCAAATTAGTTCAGCCGTTTTGGCGTGATGAGGTACAAACATACACCTACACACACACGCACACAAACACACCGACAAACTTTTAGTGTAACTATAAAATTTAACCATTATAAAAAAGGTTTATGCATCACCTGTCATAGAGGCAGCATATCGGATATAGCATGTAGGTCGGCCGTGCCTTCGGGTCAGCAAGCGTCGGGTAAAGGGGTGCGGCTACTGTGGGCCCAATATCGCGCAGAAGTGAGCTCATAACCCACTACAGGGAAATGATAGTTGGGTGGAAAACTTACATCAAACTAATAGGCGTGTGGCCTAATGTTTAATTTAGGACAAATAACAGGCTTAGTGTAACTAAATACATTACACATACTGAAAAAATAAATTGTATTGGCTGATAAATCTCTGAGATATGAGCGTTTAAAGTTTTAGGTGGGGATAGAGAGGGGATGCTCTATCCCTTTCTCGCAAAGCACGTGTTAGTATAGCATTTGTATGCCGCGCCTGAGGCTTGACGTCATAGCTCAGTATAGCGCGCTCTCTGTCTAGCTTGAAATTAAAATACTTAGAACTTATTTATTTTAAAATTATTTTATATTTTGTTTCGTTGATATGCTCTATTGATGATCAGCTCTTTTATGAGGTCATAAAAAATTTGTATTCATCATGCCTATTGTATACTCCTGCTATCCTGAAGCTATTTCGGCTTAGTTCTGTGTAAACCTGTAGGTATTTTCAACCCCAACATCGCAAAAATACAAAGTTAGACGCACTGATGACGAGCCTTCCCCGATGTTGAAATTCCATTCGAAAAAATCGGACATCCGCGGTTCGTAGCATGAGGAACATATTTCTGTACGTACATCGTCTGATAGTAGGAGATCTTAGGTCCCGATTTCTAAGGGGACCTTGCATTTATGAGTCAAAGCAAACTGCTTGGAACAGGTGTTCCTGGGGGTGATCTGAGCTGATTTAGCCCGGTTGCCACGAGGAGCAGGTGGGTAGGCGAAGGGGGGAAAGAGTGCGTCCGGCGCGTCTCACTCTAAGCTTCATATCTGCATACATCTAGCAACTTAATCGAGTTTGGTGTCTTTTTCTTATAATTCGAGGACGGGAAATTCATTTCTGTAACCAAATTTTTACTCACGCATACAAAAAAAAAAAAAAAAAAAAACAATAATTTAAATTTTCGTTACATATTTTTTTCGTTACACTATGAGAATTTAATCCAGAAAAAAATACTTTTGAATAGCCCAGTTATCCTACTAGAGTAATAAACTTATCAAACATTTTTATCTAATAACTAGGTATAACTAAAAATAAAAAATATAATTTTCCAAAAAAAGTTACAATCTATGTTAAGTATTGATTTTTAAAAAAATATTGACAAATAGCAGGCGAAGTCGGTGGTGCTTAGCAACAAATACCTACAAAAATAAACTCATGGTTGATGGTTGCTAAACAGATTGAAAATCTTTTCAAAAATATATTCGAGACATCGTTAGATAAATTGCTTGATGAAGCTCATAAAAAGCAAATAAAATATGAATCGCATTCTAAGAAAAGGCTAAAAATAAATGCACACGGCATAAATCTCGTTTCCCTGCTTCGAGTTTCGGGTCACCCACTCACAGAGTACAAATTCGACTTGAGTCACTCTTGCCATGATGTCATAGGTACATCCTTCACAGGCTTCTCGGACGTGACAGTTAAGCTGAATGAACTACGCAACACACACAACAAGAAATATTACACAAAATGTACAAAATAGATTTAAAGTTAACCGTACAAACTATGAGATTAATAAACCATCAGTCGTGGTCATCGATTCAATAAACAGAAGATATCGCACGTCATAAATGAGTTTCCACAGGCAAAACTTTTCGCTGTTGGCGCCAGCGGCGGTCCGGATGTGGCAAAATCAAGTTTTCTTTTTAATCATTGCCTTTATCTATCTGCTCTTGCCTATATCGACTACGCCATCACCGTTGTCTATAATCTAGTCCAAGGAAAAATATAGGATACGGTGCCATGTTTTAAGAATCTATGCAGCTGTTGACGGCCTGAAAATAGATTTGTAGGTTAGATAGTTGTTTAAATTTTATTTTGGACAGAGCTTTAATGAGCAAGGCAAAAAATTGCTGTACAAACCAATATATGCAGATTCTCCCTGGTAATCGGTGTCCATTAAATTGTAGAGAAAAAAGAACAAAATGTATGATATTGACAGTTGATTATGGCCACGTCGACGACGCGCCACCTAGCGGAAAAAAACGCAGTGTGGATACCCATTGAAATGCAAAAATAGTGTCACATTTTACCTACTCATACAAATAGCAACTCCAAATTGAGAGGATAAGGCTAAAAATGCAATGTAAGTGACTGATTGTCACGACTCGAACGACAGCTCAACGTCCCGACCGCGACATTTGCCGAATTGTATGCAAACTGGTGCAGCAAAGAATTTTAGGTGTGCCGCGGTCGAGCATATACATCACATCATCAGCCAGAAGACGTCCACTGCTAGACGAAGCCCTCCGCCTCAAAGGAAGGGGGTTGCTATGCTATATTCTCCATGCTTGGCAGGTGGCTTGGGGATCGCAGAATGCTCACCACCGTTAACAGAGAGGACGCTGCTGTCCGTCCTCTGGTGTTTCTGGGTGCAGTTTAGAACATATCTAGGTCTAGGCGCTGTCGAGTGGCCGGTATAAAATCTTCTGTTTCTTTGATCGACGGTCATGGTCGGCTATTGGCACAACATCATCATCATCATCATTTATTTAACAGCATGGCTCTTGTCGGTGGAGTGACTGAAACTTATAAGGCATAATTATAATTATATTGGCACAACGATAGACTGAAAATATAATATTAAGGTCCAAAATCGTTAAAATCCTGGACCAATGAGCTTAGGCCCGAATTAGTTCGGGCTCTTTAGAGTTTATGATACGGATGTTCAAACAACTGGCTCTATGATGAAGGAAAACATCGAGAAGAAGGAGAAGAAATTCAATGGAATATGCGAATCCACAAATGTTCCACTGGGCTAGCGTGATGGTTATGGCCCACTCGCCCTTAGAAAGAAGACCTAGTCATTCCAGCAGTGTACTAATTGAAAAGTTTTTCTTATTGAAGAGGACTTTTTTGCTATTTTATTTTACTAGTATTTTGAGTAGTTCTGAACTTCCTTTATAGCAAAGTCCCAGACAGGAAGTTTCCTCCTCGTAAAGACTATTCATTGTAATTTGTATTCGCGTAGAAAATTAAGGAATTGTTACTCACGAGTAGGTACTCGTATAATGACATTGAGTGCCATCGGAAGGAAATAGCTAAATTCGGTATGGCTTTACGGGGAAGGAAGTGTAAATGTACAACGTTTTTTTAGGAAACACATAAGTTGCAGTTGGCTGTTGGAAATAGAAGGTGTCAAAGCTATATAGACCGCGTTAGAACTAACCCTGTATACTAAAGCCCTGTGTTCTATGTATATGTAAAAGACACTATCACAGAGACACTATTACGGATGGTAAGAAGGCGAAATAAAGTTAAGTAACCAAGCACAAGCTCCGTTTGGTCCGGCAGCCTCACTTGAAAATCACTACTTTCACACTGCTCGGGCTAGTTTTGTTGACCGTCTTCGACCAAACCGTTTATACATACTTAAGCATACTTAATCACTGCGGGTGAGCTGTGGCTGTGGCTGTGGCACTTTGCCTGTCAAGAAAAAAATATTTGAAGACTTTATAAAAGTCTCTGTAGATGCTATAGGTACCCATAACTACAAGAAACGAACTGCGTATAATAAACCTCAATACGCGTCATCTCGTAGTCTCGGTGCGACATTATAACTCAATACAAAACAAAGATATCAAGCTTTAGAACTATTGGATTGTACAGAACACTTACCTGACTTGAACAAGTCCGAACCAGGATTCTAAGGTCTCTTTTAGGCAGGTACTCTCAAAAGAGTCAAACTAGGTTCTGTCATTTTTAGGGCATAATTTATTTTTTGTTTTATTTATACGGGAATACTCACGTTTAATTAAATCGGATACTCTGACTATAATTTCGATCATATCCGGTGACCTTTTTCAAAGAGTGAAAACAGAGCCCGACGCGCGTGCAGCTGCGTCCTGCTTAGCACTGTGTATCTCATAAATAATGGCAACATTACACTAACCCAGCGACGTCTTAGAAACAGTTAAGTTGGATAAAAAAAAATGTTTTAAAACATTGATGGCATCGACTCTGTGACTTTGTGTGTATCATTTTACAAATTAGGAGCAATGAGGAGTTACTTATCTATCTGTCTATGTTCCTCTCCAGCGTCAACTTAATCGCAAGCTTATGTCGTTAGTGAGGGCTCGTCTTTTAGTTAGAAGATTTTGAAAGATGGCGATAATATTACAAGTATTAGACAAACCTACTAGGAAGCAAACATTCGAAGAACCATATCCTTACTCTTAAAATCTTTGGTTGCATTATGATGTGTTAGTCATTTGACCTTGTAGGAGTCACGATACATTTCGGTAATCCTCAGGCGTTCACCTTTGGCTTTATACTTACTTACATACTACTTAGTTACGGCTCGAAGACTGCGACTTAATATAAAAAGATAGAGCTAATTTCACCATAACTGGTTAAAAAATTCTGGTAAACTTCTGGCTAGACTTTAGTAAGTGAAGCCTACATCGCTTCATCAGTATGTCAATCTGCCCTACCTTTAAAGGCTAGTATTTTTATTTTTAGAAATGTAAATGGTAACTGTAAATGGTGATTGCAGGACATTTTTACGATCGAATATGCAAACATTTCCCGGCATCGCAAAAAGACGATGTATGAAGAACAATACAATAACACTTTATTGACACCATAGAAAGGACATTACAAATATAATACACTACAGATAGGCACAAAAGGCGGTCTTATCGCTAAGAGCTATCTCTTCTAGACAACCCTCGGATGAATAGGAAAAGTTAAAATGTGGAATAGGGGACGGTAGAAGTGCTAAAAATAAAAAGGGATGAATTAATACTTAAAAAGAAAAACAAGATTAATACATACACTATATACGAATAATTTTACACAAATAGAACCGAAGTTGTGAGGGTAAGGTACGAGTACCTTATGTCGCGCGGGAATCGGTTTCCTCTAGGCAAGCGTGCTCCATAGTAGACTGCATCTTCGCGCGAGGTATATAGTAGTCAAACGTAAGACTTTATTTAATTAAAAAGTAATAAAACAAAAAACAACCACCTGTTGGTAACATATGACCTTTGCAGCGATTCCCACAACTGTGAGGAATCATACAAAGTCCAGGCCAGTTATTAGTTAGTTGAGTCGACTGTTCAGTCTAGGTCCTAATAATTACAATACATCCAGTGAAACCACACAACAACAATTTTCTGACAAGACGACACGAGTTCGACCTCAGACGTCCTCCTTTCAATGTATAGCACTATTTAGGTAAATCGATTCGCACTTATTCGGATTCCGTAATTTGTAGGGCCGTGATAACACTCACACTAATCTACCAATTAGTGTCGTTAGCTACACTCGCGTGCAGCTAAATCGACTTACCCCGACAAAATGTACTTTTTTCTACAAGGGTAAGTAATGTGTGTGTTGTATATTTTTGAAAACAATGGCATAATTTTAAAGCTTAAACGTTACTTTTTCAAGTAATATATAGTTTCATCTACATTACTTCAGTATTTTTTTTACCCTTTTTGGAAAAAAACACATTTTGTTGGGGTGAGTCGATTTAGCTGCACGCGAGTGTAGTTTCTTCCACTATGTAAAGCTAGTTAGAACTTCATCATCATTTGCCTGTTTCATCTACAAGAGATGATTTAAGTAAGTAGCGTCCGAAGGATATCTGCGCTCCTGGCTAAATAAGCTGATTCTGGAGCCACTTACAACTTCAAAGTATCTGTTATTTAGGTTACTGTGTTCAGGAATGAAGGGCAAAGTTACCAGGCAGAGTGACCAGCCTTGTCACAGTTAATGCACAGCGTGAAGGCCTGTCTCCCAATGCATGTCAATCAGTATTCGGCTTTTCGCTTACAAACTACTGTTCAGGCATTACGTAGGTATCTTTAATACATCGAGTCTCAGGCCTCCTCCGCTACATTTACAGGTTCGTGGTTTCTGTGTATGATTGCATCAGTTTTTTCAATACCCTACTGCTGGACATATCCTACGGCTTGGCGCAGACCTACTCTAGATTGGGGGATACTCCACCACGCTGGCCCGGCGCAGTAGGCGATTTCACATTTACATTCACATACGCCACTGAAATTCTTTTCCTGACACGCGCAGGTTTTCTTTCCATGTTCTCCTTCACTAAAAAGCCAGTGAAACTATTTTTTTAAATCCGTAAGTAAATTCCAATGAACTCTTCTAGGTAAAAATGCTTCATCGTAGACTGCGTCTTTGTGCGAGATGGCAGTCAAACGCAAGCGTATACCGTCCTTGCCTATATGCTATTTAATTGGCTAGGGAGCGTTCGTAAAGATGTTGCATAAAAGATAAACAACAACTTTTATTCTAAGGCATTTAAAAATTTGCGGAAAAAAAACAGCTGCTCCATATAAAATACTCATGAATCTTGTGATAAAATGTATGAAACAGCACATTATTTCATGAATTTTCAAAGTCTGAAAACAAAAGTTGGTTGGTTATCTACTTGTATACACCATCCTCACAACCGCTCCCTAACCAATTAAATAGCACCGTGTAATAAGCCGTTAAAAAAAATTGCCATTAATACAAGAGCGAGATCGAGCCCACGACCTCTCGGTTTCGAGGTACGCCTTCTATCAATAAGCTAAGTACCACAACTTCGCTAGCAAAAAAACATCATTAGCAAATTCGAATTCGAAGCCGTTGAAGAGTTAATGATAATGATAACCTTTATAGTTTAACCCATAAAACCGCTATGACTAAGCTAAAGCAATAACGAACCATATAAGCGACCAGATAACTTATCTTTGCATATTGTAGTTATAAAAACTCGAGCACGATTTGTGATGTTTTAGTGTCAGCCAGCGACCTTGAAGAAATATATTACTACATGTTAATACTTACTTACATTATGCACATTTCTGTTCTATTAATTAAATTTCACTGTTCATTTTATGCGTTGTAAAGCTCTAGAAGGAATTGTGACTCTATATGTTACAAAAACTATTTGTATAGGTATCTAAAGAGAGGCCAAACACTTTTTACCGTGTAATAAAATCGGCACCGCACGAAGATATTCTGCAGAAAATATGATTGTATATAATAGGTCGGTACCTAAATGTCTCAATTAGCAGCTGTTTTGATAACGGTCCTTATCAAATAAGGTTAAAAATACATATAATCTTACTAACTAATCTAACCTATCAAAAAAGTAGTTTGATACATAGAGATCGATGAAAGTCTAGAGACAGTTACCACTTGGAATATCTCAAAAGATTTTTATGATATAGGTATATGTAGCTACATACAGAACTATACAATGAGCGTCATCACACACAGTTGGATACCTATCAATAAAATTAAGTAATCGACACATTTTTTCGCTGTATAGGTAAGTATAAGTATTTTTTAAGTATTTTTTATTTGACTTTTTAATATTAATTAATGACTATATATTTTAATTAGTATTATTAATAAGTATTAATAGTTAACTAAACTGGACATTCTGTATGAATACTCAATAGTAATAATATTTTTGATTTTTTTACTTGGTATATATATATTTTTTATTGTACCTAACTAAATTAATTATCATAACATCCAAGAATCTACATTTTACATTTTATATCAACACAAGGCCAAGGCCAATGCTGTATTTTTTATCCTTAGGACCGTAATCTCTACAGCCTTAGTTGGCGAAGACTTTATAAAACATCAAGTTAGGAAACAATGGTCTTGGATTACAAACGCAGCGATCTATGTAATCCCCAGCTACCAACACACCTATACCAATACCAACTTACACGTAGACGCGAATAAACAATGAACTAAAAGTATTCTACGGTTTACTGTCAGGTTTGTTGAAGAAACACGACTGTAGCTCCCTCACTGAAGTACACAAATAAATTGGTGATACATAAGGTCATCTTGCACTAGGCTAGACTAGTTTTGATCTTTTGTCTTCCACAACGTGGGTCGTATGTATTTACAACACGTTGGTTTAGAATCTAGATTCTGAGGTCGTGGGCTGAATAGCCTTGGCCTTTTCTTCAATCTTCGCGGGTGCATATACGAACGGCGGATAGTCTTTCTACAGAATGTAAAATAAATAAAAAATAGGTATGACCAAATTGCTTTGCTGTGTTAAGGGAGCCCACCCCCCTAATCAGGGGGAAGCCTTCTATTCGTTCAGCAGTTCACGTCTTTCGGCTGATGTGTGTTAAGGGAGCAAAATTGATAGAGATCTAGACCTACGAATGTACCATGTAAAATTTCCACAATATCAATTGTTTGCAGAAGAAAATAAAAACAAAATATAAAACCGTTGAATTTTATCAGCATCCAGTGTCCCTAACCAGTGGGACAGGTTTGCACAAAACCATCTGCGGAACGGGCCAAACTGGATCCTACGATCCTTTGTGGTGTGGACAGTGCGGAGAGGCTATTATCATACCTATATATCAGCATGATCACAGGCATACGAAACATAAACGAAATGTAGCCTATGACACTCCAAATCCAAATCTCATGGCATTTCAAAGTCGGTCATGGATAGGGTTACCAGGAGGATGCCTGTCCAGAATACCAATTGTGCCGTACAAAATACCATTTTTTTTCAGAAAACGCCTGTCTATCGTAAAAAACTAATAGTTTTAAAGACTGAAATATTTTATTCAAAATGAAACGAACAATTTGCGACTCTATTGTCAGGCGATGCCTTTCTTTACTTTTCTTTCTGTTCAGCGCGTGCATGGTATTTTTTTATAGTAAATTTTTATCCTTGCGTGGAAACGCTTACGTTACCGTGGAAATCAAAAATGCCTGTCTCAGCTTCGCAAAAGCTTATGTCGTAAAATGCCTGTCAAATGCACCAAATGCCTGTCAATGGCCCTAGTCACGGATATACTTGGAGGATCTAGCTCTCTCTCTCTCCATATAATCAAAGCGGATATACAAAAGATAATGCACACATGTTACGTTTTCTTTCACGACGCGGCGCGGCGTATTCCAACCTGACATTCAATTTGTTCAGCAATAGACTTTAAAAGTCATCATAATACAATTTATAATAGCAGCCAGTGGTGAAACCAGGCTTCATTTGAAGTTTAGCAACAAGGAAAGATTAGCGAATGTGCAAAATAACTAATTAGTTTAGCGTTGAAGGCCGTCAATGCCTCTGATATTTTAACGCTTATCGTTTTCACATTTTGAAATCGGTGAAGATTGGTTAATCTTCGTATTATTGGGTAACTTATTGCTCGATAATTTTCGTGGAAGATATTACAAAAAATCTTTTGGGTTATCAAAAATAATAATTTAAGGATAAAAAAGTAAGAATAAAGTAGAAAGCAGAAGACCAAATCCTTACCCTTTGGAGAACTTTGACCTTTTGGGGAGCTAAAAGACGTTCACTGCTGGACGTAGGCCTCCCCCTTATTAGGGAGGGGTTGCCATAATCCCCACACATAGCAGCTGCTTGGAAATCGCAGAATGCTCACCATCGTTAACCGAGAGGACGCTGCTGCTCGTCCTCCATTGGTTCTGGATGCAGTTTTAAGACACTCCCAACTCCAGGTTTTTAAGCGCTTGCTCGTAAATAGGTACATATACAATACAATACAACTTGCGACAACATATATGCATATATGGTCGTAACTTATCCACCTTGTCGCCATACAATAGCAAGACCTTTCACGATCGCGTAACCGGTTCGCGGTGTCAGCGAGATGCGAGACTGTGATAGCGGCTCTAGATTGATTGCAATTTTATTACAGTTGCAGACCAGCACCCTTATCATGGACGTTCGCGATTCTGATTGCGATACCATGCCATCCTGCTCGTACCAACTTACTCGCGCCATGCGTCCTCCCGCTCTCACAGGGTCGCAATCAGAATCGCGAACGTCCATGATAAGGGTGCTGTTTGCATTTCCTTTATAAGGCACTTAAGAAATTTGCACCCAATCTACTCTCTCATCTACACTAGTTGTATGCTCCCAATTATGACCACAGCACAAGGCCCACAACACAGACCATATACAATTAACTTATATTGCTTTTATGCGATGATTTTTCGAAGATGCAGTCTTTGATGGAGCACGCTTACTTATAAGAAACCGATTCACTCGTGACTTGAAGATACCCAGATGCCACTGTTTAGAAGTTAGCAATGAAACGATGTCGCTCTCTTGAGCTTCTGGCCGTCCGATAGTAGAATATTTCGTAGTGTAGTACCGTAGTTGATTTTCCTAGTGGTAGGATAGGACACTATTGCAGAGTCCGCCTGAGGAAGTACCACACATTTGCTAGTTATTCAATCGCCAAGCAGTCGTGTGCAATTCGGTTTGATGGGCAATGTTGCCAGATAAATTATTGGGCATGAAGAGGACACTACCTACGCGAAATTATAAAATGTGTTTCGGTTTGAAGGGCAATGTTGCCAGATAAATTATTGGGCATGAAGGGGACACTACCTACTCGCAATTGTAAAACCTTTCTTTTGTAATTGCTGAGATTTATTATCGCCTATCGTCCTTTGCCTATGTTTACGAATAATATTAATATAATAGCACAAATTATATAATACCTAATAGGTTTAAGCAAAGCATGACAATGTAATTATCCTTAATATTATTTAGTCATTTTCCCATGTGCACTTACCTCCTCAGGAAGTAGTCGGCTCCGGAAAACGGGTTTCCTTGTCCGGAGTGTTGTTAATTATTATAATTAAGAATAAATAAAAAATATTTTTAAAAAAAACTAATATCTTAGGGTGCGACTAGTGCAGTGCAGTGCGGCGCAAGATTTTGTTCGCAAGTTTATTTATTTATTAAGAACACCAACATGATGTACGTCATTTCCCACATCTGATACATGGTATGGTAGTTACTAGCTAAACGTCACCACAATTATAGGTGCAGACTACATGGGTTTATTAAAATAACAAGTCAAGGTAAGATTGTTAGTGATAGAAGTTAACATAGTGAATTAAGCGAATTAATATAACTTATCAAATTTTTTGCAGATAAGTCTCCTTAGTGAAATAAATTGCAACTATATGGCAGAATTAATTAAGCAGATACAGCAATCCAAATAAAAAAAAATGCTATTTTTTCGGAATAATAGAGAGATTGGAACGGATTGACGATTTGAACTTGTCCCCGCCACCCGCTAAAAGGTCGACAACGTCGTCCTTGGAGAAAGCGTTAAACTCCCTTACTAGTCTGTTGATGGGAGCATTCATACCGAGTTTTTAAGTTCACAATTCTAGCACTGCTACTGTTATGGGCAGGCGTGATGCTTGCCAACAGGCGAACGTCTCGCTCGTCAAATAAGCATTAAATGGAAGTAAGACATATGATTTGCATTCCAAACACGCAGGCTCATACTGAGGCATTCAAATCGGTTCCTAATTTAGCGAGGATAACGGCATTACAAACCCATATTGTGGTTATTATGTTTCTATCGAGCGGAAGGATGAGCTTATGAGGCATACCTCTATAGCTTGCTGATTGAGGTTACTTAGTCTTGTTGCTACTAGATACTTACAGTTTTACTTAAAAAAACTTCTCAACCGTTAGTCACTGCTTAAGATGCTCTGCCATCTTCTCTCTGACGTGAAGTGTAACATGCAAGAACAAGACAGAGAAGTTAAAGCAGTGACTAAAGGATGAGAAGTTTTTTACAGAAAGGCCGTTAATCAGTGGCCTCGCTCAACATCTTGTATTTTTTTCAAATAATTAAATATCTACTTACTTTTTAGAAACAAGCGCTCAAAAGACAAGGATTTTCATCTAAGATCGGGAAATCCCAAATTAATAAAAAATCCAGGAAACACCTACTTATTATGTTTTTTTGTGTAGTCTTTATGACTAGCTGCGCCCCGCGGTTTCACCTGATGATGAAAAAAGGTGATGAAATTGATAAAAGATGATGATGATAAACAGCGTAGGCTATATTCCGGGAAATAAGCTATGTTCATTCCAAGTTACATCCAAATCCGTTCAGCTGTTTTGACGTGTAGTGGTAATAAACATAAACAGACGCATAACGACAAACTATCACGTTTATAATATTAGTATGATGTGATATGTGATTAGTTAGGGTACTGTGGAATTAAACCTGCCATAAAAAGTTTTCACCATTTTTATCATCTTTACCTTCGTGCAATTCCCAAAATACTTCAAGGTGCAGTAAAACTTTCTCCCACGTGCCCACTACTATTTAATCTGTGCTTTCTCCTTCGAGAGCATCACTTGACCACACCTCGAGTACCTGACCCTTCGAGTATATACTATCGGAGATGCCAATGCCGATAATCTGCCCACATCATTTTCTGCTACTTTTGCGGGAACAAGGTAAAAAACTCATGGATTCTTTCAAGTACACGAAGTGTCAGGGACACTAAGATTATGAGGGTTATACAGTTTATCGGCATGTGTGTGTCTATGTTTATGACCTCTTCACGCCAAAGCAACTGTACGGATTTGGATGAAACTCTGAATGGAGATAGCTTATTTCCCGGAATAAATTAGCCTATATTTTTCATCATTATCACAATTACCGTTTTTCATCATTACGCGGGTAAAACAGGGGGGCGCAGCTATTTGATAACATAGCAACACCTTATGGCAAAACTTTGGATTGGCTTGCCACCTCCAAGTGTATTTATGCTCGAAGACATGCCCTGACTCATTGGCCGACTCATGCTCATGCATCTTAAGAGTGCTAACTGAAGAAAGTCTGCCAATCAAACAACCTTTACTACTGGTTAATTTTGTTGCGATAGCATCTAGTCAGACATAATAGTTTATTTTGTATTGGTTTTATTTATTTACCGGCGTAAGTAATGTGAATGACCGGTACTTGTACAGGGTTATTGGTAACTAGCCAACAACCTCTAAATTTAATCGGAACAAACAAAATTGTTTCTTGGTAATTTCTACCTGTTGCGATTTTTCATAACGACGAATCAACACTGATTTTAAATCATAAAAAAAAATTACACGTTTATTTCGCGTTTGACCGCCGACTCTCCTCTTGGTAATAAGCAACGATGTGGCCGAAGAGGAAACACGTAGCCTTAGAAGATAACTATCCACTCGGGCCTTGAAAAGATCTAGATTACCTATATCTCTCTCAGCTTGTCCTATGAGCCAGGCTGTACGTTAAGAGAAAAGAAGAACACAGTGCGATCAAAGCTTATCTAAAAAGCTTACAAAACAATTTATCTAATAAACGTTAACTTCAAAGCTTGTACACGTCTACTCTATATAGGACATATTTATCACGGTCTTAATTTAGTACCACTTCGTCTAAAGCATTGCAACGAAGGTGATTGACTCCGTACGATTTTGGTTACAGCATGGTTTACCGAAATAGTCACCATGCGAGCTTATAAGTACTTACCAATATTACGGTAAAACACACCTAGACATCGAAGCATTAAAGTCTAAAATTCATAAGTAGGTACCATGTGAACAAAGATGTGATAAGAATAATAATTATTTAAAATACAAATCGTGATAAATTCGACTCGATAGAAGTTTTCTTGTTATGTTTGGATGATTGGTCTTTAATCGATTAGTCATTGTATTGCAATAGTTTGAGGATTTAATCGATTTATCCGTGACGTTGTACAGGGTTAGTTCTAATCAGTTAGCATCCTTTTAAGGGCATATTCTGTACATCAAAACAAACAACTTTTACTATTCGGCCAAAATTGAAAACGCGAAAAAAACAGCTGTTCTATACAAAAAGTTCATCGACCTTGGGCATAATGTATAATAGAACAGCTGTTTTTTGTTCAATGTCGGCCCTATAGTAAAAGTAGTTTGTTTTGATGTACAGGATATGCTCTTAAAAGGATGCTAACTGATTAGAACTAACTCTGTATATATACCTACTATACTATATACCTATGTTATATAATAACTCTAGCCTTGCTTGCAGAGGATACGTTCCTAATCAAACACTGACAAAACAGAAATCACTAGAATAAATAGTGAATAAAATGAAAGACCGTATAAGTCTTTTGTTTATGGATCGTTCCTTCCAGTAATTCAACCGTCCTTTCAGTGAAAAATACAGTAAATATAGATTAACTTCGCCAAAGAAATCCATTCTTCAACTTGACCTGAATTTCGGCGATGGGCAGAAACAATCGCAGCAGAAATGAATTGGTAGACTGGACACGCGATGTTGTCTTGTAAATGAGTGCTTGTTTCCACGTACAATTGCGTCGTCGCATTTGCAGTTGGACACGCAATGTTTTCTTGTAATAGTGCTTGTTTCCACGAACGATTGCATCGAATCTGAATCGATTGAATTCTGAATCCAATCGAAAATCTTTCCTAAGAAAACTAAACTTTGTTCCTCAACCTGAATGTATAAGAAAGAGTCGATGAGTGTAGTTTTCGCATCGAAACCTTTCCGACTGGGTTCAATATACGGGGCCTGGGGCCATAACATGAACTGTTATCGCGGGACCGAATAGACCCAGCTGCCGACGCTGCGCGACTGTGAATTGTATCGCCTCGCAATACGGTACGCGGTCGCGAAGCGTCGGCAGCTGAGCTTATTCGGTCCCGCAATAAGCAAACACCACTGCCCTGCTAAAAAAAATGTATAGCCAGTGTCACTCGTGATTATAATAGATATGTAAGGATTCTAACGATATCCCAAAATTAGGTACATTTGCACTCGATCCATTGAAAAGTTCCATGATGGAACAAACGCGTTTTTTTTCGCGATAGTCCCATCGTACTAGACTATGCAGCAATTGCGAATAGATGAATTCGTGATAGTTCCAAAATCTGTTCATGTTGAGTCATTACGGTGGAATTAAAATAACTCATTTAAATACAAATACTAACATAAACCCCTGAAAACATTAAACTCCTTTTTTGGGCAGGCGTGTTATATAAACAGAGTGAACTGTTATTGCTGCCGCGTTCCAATGAAGCATCCCTAACAAGTAATAGAAAAAGATATTTAGACAATGTTTCGGAAAAGGCGATTCTATCGCTAACTTTGTTCTTTGGGTCATTGCTAAACGCTTTTATCAGCAGAAGGATATGTGACAAATAATAATGACGACATCAGTAAGTATGTAACTAAAGTTTGACGTCATTGTGTAGGCGTTATCTCTATTCTACATAAGCCTAGGGATTTCCTTTAACATAGTTCTGTACTCAATGTTATTGTCGCTACTGAACTAAATAGCAAATTATTTTATTATGAGTGTTTCAATGCTATGAGGAAAAGTAAATAAGTAGGTCCTAAATGACTTCTATGAGGAAAATTTTCCTGTATATGAACGGAACAGTTAATATCATTGAGCTCCTCAATTGTAAGTTAGTACCTACCTTTTTAACCACAACAAAACATACAGTCGAACTGTATTATTTAATCAGTGTACTACACAAAAGAAAAATGATTGTATCTAGACCTAGACCATGAAACACTACAGAAAATCCAAATGCACAAGCCCAATACCAGTCAATGCTTATAAACTCCGGCATTTTGAATGCGTTGCGTCGACCAGAACTTCATGATAATTTATAAAGGTCCTTCTCAACCTGCGGTATTCCTAAATAAACTGCAACATTAGGTTCGTCAAAATGGCTCAAATATCGTCACCGTTCTACGATGGGTAGGTAAGTACAAATACGGTACCCACGGTACGGTACCTACGATTCTTGGCGTCCATAGAAAACGGTGATCGCTCACAATAAGGCAGCCTATTGAACCTTAGAACATATCCTAATAGAGAAGGCAATGGACATAATCTGCCTAAATCATTCTGAGTCAGTTTTTGCGAGAGAAGTGGTAAACACGTAATGGCACACTTTCAAGGAAATTACACACAAATAAATAAAACAAATTCCTGTTCATATAAACGCACGATATAACAAAATAACAACATTTATTTTATAACATAGATTATAATACGGGCAGTGGCAGTGAGTGACCTTTTGGCAGAGGGGTACGCCTTAGCTTGCTAGCTCCATTGTATTGATTCTGTTCTCGATGTATTGACCCATGGCAAAAAATTACCCATCACGTCCCATCTATCTCACAACCTTCATACTAATGTCACGGTATTTCCCCAGAATGCCAAGAAGTTGACATTCGCATAATACCAGCACGATTCCTTCGGTAACAATGTTCTGCAATGCGACTTTATACAAATTTGCTACATGTCGCTGTTTATGGTCTTTTGAAAGAAGCCTAATTTTCGTGACTGTATTTTCTAATGAATTCGGGTAAAATCTCAACTCGTGTCCAGTTGGCGAAAACCATGGAGAATTTCTATTCTCTGTGGTGAAAACATAAAAGTTATTTATTTTAAGATTCAGTATCTGGACACGCGTAAAATCTTAGCGTGTCCAGATGGCATAATAAAAAGTGATACCTATTTCGAGTTTAACCAACTGGACACAAATGTGTGCACCCTCTAGTGTCGAGTTGGTGAATAACCGAAGCAACTCCTCGCCGCAGTCAGCGACAATGATAAAATGAATGGACGGGAAATAAGCGCACGGATTTTGAAGACTATACGTTGAGCGCCGGCTCTCCTCTCGCAGTCATACTCTGTCTTTGCGACATGCGAGCCGTACGATACGACAATACAAACTTCTAATACATGTACATGTGTTCTCTTTTTGTCATGCAGTAATTAGATTCGCTATCTCCATTTTCTGGCAAATGTAATATGTTATACTTTTAGCTAGGTATGCTTGATTGTGTTGACTTGTTAATTTTGAACGATTTTCAAGCGCTGGGCCCGTCCATTCCGTTATCACTGTCGCTGGCCGCAGAGGCCGTACAAATTTCTTGTTTAAAAAACAAGAAAATCCTAAACCTAGAAAAAAAGTATTCTATCAGTCATCTGGTAACCATAGTATAAAGCTTTGCTTTGAGTCTACATGGTGCTGTGTGGAACATCCTCCAATATTTGTTTATTTATAAAGAACCGCCGAGATTCATAGGGCTGTACACTGTACAGAGCATCTTAAACAAGCCACCAGGGAAGGTTTTTATTTAATAATCCCATTTCGGCACTTGAAACATAAGTAATACCAAAGATATTATAATACTAGTAGTAATGTAAGTACTATATTTACAGAAGATTACCCTCCTGTAAAAATCGTGTTAAAAATATACGGAACCAAAATATACCTTTAACTACAATCATAAGTCATCTTGAGTTCAAGCTAATTTGTACTCTATTTGTATAATAGTGCATCCATATTCCACTGTGCAGCTTGGATCGTTAACGTCACACGGCCGCCTGCATGGGTCGCACCAAGCCAATAGCTACTGAGGCACGGGCACGGCTGTCCACGCACAAGATCGCAATACCTAATTTCACAGTCCGCCAGGCCTGCTTTCGGCTTAGCTTAGTATTTCTGTCTAATCCTATAGATATGTTAATTTACTTTCTCATGGTAATTAGCAGTTCGTGATAAATGTTTACAATCCATTTATCTAATGCGTATTTTATCTATCCTTAAATGATGTTTTTATTTTCGACATTTATTAACCGAACGTCTTAGGAGTCGCATCAGGATTAAAGTGAAATGGGTTTTAGTGACATAAAATGGAACAATTTTCTCTTATTGAAGATCGCTCAGCACAGGTAAAATGTGACATTGGAAAAAGTGACTAGATTTAATTTTTTAAACATATATAAAAACTCAGGTAGCTCTACCTGAGTTGTTATATATGTGTTTCACGATAATTATATAATCTGGGTGTCTTCGAGTCGCGAGTGAATCGGTTTCTTCTAGACAAGTGTGCTCCATCGTAGACTACATCTTCGTTTAACATCAGACGAGATGGCAGTCAAACGCAAGACTAATATATCTAGAGCTAGAGTCGGCTAGAATTCTAGAGTCAATTAAATATGAAAGTGTTTGAAGTAAAAAATACGCATTATTTTTTATGGTCGACGTGACTCGCTCACGGTGTTATGGTGTTATTATTGTGGTAGGAGGGAATGGTTAAGAGGATCGCCTTGATACGTACATACCTTTTTTTAAATGTTGTTTTTATTTATTATTTATTAGTCTTGCGTTTGACTGTCAATCGTCTGATGTTAAACGAAGATGCAGCCTACGATGGAGCACGCTTGTCTAGAAGAAACCGATTCACTCGCGACTCGTCTACTGTTCAACAGTTCAAATAAAGAGAGTTTCGTAGGAGTTTTTGGTATATCAACCATGAATCGATCTATATAATTACCATTACGGTTTCACCCGAGTGACAATGAAACACGGTGATAATGATAAAAAAGTGTTTTTATTTTATTCCGGGAAATAAGCTCCATTCCGTCCAAATCCGTTCAGCCATTTTGACGTGAAGAGGTAACAAACATATATTCACACATACCGACACACTTTCGCATTTATAGTGTTAGTGTGTGTGTTATGTTATAACATTAGTGTTATTCATTGATCCTGATGTTTTCTTGATCGAAGATGCTTGATTATTTTTGCACTTTTTTTATCATCATCACGTGATACTTAAAAGGAAGAAGGCGTGAGATCACGCCGTGTGTATTGAGTTGCACGTAACTCATTGATGTTTTTGTGTGCAGGCTCCTGCGGCCAGTGTCGGTGCAAGGAGTGATGGAGCACGCGCTGCAGCACCGCGACCGCGTGGGCGTGCAGGACTTCGTGCTGCTGGAGGACTACCGCTCCGAGGCCGCCTTCATCGACAACTTGAAGAAACGCTTCTCAGAGAGCATCATCTATGTAAGTAGCTTTATACTTTAGCTGCGCCCAACGTAGCTTTTCGCAATTCGACTCTATGTTTTTATTTTAATTTTGTGTGTTTTTTACGCGATTACTCCGCCAATTATAAATAGATTTTGATGATTATTGTTTTTTTGGTAGGTGAGGTGTTCAGAGGTGTTCGCATATACATTTTATCGAAATCGGTTTTGTAGTTTGGTTTTTAAAACGAAATAACTGGAAAAAAGAATTTCCAGCAATCGAAATTAAAGTCGGTTGTATTTTTTTTTAAGAAAGTTTATTATCCTAGATTAACGATTATCTTATTAGTCTAGCTAGATAACTTCTTAAAAGCTTTATGTTGTTCCCACAGACATACATCGGCAATGTGTTGATATCAGTGAACCCGTACAAGAACCTGCCTATCTACGGCGATGAGAAGGCCAAGCTCTACTACAAGAAAGCATTCTTCGAGGCGCCACCGCACGTGTGAGTAAAACACAATAAAAACTTGCATTTTCATTAAAATCATCGTAAGCCATGCTTTTGTAATCGGGAGACCGACCCATTTGAAAACCACAGAAGAAATAATGCCTAAGCCATTGGAGAAAGCTCCTTGTGGTTTATGTACCGATTTTCATACCATAGGCTTTTCGGAAGGAAAACATGTTTTTGTGAGAAAACTTGCATACGTCCGGATAAGATATTCAATAGGGTAGATGACTGATGTTTATATCGTTGAAACCAATAGCTTTGATGAAGAATTTAAGTAAATATAGTATGGTTAATGAAAAAAAAAATATCGGTTAATAATGTTCTGATATATAAGCGTTTAAAGTTTTTGTTAGAGACAACTCTGTCCCTTTCCCACAAAACAAAACATGACGTCACGCCTTACTTGTCAGAATATAATTTATATGGCGTACAGAGAAGTGACGTCACGATTTGCTGTTTCTTCTCTCTGTCTAGCATGATAAATTAAAATGCTAATAAGTTGCTTATTTTTGATCAGATTTTCATTTTCTTTTCATTAATCAGCTATATTTATGGGCCACATTTTAATAGGACATTAAAAAAACCAGTCATCTAGCCTATTGCGTATGTATGAATATGAGGGAATCCGGTGAGCTATTCTCCATACAAACGTATTCCCCTATTTTCTTCCTAGATAGAAAAGAAATGATTACTCTAGAGTCTAGAGCAATCATTTATTTTATAAATTCTTGTTCTACTGTAGTACATGTCTCTATAATTTAATTTTTTCAGCAACTAATTGCTATAGAAAATATAACCCTCCAAAGATTACTATGTAAATTTTCAAAGAGTTATATTTGTTCTAGCAATAAGTTGCTAAAAAAAGTAAATGACAGAGACAATGTCTACAGTAGACCTAGACTTTAATTAAAAAAAACGATTCGAGAGGCATTATCCAGGTAGAAAATAGGGGAACACGTTTGTATGGAAAATTGCTCACCGGATTCCCCCTTAACCGACACCAAGATAAACCTCTGCGAGTTATAACGGTTAGTTATTAATTATATATAATTAGTTACCTAATTAATTAATTGTAAAAAAAAGTATTTTAAGAAAAACAATAAAAAACCACTAACCCGCATCTAAGTTAAGAAGGCAATTCGTTATCAGTTCTTTGAATATTTAGCAGATACGAGTATCCGTTATCACACGATAATGTACGATCATCGACATATACAAACTGACGTGACTGTAACCACACGCGAATAATACACTACTTGAATCGAAACCTCTAATGTTTCTAATGAGTATATAATGGTGCTTGATGCATCAAACACCCACAGAAAAGCGAAATCCTGACCAAAGGGCAGATCTGGGATTTATTTCTGAGAGGGGCACATGGGCCATAGGCCAAGTTCCCCCATAGTATTATCCTATAGAATAACTATAAAAATAATTTAATAAAGATTAAATTAATGAGAAATTACATGTTTATTATGCAAAAAGAAACAAATGTTATTAAACTGGTATCTTATAAATCTCCCAGTTCTTTGTTATATTTAAACTGTTTAAGGGGGCACGTGCCCCTGTGCCCCAAAGCTCGCTGGGTGATTGACCCCCAAAGAGTGATTGAGACTCGATGGGAAAAATGAGGCTCGGAGGGGAAATTGCGCCTCGAAGGGGAAATTGAGCCTCGAAGGGGATATTGAGCCTCGAAGGGTAAATTGAGCCTCGAAGGGTCATTGAGCCTCGAAGGGCGATTGAGCCTCGAAGGGCGATCGAACCTCGTAGGGCGATTGCGCCTCGAAGGGCGATCGAGGCTTGGCGGGCGATTGAGCCTCGAAGGTTGATCGAGCCTCGAAGGGCGGATTGGGCAATATATATTTGGAGACGATATCCACTTCCACACAATCTTTGGAACCTTAGCTAAGGGATTCTGCGACCTAGAGACACTAAGCTGTGAAATACTATTTCAGATTTGCCATCGCTGACAACGCCTACCGATCATTGGTCTACGAGCACAGGGAGCAATGTATACTAATCTCAGGTACGTATATACTAGATGCGCCCCACGATTTCACCCGCGTTATAATTAAAAACGGTGATTATGATGATGATAATAAAAAATAGCCTATATTATTTATATTGCCATTTAGCGTGGCAATGCCGCCGGCATGCTGGGTACGCTGCCGACTGGTAGTGGTTTTGAGCATTTTGATTGTCTCTAGACTTTCATCGGCCTGGATACAATCCTTTTTTTTTGTGTAGTAGGATAAGTAGTCTTTGTAGTTTGTTGTAGTTAATAAAGGCTTATGCCAGGTAACAAACATATAGGCTGACAATACTTCGTCGATACTTGAATTAAGATTATCTTGACACTGCAAGAACAGAGTGTTTATGTGTGAATTCTCTTCAAAGGCGAGTCGGGTTCCGGCAAGACGGAGGCTTCAAAGAAGGTGCTGGAGTACATAGCGTCGAGGACCAACCACCTGCGCAATGTGGAGACGGTCAAGGACAAGCTGCTGCAGACCAATCCGTTACTGGAGGCCTTCGGAAACGCCAAGACCCATAGGTAAAGAGCGTAGAATTACGCTATTAGCGGCTTAGTGAAGTTTTAATGGTACCTAATGTAATGCATCATGCACTATCTCCCTTATCAAACATAGTAATATAGTGGTTTGAAACCAAACCCGACCCGAAATTGTTTTTTTTTTTTTTGTGAAAGCTGTTATGCGGTAGTTTTTTGTTTTTTATTTGTGGTAGGACTCTATTGCAGAGTCCGCCTGGGGAAGTACCACACCTTGCCAGTTATTCAACCGCCAAGCAGTAGTGTGCAAACATTAGTACTGTGTTCCGGTTTGAAGGGCAATTTTACCAGAGAAATTACTGGGTATGAAGAGCTTTAACATCTAATATCTCAGGCGACGTGACGAGCGCAGTGCAGTACGGCGCAAAGTTGTGTTCGCAAGTTAACAATTGTAGCACTGCTACTGTAGTGGCAGGCGTGACGCTTACCACCATGCGAATAACTTGCTGTCTCGTCACTAGATTGTATACAAAAAAATATGAAGACGATGATAACCTCTTGGCTTTACCCACAGAAACGACAACTCCAGTCGTTTCGGCAAGTACATGGACATCCAGTTCAACTATGAGGGCGCGCCTGAAGGAGGTCACATCCTGAACTACCTCCTGGAGAAATCCAGGGTGGTCAGCCAGATGGCTGGCGAGAGGAACTTCCACGTGTTCTACCAGCTGCTGGCCGGTGGGGATGAGGAGCTGATGAGGAGCCTCAGGCTCGTCGGCAGGCCGGAGACTTACAAGTACACTAATGATACGGTAAGGTTCTTCAATATGCTACCAGATATATACTGTCCGCTGGATGAATGTGTAAAATGATGGAGGCGCGTATTATGACATAAGAAATCGAGGGTATTAAAATATGAAACTGTTTAAGTTAAAGTTTATTACTTATTTCTCGTAAAAAGCAAGGATGCTCACGAAAATACCACATCGACATCAATATCGAATCATCAATATCGATATTATTTACATCACAATAGGCTAGATGACTGATGTTTATATCGTTGAAACCAAAAGCTTTGATGAAGAATTTAAGTAAATATAATATGTTTACTGAAAAAAATATTTAAATCGGTTAATAATATTCTGATATTGAGCGTTTAAATTTTTTGTAAGAGACAACTCTGTCCCTTTCCCACAAAACAAAAAATTACGTCACGCCTTATTTGTCAGAATAGAATTTATAAGGCGTCCTGACAAGTGACTCTGAAGTGTAGTCATGCTAGACAGAGAGGTCTAGCATGATATTAAAATGCTTATAAGTAGCTTATTTTTGATCAGATTTTCATTTTCTTTTCATTAATCAGCTATATTTATGGGCCACATTTTAATAGGGCAAAAAAACATCTAGCCTTTCCATTATAAATTATTGAGACAAAAATCTACACAAACTATTAAATTAATTGGGACCTAGGTATGTCCTTAAACTGCAACCAGACCCACCGGAGGACGGGCAGCAGCTTCCTCTTGAACGATGGTGAGCATTCTGCGATCTCCAAGCCGTCTGCCAAGCGTGGGGATTATGGCAACACCCCTCTATTGGGAGGCCTTCATCCAGCAGTGGACGTCTTATGGCTGACGACGACGACAATTTAAAATAATTATTTATAATTATTAGTAAATAATAAGCATGATTGCTTAGGACCTAGACAACCAAGAAATACATAATATAGTTACCTATTTATAAATGCTCGTACATTGTCGGATTCTAATGTTAATTTTTTAAGAAAATAGATTCACAAACAAAGATTGATTATGACAATAACCTAATATGCGAATCGAATGAAACTAAAATGTTTGTAACTTCGTTATTTGTGCACAATCATGTTTAAACAATTTTTCGATCATAGATTTTGTTACGAGTCAGCTTATCTGAGTCAATAAAAAGCGTATTCCATATCATCGTCGTACTTTCCAGACACCCCAGGCAAACCAGAAGCTCAACGACTCGGAGCAGTTCCGCATCGTCCGCGAAGCCATGAAGGTGATCGAGCTGCGGCAGTCGGAACAACAGGAGATCTTCGAGATCATCGCTGCCATCCTCCACCTCGGGAATGCCAAGTTCATCACCAACGACAAGGGCTACGCAGAAATTTTGTCGCATGATGCTAACAGCGGAAACGTGGCTGAGGTAAGACCAATAGAATATCCCCACCCACATACAGAATGCATTATCTCTGAAACAAGCAAGCCGAGTGAAGCGGAGACTTGCCCGTCTCCGCCTCGGTGGAAACGCACCCATAGTGTTATGATAGGTTTATTACGAAGATTAGCACGTAGACGTAGAAAACTCTCGTCTGACCTTAAAAAGATCTAGATTCTAGATCTACACTCGGAAAATATTACCCTCCCTTAGGCAATCGGCGAAAGAGATACAGAGGCTACATGGATGTCAGCCGTTGCATTTAAAAGCATTCACCGGTTATTCTTGAATGAAATAATTTGCGTTCTAGAGGATTCCATTACGTAGTGTACTTTTTGTATGATGATACATTTAAACAAAGTATAAATGTAAGTGTAAGATGGAGCTCTTAAAGCTGTCGGTTTCTATCCTGCCAAGATCCTTTACAGAATGAACTGATTGGTCATCATGAGTCATGGGTCATGCTCATGGCGTAACTTGTCATTAATCTGGACGAGGTGCTTTTGTGATCTTAAATCGGTGCAAACGTCAAAAGAAACAACAAAACAATTTCTTTGTGTATGAAAATGCTGACTGTGCATTTTATATTAGATTTATTATTGTTTTGTAGAGCTATTAGATTCTTAAAGCGACTGATTACCGTTGTTTTCTTAAAGGTATTATAACATATAAAATCTTAAATAATGTAGCTAATAGTAGCAGCAATGGTTGCACATACATTACGTCAAATCATTTCTTTGCTGTGTCAAAATTATTTAGGTGTGACAATGGTGTAGAGTAGACACGAAGCGTAGTTAGACATATAGACTCTCACGATATGAAAAATCCATTACTACCTGCAGTACGAGATGTAGACTGTCAACTGTCTTTTGTTTTATTCACTACAGTATCGTGTGAACTATTTTATACCTACTTACTACTCGTATAAGTATACAAAAACTCATGATATAACAATTCTACTCGTAGGTATCTAAGTACAGAATTTTGCAATAGAGAAACACACAACTGTATTTTATGTAACCTATATTCTTGTACCCCATGTAAGTTTATGGTTACATGGATAGAAAATGTTCATTTACTATCGGCAAAATGTATGGAACAGTAGTTTTTCTTTTTTCTTCTTTTTTTAAAAGTAGTACAACAAAACTGGTCGGTTGTAGGTGAAGGTGCATCAGAATCTTATCGTAAGGTGTTATTAGCTATTAGTTATATACCAATTGACCTTGGATTCGATTCTTTGAACGTACAATGGCACGGATAAATAACATCACATCCGGAGCACATTATTAGAATTTTATCATCCAACATCTGCCGTCATCCTCTCAGACCAGTATTCAAACCCTCAGGCTCTAAAACCAGACGCTCAACCACAGAATCATGAAAGTCTTTAAAAGGAGACAAACCAAATATCTAACATTATAAAAACCAGAATGAAAATAAATATACCCGAAAAACAATACCCTTAGTCAGCCGAAAAAAAATACGAGTAATTGCAGCAATTCTAAACTATAGCTATTGTTTAAATTTGTTTGAGTAATTAAATACGTATAGTACAGCGAATGCTATTATTGTCGTAAGTAACATGACGTAAAGAGGATTGTTATGAGCACGGTGAGTAAACTCAAGTATTTAGGGTTTCGCTCCAAGATGATAAAAAGAAACCTCGGTGAGAAGTGCTTGGTGACAAATTTTCAACTTGAGGGCGATAGCTAGAGCTAAGTTCAAAAGTGCTCTACCAGCTTGCCAAGTTTTACAAAGAAAGACAAAGCCCTTTTTTATTTTCGCACATGATGGATACAACTTGTTGTCATCCTAAAATGCACAACAAGCTAAATATTTAAAAACAACCGACTTCAAAACTAAATACGCAATTTCCTTTACTTGGATGACATATGTACTTTTTCCAGCTATTTTGATTTAAAAACTATTGAACCAATCTGAAATAGTATTCATTTGAAAAATAAAAAACAATTATATTTACAACTGACGGAGTTCTAAGGTACCTAACATAAAAAAATACAACCGAATTGAGAACTTCCACCTTTTTTGAAGTCTCTTAAAATCTACCATTAAATAGTCCTATAATCAATAAACAAATGAAAATACCTAGGAATCTTAGGGATGATTTTTATACATTTCTATAGGTTTTTCATTTAATCGTTTCATATTATTGGAATAATAAAATAGACTCTATATTAATTACTAACTAATATAATTATTAATATAACAACATTGATCACTGTGTCAACCAAAACGGATAGTCAATATCGAGGTTAGACGTTTAAAATGTAAATTTTTATGCTTATCAAAACTGCAACTAAATAAAAAACTTTTCGAATATGTTGTAATGCTGCATGAACCATATCCTCTGCTGAACCATTATCTTTATCTTTCACTCGACAAACCATTGGTTTTATGAGTAAGCTAACCGGTGATAAAAAATTGTACCTAACTAGTGCATTTTTTTGAAGTCTGCCTAGAAAAGAATCTAATTTTTTTTTTGCAAAAGGTATCGCACGTTATTATTCAAGTGCGAGCTGTGGCAAAAAAAAATTATCTGTCGACTATAAAAAATAAATAATTAATTAACAAAAAGCTCGAAGTCGCATCCTCTGTAATGATGGCGAATCTAAGAAGCTTTGCTAATTGTCGATCAGATTAATAAGTTTTTTTAAATCTCTATGTCAAACATAGACTCGTTTAAGAAGATATTACGTTTCACCAAACCTAGACTTGGTCAATGGTCGTTAGTTTGAAAACATTTCCTCAAGTGTTCAAAGACGATTGTTCAAAGCATGAGCAAAGGATCGTTTCATAGATCAGTCTTCTATCAAGGCATCCTTTTCTGTCCTGCTCGGCAGACTCTAGATTGTAGTCACATGGTGAAAAACGTAATAATTACGATATTATATTTGAAATTACTTATATGGAGTGATGAGACGAGCGAGACGTTTCCCTGGTGATAAGCATCACGCCTGCCCATAATCAGTGCCAGAAATATGAACGAACAAAATGCTGCACCGCACTGCACTGCGCTTGTCACCCTGAGTCATTAGATCTTCTCTTGATTTATCGAGTTATAAAATTACATTATTTTCCAGCTCCTCAAAATAAACCCAACCAAGCTCCGCGAGGCCCTCACCAGCCGCACCATCGAGGCTCGCGGGGACGTGGTCACCACGCCCCTGGACCTGGAACAGTCACAGTACGCCCGCGATGCCCTCGCCAAGGCCATGTACGACAAGCACTTTAGTTGGCTGGTGTCCAGGATCAACGCGTCCTTGGCGCCGAGGGAAAAGGGTGCCAAGTCTTCCGTTATTGGAATCTTGGATATCTACGGTTTCGAGATCTTCCCGAAGAATAGGTGAGTGGAACGTATCAACGTAATCAATAGTCGGGTTAAGGCATAGTCGCGCTTTTCGTTGATAAACCACCGGACGACGGGCAGTAGCGTCCTACCGGCTAATGATGGTGAGGATTCTGCAATCCCCAAGACGCCTGCCAAACGTGGGGATTATGGCAACCCTTCGACTTCGTCCAGCAATGGACGTCTTCTGGTCGATGATGTGATGATGAGCAATTTATTCAAAATGTTTTGTATTATCTCTATTTGCTAACTCGTTTTTCGGTTCTTCAGTTTCGAGCAGTTCTGCATAAACTTCTGCAACGAGAAGCTGCAGCAGCTGTTCATCCAGCTCACGCTGAAGCAAGAGCAGGAGGAGTACCTGCGTGAAGGCATCGAGTGGGAACCCGTCGAGTACTTCAATAACATCATCATTTGCGACCTTATCGAACAGAGGCATAAGGGTGACTATCATTTAATTTGATACCATTGTTTCTTTAGCATTCGTCAATTTTAGAATTAAATGAGCTGGGGAAAAAGTTGTTCTAAATGTACACGTACAATGTTTCGCGAAACGGCGTTGCTAAGCCTAAAGGAGTGATTGTAGACAGTTTAAACTATGGGCCAATCCTAAAATCAGCTGTTCCATACATTTTGTCGAGAATAATTAGCATGTTTCTATGTAATAGCCGAGAACGTTTAATTATTTTTCTTTCGCCTCTGTCCAGGTATCATTGCGATCCTGGACGACGAGTGCCTCCGGCCTGGAGACGCGACAGACGGCAGCTTCCTCGAGAAGCTGAACATGCACCTCGACGGGCACAACCACTACAAGTCGCATCGCAAGGCTGACACTAAGATGCAGAAGATCATGGGACGAGATGTGAGCTTATTTAACTTGTCATGCTCGCTTATGTGTTATTTTGCTTGATGTTTTGTTTGTAGTGTTTGATGATGTTATTAAACTTGTCAAGTTTTGTCTTGTTAAGTTTGAACCGGAAGGCGCAGAGTAGGTTTTCTTCCCACTAGGTAGAACGACGACATTGTGAAATATACAGGCAACCGGTGGATGCAAATGGCTCGTTGTCATACATTATGGTGGTCTTAGCAGGATGCCTTTTTTCAGCAGTGGACATCTCCGGGCTGATGAAGATGATGATGTCAAGTCTGTCAATAATTAAATCCGTAAAAAAGATTCCTATTGACCCCTTTTTATGTGAATGATTATTTCCATCCTTTGGATGCCTGGAGGAGATGGCCTTTAGAGATAACTCTACATCCAGCAGCAACAACTGCAGCAGCAAAGCTTTGCTGTTTTCAATAAAATATATCATTGTGTTGTATTTGTCTAGGATATATAGAGCACACCTACTAGAAGAACCAGAAGGAACCTGTTTACTCTGGATTTGAAGACAAGAATATGTGTAATGTACCTACTAGTTTAATAGTTTGGCAAAAATTCTTAATCTTATGCTAACTTTATTTTCCCAGGAATTCTGCCTGGTGCACTACGCGGGAGAGGTGACGTACAACGTGAAGACATTCCTCGAGAAGAACAACGATCTTCTGTTCCGTGACATCCAGAGCCTCGTCGCTACCAGTGGCAACTCTATCGTCGCTGATTGTTTTAAGGTATAAAAACTTAAGGCCACTGTCGTAACTATATAGCCTTCCATGCGCCCGGTGCGAATCTATAACTACGCCATCCGTCCAAACCCAAAACTTGGTCCTGGTCTGGTCATTTCTGCGTCCTTCCAAGGCCTGCGCCCTGTGCCTGGGCACCACTGCACTTATGTCGTGGTATTGTTTACAATACAGACTACAAAAGCCATAAAATAACTGAACAAACCTTTAGACTGTATCCTCAAGCTTCAAGCTCAAAGATTTGACATAGATCAAAGACCATTAGAAGACCGACCAGTTCTAATAAAGTATATGTTTTTTTTTTGTCATTACTCGAACAACTTAATACTGCCTGTTCTAAAAATATAGATACTATGTGGTGAGGTATTCAGATAATCAGGTTTATCTTGTTAGGCTTAATAAAATGTGCAAGGACTACAGAGGAAGCCATCGTAATAAGCGACCTAACAAACAATTTTCAGTAGAGCCCGCGCAGGGTTGGTGTAGCACGTAAAAAAGAGAAGGAGATAGGAAACTTGTCGTTGGAAGAGCAAAATACGGTTCCGTGCAGTGGACACCATACCTAAACGACGTAGCTTGTTCCACCTATAGGTATACATAATTCATACGATTCTGTTAAAAATAATACCCATTCTAGGATGTGAAACTGTCGAGTAAGAAGCGCCCCGAGACGGCGATCTCTCAGTTCAAGAATTCGCTGAACGAGCTGATCAAGATTTTGAGTAGCAAGGAGCCCTCATACATCCGCTGCATCAAGCCTAACGACAACAAGGCTTCAAGTAAGTAAATCGAATTACTTAGTCGCATTAGTAGTGCTGACAAGACTTGCCGAACAGAAACTGGTCAACTATTTCGCGTCATAACTCATATTTTCGTTTCCAGTGCAATTCGATGAGAAGCTGGTTTCACACCAGGTGAAATACCTCGGTCTGATGGAGAACCTGCGTGTACGCCGAGCAGGATTCGCGTACAGGAGGACGTATGAAGCCTTCTTGGAGAGGTACACTCAATATTACCACTACCCTAACTACGTAGTAGGTACTATTATACTGTGCCCTAACGCCTTAGTAGGTATCTCGAACTCGATCAGAGCAACGACGGCAATAGGTACTACTCAAAGTTATGAAGTCTAATTTTATGGTTTGTATGTTTTGGCCCATAAAATATATCTCTGTACTTCCAGAACTGTTGTAAGAAGATGACGGAGAAGGTATCTTCTCAAAACCATTCATTATATAAGATCTTACCACGCAGTCATGTAGTATAAATGAAAAGATTCATATTTACATTTATTGTGGAAATATATAATATTGTGACATAGTTATTACATAATATTTTATTTTATTATCCAGGAAATTCCAAACGAGCAGATTTCGCTTAGGCCGGTACTCATCTACCTCATCTACCGGGCAGCAGTTGGTATCAGGTCCCCAGGGGCCAGGGGTCCACTGAAGGGGCAGTAGATCCCTTCGAGATAGAACCCTTTAGTGCTGATACTGATCTTTGCCCTACCCGGAATAAATATCAAATCTAGATTCTAAAGTTTCACGCTGTAGAGCTTCGAACCTTCGAATAAATATATCGAATGCGAACATTCCTTAAACAAGTTGTTAACTTGTATGACTTACTCATCTTGCTTTACGCAATTACGTTGTGTTTTTTTCAGATATAAGTGTTTGAGTGCGGACACATGGCCCAACCACCGCGGCGCGCCGCGCGATGGCGTTCAGAAGCTGGTAGAAGTGCTCAAGTATGACAAGGAAGACTACAGGATGGGCAAGTAAGTTACACTCAACGATTATGGGTACAAATCCTTTATTCCTAGACAAACGTGCTCCATTTTCGATCACATCATCATACTCCATCAGATGATATCGTAAAAAAGCATACATGCAAAAAAAAAACAACTGAAAAGCCACGTATTTCAAAAATGGTAAATATGATTATTTTAAAATGACAACTTTTTAGTGAGGCTGCCGGAATTGCTACTAGCTATTTGGCAATAGGTGTTATTTGGAGTTCTAGGTGGATAGAGCACCAGAAGGTAGCCTACCACTTACTTATATAGTTATCTCTTGAAGTCAAGCTGCCAACAACAACTCAAGCGCCAGTTATTGTTTGAGTTAATTCCCATTCCAGGCTAGATTTCTTCACCAGCTTTAACCTCACTTAAAAAAAAATAAAAAAACTTTTCGCAAAATTTCTAGTGTATCATTGCCAGCTTTCCTATCATCGGTTTTCAGTTCAACACATTTGGTAAACACTATTTTATCGCCATCACTACAAAATTTTGAAATAAGTTTCTTGTCTGAAGCTATGAAAAGTTGGAAATTAGCTTGTCCAAAACAAACCCTGCCCAAGGCCCCTACTTCTCAGAGGCAGTGGGACGAGCCGCTCTGTGAGTTAGAATGTAAAAATTTGATAGATTCATCATCTTCTTCCACAGAGCGTGCTCGCCTACTTGCGGTCACTCGTTGGGAGTCGGGGCTTTGGTTGCATGCGTTACCGTCTAAAAATGTTGGCAATCTTTTGGATAATCAGACCTTTCGTATAGCTGTATCCCTTCGAATAGGTGCCCCGTGCCAGGTCCCTCACCGCTGCTCTTGCAGTGATATAGCGGATAGGTTCGGCCACCACGCACTTTCTTGTGCAAAAAGTGCAGGGCGCATTCCGCGGCACGCCAGCTTGAATGATATCATCCGTCGGGCCTTTGTCAGTGCTGGCATCCCCTCGATTTTAGAACCCAACGGTCTGATGCGGGATGACGGCAAGAGACCCGACGGAATGACCCTTATCCCATGGAAGATGGGACGGCCTTTGGTTTGGGACGCTACATGTGTCGACACACTAGCGCCGTCCCATCTTCCTAGGACAAATGATCACGCTGGCGCTGCCGCCTCTAATGCTGAAAACCTCAAACGGCACAAATATGGGTATTTAGACAGATTGTACATGTTTGTGCCGTTTGGGGTAGAGACTTTGGGACCTTGGGGGCCGGCCGCACATGTCTTATATAGGGACCTGGCGAAACGTTTAGTCGAGGTGTCAGGTGACCGGAATGCTGGCGTATATTTTGGTCAAAAACTTAGCATTGCCATCCAACGTGGCAATGCCGCCAGCATTCTGGCCACCTTTCCATCATCTACGGGGCTTTTAGTTTAAATTTTAAGTTTTGTATTTTTATTATGTAGGGTTTGTTTTTACTAGGTAGGTTTTATTTAGTTGTTAGTTATTTATAATTTAATATTAGTGTATAATTGTATTTTATTTGTAAATAAACTTAACTTTATTTTACCTCACTATAGTTTAATGTGATCGTCAAACATCTAGCCTGTCGACTATAAAAGTGTGCAATTAGAATTTGGTCAATTTTGACACACTAGAGGCGCGTAACCTATCTAGCGTGGTACCTACTTCTCTTCCGAAATCACAATTCAACACAAACACACTTTTGAAAACTTTCCAGTACCTATCTTTTCAGACTTAGATAACATGAAGTTCAAAATCAAAATATCTTTTTTTAGCACCAAAATCTTCATCCGCTTCCCAAAAACCTTGTTCGAAACGGAAGACGCGTACCAAATCAAGAAAAACGACATCGCCACCATCATCCAGTCCCGGTGGCGCGGCTACTGGCAGCGGAAGCAGTACCTGCGCATGCGGCAAGCAGCCATCGTCATTCAGAAGTGGGTGCGGAGGTTCCTGGCGCAGCGGCTTAGGGAGAGGAGGAAGAAGGCTGCTGACGTCATCAGGGCTTTCATCAAGGGTTTGTAGAACTTATTACTTAGTGGTAGAACTCCTTTTCAAGATCTTACTTACGTAACAACTACAATACGTTACTGGGACCTTCGGCTAGCAATGTGCAACAATTTTATTATCTTCATCGGGTGTGACGTCTCATTTCTAGGCTTCATCACCCGCAACGGGCCCGAGACGCCCGAGAACCGGCGCTTCCTGGCCATCGCCAAGGTGCACTGGCTGAAGCGCCTCTCCACTCAGCTGCCCACCAAGATCCTGGACCTCTCCTGGCCCCCGTGCCCAGCTACTTGCAAGGAGGTAAACTTCTAAATTCTATCCAACGACGCTGCAACTTTTGCTAGTGCCGAAAAATGGACTCTGTACTCACCGGAGTGAGTACGTATTTTTCTGAAGCCTGAATCCATAGGATTCTATAATATGGTCTAATATCCGTAAGGTCCAATAAGAGGCTAGAAATAAGATAGAAGATTGAGAAATGTGAAATTGAAACAGGCATAATAATAACATTAAATACTAATACTGCGGTAATATTACTTACTCAGATCCACGTTCGTATAGTGTCATGCCTTTGTAGAATTTACGCCATTATCCATACCAAAAGAAGTAATATCGGATTGTAATCTGAAATTTCGAATAAATCGTGTGATAATTGAGCAAATGACGGCATTTTGAATTGGTAACATCGAGTAGACTCTGCTTCTGGGTTAGTAACGTGCCTTAGATAAATAAATAAATGTGATGCAGGCGTCCCGCGAGCTTCATCGTCTGCACCGAGCGCACCTCTCCAGGAGGTACCGGCTGGCGCTGGCGCCGCAGGACAAGCGGCAGTTCGAGCTGAAGGTGCTGGCTGAGAAGATGTTCAAGGGTAAGTACACAGCCAGACATAGCGGTAGCAGTCACTCGATCAAATGTTATGCCCCTTTTTATATCGACAGCGAGACTCGACGTAACCTAACTGTGTCACATGTGTGGACCTGGATAATGTCCTTAAACTGCATCCAGAACCACCGGCGGACGGGCAGCAGCGTCCTCTCGATTAAGGGTGGGAGCATTCTGCGTTCTCTAAGCCGCCTGCCAAGCGTGGGGATTATGGCAATACCACTCTATTAAGAGCCTTCTTCCAGCAGTGGACATTTTATGGCTGATGACGTGTCACATTTACGCGCCCACTTGACCTGAATATGACATAAAACTACATCCAGAACCAAGTGGGCAGCAGCGTCCTCTCGGTTAACGGAGGGGGGGGGGGGGGCATTCTGCAATCTATGAAGCTGCTTGCCAAGCGTGAGGATTATGGCAACCCCTTCCCCCCATTTAAGGGAGAGGCCTTCGTTCATCAGTGGACGTCGTCTGGCTGATGCAGAATTATCAATAGAGATAATTATGCCTTAAAAGTTTGGTAACAACTTTTAATGCCTTTAAAGTTGTTACCCATCTATCTTCCAATATTGATTAACAGTGTGATTTCCAGGCAAGAAGAACAGCTACCAAGCGAGCGTGAAAGACCGCTTCTTAGAGGACCGGCTGACCAGCGAGCACCAAGTGCTGCGGAACACCTTTATGGCGTCCCCCTCCTGGCCCACCGGGGAACAACTTATCGTGAGTTTATCTTCTTTTCTTTGTTATCAATGCATAGGCAGTATGAAAAATTAAGACGTCTGGCAGGACTTGAACATGCATACGAGCAATCTCCCGGGTTTCTGTCCTAACTGTTTTGCCAATAAAGCTTCGGAAGTCTCTGGCATACCCACCTTAATTCTCAAACCGTAGTGTCGCGCCCGACGAAAAAGCTAAGGCAGGCGGACTCTGCAATATAGAATCCTACCACGGGCAGATGGACTACCTTATAAGATGCGTCTAAGCGTAGACAACAATTTCATATTCAGTGCAAGCTCGTCGTCAGCCATAAAACGTCCACTGCTGGACGAAGACCTCCCCTTTTATAAAGGGGTGTTACCATAATCCCCACGCTTGGCAGGCGGCTTGGGGATCGCAGAATGGTCACCACCGTTAACCGAGAGGACGCTGCTGCCCGTCCTCCGGTGGGTCTGGTTGCAGTGCAAGCTCATTTGTACCTTATTTGTAGCACAGTGGATCGATTTATCTTTTGGATGATGATGAGTAGTTATACAGGGTTAGTTCTAATCAGTTCAGCATCCTTTTAAGGGCATCAACATACAACTTTTACTATGGGGCCAACATCGAAATCGCGAAAATAAACGTAAAAGTTTTTTTTGGATGTACAGAATATGCCATTAGAAGAATGCTAACTGATTAGAACTAACCCTGTAGATGTATGAGGATCAACTATATTTTAGACGTGTTTTCTATGGGAGTGAATCATCGATTTTAGTACTATTATGTTACCTGTGGTAGTAGTACACACGTGTCCCCCGTGTTGCAGTACTCGTGCGAGGCCGTGAAGTACGACCGGCGCGGGTACAAGCCCCGCGAGCGCGCGCTGCTGGCCTCCGACAAGGCGCTGTACGTGCTGGACGCCGCCAACAGGAAGACCTACAAGTTGAAGCACCGGCTGCCGCTCGACAAGCTGCGCGTCGTCATCACCAACGAGAGCGACACGCTCGTGCTCGTCAAGATACCGCAGGAACTCAAGAAGGATAAGGTAGAGGAAATTTGTTGAATGAAAAAGCGTGCTTCTTTTGGTGAAACACAACCTATAAAATATGTTTGATCAATTGAAAATGTCAAAGGGGATAGAATATTTTTGTGGCATAACGACCCGCCGCCATCTTGTTTGTTTTATCGTTTCCGCGCGCGATTATCGTTGTACTTTTATGTGGGTATAGAGGACACACAAACAAAAAAATTATGTAATTTGGTACCCTAAAGCAATGATGTTATATGTTTCACTAGATCTGAAGTTTCCGCTTCAAGGAAGCCTCGCCTGAAATAAGCTTGACAACTAATTCAAGCTTTGACGTCTATCATTCTCTATTGCCGATGAATTCGGTTCATATGTCTAACATAAAAAAATATAAAAAATTAGTAAATGTGTCGTAAAAAGCTGTGACTCGTGCTCCGAACACACAACAGATGCCATGGAATTTCTTTCCACATGTTAGTTTCTATTAATATCCGTATTTTACTGCAACTTATTGCAAATTTTCGTAAAAATATTTTCAAAATTATGTGTCATATCATTTTGCTTTCGGTGCTGCCAGGAAATCCTTTTTTGGTTTTCCCCATATATGTGGGAGTTTTTTATTTATTTTTTATTTGCTTAAATTTCCTTCTTAATTGGTTTACTTCTTAAATCAAAGTGATGTATAATAAGTGGTGTAGCCTTTCTTCGCAAGTATTTTAAAGTCAAAACCTATTGAATTCGAGTTCATTCCAGTAAAATCAATACATTTTGCGCTTATATTTCTGAAAAACCAGATGATTTCAATTATGGGTTAGTATTAGAATGGCTAGATCGCAAAATTACTACATTTTATTTAGGCCACATCTCTAAATATCCGAGTCGCAATTTGACTAAATCACATCTATTCCACATCTTAAAATGGCCAATTCGCAAAATTACCACATCGCACATCGATTAAGTCAAATTGCTACTCGGATACTTTGAGATGAAGTCATTTTGCGATCTAGCCAATCTAATACTAACCCTCAGTTATTTTTTCGATGATCAGATTCAGCTTAACTCTCCACTTATGTTATTATTTTTAATAATTGAAACACATGCATATTCCCTAATAAACAATAGGAAAGTCTCCGACTCTACTTGAACGATCAGGCATTTGTATGTATGTAAATTATGTTTGTTTGTATTAATTTGTTCGATGACATCATGATGATGATGATCATAATAATGTTTAATTATTTGTTCGATGATAGCTTGCGAACCGTTGATATTCGACCTTAAGATTTTTTTTGGCTATACATTTTGTTGAGGTACTAAAATGGTCATCGGTCACATTACATACATACATTTTGACCTGGGTATGTCCTTAAACTGCAACCAGACCCACTGGAGGACGGGCAGCAGCGTCCTCTTGGTTAACGGTGGTGACCATTCCGATCCCCAAGCCGCCTTCCAAGCGTGGGGATTATGGCAACACCCCTCTATTAAGGAGGCTTTCGTCCAGCAGAGGACGGTTTATGGCTGACGACGAATACGAAAATATTTTGTAAACTGAAAATGTGCTTTTGTTTGTTGTTGTTAATTTTTTTAACTTTGATGATCCAAAATAAATGTGAATCTTTTTATTGTACTAAACTTCAATATGTATTCGATATCATGTTATATCGTAGCAGAAGTTTTAGGGAAAATTTTCATCAGGTAGGCAACATCGATTTCGATATCAAGTTTGCGCTAAAACTGGCCAACGACAAAAGAAAATAAAAACTTTTGAAAAAACGGCTCCATATTTTTTTGCGCGATCATATGACGTTTACCCCTCTATGTATTTTACTCTATGCCCTAAAGTGTCAAGTTCCCTATATATTTGGAGGTAAAGATCGCCTTATGAGAACGATCTCACGAACTCATTAAAAGTGCAGTAATTACTGCGAGTGTGTACGCATTTCATTGTATTCATAAGTAATAGTTCCCACGTTAATTTAACTATTTATTAGAAGGCAGTATAAATATTTGAACGAGTAAACTAGTTAGCTAGTAGTTTAGCAGTTTGTAGAATTTTTTGTTTATATAAGTGTCATCATCATCATCAGCCTGGAGACGTCCACTGCTGAACGAAGGCCTCCCCCTTAGACCGCCATACTGTACGACAACCTGCCACTTGCATCCACCGGTTGCCCGCGACCTTTACAATGTCGGTCCACCTAGTGGGAGGCCTTCCTACGCTGCGTCTTCTATCTATCTATAAGTGTACTCTACTCTATCTATTTAAGTATACGTTAATTTCCAGGGTGACCTGATCATCTCGGTGACACACCTGATCGAGGCGCTTACCATCGTCACGGATTACTCCAAGAAACCAGAGCTTATTGAGGTCGTTGACACCAGGACGTAAGTACCTACATTTTCTTATCAGCCTATATAAAGACGCCGTCACTGCTGGACGAAGGCTTCCCCCTTAATGAGGGGGCATAACCCCACGATTGGCCGGCTGGGGATCGCAGAATGCTCACCACAGTCAACCGAGAAGTCGCTACTGCCCCGACCCCCGACCTCCAAGGGTGCTGGATGCAGTTTTCGGACATACCCACACAGGTGGCCAGGTCCATTCTTTACATTTCTTATCATATATGTAACCAACTCAAACTACTTATTATCTACTTACTAAAAGTCATGTTTTTCAAGTAAATGTTTTTCTTTATTGAAACGTTTGTCATGTTGCAGCATCGCCCACGACCTGGTGAACGGCAAGCAAGGCGGCACCATCGAGGTCACCCACGGCCCGCAGCCGGCCATCCAGCGCGCCAAGAGCGGAAACCTGCTCGTGGTGAGATATTTGCTGACTACTTTTTTAGTACTAACCCTGTATATTAGCTTAGTGAAATTTTATGATTTTCGAGTTATTTAAAAATAAGTGTTTTTTTAAACTCTTCTGTTTGTAAACAAGTTTCTGCATCTCATTGCATAAAAATAACCTTCGTATAGCCCTATTGACATAAAGGAGAATGCGCAAGAATCATACATAGTTTATTAACCGCTAATGCGCCCGCGCAACCGTTGTTGCACGTTCCCCTAAAAAATTATGCCTCATGCAACTCCAGTTGCACGAAATTCGCGCCATATGATTTACCTCATAATTTGAATTGGGTTTTATATTTTACACCTAGCTTACACAGTGTTTGGACCAGGTAGGTAGACGCATGGTAAATTAGCAACAATTATCACAGAAAACATTAGAGTACATTAGAGTACATAGAGATTCTCTCTTTCCCATAGAAAATGCGTCTAAATTAGTTAAACAACAATAAATCTTTAACTACAATCATGTCATAATCAGTGCAAGCAAATTTTGACTCTATTTCCTCTAATTGTATATAAGACAGTTTGCAAGATATTTCACTATAGTGCTGAGAGCTGTGCTAATCAGGTCAACAGAGAGCCTGTATGAAAACGCTCATTAACGTAAAGAAACAAAAGTTAATTATATAATGTGTGCCAGGATCATAGCAAGTGGAAAGAAAAGTAACTGCTCGCCTACCCCAACAGAAAAAGGCTTGATGTTAGGAAGCGTGAGGTCATGGGTTCAAATCCTAGGCCAGTAACAATGTGCTCTTATATAGGTTTTCATTCGGTTTTTCGGTAAAGTAAAACATCTTGAGGAAACCTGCTTACGTCCGGGTAGAAATTCAATGACGCATGTGAGTCCACCGACCCGCAACTGGGCCAGCGTGGTGGATATGGCCCAATCGACTTTCGGATATATGTATAGGTCTATAAATTATTATGTCCAGCAGTGGATTCTAAGTGTATAGTACAGTATATCGATATTCCACTGTATCGCTGATGACACAGCCGGCCGGCAGCCGTGTGACGACAGCGAGCCAAGCGCTACAGTGGAATGTCGATACACTGTACTATACACATCAGTGGCGAAGGGTCGATATAACCCGATTCCTATCGGCTTCCCTTTTGAAAATGTGTCTGTAAGTATCTACAACCGACATACTATCTTGTACCTACCAACTCGTAATAATCTCCGAGGTGCCTTTAAATTATCTTAGCAATGTCACAGAATAAATATTACCTACTTGCGCGGTAACCCGCTCCGCGTCGAGTTACGCATTCGCCACAGAATACATAAGAATAGGCTAGATGACTAGTTTTTTTTTATTGTCCTATTAAAATGTGGACCTTAAATATAGCTGATTAATGAAAAGAAAATGAAAATCTGATCAAAAATAAGCAACTTATAAGTATTTTAATATCATGCTAGACAGAGAGGCGAAACAGCAAATCGTGACGTCAATTCTCAGTACGCCATATAAATTCTATTCTGACAAGTAAGGCGTGACGTCATTTTTTGTTTTGTGGGAAAGGGACAGTGTTGTCTCTAACAAAAACTTTAAACGCTCATATATCAGAACATTATTAACCGATTTTAATTATTTTTTCAACAAACATACTATATTTACTTAAATTCTTCATCAAAGCTATTGGTTTCAACGATATAAACATCAGTCATCTACCCTATTAAGTAGATATTGGTACGCGTAACACGATAGAAAAATGTGTGAAAACTACAACAGCTCAGGCGTCAATGGAAACCGATGTTTTCATATATTTAATTATCGTTTACATTGCGGTATACAGGGTATACTAAACAGTCGCACATAATGATTTATGGTTGGGTTTTGGGAACTTCAAAATTCGTTATGTATCCGAAAACATAAATCTTTCATAATTAACACGCATATTTTCGCTGCTTGCTGTAAAAACAGCCTAAAAATATTTTAGTTTTTTTACTCATAAATATTGGATTAAACTAAATTAAAATGTCTTTAATTTCTGTTCTTTTTTCAGGTGGCCAGTCCTTAGGGAACCAGTATAGAGACAACTTTGGTATATGTAAAGATTACTTATAAACCACTAAATTTTTTCAAAATTTCGAGAAACTTTAATTAGCTTACCTAAGTATTTGATCGTAAGTATATTTGTTAAATAATAATTTTATTGGATTTTATTATTTTATTTATTTATAAAGGTACACATTAGTGCCTACAGTCTGTACTTCCCCAAAAAGATAAACCAACATGCTGGACGGGCGACTAATCACAGCAATATTTTTGTTTTATTTATACGGGAATACTCACGTTTAATTAAATCGGATACTCCGACTATAGTTTCGATCACATCCGGTGACCTTTTTCAAAGAGTGAAAACAGAGCCCGACGTTCGTGCAGCTGCGTCCTGCTTAGCACTGCGGGCCGCTGCGCGTCGCGCGCGCGATGACAGCGGTTGCTCTGCGGGCGAGGGGGTGGGGGGTATAATCACAGCAAGTCATAGAATACGTTGAAATTGACTAGAAACGTCACATAGATCTGGGGTACCTATGTAAATAGGCATTGTGAGTACTAAAATATGTTATATTCCCATCAAGAAAAGGACTGTAGGAAGATCGTGAAAAAATTACAGTGTGTGGCTTGCCTTAAGTAATAAAAATAGTCATTCATAATATTTTATATCGCAAATAATTTTGTACTTACTTATTATTGAAGTTTTTATATTTTTATAAACATATCACAGAATTTTATTTATTAATATTTTTACAGTGTTCTAATTATTTTATTGTTTTTGTGATAATAATCAAAGTAATCAATGAGATTACGTACAAAGTACTTAGTGAATTTTTATTTGTACATAGCAACCTTAGTATTTGAAATCTTGACTATCATTGTACCTACTAAACAGTATTTTATCCAATCGTCAAGTTATTGTAATTGTATTTTCAGACTTCTATTTAATAGAAACTGTTCTGGCACACTAGACCGAGGTTTCAAATACGCTCTATTAGGTATATCTATATCTACTCTACTTTTATAATTAGCCTACATGATTACGTTATAATATAAGTAAATATGTGTTTACAAAAATATCAAAGACGTTTTCGAGCTTGACAAATCCGTTTTTTAAAGAAATGTGAGTAAGTTGTTAGCTTTTCTTTAAATTGTTATTACGAGTAACTGAGAGCCTAATTTACACAAAACTCGAAAATTAGGCCCTGTGTTACGGCCTTAAGCTGAATCGAAGGTGCATTTGGGCCATCATGAACAATTAACGCCTAGGTACTGTATCAACTGGAAATCTAAACTATCATTACTTAACTTGTTTGGGTAGGTATACACCCATTTTATCTAGAAATTATGAAAATCTATCCTGTGCAATCTTATCAGGATTCAGACATCGCATCTAGTGTTTCTATTAGCCATAAGAAGAAAAATAACGTGTTTTACCAAATTCCATAGTTTAATTTCCAGTTGATACAATACCGTGTAGTGTGAGTGATGAACTTTATAAATAAGCAGTTTTTGTATAAAAGTGCAATTTTCAGTAACTAAATAAACTAATATGTTTAAAAACATGAATGTGTACAAATTATAATATATTAATATAATTAATATATATTTAGGATACCATTCGGCTACCTATAGGTAGAAGTTTTAAAGTTTTTTTATGGTAGCAAGCAGTGCCTGTAAAAATAGATTTTGTGTAGAGTTTTATATTATAATTTAAGGAGAAAGTGTCAATAAATTTAAAAACTATTTATCAAAACTCGATGGCTTATCATTTTAAATACTATATAGAACTTATAAATCTGTACTTACCTTATGTACTTCTAAAAAGTCTAGAAATATAAAACATATTTTCTCTGACAAATGTTTAATCAGAATTTCTGATCAATTTCCTACTTAGGTCCATATAGAAAAAGATTGAAATAGATAAATTTCTACTTGCCGATGAAAATAAATGTTCCCCTCATCTCGGCCAACCTTTTTATAGTTAGTTCACTTTATTTACGTAGTTTATGTTTATTTAGGTAAAATCTAACACGGCAGAATTAAGTTATATTTAATTTCCATTGGTTTCAGCACCAATACTGATAACGGAACGCAGACTAAAATAAAGTAGCTTCGATAGGAGCACCCCCTTCGACGCAATTATATTATTTAGTATTTTTACTATCAGGCGTTATTTTTATTTTTTAATATGTTTAGTAGCCATCGAGTTTTGTGAATATAGGCCATATTTTACTAACTATGCAGGCACCTGTGAATGTGCCTTAATTTTGTTAGGCTTCCTTAAGTCATTTTAAATTAAATATTTTTTCAGATAAATGTTTTATTTTCTTGCCTTTCTAGTTTACAGGGGAAGGTAGTCTGAGGAGGTATTTGAATGTTACCCATTTTAAGTCTACTGTAGTTATACATTATATACCATATAATTATTTACGTGCTTGTGTGTCTAAA